>OZ023315.1:52785987-53388987 GCA_964007375.1 Ophion obscuratus
GTACACCCATATTAGCAAATAATAAATCTATAATTGTTTGGCTATTTTGCGTTATTCTCGTTGGCTTATTAACATATTGCTTCATCCCTAGACTCATCATTCCTGTTATTAACTTCTTTTTATAGAACGTTTCTATTGTAACATCGATGTTAAAGTCACCTATTATCAAACAGTCTCCTTTTATTGTTAGTTCCTCAGTAATGTCTTCTATGTATCGTATAAAATCGGCATCCGACGCACTTGGTGAGTGATACACAACTGCGATCACTCCTTTATAATGTTCGTCCTTAACCTCTATTCCAGCACACCAACAGTTTGACTCTATTTTACTTATTGGTATCCTATCAAATTTAACACCGTCTCAGACGTATAAGATCACACCACCTGTGTTCCTATTCTCCGCATCACATCTGACTATACCGTATCCCGGTATATACACTTCACTGTTTTCTATTTCGGTCGTCACCCTGGTCTCTGATAACGCTATAATTGCAGGTTTCATTCTGTCCACTACTTGGTATCGTATTTCTTCCTTGTGTGCAATAAGACTTTGCGCATTCGTATACCATAACGTTTCTTCCTGCTGTAGTTGCTAATCGTCCCAGCCTGCTCTCCTCTTCTCTTCTTGGATTGCTCTTTTATACGTAGGGCATTCCCGATCAAGTGCGTCATGTTCCGTATTTATCTCTAGGTTGAATGCTCTGTTTTTGAACACACAGTTTATACACTTGTTTTCCGCCGCTGTACACTTACTCGCTTCGTGGTTTCCGGCACATTTATGACAGGTTTCCTCTCTTGTGCAGTTCTTTGCTATATGATAGTAGCCCCAACATTTGTAGCATCGCTTCACATTGATGTGGTTGTATACCGGACACTTTCTCCATCCCACGCTGATCTTGCCTTTCATCAATAGCTCTTGATGCGTTCCTTCATCGACTATCATTATTATTGAGCCTTCGTGTCTTCCTTCTTTGTTTATTCTTTTGACGATTTTAATTTCCCTTCCTTCAATTTCTTCCATTGCGTTCTGCTTCTTTATTGTTTCAACCAGCTCATCGTCTGCCAACTCTAATTCGTCCGTCTCCATGTTGACAATCTTAATTTTCGGTTTTTGTTGCATCGTTTCGGTGACTTTGAAACCTTCGCCCATTTTCTCCTGGACTATGGTCTTTAACTTTTCTGTTTCTTCTGTCGTTTCACAGCCCAAAATCACTGTTCCATTACTTCCTTTCTTTAACCTTGTTACTCCCACAGCCATGTTTTTTATGTCGACCTTTTCTTTGATCGTCTTTTTTGTGGCCTCACTTTCTTGTTTTTCTTTAGGCTTGATAATTATGACCTTCTCTTTTTTCTTTTCTTTGACGGCTCCTGAATATGTTTTTGTTACTTCCCGTGCTGGACCAAAGACTCCTCCTTGCAGCATCCTCTTGATTTCTTCGATTTCGCTCTTCATACTTCCTAATTCTTCTTGAACTATTTCTTTAATAATAATCTTAACTTCTTTCTTGCATGCAACTTCATCCTTTAAGTCTTTCACGGTTTTCACCAACCAGTCTATTTTTACTTCCATATTTGCTGACGCACTCATAACTCTGCTTGCGGTATTTGACCCAGTTGAACCGAATCGGTCTCTGTTGAAACTGCTGCTACCTGCCACGGGTGTCGAATTCTTCGGGGTTTCGTCAACTGGGAAGTTTTCGAGGGTACCCTTACACTGCACTAATTCTCTGTTTTTATCGTACACCTTATGCTTATTCACACATCCCGGATGATAAAACAGTTTCGGGCACGTCTTACATCGTACTGCCACGTTTTTGATCGCTTTTCTGCAACCTGAGCATCGATATTCATCGTACTCAGTCGTGGTATCCATTGTCAGTACGGTCGGTAATTGACCATCCCGCACTGCGTTATTCCGTATTGCGCGCTCTTACCGTGCCACCGTGGCAGCGGTAATGGTCGCCGTCACCTTTTTCGCGAATCAAACAATGTCAGTCCCAAGAAGGTTCATAGGCCCGCGATCCCGATGGGTATCGGAATCATCGATAGTTCAAATTGTTCACCACACAAAACTGATCACTTTGTTATAGTTTTTATTTTTGTTGCACACTTTTTTCCACCAAAAAATTGACTCAATGACGGAGCGCATTTGACACACGTCTGAACTCCAACTCTGCAAGAGAGAGAGAGGGAGAGAGGGAGAGAGGGAGAGAGGGAGAGAGGGCGAGAGGGGGAGAGGGAGAGAGGGGGAGAGGGAGAGAGGGAGAGAGGGGGAGAGGGAGAGAGGGGGAGAGGGAGAGAGGGGGAGAGGGGGAGAGGGAGAGAGGGGGAGAGGGAGAGAGAGAGAGACAGAGAGATAGAGAGAGAGAGATAGAGAGAGAGATAGAGTGAGAGGTAGAGTTCTAGTGTGAGTGTGAGTGAGTGAGTGAGGAGTCAAGTGTCAGGTGACGGTTGGGCCATCGGAAGCGAGAGCGGCGGCTACATCGAGTCGGGGCAGAGACGGACGCCGAGCGCCTGGAAGACCGAAACGTCGTTGGGCTACGAGCCGGCCCGAATTCAGCAAGGCGGAAGGGGCGATAGGATCAGTCCCGTCCTCCTGGCTGCCCGTCCTCCCGGCCCATGTTTTCACCGTCGCGTCCGCGAATCAATTCTAGAAGCGATTGGTCCTTGCGCGGCCTAGCTCATCGCGCCGAGCTCGAGTTCGAATTGCGCGCGTTGGTCCCGCGGCGTAACACCAAAGCAGGGGGCTGACACTGGGATGAATTCTCTTAATAGTAACGTGTCTCCGTATTGTCGCCACGTAGCTAACCCACCATGCATCGCTAGTAGTCACCCGCATGAGCCGTACTCCGCAAAGCACCTCTCCGTATTATTTCATCTTTTTCGTCGCGTGAACCAAGTGAATATATCTTTTCGTTTTCTCGATCTGTCATTATTCTCGAATAAAAAAAATCGTAGTGTGGTAAAATCGTGATTATTTTATCACATAGTGATAAAATAATAAACAATTTTAGTGTAGCGATAAAATAAAAAACATTTTTTTTGGTTTTGTGCTCATATTTGAGAATGCCTGCGTGCATGGTGCTTGGCTGCACGTCAGGTTATCAATCAAACAAGGGAAAATCGCATTTTTTCAATGTACCAAAAGATCCAGAAGCCCTCGAATTATGGAGAAAAGCCATCGGACCCACAGACAAATCCATTAAGTCTGGTCAATCAGTGTGCGACAAGCATTTTTGGGAAAAAGAAATATTGTGGAAACGAGAACTGCGAGGCCCCGACGGTGCTGTAATCGGTGTGGTGAGTAGTATAATTGAGATGAAAGTTATTTTTTTATTCACACATTTTCAATTATAATGTTTTTTATTTTCTTGTGATTTATTATAATTTGATTATTATTATTATTATTATTATATTATGTTAATATAATATATTTATTATAATTTCCAGTCACCGTACAAGATCCTTCGGGTGGTGAAAGGTTCGACGCCATCGATATTTGCTCGGATGGAATGTGCCACGAAGTCCGGATCATCGGTCGTACTAGAAAATGTCCTATATCCGGGAAGAGATTCTGCAGAAGCCATGGATTGCAGCAATATTCAATCGTTCGATGCTTTCCCTGAAATATCTGAAAGTAAAGAGAAAAAGAAACCTGTAGACTGTACAAGCACTGTGCCAACGGAGAGCGCTGTGCCAACAGAGAGCATTGTGCCAACGGAGAGCGCTGTGCCAACGGAGAGTGATGTGCCAACAGAGTCGCATGGTGAAAATTCTCATGAATCGATGGTACCGCTTACAATCGAAGAATTGATCGAATTAAATCAATCGCCAGTACCTGGATGGGCTAAACAAAACATAAGGCGTGACGATGTGACCAGTGTAGTCTTTAGTAAAGCAGAGTTCCGTAAATTAAGTGATGCACTGAAAACATTTCCACTCAAGGAAGTCATAATCACAAGTGATTTGTCAGTGCATGTGAATATTTCGAATAATCCATGGAGTATCACTGACCTGCAGATCGAGCTTGGTCCTGCATTCACGCTCAAACGATTGCAAAACCTGTTGCTTAAACTAGGCGAACTGAAAGTGTGTACTGGTTCAAAGTTCCAAACGGAGCTCGATACAATCTACTGTCGTATTGCGAATAAAGATATCGGTGGAACCTGGCAACATGTCCAGTGTTCTCTATTGCTGACCGACAAAATAGTTTGTCCATTTTGCCAGAGAGTACAAAAGACTGCCGCAAGGAAGATTCGAAGAACGGAGATACGTGGGCAGCCAAAGCGAATTCACCTTCGATTATCTCCGAAAAAGAATAAAACGTTATCATGACTGCAAGATAAATTGAAAACTGTAAAGAAAGCTACGAGGCGCGCAAAAAACTCACTTTCTGCATTAAAGTCCAAGCTTGATGCATGCCAAGAAAAAGTTAAACTCGTACAATGAGAAATCTTTGCAGGAGGTTCTCGAAACGGCAAAGCTGCCTAAAAATCAGGAACACGCTCTGAAAGAAATCGTTGCTGCGGCACAATTAAAGGATCGCAAAGGCAGACGATACAATACGGATGAATGGATTCTGTTGTGCATGTTGTTGCACATGCGCTCTGCTTCTGGGCACAACTTCTTACGGGAAAACAACATTATTCCACTTCTGTGCCCTCGAAATATCCGAAGGTATTTTACAGACGATATTGATTGTTAAAAAATTACAGGCAATTCATTTTTTTAAACCGACCTGTTTGTTTTTACCTTTTCATAGATTTCTCTCTAAAATCAATACGGCGTGTGGCTTCGATGATCAATTCTTTGAAGTCCTGAAATTGGCTCTATCGAAGAAGGAAAATATTCAAAAACATGGAATTCTCCTCCTCGACGAAATAGCCACGCGAGAAAGTATCAGCGTCCATACTTACAACGCTGACTTACAAGGGATTGGTCGATTTCGGGATGGACAATTAACAATCACCAGAATTTAGCGATAAAGCTAACCATGGCCTGGTCATCATGTTCCAGCCGTTGTTCGACGACTACACACAGCCAATAGCTGTTTTCGCTTCTCGTCGACCTGTCAAGGGACATATTTTAGCGCAGCTAATTATTAAACAATTGTGTTACTCGAAAACGGCGGAGCACGAGTTCACGGAGTGGTGACCGATGGCGCAAGTACCAATCGAAAGTTTTGGGACGAATTGGGTGTTAATGGAAGTAGGACAAATGAAAAAAAACTACTTTCAACATCTAAGTTCTGAAGACCGACGAGTTTTCGTATTTTCGGATACACCGCATCTCATAAAAACGATTCGTAATCGCCTTTACAACAACAAAATTCTCCAAGTCAGTATCATTGACTCTTCTTTGAAATATTAAGCTGTTTTAAATAACGCATAGCTTAGGATAATTGCGAGGTTATTTTTTATTGTACAGATGGACCCAGGAAAGCCGTTTATCCAGTGAAAGCAGTTCGAGATTCTACATGAGACGGATAAGACGTTGGCGGGGCCCGGTCATTAGTAATTCGCAGAAAATGCGAGTGAGGCTGGTTGTTCAGGTAAAATATTAGCTCTTTATAATTGCTTATTTCGAAAATCATCGTTGATTATTCTGGCAATATTTTTTTAAATGATATTTTGCTCGCAAATTTTTAATAATTTGGAGTCTATTCTTCTGGTTTTTTTGGCTCAAGTTTACAAATGATGAGAATGAAAACATTATTATTACAAACATATTTCAATTATAAGAAAATAATGGTTTCCGAACATAATTGAACGTACTAATGTCTTGGATGAAATATACTAAGTTACTCATCTGTCTGATTCAAATACTAAAATACTAAATAATTTAACGATAATAACAAAAATATGAAAACAGGTTTTCAGCAATTCGGTTGCCACAGGACTCCGAAGTCCTGTGGCAACCGAATTGCTGAAAACCTGTTTTCATATTTTTGTTATTTTTTTTCCAAAAACACGACCAAGGTTTAAGTGAATGCGAAAGCACTGCATGGTTTTGCGATTGTATAAATAAAATGTTCGATGCGCTTAATCGTAAACAACCCGTTGATGGAGTTGAACCCGGCAATCATGATTTCAAGGTAACTTTAACATCTTTTGTATTTCAAATTTATCATAATAATTTGACTGGTAGTTATCATGCTATCTTCCTTCTCCACTATATACTTAACGATAACTGCCTAGTTTTTCCATCGCAAAAAACTTTTTTGTGCATTTCGGCTTGTAGGTTATTCAAGAATCGATAAAAACATTGGACACGTGGGAAGAAAACGTTGAAAAGGGTCTCATTTCAAAAGAACTCTTTTTAACCAAAGAAACGGCAGAAGGCTTACGCGTTACTCTTCAGTCGACGCTGGATATTGTGACATACCTCACCCAGCATTGCGGTTTTACTAGGGTGTTAACCGGTCGGATTAATCAAGCTCCGGTCGAGGTTTGTTTGGGTTGAACATGAGTAAAGAATATTTCATAAACAAGCGCGACCCTCATGCTTAGCCTTATCAAGACTTTCTACTCTATGATTGCATGCCGCTTGGAAAATACCATATGCATGACTTTTGCTTCGCATGCTTTCTGTTTATCAAATATTACAACGAAGGTTGGTTGTATGGGTGCGCTGGTTTGGATAAATTATACATTTATTTTCTAATGTTTGCTTTTGAAATTCTTATTTCGTAATCGGTTTTATGTCTTTTCAGTTTTGTGCACTATTCACCATTTGTTTGCTGTTCTGATTTGTTCAAACTCAGATTTTTTCGGCACGGTTCGACAAACGGGGGGTCCAATGATCATCCTTCCACGCCTACTTTCCTCCAGATTTATAAGATCTTGTCGACGTACAGCGTTCTCAAACCCCTGAAAACCGGCAATTGCTCTATTCTTGATCACACACCTTCAGAGCCACTAGTTTCTCTCGCGGAACTCAAATCGATCTACAAAAATGGCAACCAATCTAATTTATATGCGTGAATCAAAGAAAAATTGACGGCAGCGGTTCAATTTGATGATTGGGCTTTTGATGATGTCATTAAGCTTGAGCATGATTATAGCTCCGCAGAAATCGCAACGTGCGTTATGTATTATACAACCGCTGCTTTGGTGAAGCGAATTATGAATACGATGCTTACGTGCCTCACATGTAACGATTCATTACTAACAACAGAACGTAATATTACTCTTCCCAAGGCTTGTATCACAGATTCTCTAGTAAAAGATCCATGGTGTAGGCATTTTTATTTTTATATAAGTTGACATATCGCCCGACACAATAAGCCGAGAAATTCCATGAAGTGTACAACGGTTAGGTTTCCATCAAAGAACAGACATTACATGGAACTCCACGGCCCGTGTTAATATTTGGCAGAAAAAATGTAGTTAGTATTTCCGCCGGTAGACTGCGCGGCAATGTATCGGTGTGCCACACACAATGCTAGCGGTCCAAGGCACGCCTCTCGCGGTTCTCTCGCGTATGCCTATCGGGCTATAGTGCTGTCCCGCTTGTATTAATGGTCAACTGACCGACCAAGCGTTGGGCGGTTCGGTAGGAGACAGCGCATCATTTAAAATCACGTTGAGATATTTCTGTCGCGGACGGCCGTATTTAGGGGGGGCACAAGGGAGGCCCTTCTGATTCAGTGATAAATTACAGTAGCGCTTAGTAAAAAATGAGTGACAGTCAATTATTATACCCAACAATAAACTGGAATAAAAAATTTTGCGAAAAATTGTGTATATTCAGACGTTTTTGCATTTTTCCTGAAAGGTTGCGGCTACGAAATTTTATCTTAAATATTTTCTTTAAGCATTCGGTCCCCCCTGTTTTTATTGTCGTTACGGGATAAACTTCCGAAAAGCTATTACACCCGATTCGGCCGAAATTTTGCACAGATGTTCCATTTAATATATAAAGACCCCTGAAGGGATTTTTAGCGCGTTTCAATAGAAATCGAGTTTTAAAGTTTATTTTTTAGCCCGTACGAGTATATCTATATTGCTCGCCACGGCCGATCGATATCCCCACTCCGCCGACTTCACTGGTGTGAAGTCGGCGGATATAACCTAAACAAACCTAATCAAACCGAAACACACAAACCCAGCCGGTGGGACCTGGTGTGCGGAGACCCCTAAAAACACGGTGGACACGATTTCTCAAAAACTATCGCATCGATCTTATTGAAATTTTGCACACTTCTTCAAAATAGCATTGACTAGTGATTGAATTAAGCATTTGAAAAAGAATTGAAATTTGGATTTTCGGCAGAGTTATATGCAAAATAGTTCAAGTTTTAGTACAATTTACACTACGCATAATCTTGCGAAATCAGTGGTAATCGAAAAAAAACCTTCGCTCAATCACTAGTCAATGCTATTTTGAAGAAGTATGCAAAATTTCAATAAGATTGATGCATTAGTTTTCGAGAAATCGTGTCCACCGTTTTTCCGAGGGGTCACCGGAAACCAGGTCCCACCGGCTGACTATCCCAAATTTTTTAATGACATTTAAAAAAAATGTTATTGTTATGTTGCTCTTTTATGTGCTTATCATTTGGAATAAAATCATTTATGAATTATATTTTCTTTAATAAAGAAAATATGCTTTTTGGCATAAAAACCCACGTAACCCCTTAAAAATTATTTTCGTCTAAATATTTACGTGTCGTCGTTGTTAGGAAAACGATGGAAGCTCAGCTTGAGACTCGTCTTACGAACACTTTTGCATCCATTATACGCACATCTGCTACACGATGGCATCATTAACAATGTTGCAACTCACAAACAATTTTAAACAACCAATTTTCTGTGAACAAAGAGTCTAACAGAAAGCCGCGAAATACACGATTAATTAACTAGTTAGATTGATATTCAGTATTAATAATCACGAATACATCCGAGGCCTGTCAAATTTCTGACAGATGTACGCAAAGTAGCAACAGATTTCTGTATCGCGCAGCACGTCCCTTGGAAGAAATCGCTGAGGGCATGCTAAAAAGAGATGGAACGGGTGAGATGGAAAGGAGCGAGAGAGTAGGAGCAAAAACAGAACGATTTAAAGCCGGGTCTCGCCAGCAGAACGAGCACGTGCCTTAAGATCGCTCGACCGTTGCTGCTGTTAACATTGGAATCTGCAAGACAGCAAGCGAGACGCGATATCACCTCAACCGTAGTTGGCTCGAGCGTGGAGGAGTGGAGCTGGGTGGAGCCAAGCGCGCCTGCGGATGCGTCCGTGCACATCGATACAGGCAGCGCTTAGGGTGGTTGGGGGAGTAACTACGAAACTCCCCCAAGAAATCTTGCCAAATCGTCCCATAAGCCGTGTTGTTCCATGTAATATCTGTTCTTTGGTTTCCATGAAGAAGCGAAACGTCGTTAGTTCTGAAAATCGGCGTAACGGTCGTGGCGAGAGCAAAGGGAGGAGGTGGTGCGCAGGTACTCGGCGAAGAAACGCTGGAGCGCGAGCACGCCTCTGAGCGCCCAACGTTTAGATTTCACGTCTTTTCCTATTAACTTAATAATAAATAACACAAAAAATTCGACATCCTGAGTGTGTTTATAATTATTTCCCCCTGATTAATCCTACAGTTCAGAAGTGGGATTTCGAGTGAATAAAATGCGAGATTAACGCGTTTTATATCACGGGACAAGGAACACGTGCCGAAGTCAAGTAAAGGAAGTGTCGTGAATTTACTGTGTGTTATTCGCGTTCGGTCGAGTTGAATGCGTCGCGCTAAGTGCCGCGCATCTATATATATTTTGTATTTCAATCGGTACGATATAATTACGGCTGTGTGCTAACGTATTAATCGTACCGAATCTCTATTTTTCTGTGTGAAAAATTCGCGTTCATCTGTGTGCATCGTTACGTGAACGGACGAATATTTGCGAATAACGTACGCTGCTGTGTGCAAAAGAGCGCGTAAGAATATTTTCTTTTGTCGTGCCGAGTAAGCGATCGCGCCAAGCCGCGAGGGTATCAAAATGGAGGCCAAATAACCCACCGAGTATACGGTCCCCGAATTAAAAGACATTCTTCGCGAGAATAATTTACTATTAGGAGGCTCCAAAGCCGATCTGATAAAATGTTTGACAGATTTCAACGCAGGCATATGGGATTGCTTAAACCTAGAACGGATTAGTTTGGCCGACAAAATTGTGAAACACGAGCGAAGTGCGAACGCTTCGGGAAATAGCCAACGTATCGTCGAGACGGCTGCCGAGGTCCATGGTGAAATGAATGCGCCGACCGAACACGAGTTGATACGTCGAGAAAACGATTTGTTGCGACGAGAACGAGATATACTTCAGCGAGAGTTAGACTTCGCGAGGCAAGGACGTACACCAAGTAATAGCACGGAGACAAGTGACATTCGCGCGAGACGTAGTTCGTTACCGACGAACGAAAGTGTGAGAGCTGTTCGAGATCTTCTGAGTGAATTTAACGGCAGCGAAGGTTCTTTTTGGAGGTGGGAACAGCAATTGTCGTTACTGCAAGTGACGTACGACTTGGATGATAGTTCGTCAAGAATTTTAATCACCTCGAAGTTGAAGGGTCGCGCACTCGAATGGTCTCATTCATAGCCGGGTCATCTCATACTGTGCGTTGAAGATTTGTTGAAAGAGATGAAAAAGATGTTTGATCATCGACAAACAAAGTTAGTGCTACGGAAAAAATTCGAGGAAAGACAGTGGCAGCCGAACGACCCATTTGGTGATTATTATCACGACAAAGTGATTCTAGCAAATCGTGTACCGATCGAGGAGGACGAGATTATCGATTATACAGGGTGCGCCAGAGAAACTTACTTATTTGAAAAAATTCCCGCGCGGTGAGTTGGGCGGGTAGAGGGGCGAGAGGGGGCGCATCTGGAGGGGGAAGTTCCCAAGTTTGTTTCTCCCTCCAGTCAGTTGCCATCATGCTCTGGTCTAGAGAGCAGCGGGCCTTCGCAGTCGAGAGCTTCTTTTCTAACGGTCGCTCACTTGTTGCTACGCAACGTGCCTTCCGCGCTCGCTTTGAAATTCCTGCTCACAGACTCGTTCCTGGCCGTAATTCGATTCTGTCGTGGGTTAACTCATTTCGGGAGTGTGAAAGTGTCGCTAAACCCAGAAATGGACTTCAACGGACCATCAGAACTCCGGAAAATGTCGAAAGAGTGAGGCAGTCAGTTGTGCGTTCCCCCCGGCGTTCGGCTCGCAAACACGCAGCTGCTATGGGAATTTCTGACACCACTGTTCGACGAATTCTCCATGAAGACCTTCAATTTCATCCCTATAAATTGGCTGTTGTGCAAGAATTAACTGAACGCGATTTTGTTGCCCGTCAAAATGCATGTGAAATGCTGGTTGACAACCTGCCTGAAGACGCGGTCGTTTTTTTCAGTGACGAGGCTCACTTCCACATTTCCGGCTGCGTCAACAAGCAAAACATGCGTTATTGGTGTGGTGTAAATCCACGTGAGCTTCACCAGAAGCTACTTAATTGTGAGCGAGTTACTGTCTGGTGTGCGATGTCGGTAATGGGAATAATTGGTCCTTATTTTTTTGAAGAAAACGAACGCGCAGTTACCGTGAATGGAGCTCGTTACAGGAACATGATCGAGGCATTTTTTCTTCCAAGACTCGAAGAAATGAACGTTAGGAACGTGTGGTTTCAGCAAGATGGAGCCACAGCACACACAGCACGAGACTCAATGAATTTGTTGCGACAACATTTCCCCGACCGCCTCATCTCTCTCAGAGGCGATCTCCAATGGCCGGCACGCTCTCCAGATTTGACTCCATGCGATTTCTTTTTATGGGGTTATTTGAAATCTCTGGTTTATGTCGATCGACCACGGACCATAGCACACCTCAAGAACAACATTTGCGACGCCATTGCCAACATACCGATTGATATGCTGCAAAGAGTGGATACGAATTTCAAAAATCGACTTCATCAGTGTATGCGCAATGGGGGTCGCCATTTATCCGATGTCATTTACAAGACTGCATGAAAAAAAAAATTGGGATATTGTATTCTCAAATTAAAAAAAATTTAAAACAATAATTGAAGTACTTTTGTTTTTATTGACCTTTCAAATAAGTAAGTTTCTCTGGCGCACCCTGTATTATCGACGGTATAAGTGACGTGAACCTGCAAGCCCAAGCACGTATTATGCGGTTCAAGACACAGGCGGAGTTGTTTGAAGCATTTGAAAAGGTGACGCTGCCTCCGAAGAAAACATTCGATCGAGAATCGAAATGGAGGAAAGACGAAAAATCGACAAAAGAAAGAAAAGAGAGTCCGTCGTCGGAAAAAGAGAATTCATCGTCGTCAAGGGGAACTTCAACGTCAACAAAAGAGAGATCAACGACGCAGCGAAGAACACCGAAGTGCTACAATTTCAACGAGTCTGGGCATATCGCTCCCGACTGCCCGAAGCCGAAGAGGACCAGAGGCTCATGCCTCACCTGCGGGTCGACGAGTCATCAGAAGAAAGAATGTCCAGAAGAAAAATCGGAGTCTGTGCCGGCGAATGCGACGAATATGATTGAACCAATTGATGTGAGCGATCCGTACTACGTTCAGCTTAGCTTCTCAGTTGACGACGCGCAAGGTCATAAGCGTATCCACTCTGTAAGCGCTGTAGTCGATCCTGGATCTCTGGTAAGTTTGATAAGAAGCGAGTATGTACCAACGAGTTTGCTCGAACCAGTGCCGCCGAACGGTGATGGTTTTCGCGGAATGAATAAGTCAGTCGTGAGCGTGTTGGGTACATTTACGAGAACCGTGGACGTCGAAGGGATCGACATAGAAATCCGATTGTTAGTAGTACCGAAAGAAACAATGTCGTGTGTTGCGCTACTTGGGCATGATTTTTCTAGAAATCCGTTAATAAGGGTTGAGTTAGGCGAGAGTATCAAAATCGCAAAAAGGAATAACTCCTGGGGAAAGATCGGTAGTATCACACAGCTGATGATGATTAACTATGTTGAGTCTCCCCGTCGCGCCAACTAGTAACTGAACATTGATTCGGAAGTCGGATTTGAAGTATCTAGGAAATTGCAAGAGTTATACGAATCCGAGTACGTTTTGAAGTGGGGTTCCGACGATCAGGAGCCTGAACAGGACATGACAATTACTTTGAAAAATGAACAACCGATTACCTTTCGACCGAGACGTTTAGCGTTTTCTGACGGGGAAAAAGTCAAATGTATCCTCGATGATCTATTAAAAGACGCCACGATAAGACCGAGTCAGTCTCCGTACGCTAGCCCGATCGTACTTGTCCGAAAGAAAAATTACGAGATAAGACTTTGTGTTGATTGTCGCGAGTTAAACAAGGTTACGGTAAAAGACAATTTTCCAGCGCCGCTCATCGACGATCATCTCGATCGTTTGAAGGATAAAAAGTACTTTAGTAGTCTTGACCTAAAGAACGGATTCTACCATGTTAAAATGTCCGAATCCTCTATAAAATACACGTCGTTTGTGACGCCTTTTGGGCAGTTCGATTACCTACGGATGCCTTTCGGGTTGACGAATGCGCCACGCGTATTTCAAAGATTCGTTAACGGCGTTTTTGGAAAACTGATTCGGGAGAACAAAGTTCTGCTGTACCTCGATGATATTTTAATAGCCACGAGAGATCTTGACGAGCATTTGGAGATTCTTAAGGAAGTATTCGAGACAGCTAGGAGACACCGGTTGAAATTTCGACTAGACAAGTGTTTTTTCGCCGGAAAGGAAATTACGTACTTAGGGTATTTAATTAACGACCACGGTATATGCCCTAGTAAAGATAACGTTAAGACGTTACCCCCACTTGTAGCGCAAAAAAGACCTTTATCATGAATTTAAAAAAAAAACTACAAAACTTTTTTAATCGATCAATACACCATCTTAAAGAACACATCTTGAAGAACTTTCAGTAATTTTTTATTGAAAAATATTACATTGTTTAGTGGCAAATGGCCGTCAATGAAATAATGTTTTTATATACGCGGTTTGCGGTGACCAACATTGCGGCGAAGTGGAACATCTGAAAAAAAATGCGGATGGATTTAGTCAAATATAAGTATAAACTAGTCTTTAATCGAAGGATTTTAAAAAATATTCATTTTTCACAAAATGGTGGACAGTCAAAGTTAATGGTTCGATTTTAACGAAAAAATCGAACGATTAAGAACTACATTTTTATGTATTAAATAAGCCTGCAAAATTTCAAGAAGATCGGTTCATTAGTGTTCGAGTAATCTTGGTCACCGACTTCAGAAATGCAATTTTGAGAAAAACGCGTTTAAAGTTTCAATTTCAGTTTACACGAAGAAAACATTTTTTTTGTAAACTTACATAGACTCATCTATTCCGGGCCCATACAGAAGTTCTTCCGCCGACGATGCCGCTTGCAAAACGGAAATTTGGTGTTGCCTTCGTAACATTCTTCCTTCACGAGTGCTCCCGGCCGCATGTCTCTCTGCCAGTGCAATCCGTGCTTCGTCCATTTTATCAGCGTATTCGTGCGCGTTGTGTCCACAGCTCACTCCGATTCAAATAAAATAATAATGATTTTGAACCTTCGTTGAATAGTCCAACGGCAATATAAGCTGCTAAATTTACACCGATTGCTCCACTCGAGACGATTTTTGGGCTGATTTTCCAAATAAGTTTGTTGAAGCTTTTGTTGTTATTTTGATTGAAGCCACCAACGCATCTTTCGAGTAAAGTTTCCTTACTCAGATCGTTGTATATAAGTCTGATGGCATTCAATACATTTGATGGAAGTGGTTTGTAATCGTGTTGGAAAGCCTCGTTTCTCGCCTGAGCTCGTTGATACGAACACCACGATTCTTCACCGGTTGGACATCTCTCATGGTGTGGATTTGCATCGGTTGAACTGTAATGATCGAAGGTCGCGCTTCTGCGCGAATATAAACTGCGCTTATAATATTATGAATGGCGGAATATACGTCTTATATAGTCGAACTTTCGAGCTACACTGACGAGTTTAGACCATAACAGACAACGAAAATACGTTTTTATAAATTCCAGTCTATTATATGAACGTTGTGAATGCCAGGTATACGACCCTTTTCATCGAACAATGCATTGAAGGTCGGAGGAAGGGTCGAGCGCGCCAGACGGCAGACTAGCTGGTCATTTACACAACGGATTCTTCTCTTTCAACGCTCATATCTCAGTCAATTTTGTTCGGATCGACTTGAAATTTTCAGGACATATTCTCAGATACTTATATTTCAAAAAAATGCAATAAAAAAATCGATTTTCTCAAAATCGCAAGTGGGGGTTACCCCTTAATTCTGTGATGGACTATCCAGTCCCGCGAAACACGAAGGAGGTGCATCGATTTGTCTGCTTAGCGAGTTATTTCAGACGATTCATACCTAATTTTTCAGTAGTCGCGAAGCCGTTGTATGACCTCATCAAGAACGACGTTCCCTTTAAGTTTGGAGTGGAAGAGCTTGAGGTTTTTGAGACACTAAAGCGAGCGTTGTTGTCCGAGCCGATATTAGCGATCTTTTCGCCTCATCTTGAAACCGAGCTGCATTGTGACGCGAGTACGAGCGGTTATGGAGCGATACTTTTGCAGAAACAGAGTGACAAAATATTTAGACCGGTGTTTTATTTTAGCAAGCGAACGACGCCGACGGAGGCAAAGTACCACAGTTTTGAGCTTGAGTGTCTCGCTGCAGTGTACGCGATCAAACGTCTCCACATCTATCTCGCTGGTATAAAGTTTAAGATTATCACGGATTGCGATAGTTTTCGTCTCACGTTGACCAAAAAAACGGTTAACCCTCGAATATCGCGTTCGGCCTTGTTTTTGGGAAATTACAATTACGAGATTGTCCATCAACGCGGTTCGCGAATGTCACACGTAGACGCGTTGTCGCGGTGCCACAGTGTTCTCATCTTGGAGGCAAACTCGTTGGAGCAAACGTTGTCGATTCAACAGGACCGCAATGAGGAGATTCGGGAAATTCGCGATAAACTCGAGGCAACCGAAGATAAATATTACGAAATTCAAGACGGTCTCGTGTACCGTAAGACTAGAGTAATAAGCTGCTCATTTATGTGCCGCCGTCTATGGAAGACAAGGTTATTCGCACGTGTCACGATGACATTGGACACGTTGGGGTTGATAAGGTAGTGGATAATATTACAAAAGTCCGGTTTCCGCAGCTCAACGAGAAAGTAAAGGCGTATGTTGGGAATTCTTTGCGGTGCATTGAATTCTCGCCATCAAGCGGCAAGTCGGAAGGACATTTGCACATCATCCAAAAAGATAAACTGCCGTTTCAAACAATCCACATGGATCACTTGGGCCCTCTGGAAAAAACCGGCCGTGGTTACCGGCACATTCTATTGATCGTCGACGCTTTTATGAAGTTTATCAAGCTGTATCCGTGTAAATCCACGACCTCGGAAGAATCGATAAAGCATCTACGGAATTATTTTCAACCGTACAGTAAGCCTAAGCGAATCGTTAGTGACCGCGGGACGGTGTTCACGTCCGATCGATTTCGTGAATTTGTAAGCAACGAATGTATCAAGCATGTATTAGTAGCCGTAGGTACACCACGCGCAAATGGACAGGTAGAACGATTTAATCGTGTCATTACCCCGATGATATCGAAACTTTGCGACGACCCGAGTAAATGGGATCAAGTATTAAATAAAGTGAAGTCCGCGATCAACAATACGGTATGCCGGTCGACTGGCGAGACGCCAAGTAAATTATTATTCGGTATTGATCAAATTCACGAAATCAACGACAATCTTCGACTGATTCTAGAGTCGCATTCGAGCGACGAGCGCGACCTTGCCTCGATTAGAGAAGTAGCTTCGACGAAAGTTTGTGAGAGTCAGGAAGCGAACGAGCGGTATTATTATCAAAAACATAAGAAAGCAACACAATATAACGACGGTGACTACGTCATGATCCGAAACGTTGACACTACTGCTGGTAGCAATAAGAAACTCATACCAAAGTTTAAAAGTCCGTACGTTGTGAAGAAGGTGCTAGATTCCGATCTTTACGTGGTTACCGACATCGAGGGGTTCGAGCTTACTCAGTTACCGTATACTGGAGTGATAGCTGTCGACCAAATGAAACCGTATATCCGTAATTAAAGTATGCGTCAAGAAGTGGATTGTTGTATACGTGATTTAGTATTAGCCTATTTTCCTTTCCTTAAACATGTTATTTTTTTGTCCGAGACGTATAAATGTCAGGATTAGCCGACTGTAGGCATTTTTATTTTTATATAAGTTGACATATCGCCCGACACAATAAGCCGAGAAATTCCATGAAGTGTACAACGGTTAGGTTTCCATGAAGAAGCGAAACGTCGTTAGTTCTGAAAATCGGCGTAACGGTCGTGGCGAGAGCAAAGGGAGGAGGTGGTGCGCAAGTACTCTGCGAAGAGACGCTGGAGTGCGAGCACGCCTCTGAGCGCTCAACGTTTAGTTTTCACGTCTTTCCCTATTAACTTAATAATAAACAATACAAAAAATTCGACATCCTGAGTATGTTTATAATTATTTTCCCCTGATTAATCCTACAATGGGTACACCCAAATGAACACTTGAACCGGTTCTTGATTTTTTTTAGAAGAGCGATATGTGGTTCATCGCAATTCAACACGTGTTTTCGAGTCTACATTGGACGACGTGCATAACCATGAAAAGCTCTCTTTTTCGTGTATAGAACACGCCGATAGTGTTCTTTTACACATAATGCAATATTACGTATTGATGCGGATGCAGCAATATTATGCACATCTCAACGCAGAACAAAAAAAAAGCAATCTCGACAAGAAAAAAATCGCTAAACATTGTACAACGTGACTAATCCATTATTTAAAAAATAATGCTATCGGTTTATTTCGTTCAATAAATATTTTTATAACACAATATTGCAACAAGTGTAAATATTGCATCCCTTCCTATATACACATATACTTTTAAATTCTATTCTGAACGATGAATTATGCAGACGCTGCGCGACTGAAGTGGGGGTCATGCGGGTGACTACTAGCGCCGCATGGTGGGTTAGTTTACGTGGTGACAATCACGGGACACGGTAGACTCAGCAGTGCCAGGGGGCTGCACTAAAGTACGCGCTCCCGCCCTCTATATCTGGGGCCACGTAACCCGCGTTAGCGGGAGCCGGCACGTTAGTTCCCGTTCCGATGACGAGAGCTTCCTGCGAGGTGTCGAGCCGGACGGACGTGGACGAGTACAAACACGCGGCCCAGTGAATTACTCCGGATGAGCCAAGCCGCGCTTTCTCGTTTCAACTCGGTAGCTGTCGACCGTAAAATCGATCCTCGATCTCGGTGCTACCGCGGCCGCGGCCTTTTTCGCGTTTCGTTATGAAAAATCGCCAGGGGAGGGTCGAGCCAGCGCGTGCCGCCGAGGGATTCGCGCCGTGGTCGCGCGGGAAGTCCCATCTTTCGCATCGGGCAAGTTCCCGAAAATTATCATTATCGCGTGTCTGTGTGAGTGTGTATTATAAGTGCGGTTCCTGTCGGCGATCCCCCGAATCAGCGGTCGGACCTGAGTGGGTTCGGAGAGTAGAATTAACGTCTTTTATCACGAGGACTGGGAATCTCTTAATGGAGAGTTGGCTTCCCGCTTTTTAGCGGGACGCGAGCAAAAAAACCCGTGTGGAGTTCCGACAGCTCGGTCCGATATAGCGGGTGTCTCTCCGTCCCGTGCTGGATAATCCCGGTTCCATCGCGGAGGACGGTCGTCGGTTGGGAATCAAGGGAGTGAATGGCGACCGGGAGAGTTTGTTCGGATGATTAGTTAAAGCTCGGCCGGGTAACCGAGTAGCGGGGGCCCGGTGTTGTTTTTGAATCCTTAAGACGGCCGTTAGGGGAGCGAGAGGAGAGGCCAAGACGAACTCGCGATAAAATGTGGGTGAGTGCAGGTCCCGGTCGTGTGCACGTGTGAGTGTGCCTGTGTAAATATTTGTCGCATCGTACCGTTTCGGGAATTGTTTGTTCGCCGTGCGTTTTGTAAATTGTTGAATAGAAAATCGCAAGATGAATTTCATCACTCGAGTCGGACGTTGTGATTTTTTTTTACGTATTCGTGATTTGTGTACCGAACCCCCCTCTACCATTTTTTCCAGGGCTGCGACCAAGCCGGGTATTCCCGTCCTCCCTCCCTCCACCCCGAAGAGCCGATTTTCCCTATAAGTCCCTATAAAAAGCCCTATAAAGAGCCCTATAAAAATAAATCGCCGGGAAGGACGAGGACGGGATTTTGTTGCCTCATGGATATCCGAGTTTCCTTCTCCTTTCTCCCCTAGAAATTTAGGTCCCAGTGCAAAATGCATTTTGCTGTCTCGAAATTTTGTTTTAACAGTTGCTCAGACATGCTAAATAAGCTACAGTTCACACCACCGAAACTATCACTTAGATTAACAAAACGTTTGTTATGCCAATCAAAAATCAAGTTGAACTTATTGAAAGATATATATTGTTAAACCAACTGAATTTTGGTCGGATGAACGAATTTTTTTTTCAGTGTAGGAGCGTGAAAAATAGGTTTTTTTTTCGGGAATTTTCTTAGCGGGGATAAAATAATCTGATCAATTACAAATTTGGACATGAGGTTATTATAACTGTCAAGGTCGATTTTTTTTTGTTGGGATGACCAACAAAATGGCGACGTTATTAAGGGTCTTCGGACGCCTGTTTTGCGCGACATCGAAAAGTGCTGCAGTTGTCACTCTTTTTCTGTTGATCTGAAAACGATTTAATTAGCGTCATTCGTTTACTGACATAATTAGGGGAAGGATATACCTAAAAAATGATGAAAAAGTGCAAAATTTAGAAATTTGGGAGCCTTTTTACTCCAAAGTTCAAATTTTCGACCATTTTATCGACATATTTGGCCACAAAAAAATTATTTATTTACACGCTACCTTTCAAACCTCAGGGATATCCTTCCGATAATATTAGTGAGAGTAACCTCCCAAAATTCCATTCAAATCGGTCGATAACTTTTTGGGCCACAACACGAGCAGTTTTTGAAGAAGTAGTTTCAAGATAATTGATTTTAAAGTTTCAACATGTGAAGAATATTAATTGTAGTAACTTACCGATTAATCAGCGATTCCAGGAGCGTACAGTAGACCTTCAACTTCCTCGCAAAACTGATTTTCCTCCGCTAACTGCTGTTTCCGGGCTGTACGAGCTTCTTTTGTCTTAGAAAGACTCATCCGGTTCTATCGTACAAGTCGCGCCTCATCAGAGATTTCAGCGAAAACTCTGCAGTTGGTGCCAATGATTATGTCCAACACATTCATAATCCTTAGGATCGAAGAAAAGCCATAATTGAATACCCCAGCAGCAATGTAGGCCGTAATTTCAACAATTTTTAGTTCAGAATGTAAGTGTTTCGGAGCCAATCGCCAGATCGTCGAGTTGAAACTTTCGTTAGCATTTTGGGTATGGCCACCCAAGCATCTTTCTAGCAAATCACATCTGGACAAATCTTGATAAATTGGCAGGAGATGCTGTTTGATATTTTCGTCAAGTAACAGTGAAAGATCTTACAATTTTGGATTTTTATTTGAGGCGATTGCTTTCTGCCATTTGCACCAGCTTTCGGGTCCAGTCGGGCAGTATTCGTGATTCGGCTCTTCCTTTATTGAAAACATATGATGAAAAGTAGCCATAATCTCTATTTTCATCTTTTCAATACTATTAACATTTTTTCAAATGCTCAAACCATAATATTTTGTGAGTTTTTTCACAATTTTATTCGTTAACTTGCCTCTTCCGGAAAGTTTTTTTTTTCATTTCTCACGTTTCGGTGCCTGGTGCCCATTCTCTTTTCTACGTGGCCAATGCATTCACTTTTTATAACAGTCAACTCGTCACCATAAGGATTTAGTTCTAGTATGGCCTTGAAAGTTTTTGAATCCCCATCACCTATATAATTGCCATACTTTACGCCGAATTTCTCTTCCGATCTGGAAAACATTTCTTTCATAGAATCAACCTACATTTTTCCCGCGGAGCCCTCGTGATTCTTCATGCAATTTTCTTCGTGATCTTCGAACCATTCCTCATATTCTTTAGTTTGAATCTTATTTTTCCAGAACGTACAGCCGTGGCAGTAACTGCTTTTCACAACCAAATCGATCATTTTACCAGAGTAGTAGCCGATGAGCGTGGTAACACCATACCGTGATTTGAACCCACGCTTATTCCATGTACTGCCACCAGAGACTTTGAGATTTTTTTCTGCTCTTTTATGCTCGACATTTTCACCTCATCTTTAATAGCATTCTGTGATGAAAAATCGAATGACGACTAAGCAGCTGCATAAATATGCTCAATGATTTTAGTATGGATGCTTTGATTGAATTCAGTGCACAGGTCCATGAGATTGCAAAAGATATTCATTCCTTGTCTTGCGACCCCCAAAAATCTTATGACTAACACAAGCCTTCGATTAATTTCGTAACGAGTATGAATCAAAGGTCCTGATTGAATATCTCTATTACCGCACCGACACGTAACGACAATTTTGAAACCCAGGCCTCTATGCCCTGACTCTGTAAAATGTATCCTTTGCTTGTTTAATGGAGAAAATGTTTAATAGAGCGGTAAAAACTTTTAAAAACTCAATCATTTTATATGTGCACAAAGATTTTGTACGGATATCCTCTGTGCACGAAGACTTTAGTTTTTTAGCACTTGCACTTATACTGTCACTCGTACTCGGCCCGAAACTCTTCCCGCTCGCATCAGCGAATTGATTTCCAATTGATGAACGACATTATATATATATATATATATATATATATATATATATATAGCGTGAAACTGTAGGTTTCACCCATGTAGCAATTTCAAAATAGTTGTCTTAGTTGTCCAAATGGATACCAAATGTCCGCTTGGAAGTTACCTATAAGTTATCATGTGTCCAATAGTTATCTGTTTGGATGGTTGTTGACTTTAAGATAACTTCCGGGCGGACATTTGGCACCCTTTAAGCCGACTTTTGGACAACTTTTTGAAAATTGCTGCTTGGGTAAGGAAGTATTGTGAAGCAAAGGTTGCTCCGCCTCTAACGGTCCGAGCGCCCGACTCGCTATCTGACTGCATGCTGTCCCCGCGTTCTGAACTGTATGCGATAACTCCGCAAATATTCAATATTTCGAGTTTTCCTTTGGTCAGTATATTCTTTGAGTATCATACTTTCGAAATATGTAAAAAAAATCGATTTTTTGAAAATTCTAAAGGGATTTCTCGTCTTAAACACGGGCGCCTATAACGGCTGCCAACCCCGAATAAATAAATTTTCGGTTACGTAAAATAAATAACTTTTAGCTAATAAATATGTGGAATGCAAATAACTAACTGTTTAGAAATGTTATTAAGCGTTTTTGTTTATTTACATCGCGAATAAGTTATTACCCAAGTTGAAATGTGGCAAACGCAGTATTTAGTTCTCAGTAACTGGTATCACTGAGCTCAGATACGAACGCCACATCGTGAGCGCGTAGCTTTCAAACATCCTTCGCGAATTCCGTTTTTTTTGTTCAATGGAAAGATGGAAGGGACAAATGCAAACCGAAAAACAGCACAATCGACGGTTGGAGCAAGTACAACCTGGAAAGCGGCGGAAAAAAGTAGTTGAGCCGAAAAAAGAACGCGCAGTCGAGGGACGACGCGTAATTGATGTGAAGGTTATGTCGAAATACATGCACTGTAGCTTCTGTAAAGAATGATTCAGAATATTTAAATACGTTTAATGAAACCGCGGTAAGCAATTTATAGCAAGGAAGCAATAGTTTGTGCGTTTTAAATTTTGGCGCCTATTGAAAATGGCCGACCTGACAGCAGCGTTTCCACGTTCCGCAGGGCGCGCTGTCGTTTTACGCGAATCAGCTAAAATATCCTATTTTGTTTCACGAATATCTCGATAACGAGACCGACAAAACGCTGCACTCTAGGTTCAAATTATTCATAAAAATCTTAAGATTTTTTTCCGCCTATTTTCATTAAATTCTCACTATTTTTTAAATTATGTTGCGAATGGTGTATTAGAGTTCTCATAATAAAGCTTTTGCTATGTCGCCCGTGTATAAGAGCCCAACTTCAATAATTAATTGTTCAACAATCACGCAGACGAAGTACTTGGAAATTTACATGGAGTCGTACTATTTTACGATAGCTGAGCAACCTCTTCAAGAGATGAAATACGAAGAAAAAACTGAAAGCCAGATTGTTTGTCTGAATTTCATTCTATATTTGGATTTTTTCATCTCTTCCAGACTTATGACTACAGTCGACAATTATTACAGAATCTTAGATCTAATGTGCTGAAGGATAAATACTGTGAAGCTTTTTGACATTTCGTATTCTCAATGTAGGACAGAATGAAACATCTTTGTTGACAGCACATTGTGTTTGCAAAAGGTACAATAAACAGTCATTGGGTTTACTATATAGAATACATACAGTGGAATTCGAGTTTTTCTTCCCTTCTTTCTTGTCCTAGAAAATGTGGAATGTAAATTTCGATGTACACTTGACCAGATTAAAAAGCTCCGGTTAAAAATATCTACTCGCCATTTGTGCCTGATAAATACCGTTTATTCGTGGACCTAAAAATACTTTCACTCGATTGCGACCCACCACCTTTAGGGATTCGCGCGGATTGCCAATGAAAAAAAAATACTCAACCAAAATTGGAAATTTAATTTTTCGCGCTCACGCGTACGATTTGATTTCGAAAAATAATCGGTCTGTTGGAGTAATTATGCGAAACAATATTCATTACCGCAATCACGTCGCTTGGCTCATCGAGACCGGTATTTGTTTCTTTCAAAAAAATAGTATTTCTAGCAAAACTTAACTCTAGGTAAACGTCCAAATTATTGAACAGGGCCCAATTATTGAACATTATCTTGTATTTTTATTATTTCTCAGTCACCTGCATGTATTTACTTATTTATAAGAGTTTCATTACATATATGGAACTTTTAGCTACCGAAATGTTACCGTACTTGAGCAAAAAAAGCTTTAATTAATAGAGAAAAACTTATTTAATCAGCAATGGTGACCCGATTTGACGTCTCATGGTAACTGCTTATCGTTTTTGCTAAGACGCGCCGCTTCATGCGTAAGGGCATACAAAATTCAAAAACTGTCGCATCTCAAAAAGTAAAGGCGTTTCAGGTTCCTCAGAAAATGTCTTACAAATAACAATTAATTTGTTTTCAATTATCTATTTGTTAAAAAATACGGTGGTCGATCATTGGGACATATAAAATGCAGTGTGTCACAATTATTGAACACTCGAATTCTCCAAGATGGCGTCATTAAACCTGTGGCGGCCATGCCACAGGCGGCGACTTTACCGACCGAGCGGAGGGAGCCCATGGACGCCGCACAACAGCGCCAGCGGAGAAAACAAATACTGGTCCACCGACGCTGTCAGGGATACTGTACGGCGGCCTATCTTATCGCTACGTAGCTAGCGGTCGACACGGGTCGAGAGTCCAATAATTCGGTCCACGCGGTACATTAATATAAAGCTCCCAGGAGAGGAAAAAAGACTATTGTACTATAATAAACGAAAAGACTAAAATACCATTACCTCTCCCTGTGAATGATTCATTTGTGGAACCCAAATTCCCGAATCTGGTGACCACGACGTGATCAGAGATGATCCGAAAAATGCCGCGTGGGTCAGCACCCGGTTCCACGTGCTTCAAGAAAAGCGGGCGTGGATAAGCGTTTGTGCCCGCGAAAGAAAAAAAAACGAGCGCGGCGATGTCGCTGGCGCACACACCGAAACGACCAGGTCGTCCAGAGGACGAACAGGCGAGTCAAACCTCAACTTCCGACGCGACGGCAAACGACTCAACGATGGGAACGCCGACAACTACGGAGAACCGCGTCGAGGAAATTTCGACATTCAAGATCCCGCCATGCTGGTCAAATGTGCCGGATTTGAGGTTCACGCACGTGGAAGTGGCATTCCACAACCGACGGATTCGAGACGACCTGAAGAAGTACAACTACGTGCTGGAATCGCTCGACTCGTCGGTGATGCAACAAAT
Source organism: Ophion obscuratus (assembly GCA_964007375.1). Classification (NCBI taxonomy): domain Eukaryota; kingdom Metazoa; phylum Arthropoda; class Insecta; order Hymenoptera; family Ichneumonidae; genus Ophion; species Ophion obscuratus. The sequence continues at coordinate 52,811,096 of OZ023315.1, forward strand.
CTCGGATTTCCTCAGGAGACCGCCAGAATCGGATAAGTACCTCACCCTTAAAAGCACGCTCATCGCGCGCCTGACCGACTCGAAGGAAAGGCAGATCGAAAAAATTTTGAGCGAAATACAGCTAGGTGATAAAAAAAACCCACCCAGTTTCTTCGCTAGATCAAAGAGCTCGGTGGGGACATAGTGCACGATGATTTTGTACGGTCGCGGTTCATTCAGTGCATGCCAACAAACATGCGAGAGTTCTTAGTTGGTAGTACCGACTTATCGCTGGAAAAGCTGGCGGAGACAGCTGACAGGCTCATCGAGAGCTGCGGTAGCTCATTTGTCATGGCCGTAGCTGAGCAAAAGCCCCTGAGGCGTCCAGCGACATGGTTTGCACTCTCGAAGGGCGACTAAGCGCCGTCGAAAAAATGTAAGTGCGTTCCAGAACACCATGGCGTCACTAACGTCTGTGCTGGAGAAACTAATGCTGAAAGTGAACAGCCAGACGATGGGGAATGTTCGACACAATGCCTCGGGCCCATCGAACAGGCAGCGACGACCCAGGTCAAGGAACCGATCCTCGCAAAATCAAAGCGGCATGTGCTTCTACCACTCTAGGTACGGTAAGGACTCCTATCGGTGCGTTCAGCCCTGTAACTTCGCGACGGCGTCGGAGACGGGAAACTAACACGGTGCTGTCTTCGGTGCAGGAGGTGGAATTTAGCACGCGATACGGCAGTGGGGAAATCCGTCTATTCATATACGACAGAAACACTAACCTTAAGTTTCTAGTCGATATAGGGTCCGTAGTAACGATACTACCCCGAAGCACGTTCAACGAGAAGATATCGGCAGTCGCGTTCAAGCCATACGCAGCTAATCAGACGGAGATCCGCACGTACGGAACAAAGGTGCTCACGCTCGACCTGGCAATCCGGCGACCGCTTAGATGGCCGTTCATCATAGCGGGCGTACAGTCTGCAATCATCGGAGCCGACTTCCTTGCACATTCCGGTCTGCTTCCGGATCTTCGGAGCAAGCGGCTGGCGACATGACCACGAAGCTCGCTTGCCCAGGTACTGTAGCGCAAGCAAAGATCCACAGCGTGTCGACGGTAAATCCGCGAGGCGAGTACACGGAGATGCTCGAGAGATTCATTGCCATAACGAAACCTACCACACTCCCGATTCGGCAATCTTCTGGGTTGGTGGAGCACTACATCGAGACGACGGGACCACCAGTGGCGCAGCGACCTCGACGGATAGTTGGGGACAAGCTCAAGGCGCTCCGAGAGGAAGTGGAATACCTTCTCGAGAACGACTGGATAAGGCCCTCCAAAAGCGCCTAGGCAAGCCCAATACATCTTCAGCCCAAACAAGCCGGGGGATGGCGACTTAAGAGCGCTAAACGCAAAAACGATCCCGGACAGATACCCGACAGCTCATAGCCACGATCTGTTTCAGAGGCTACACAGGAAGACTTTCTCGACACTCGATCGCTCACGCGCATACTATCAGATCCCAATGGCGAAACAGGATATTCCGAAAACGGCGATCACTATGCCAATAGGCATGTTTGAGTTCGTGGTCATGCCGTTCGGACTCCGCAATGCGTCACAGACCTTCCAGCGGTTCATGGATATGGTATTCCGGGGAATCAACTTCGCGATTGTATATATTGACGACATTCTCGTAGCTTCGGAGAGCCCGGAACAGCATCGCAAACACCTGGAGATCGTGTTTGAGCGGCTAAACAAACACGGATTGAGGATAAATACCGACAAATATGTCCTCGGGCAACCGGAAGTGACCTTCCTCGGCCACGTTATCAATAAGGAAGGGTACAAACCTCCAAGCGAGCGAGTTCGGGCGATCGTTGAATGTCCGAAACCGGAGACTATCACGGATCTACGCCGTTTTCTAGGTCTGGTCAATTACTACAGACGATGCATCCCGGACGCGGCAAAACACCAGGCCCCGCTAAACGACATGCTGAAAGATGGAAGAAAAAACGACAAGAGACGGGTACCACGGACACCCGACGCAGAAACGGCTCTCGAAAACTGCAAGCAGGGAGTGGCGTCGGATCGCTGACGAGGTCCCTCTCGGCCAAGGCTTCGCTCTCTTTCACAACAGATGCGTCGAACACAGCCATCGGAGCCACGCTCGAGCAGCTCGAAAATAACGAATGGCAGCCGGTTGGATTCTTTTCAAAGAAATTGTATCTAACTAAAAAGAAGTACAGCACCTACGACACAGAGCTGCTGGCAATATTCGAGGCCGTGAGATTCTTCCACCACATTCTCGACGGGCGGCACTTCGTGGTAAGGACTGACCACAAGCCGCTGACGTACGCGTTCCGGCAAAAGTCGGAGAAAGTCATCCAGCGACAACTGCTGCCGACTGCTGCGGCAAAATTATATCTGGCCGGGAATAAAAAAAGACGCTCTCGAGTGGTCGGGACAGTGTGAACCATGCCAATGGTCCAAAGTGCATAAGCACAACCGACTGCTTCCAAGCCCAATAGACGTGCCGCATGCGCGCGTCAACCGCATCCACATCGACATAATAGAGCTTTCGATGATGGTACCGTTACTGTCTAACCGCAATCGATCGTTTTTCTAGATGGCCAGAAGCAATAACATTGAAGAACATAACAGCAGACCCCGTAGCGACAGCCTTCTACGATCACTTGGTCTGTCAGTTCGGCAGTCCGCTCTCCATCACCACGGACCAAGGAAGACAGTTCGAGTCATCACTGCTAATAGCACTGGCACGCCTGGTGGGAGCCAAAAGGATACGGACAACGCCGTACCATCCAGCATCGAACGGCCTGATAGAGCGATGGCACCGGTCGCTCAAGGCGGCGCTAATGTGCAGCAAATCGGTTCCGTGGACGGGGCTGCTGCCTACAGTACTACTCGGCCTAAGGACAGCTTTTAAAGAGGATCTCGAGACGTCATGCGCGGAAATGTTGTATGGCACAACATTGCGTGTACCGGTCGAATTCTACACCGGACAGGACATGCCAGCCGATCCACAAATGTTCGTGGAAAAATTCCGCGAACACACCTGAGGGGTGCGGCCAACACGACCGGCACATCACAGCAAGGTGCGGGTCTTCGTACTGAAGGATCTCTACAAATGCTCACACGTTTACGTGCGGAACGACGCCGTAAAGCCGCCTCTGGAGCCTCCATATGCAGGACCATACAAGGTCACGAAGCGACTCGACGACCGACGATTCGTAGTCGACGTAGGGGGGGAAGAAAAAACGCTGTCAGTCGATAGGGTGAAGCCGGCTTACGTCGAAAAAGACGTTGAGAGCCAAGGGACGCTGGACGAGAAGGAAGACATTCAGCCGCGCCAATGGAGCTCCACCATAGATAAGCCCATAAAGACGTACGGAAAGAAAAAAGCTGTATCGTTCCCGCTTGACCCTGTCAAGATCACTGGCGGGGGAGTATCTGTGGCGGCCATGCCACAGGCGGCGACTTTACCGACCGAGCGGAGAGAGCCCAGGGACGCCGCACAACAGCGCCAGCGGAGAAAACAAATACGGGTCCACCGACGCTGTCAGAAATAGCGTACGGCGGCCTATCTTATCGCACGTAGCTAGCGGTCGACACGGGTCGAGAGTCCATTACATGGAGAATAGAGGTACGGAGCCCGAACGCGTATGCTGAAAGCACCCCAAACGTGGACCCTGAAAGTGACGAAAAGTTTTGGTTCGAAATTCAGCCACATCAAGCGCTAGTGCCGAGAGGGGAGGATGTGAAGTATGGCATCGGTGACGCTATGAAGTGAGCGTATATATGAACTGGAGAATTCTTGGTTATAATATTTATATATCATTCTTGGCTGTTCGTCTACGATGACAGAATTAATCGACGAACGAATAAATTTATTATTTTTTCCATCTGTCTTGCGTGCATAATAGTCCAGTCGAATTACTGAAACAAAAAAACATAAAATACCGCATTTTTGGGATTCTGATGGATCGATAGGGGGGTGTATTCTGAGCTTAAATTTCAATTTGGGGGGTTCTACTAAGGTCAGCTCAAGGTCATTTCGATGAAAACGCGTTTAATTCGATATCTCGAGAACGGTTAGTGTTAGGCCAAAAATTGTAGAGACCTTTTCTCTTCTAAATTAAATTTCCTAACTTTTTTATCTGAAACTTTTTTTTATCATCAATATTTTTCGATTTATTACTTCCGGAAGGCAAAAATTTTACTTTTTTTTCTCCATATTTTTCATTTTTCGCCATTTTCTCCCCAACCGTTCAATTTTATGAAATTTTATCGTTCATCAAAGTTGTAGATCCTTTAATTATGAACAACTTTTTCCGATAACTTTTTTTTCTAATACCAATATGTTCGGAGTTATATATTACTTTACCGAGCGAAATCCGCGCCAATGTCGCAATATCATCGACATCAGTGGGTATTCAGTACTTGAAAGAAATATTAAAGTATTCCATGATAGTTTATTAGCCAACTTACCTGTATCAGAAGGTGAATCGATTAAACTATTTAAAAATTGTACTTCATTTAAATATTAAATATTGTAATCATTCAAATATCATTTAAATATTGTACTTCAATTTGGGTATTTTTTATTTCATTCTATGGGATAATAATGTGAATAAGGATTACAAAAAGAAGTAAATGAATAATTGAAACTGTTTCACATATTTATTGATAAAAAAAAATAGGTCATGAAATTCGTAAAATTAAGCACCCGAGGTCGATGGAAGTGATTCGTTAATATTAAAGGCCCTGACGGTATCGGGGCATACGTCGTCCTCGTCCATTGCGTTAAAAATATTATCGTCGACAACATTGGCGACATTAGAACAATAGTTCTCTTGGCAATTAGTGCAAATTACTGAGCAAAACAGGCCGGCCTTTCTACATCCGCACGCTTTGCCGCAGTTGGTTTTGGATTTGCACGCAATCGATCTGAGTAAATCTTCCGGAGCTGGTTTCAGTGACATTGGTATCGGCTCCAATCCACGGGGGGTGCGACGCCAGCCCCACTCCTCGGGTTCCAGATAATTTTCGAGCCAGTATTGCGCTTGGTAGTAACACCTCAACGAGTGAAAAAATGCGGCATCAGAGGTAGGAGGAAGGGATTCTAATTTAACCCTCCCACTGCCTGCCATTTTTTTGTATCCCTTATAACGGAGCTCGTTGAGATTCGTACAATTCGTGTCACCTGAAGCCTTGCGATACAAATTCAAAATGAATTGTTCGCAGTTTGAAGCGAGAGTTGTTTTATCTGCTTTATCTTGTAGAAAACATCAGTTAGAGAAACGAAATCCGGAGTATTTTTCAATGCAGTCATTGGTTTGATCTTGCCTACGTTGAATGGTGCCGAAGTTGTGTCGCAACCACTAATCGCGTGCAAAAATAACAGGTTTTTTGCGGCATTCGGCCCATATATCGGTTTGAGACAGTATGGGCTATATGTAGCGTCCGTCGATTTGCCTCGGCCAGGTTTTCTCAAGTACATGTCGTTGCACGCGCCGGCTGTCGCAGTCAGCAAAACTCATTCAGCAAAACAATAATTAGACCATCCGCATCCTCTACGGCTTGCTCCACCTCTATGTCTGATTTGATGAGAACAGTTTTCAGTAGTGAGATAAATCTGGTCTTATTATTGTTCTCGTTGTTCTTATTGTTCTCGTTGCCTAAAAACTTATCTTGAGTTGTGGTGACGGTCATATTGTCGGTGAAAATGATATCCGCACATGGTTTCAGCTGGGATCGGCGCAGCCGTTCGGCAGATTTGGTGCCAATGGCGCGGATTTCGCTCGGTAAAGTAATATATAACTACGAAGATATTGGTATTAGAAAAAAAAAGTTATCGGAAAAAGTTGTTCATAATTAAAGGATCTACAACTTTGATAAATGGTGAAATTTCATAAAATTGAACGGTTGGGGAGAAAATGACGAAAAATGAAAAATAGGGAGAAAAAAATTAAAATTTTTGCCTTTCGGAAGTAATAAATTGAAAAGTATTGATGATAAAAAAAAAGTTTCAGATAAAAAAGTTAGGAAATTTAATTTAGAAGAGAAAAGGTCTCTACAATTTTTGGCCTAACACTAACCGTTCTCGAGATATCGAATTAAACGCGTTTTCATCGAAATGACCTTGAGCTGACCTCAGTAGAACCCCCCAAATTGGAATTTACGCTCAGAATACACCCCCCTATCGATCCATCATAATCCCAAAAATGCGGTATTTTTTTTTTTTTTCATTCTGAGCCGTAATTTGACTGGACTATAACTGCGCTTTGAATATTCTCTTCTATCGCTCTCTCTTTTCTCATTCTATCTCTGTCGTATCCGATCTTGAGTACAGCAGCGCCAGCGGATATTGCCGTAAAAGTTTTCGCTAATTCCATAGCCCGCGTCCACAGTACAGCGTTCGGGCTCCTTACCTCTATTCTTCATGGTCCAATAATTCGGTCCACGCGGTAAATTAATATAAAGCTCCCAGGAGAGGAAAAAAGAGTATTGTACTACAATAAACGAAAAGACTGTGAAATACCATTACCTGTCCCTGTAAGTGATTTATTTGTGGAACCCAAATTCCCAAAAACCCATGAAAACATCGAGACAGTTAACGTGTGACAGTCGTGTGGATCGGATTTATTCAAACAAAAAATGTAAGTTCTTGAATAAACTTACCTTTATTCTTTTAATAATAATTCTAAGATCGTCATATATATTTTTATTTGTATTTTCGTGCAATAAACTTACAAAGGAAAGTAAAAAGAAAATATAACCTAAAAATACGATTGTAATGATCAATATTTTTTGCTCTCCGATATTTCAGGGAGCAAGCTGCGACAAAATCAAACAAAAACAGAACATTGAAACGAGGAAGCTGAAAAGAAATATGAAATAAAATTCGAGATGAAAAGCAAAAATAAACCAAACGGGAATGACCCAAAAACCTGTCAAAAGAGACTAAATATATATTTTTGTATTTTTACATGATTAATAAAAGATTCTTTAAGTGTTTGATTTTGCTTTAATTTCTTAATATTGTACTCAAAATAATATTTTCAGAACGGAAAAATAATTCTCGAGAGTGTTCAATAACTGGGACATGCCTGTTCAATATTAGGGACATAGGCACTTCCAGTGTTCAATAATTGGGACATTTGCATGCTTCACATTTTTATTCTTTTTTTTTCATTTGAAATCATTTAAAAATAATTTAAAGGGTGATTTTTCGAAAGTAAAAATATCAAAGTATGATTTGAACATGATAGCGATGGTTTTTTGACGTGATAACGTCTTATAATTCGATGGAGCCGGCTGCACGCACGAAAAAGCATGACTCATCGCCGTTACCTCGCTCTGAGGCGTTCCAGGCTTGAAGTGTAAGCGAGAGCGCGGAACGAGCGACAAAGAGGTACAATCGGCCTCCGCGTTCGGCAGCGTTCGGCAGCGTTCGACATTTGTCTCTCTCCTACTTGAGTGATGGCCTCTGTACACTGCGAGCGACGAGCGACGAGCGATCAGCGATATCCAATGGCAACGTCACTCTCATAGAGCATTTCCGTCATACTCGAGCTCTCATTGGATATCGCTCATCGCTTGTCGCCCATCGCGCGCAGTGTGCAGAAGCCATGAGCGATGCGTCCGCGTGGACAGCTGCTATACAATAATACATGTACATGTTTTCGTCAAGTATGAAGTGCAGTGAAAAGTGAATGAGGGTGTGAATTGTTTATAGCAACGATAATTGCGGCGATAAAGGTAATGATTCTTTCGATATTAAATATATGTTCAGTGATATATTGTCGAATATTCGTGCTTTCATCATTAAAATAAATAGCTTCGGTCCGCTAGTGCAGCGATTGTAGGTTATGCTATAATTGACAAAACTATAACAATAAGTTAACAGAACTATTTCACGATGAGTAAAAATCAATTGCTTTACTATTCGATCGAAATAATTATCGAGCGTAGCTATGATTTCAAAAAATTAAAACATAAATGTTAAATCTTCCACATATCATAACAACGTGTCTGAAATGACAGGTTGGACCAGCCAGCCGTCAAAGGGAACAATTTTCTCCTATATCAAACACATTGCGGCGGGCTTTTTAAAAGCTAGAGATACAAAAATTTTAATGATGTTTCCAATTTTTAAATTTTAAATTTAAGATTTATGAACAATAATTTAATCACAGTTTATTCTTATAATAAATTATTCAAAATTATTACTTTTTTACAACGAATTACACTTAAATTTGCAAAAATAATTAAGTAACTAATTGAACAACAACTTTTATTCAGTTCACTTGCTGAAAGAAATAATGTCAATACAAAATTTATTATTATAAAATAATAAAATCAAAAATTAAATTTTAACAGTCGAGTAGAAATTTAAACAATAAATTTTATTGAAGTATTTTGTAAATTTAAAATGATTTTCTGAACGAAGAATTTTATGAAAAAATAAAAGTTGTAAAACAATTGCTCAAACACATTCATACTTGTAAAAAATATGTACATTGTAAAAAAAATCAATAAAAATTGACATAATTGTATTTATGCGTACAAATAAATGTAACTTGATCAATTCAATTGTGATTTCCATTTACCTCCTTCTCTATATCCATACAAAATATCTATGAAACAAAATTAAAATTTTCTTTTGAAAAATGAAACCTTTCCATCAGTATTTTCTTATGACGTTGTCACGTTCAACTATCGTCAGTAAACCGACTTTTTTTCTTGATTTTACATTTTTTCTCACTGAATTCAAACCCCCAGATCCTGAGCTGTTCAATAATTGGGACATTTACCTTACCTACGTTTTATTCAAAGTTTTACCTCTTACTTTTGATTCGAAGTTGTAATTGAAAATGAATTTTCTCCCAGAAAATTCTGAACAATAAAAGAAACAATTCCCTCGTGCAATGAGTTTTTGCTCCTGTCCAACGTCCGACGAATATAGACGAAGAAATTTGACCTGCTTCTCTCTTTGGAAAATTCGTGGAAAGTGGAAAATGTTTGTTCAAAACGAAAAGTTGCCACTTTTTTACCTCTTACGACATTTATGTACAAGTTTACAATGCCATGAAATTATTTTGAATAAATTATCCGTCGAATCGCGCTAGTCTTGAGGTACAAATAATAAAAAAAGAAGGCTCGGCGGGAGATTCCAATGCATTTACATCACATCGACAATGGTCTACCGAATGATTCTCGACGTGAATTGTCTTTTTGTACTTCGACCTTAATTAATGTTTGCGGATTTAACGTCAGAAAAATCTGACGTAAATGTTTTTTTTTTTCTTCATATTTTTCCAATTCGATGAACCGACCAAGAACGAAACAACTTTTTCGACGACTTGAACTTAATTTCCTTGCCGTGTGCTATTTGAATTTCGAGCGATGCACCGTTGTTTAGAGCCAACCACGTGTGAACGTCACTCGAGGCTGTGGCTGCTCCTGAGAAAATAAATCAAGTATTTTATGGAACGTACAATTTATTTTGTGCCATCAGCGCTTTTAACAGGCACGAAGTAAAACAAAAATGTTACCTAAAAGTTCGTGAAGGGTGATGCGTCGACTAGCTAATAATTCTTTGCTGGCGCTTTTTATTTCGAATATGAGGAGAGCCTGTCGGGGCACACTGTCGTTCTCAAGATGAAAATCTATGCTGAACTGAGGATTCGGCATTGCTGGTAAAAGGCGCGATTTCGCGATCGTCTTTCCACCGTTCACCGAGCATCCTATTTTGTCCGGACTCGTGCACCTGTCAATTTGCATCCGACAAAAATCCACATGAGTTCCCGAGAAAAAAGCAGAACCAGCAACTATGCAATTAATTCAGTAAGGAGGTTGAAGCTTTACTCACAATCCAAGGCGTAACAAAATGAATATATTTGATTGTGCAGACCATACTGACTCTAAGCTTTTTTTGAATTTTTTATCACCACGCAACCTTAGAGATGAACAATAGTTTAATATATGTAATTTTACGTGCGGTTAGGTGGGCTGTGGGTGATATAATTTTGTTGGCTATTTAGCATCAACATCAACTATTTTCAGCAATGCATTAACGTAAACTGAACCTTTGCAAAAATTTAGAAGAAGAAAAAAATATATATTCAATATTGAATCATCAAGGTTTGATAAAAGATTACGAATTTTGGCAACACTTAATATTAATTCATGGTAATAATAAATAATCTCGGTACATAAATATGAATAGGTGTCACGGCCCCACGTAACTCTTATTCCCAAACCCAGCCTCAGGCCAACATTCGACACTTCATATCGCTGTCAACCGTTTCCCACAGCTGAACCTCAATGCTCATCTAAACCTAATCTCCTTTCCTAGAAACCCTCGACTGCAACTCCTTTGTCTCTTCGTCCCTCTGTCACTGGTCCCACGCGCCTCGCTGCGCTTGCTCGGGTCATCCTCTCTATGTGGGCCTATTCCTAGGCCCATCCGCTTCAATCATACTTCTTCCCTCTGGACCCAGAGAAGTCAGTCCATCTCCGAGTCTGCGACCGAAACGACGTGCACTCCCTCGACAGTTGGTACTCGCTAATACACATACATAGACTCAACCAGCATCTTCCTTGTACTCATTCGAACCGCTAAGTGACACCTCGCGCATCCTTTTGAACCATTCGCTCGACCGTCGCATAGGCATAATTATAAATGAATACAAATTTCATTCTTAGTTATATAAAACATTCACTGACCCAGTTTTTTTTCATAATAATCATCGATAATGTTATAGTTTTTCAATTCGGTAGAAACACAGAAGTTTTTCTTTTTCACGTAATAAAAATATAACAACGCATTATTTTGCCGTTTAATTATATATTTTATGAAAAATTAGCATCCACAGAATAAATTGATACCTCGTATGCATTTTTTGAGGTTTATTGACCAAATATTCATAAACTGTTATTCAACCCAATTTGACCACTTTAACCGTCTTAATTTTGAAGGCGGTCATCCCATCTGACAGGTCCATAAAATCGAAAAATTTTATTTTGCACAAAGTGCAAAAAATGTGTGCATGCTATATGGACTCGGCATAGCAGACTAATGGTGAGTCAACATTTATTTGTGCAAATCGTACTTGAACGTTTAAACGCGTTTATCTCGAAACTGTATTTTAAAAATTCGCTTCCACGATATCTCAGAAACCATTGAACGGATCCGCTCTCATTTGTATGGTATAGTCAGCACATCTATAGTTCTCACCATAACTAGAATATTTTTGATATCTGCCATAGTTTTTTACCACATAAGAAAACTGGCCGACAATGCAATATTAACGTGTGTTCGGTACAAATTTTGCAAATGATTTTAAACTGACTTCCGGATAGGCTAGGGACCTGAAATATTGAACATAGCTCAGATCTGGATGACAGACAAATAAACAGACAGGCAAGTCTGTCACAGAGAGAGAAAAACAGAAAAAAAATAAAAAATATAGTTTAGTGAAAGACAACAAAGTTCCTAAAAAAAATAATAACAATATTAATAGATAATAGTGCATTGGTGACAATTTCTACGATGGTCAAGGAGACAGCCCCCAACGCAAGCGACGCCTAAAGAAGAAGAGAAGCAAAATTTCACACACACAAGACTAAAAAGCTTAAAATGATCTTATTTAAATAAAAAATAATAATTTTTAAACCACGTTTTTAAAACGAACTAATAAGTATAAAATAATTTCTCCTAGCCCCATACATATTTATGACCCAATATAGATTCCTAACCCCATACAGATTGTCTTGAAAGTTGCGGATTGTGAATTTTAAATAGATTTGGAAATACCTGTAAGATTTAAAACGAAAACGTGGGACGCATGTAATAGATTATTAAGGGGAGGGTAGGGGTTTCAGCGTGAAAAAAAAACACTTTTTTGCGAATTTTTTAAATCTATGCGGATAGTGTAAATTTGTTGAAACCTTTTTTACATTGTTAAGTGTCATTTGAAGAACATGCCGTGAAATTTGTACGCGAAAATATCCACAAAAAAGCCGGTGCCGCGTTTTTCTCGACACCACTTTTTCGAAGTCCATGTTCACTGCCATTTGAAAACTACATGACCGATTCATTTCATCCTCGGTACACACTTTCTACATATAAAATACCTCCCCTCAACGGTTAGTATGAATTTTTTTTTATATTGTGGGGGTTTTCCACCCCCAAAATGGCGGAATTTTTCGTGTAAAATAGCACTTTTAACTTTGCATGACCACCACAAACTTAGAAATGAAAAAAAAAAAAATTAAAGCCCGTTGAGGGAGAATTTTATGATACTTTGACTAAATTTTAATAGTACTTGATTTCAGATAATTTCTAGCTGAGGTACAGTGAACACCGCAAATTGTGTTTTTCCAAAGGCGTTCTTGGAAAAGCTTTGTCACCAGATTTTTTGTGGATATTTTCGCATACAAATTTCACGGAATGTTCTTGAAATGACACTTAACAATGCACAAAAAGTTTCAACAAATTTACTCTATCCATATGGATGAAAAAAATTCGCAAAAAAGTTTTTTTTTTCACTCTTAAACCCCTACCCTCTCCTTAATGCATGAATAGTTCACCTAAGCCACTAACAATTTTATTGCACTGCAAGTTATCCGAACTGTTGTGTGAGTTTTCTCATCGGCAGCTACTCCCACACTCTAATCTTTACACTCCATCTATTGCATGCGGAAGGGACTGTGAAATTGTTAATAAATGTGTGGTAAAAAATATAGTAGTGTGTGTCAATGGTCCATAAAAAAAATACCAAAGAAAAGCGAAAAAATTGACGTCACATGGGACGACCCCGTTAATTATTGAACGATAAGACACGAGTTTTAGACTTTTTCGTTCGATAGTGGCTCATAAAATGTATTTACTAAATCAACGGAGACACTGAATTTTTGCATTTCAGAACAAAAAATACGTAGGCATTAAAATAAAAGTGTTTTTTTTGTCATTGTTATTAGCGTCGATTATAAATGTTTAATACACTTTCAGATCGTTGGGTTCGATACCACAAAAAGTCCATTCTTCTTTCAGAAAGGGAAAATATCAAATGTGTTGCTGCTCTATTCTGGAAAGTAATGATCAATTTTAAAGTTTTCTGATCCTATTCTGATGGTGCACCTGCTGCCAGAAAAGTTTCACTTGCAACTGAATTTCTTACGTTTGAATCTTGACTCTGCAGTACAGTTGGGCAATGTGAGCCACGTGAAGACCTTGAGCTTGCAGCACCTTTCCTTCGACTCCTGAGTATTTTTCCCTCGAACCGTTCACCGATAGTTCTGAAAGATAAAAATTTACGAAATCTCAAATCGACTTCACGGTTTTTGAAGACTTTTTCGTTTTGTTTTTATAATCGAGTGACGGTACCGTTTGCACGTATCCTGACACGAGGACTTGATTGTCTCATTTTGCCGAGCATGTCCGGCTGTGAAACTGCATGAGAAAGCCCAGCGCCTTGGAGAAGTTCAATTGCGTCTGCTTCGCCACCACCCCGTCTCTCTAAGCTCGTCGTGACGGCCTTCGACGCGATCCCCTTGTCTTCGATATTAACTTCGGAACGAAATCTACGGAGTTTCAAGCCCCTTTTCACCTGAAATACATTTGTTTTCTCAAAATGTATATGTTACAGAAAATGAGTAAAACTCGTCATTATACACTAGGCGCGAAAATTAAAGCATATAAAAAAAAATGCTAAACGTGTAGGTAATTTTCAAGAGGCTCTAACTCGGAGAAAAATAGTCGCAGACCAATTTGTGAAAGAGCAAATTGAAGCTCAAAGTTTCTAGTTTACAAATCCTAGTTCAAAATTTTTTACCGTTAGCTGTTTTTGAGTAGTCATAAGAAAACCACAGGAAAAAAAATCAAAATGTTTGTTTTACTTTCAGAAGGTCCACAGATATCAATACATGTTTTCAGTGATTTTAGCAGAAAGCTTCTTTAGCTCATTTTATCCTCTTCAATTTAAGCGGTCTGAGAGCCTTGTACGGTGATTTTTCACTGAGTTATTATCGTTCGAAGCAAAAAAGTCAGTTTTGACTTTGGTAATTAATTACTCAGGAAATAATGGTCGTACAGCAAATTTAGGGAGGGTTTTGAAAACTGCAAAGTATCCTTTACAAGTCGTAGTTATTGATTATTTATTAAAAACAAATTCCGTGCCGGAATGTTGATTGAAAACGAGCTGAAAAATGCGGATTTAGGAATATTCGTTTAACTTGGCATAACTTTTCAAATAATGGAAAAACTAAGGATGTTGACTGTGACTTTTCAACCTCAAAATATCCCTAAGAAAGCCTGAAAATTTCAAAGCGCTGTTCAATTTCAAATCGGATTTGTTTGCACTGCGTCAATTTTTTTTTTCGTGTTCAAGCACACAATATTTTGCATCAAATCCGGCTCTCAACACCTTCAAATTTGTTTCAAATTACCTTTGCAAGCAGAAACGGACTTGTCTATGGCTGGCTGGATGAAAAATACATTGCATTTTCATTTGCAATCGATCGAGTTTGTGTAGGATTATTAAATTGGTAATAAAAAACAAATTTATATTCAATTCGAAGAATCTGTTTTAGTTCATAACCGGATAAGTGCATAAACTTTTTATTCAAAACCGGATTTGTCGAAAATAAAAATAAAAATAAGCAAATGGTAGCTAGTGTCTTTATTAAACTAAAGCCAAGTCCAGGCTTACATTTTTATAGAGCCTTTATATATTAAAGCTTAACAGTTATAACTCATCTCTATTTGGTTATTTTGGTTTAAGATCTCTCTTGTAAAATAGTAATTCATGGTCAAAACCGTCCAGGACCTCATATAATTCCTAGGGAATATATATAATACCTACAGTGGTCAGAAAATGTGTAAAATAAATGTGCATAGACATATTTCCTAGGAATTATATACGAATAAGTAATCGGAAATGTGTGAAATTATGTATTTACAAAACTTAAAAACGGGCAAGGACACTGTTTATATTGAAGATGAACTATACAAAATATTGCTGGATGATGTTATTGCGGCAAAAACAACTTCAAAGAAGACTCCTCGTGGCTATTGGTTGTTACGACGCTATGATGGCCTGACGATTCATGAAAAAAGTAAATTTATATTCCGTATGAAAGATGTTAATCTATTTCATACATTTCCTTGTACCAGTGAGTTTATAAATTTCCTACGAATTATATGCAATTCCTCAATTATATACATTTCCGGTAACATTTATATTTCTCATGTCCTAATGTGAAATAGGGTAAAACTGTTTCTGGTTGGTATTGGGTGCGAATTCTCAGTGCACGGCTAAGCGGTCAACCATCTAAGTCCTGGCTCAGGCAAAGTGGGATAAAGGATCATCCCACTTTGTCAACTTTTAAAAAATTGAATTTTTTGACGGATTTCGAAAATAGACCACTTCAAAAATATTGTGTAGAAATTTCATAACGATCGGAGCGGTCTAAGTATTATTTTTCGAATTTATTTGAGCGCTCTCCGGCGTGCTCTTACTCGAGCGCGAACTTTAAACGCGTATTTCTCAAAACTACTTTTTTTTTCTTGCTTCGTTGGTTTTTTCTCCGGAACTACTGAGCCGATCCTTACGAAATTTTAACTACATATTCGTCACATGTATCGCTACTGCTCGAACTAGAATTAGCTAAACATGTGGATTTTAAGTACTTTTTCTAACCGAAATATCACTCTGAGAAGTCTTATTTTTGGAGACTTTTTTAACAGCCGCCATTTTGTTATTTTTGCATAAAAATTAATAATTCTAGTTCGGACAGTAGCCACAACCATACTGATCTCAAATCTTTTTGGTTTTTGTGTTTCAAATACATCTACTCAGAAATAAAATCAACAAAGCTGACATCGCTTTTTTTCGAGGGGCTATGCGGATGCTCCTACCAGGGATAGATAAATGATGTTAAGGTAAATGTCCCAATTATTGAACAGCTAAGGATCTGGGGGAATAAATTCGGTGAGAAAAAAATATAAAATTAAGAAAACACCATCGCTTTCAGGTTCAAATGATACTTTGATATTTTTACTTTCGAGAAATCACCCTTTAAATTGTTTTAAAATGATTTCAAATGAACAAAAAGAATAACAATGTGAAGAATGCAAATGTCCCAATTATTGAACACTGGAAGTGCCTATGTCCCTAATATTGAACAGGCATGTCCCAGTTATTGAACACTCTCGAGAATTCTTTTTCCGTTCTAAAAATATTATTTTGGGTACAATATTAAGAAATAAAAGCAAAATCAAACACTTAAATAATCTTTTGTTAATCATGTAAAAATACAAAAATATATATTTAGTCTCTTTTGACGGGTTTTTGGTTCATTCGCATTTGGTTTATTTTTGCTTTTCAACTCGAACTTTATTTTCTTTTTCTTTTCAGCTTCCTCGTTTTCATGTTCTGTCTTTGTTTGATTTTGTCGCAGCTTGGCTCCCTGAAATATCGGAGAGCAAAAAATATTGAACAGTACATTCGTATTTTTAGGTTACATTTAGGTTATATTCTCTTTTTACTTTCCTTTTTATGTTTATTGCACGAAAATACAAATGAAAAATATATTTGACGATCTTAGAGTGATTATTAAAAGAATAAAGGTAAGTTTATTCAGGAACTTACAATTTTTGTTTGAATAAATCCGATTCACACGATCTGTCACACGTTAACTGTCTCGATGTTTTGATGGGTTTAATGACGCCAACTTGGAGAATTCGAGTCACGGTCTTACATACAGGTCTTGCAACGAAGCTAAATTTTCGTGGTGGGGGTAGGCACTCTTATATGTTTTAATTTTCGATTCACTAGGCGCCGCTACGCGTCGCTACTAGCGAGGGGAAGTAGTTTCCCCCTACCTCTTACCGGCAAATGGGCCAAAGGTGTTTACGTCACGCAGCCAACGGCGCATGCGTTGCGGTCAGGAGGGAAAAGGACACAAGAGCTATTTCTCTCTTCGTCGCACCACTACTTTCCCTTGCCGTCACGCACCAAGCGGCAGAAATCGGAATAAAAAGCAAAACATCTAAAGGTGCCTACCCCCACTACCGCCGTTGTCAGACCTGTATGTAAGACCGTGATTCGAGTGTTCAATAATTGGTACACACTGCATTTTCTATGTCCCAATGATCGAACACCGTATTTTTTAACAAATAATTAAATTAAGTTTTTTTCATAAAAATTGTTATTTGTAAGAAATTTTCTGAGGAACCTGAAACGCCTTTACTTTTTGAGATGCGACATTTTTCGAATTTTTAATGCCCTTACGCATGAAGCGGCGCGTCTTAGCAAAAACGACAAGCAGTTACCACGAGACGTCAAATCGAGTCACCGTTGCTGATTAAATAATTTGTTTCTCTATTAATTAAAGCTTTTTTTGCACAAGAAAGGTAACATTTCGATACCTAAAAGTTCCATATATGTAATGAAATTTTATAAGTAAGTAAATGCATGCAGGTGAATGAGAAATAATAAAAATACAAGACAGTGTTCAATAATTGGGACCTGTTCAATAATTGGGACATTTACCTTAAATAAATTAAAAAAAAATGTTTTTATACATTTCGCGAGTTATTTTATCAAGCCCAAAAAGATTTACATCAATATCTTTTATAGGAAACATACGAAAAATTCAAAAAAAAAACATAATTTTTCAGCTGTCTAAAGTGGGATGATGGGGCAAAAGGCAACGGTGGAATATTCCGTACAATTTCTGGAACGTTATTTATTCATTTCTGCTGCAAAAATACGGGTTAGCCAAAATGAACCAACCTTTTGTTTCATGACATGAAAACTGCTATACTGAGGCAATTTTCTGCCAAAGTTCTGATCCGGACTCGGAGTCACGTTGTGATTCGAGGATCTTCGCTCCGTTAATGTTTGCGTGTACGTATGGTTCGAGGGATCCATCATCGGTTCCGTTATTTCTCGGCTTATCCAATTTTTCGGTCCACTGTTTATCCCGATGGAGTCTTTGCTCGTTGTGCTTAATTTGTCCGAGACTAGAAATTACATGAAAAAGTCACTCGCAATCATTTGAAGCATCAATGCTTGAGGTTATTCCTTTCGCGAAGGGCCGTATTTTGTAGGGTCATAAGCAGGGCCCTCCTGAATCGTCGGTAAATTAAGGTGGCGTTTAACAAAAAAATAAGTCACAATAAACTATTATACCCAACAATAAACCGGAATAAAAAATTTCCCACAAATTTGGTAGATTTAGACATTTTTCCATTTTCTCTGAAACGTCACGGCTACGAAAATTCTTCCGCTAGTCACATTTTTCCAAGTTTTATTATTAATATTTTCTTTAAAGAGTCAGTGACCCTCTGTTATTATTGTCGTTACGGAATACTTTTACTTTATTGTAGACGAAAAGCAATTAATCGTTAAAAGTTCGGTGTCGTGAAAAGGAGTCAAGAAAGATACTGAGGAGCCTAATTTGAACTGGGAAGAGATACTTTATGATTCTGACATAGCCGGGTAGAGGTTCAAAAATCGGTTGGCACATATTTTTCAAATTTCATGGAGAAAAACTATTTTGAAAATTTAGAAGCTTTTTTCTCGAAACCATGTTTTTCAAATAGGCGGAGAGAATAATTCGGGCAGTTTTAATCCGATTGACTTAAAATATGAACGGTAACTTCTTAGATGGATTCTGCAAAAAGGTAAATATGATTTTTCCGATTCGCGACCAATTCTCATGTTCACACACAAATTAAGGACATTAAATTTTTTTTCTCAAAATGCCATTTTGTAAAAAGAACATTTGTTAATAATCGTGTGTGCTTTTTTAGCAAAAACTAATGTAAATCAAGACATTCCTTTGTTCTACGTGCTGATCCATAAAAGTACTGCTTCCTCCGGCGGAGCGCCTAAAAAAATGCTTTTTGTATAGCTACGGCTGAGCCGGCATTTTGTATTTTTTTGGTATATGTCAACGCATGCAAGATAAATCGTCGAAACCGAATTCGATTGCTTTTTTAGTATGCTCAAAAAAATTCCCAGGAAGGTTTCATTTTTCGGTGAGCCACATCGATGTAACGCCTAAAGAAGTATCGCGTAATGGGTACCATTTTTTTCAGACTCAGATATATATCTATAAAAAAATCATTAAGCACGATTCCTTGCAAAAAATGGCGAATTATTCGCTATGTCTCGCTTACATATAAAATGCGGTTATGGAAATATTTGTTCTGCAAATTCACCATTGCTGATAAGAAACTTTTCTAAAATACCAAGATTTAATTTTGTTGCCTCGAAAATGATGAAGTTCAAATTTGAAGTGAAATGTCGGACTTTCGTGCGTCTAAAATAAAAGCAGGCCCTTCCCAACGTTCGTCAATGAAACGGTCGACTGATTTTAATGTAGAGTAGTAGCTGCGATTTGGTCGTGTAACTTTACCTGCGTTATTGATCGTCGGTGGCTTGAGCAACGTTACAGTTCGTGGTGGCGGGGGTGGAGGTATTACCGGTTCCATGTGAATTCGCATTTTTGATTTCTCCATAGACGGTCTGCGTATAATACCAGAACTAAGTTCAGGCTCTGGTTGAGAGGACGTCTCGCTCACATTACTCGCTGCGTATGTACTCTGTGTTTGTGAAGAAACAACTAATTTTTATCGTAACACTCCTCCACAATTTACTAAAGTTTCTTTATGTGATAAATGTGATACTAAATATTTTTAAAACATGCTTTGCAAAAATAAAAACATTCCGGAGGATTCGCTTAACCCTTCCTTGACAAATTTGTATTTGCCCGCGAGTTTGACACACTGGGTCAATTTGACCCGTATGGTATTTTCTCGACCTGCCAGGTCGGTTTTTATTTTTAAAAAATCCGGGATACACTTTACACATTTCTTAATATGTCTGCATGATTGAAATTCGGAAAGAATAAAATTGAATTGTTGTATTAAATGATAGAAAACTATCAATTTTGGGGACTTGAGCATTTTCTTTCAAATTCGTCCGAGTCAAAATGGCCCCGTGTGTCAAGGAAGGGTTAAAGGGGGATGTCACGGAAGGGTTAAAGGGAAAGGAGATACCTTTAGACGAGGAAAACATTTGCTGATTTTTATAATTTTCTTTTCAAAGGAAAGATTTCCTCACCATTTTTGAGACTTAGGGTATATTTTATTATTACGTTTGGCTGTTACATAGTATTTTTTGAATTAATCTTTAAAAATGGCAGAGTTATGGCACGGTCTTCTAAACTGTATTTTAAAAACTGGCGTGACGTATAGCTAAAAAACTAATCGATCGATTCTCATGAAATTTGGTACAAATCTTTCTAACCTTTTTGTCTGAAATATGACCCTAAATATTTTTCAGAATAAAAAAAAAGTATTTTTATTGCAAAATGTCGCCATTCTTTCGGAGAATTCAATCTTTTTGTTTCAAAGCGTACGATTTAATCGATTTTCAATACTTCTCACTTTTTCTTGGTTTATATTCTGCGTATGAGTGTTACTGAAAGAAAAATGTTAGTTGGTTTTTTTCAGATTAATTCCGCCGACGCTAGGTGTCACGCCGTCTGACAACATCTGCCGCAAGTCCGCCGTTTTTAAATATTAATGATAAAAAAAAACTACCATGTAACAGCCAAAAGCAATAATAAAACATACCCTCAGTCTCAAAAACGGTGAAGAAATATTTCCTTTTAAACAAAAGTAATGAAAGTCAGCCATTTTTTCCTCGCCTAAGGGTATCGAAATGATACAGGGAATTGAAGACAAAAAAATATTTGCAGTGCATTCCAACGATGAAAACTTTGATATCATAGTAAGACTCAGTAGATACGTCACCTCGCATTCTTCGGACAGTACTTTGACTTTGAGTTCGACAGATCCCGATTTGGTTCCCTTTAAGGTGAACCAATGGGACTGATCGGTGCACGAATGTTTTCTTATGTCCTCCAGGGTCAATGACACTTTCCCAAGATAATCTTTCATGCCGAAAGTGTCGTGATCCCACAACACCTGATCGTTAAATTAAAGCACCAATTGTCGCATGTCAAATTCAGAAAAGAAGTCAGCTAAGGATTTCAGAGAACAATAGAGTTTTCCATAGGCATTCGTAAGATTTCTCTTGCCGAATATTCATTCAAGGTTTTTTTTCTTGAATCAGTATCGAAAAACGGTATATAGACTTTTTCCTTACAATATCCAAAGTTTCCCCGAGTCTGGGCAGTCGCATAATAGAACTTTCGTCCCAACAAGGATTGAGGGTCTTTTTCTTGATGCTACTCTTGAACTTTGTTTCGTTGTTCAACTTGAGCTCGCAGAAAGGGTCGCTGAATCCGTTGAGATCCTTCGCGACGAGGTCCTTCGCCCTCAGCACGATCACTTCCATCAGTCCACTTCCCGTCGACAGAAGAGTCGATATGTCCGAAGACGTCTGATCATTATCGCGATGTGTCAAAAGTAATTTCTGCACAATCAATTCGTCATGAGATAAAAACAGAAAATCTCGTCCAGAATTAGAAACCTGAATTTTCCAGCCTCAAATTTGTGTACTCGATAAAATCCAGAATACATCGAATATGGAAATATTTAATTCGAAACATTCTTGTTCATGAAACAGCCTATGGTGAGAAATAACAATAGTAGAATGAATCTAAATATTAAATATAAATAATAAGCCTTGAATGGATTTAAAAAAAGTAAACTTATCAAGTTTTATTTAGTTTTTTTTTCACGATCGATGTTACTTAGCGAGAAAAAAATTAAGGGGTTTTAGTAGATATGGGATAATCGTACCGCTTGCTGCATCCAAGGAAGACTGTTTCTCTTTATCTTTGGCTCATCGTCGTTCGCCGTCGGAGCTACGCTATTTCGACGACTCGTTATTATTTGCTGAACATTTCGGACTGGATAAAACAACACCGACACGTTCATAGTGGATCCGCTGTGCGAGCCACTCAGCACCAAATCTTTTCTCACTACCCATCGTGTATCCTGAAAAATACCCTCTTTGTACATTGTGCTGGAAAAACAACCAACACTCGAAAACGCAATGTTTATTTGAAAAATGTATGGAACGTTCGAAGATGTGTAGATTCTTTTTTTTCTACGTAAACTCTAACATATTTTGTAGTTTTACAAAACATGTTAGGTTTACTTTTTGTAAAATTACAAAAAGTTATGTAAAATTACAAAAAAAATTGTAAAATTGTACAAAATTGTTTTTTTGTCAATTTGGTAAAAACCAAACTTTTTGTAAAAAAATGTTTGTAACATAACTATTCGTAAAATCAATTAAGTGTCAATTTTGCAATTCCAGAGAACACATATCCTATCTTCGATTCGAAATAAATTAATTTATTACAGAAAGTACTAGAAAAATTAGTACAATTGAAGTAGCGAGCAATCTAATTTACCATTAATTGTCTTATTTTGTAAAATAATATTCGCGTCAATGTGAAGAAATCAGATTTTAATCGAGAATGTATTTTTTCATGTTTAAGGGGTGAGATGCAGTCGGCATTTTCAAACAAAAAAAAACGATTTTTTAAAACTTCTTCTTGAAGTATGATGGTTCGAAAATTTTTCCTAAAAATGTCAAGTCAATCCGATGAATAGTTTTCGGGATATCAAACGATAATACCCGGGAAGGCAGAATGGTTCGAAGACAACAACAAATTGATATTTTTGAAGCTTTCACATCGGCAGAAGCCCTATTGTATGGGCCAGGAATTGATGATTCGATAAAACTAATTTTTTAATTAGTATTTCTATACATAAAACACGTGTAAAATTGGAAAATTCTTTCAGAAATTTTCAAAAATGTTTTACTCAAAAACTATGCACTTCCGCAAAATTTTATAAAGCATCCTTTCGTTTTTAAATTGCCCAAAATATTTTTCAAAAAATAGCTCATTCCGAAAAACTTTAATTTTTTGAAAAATTGTTTTAACAATTGACTATAAACAATTAAATGCTCGACTTTTCGGCAAAAATTGTGATATTCGGATTCAGTGGATCAAAATACATTTTAAAAAGTTTAGCTTCATCCATCGAGCTTATAATCTTACGAACATACACTGACACAAAAAAATAAAGGAGCAAGAAAAGTTGACCATTTTTTTCGTGTTTTTCGAAAGGCTGTAACTTCGTCAAAAATGGTCGTACAAAAAAGGATTTTGAAGCTTGAATTTTCTAGTTTTCAGTTCTGACAATGATTTTTTTTAGAATCGCTGATTGCGCGGTTGGTCGAATGTTGCGTACATTTCGTCGTGAAATGTTTTTCCTCGGCATTTCGCGGCGAAATAAGACTAGTTCCACGACTGAGGGGGGGGGGGGGGGGGGGCGAACTCGATGACCGGCTGTATTGGTGTAGGTTTTCCGCAGTTTCCCTATACCCATGACAGAAATGTCATGATGAATATACTACCGAGGGGGAAGTCGGCTGCGGCCGCAAGAGGGGGGAACAGGCAGAAAGATGGAGAAAAAAGGAGTACACAGTAGAGGAAAGAAACGGGCACAATGAGGGGAAAGAATAGGTAACAAACGCGAAAAGCGTGTACCTAAGGAAAAAAAAAGTTCACGAAACTCCAAACGGACTTCGCCACCCATTAAGGGAAAACGAACAATACGTTCAACAAGCTCCACAAGGGCAAAAGATCGTTACTAGTTACGAATACAAATTTAAAAAACAAACACAAAAAATCATATTCCAGAAGAAGCCTTTGTTGAGAAAAATGTCACCCACGCACTGATCACAGACGATATCGAACAGGCTGAAGAAACTCTGGAAAAGAATTCCAACGTAATTACCATGGACGAGGAAATTCTGCATCGCTTGGGGGACGATCCCAACACGACAAAGGGACTATCAAGTTGCACCCAGAAATTATAAATCGTTGGGAAACTTGGATGAAGGAGGGACTCCCCGAGGAAAATAGAAGAAGCCTGACAAAAAAGTATCCTCGCAAAGGAGAATTATATGCCGAACCTCCCAAAATAAATTTGGAAATAAGTGCTGCGATCACAGAAGTAGCAAAGAAACGGGACGTACACTTCGTGCAAACACAAGAGTGCGTGGGTACAGCGATCGTTTCATTGGGTGCAGCTGTGTCTCTATTGCTCGACAACTCCGCAGACGAGGTCGATCAGATGAAACTCATTGAGCTTCTGTCGGACACTGGGAAATTATTGACGGAAGCTTACCACCAACAGTCTATAGGAAGGAAATCGTTCATCACGCCGATGATGAAAAAAAAAGCGTTAAGCCAGTAGTAGAGGCGACTCATTCAGATGAATGGCTTTATGGAGAAAAATTGGGCGACCAAATAAAAGAGGTTAAGACGATCGAGGCAGCCTGCAATAGCATCAAAGCTCAGGACAAAAAAGTTTTTCACCGAACTGAAGTCCAGGGAAACTGGAGTGGCCCGCCTGCCCAGAAGAGACAGACAGGCGGGTACCACAGGAAACAATTCGTTCACTCCAAGCCGAAAACACCGTATCGGCCAACTCAGACGAACCGAGACAAAAATCGACCGCCGAAAGAGTCATCGAAAAAATAGACGAGGTACAAAACATAGCAGGCAGGCTAAGCTTCTTTATCAAAGAATGGAAAAACATTACAAGCGATAATTTTATCAAAAATTGCGTAAAGGGATATAAAATACCATTCGAAGAAACCCCACACCAATTCAGGTCTCCTGACAAAAAATATGGAGAGCGGGAGAACTCGAATCACTAGACAAAGAAATTGAAAAATTATTAGAGAAAAATGCGATCGAAAAGTGCGACAACTGCGTCAGGCAGTTTATATCCCCAATCTTTTTGGTTCCGAAAGCTGATGGTTGAAATCGTTTTATACTAAATTTAAAAAACTTGAACAAGTTCATCAAAGTCCCTTACTTCAAAATGGAAGACATTAGGTCAGTAAAACAATTAGTAACACCGAACGCATTTATGGCCTGATTCGACCTTAAAGACGCATACTTCCTTGTACCAGTACACAAAGAAGATCGAAAATATTTACGATTTTCCTTTAGCGAACAAATGTACGAATTCAGATGTTTACCCTTCGGGTTATCCATAAGCCGATACGTCTTTACAAAAATTATGAAATCAGCAACGAATGTGCTGAGAAGTAAGGGTTTCTTATCAACAATATACTTAGATGATATATTGTTTATAGGGAAAAACTTCCAGAATTCCCAAAATAACGTATACGAGTCGAAAAATCTGTTAGAGAAACTTGAATTCGTAATAAATAACAAGAAAAGTTCACTTACCCCATCACAAAAATGTAAATTTTTGGGGTTTATAGTCAACTCAATGGACTATACACTGGAATTAACAGACAAGAAAAAACGACAAATTAAAACATTGCTAAATAAATTTCAACCTGGAAGGGAGTGTAAAGTTAGAATTTTTGCACATTTACTGGGAGTTCTGAACGCAGCTTGTCCAGCTGTCGCATACGGCACTGTCCATTGTAAATGACTGGAAAGAGAAAAATTCCTAGCGCTAATAGCAACGAATGGAAATTACGAGTCACGTATGACCATCAGTAATAAGCTAAAAGAGGACTTAGCATGGTGAAAAAGAAATAGCCAAGTTGGAATAAATCCGATACGAACGTCGAATTACAAAATTG
Organism: Ophion obscuratus; assembly: GCA_964007375.1. Taxonomy (NCBI): domain Eukaryota; kingdom Metazoa; phylum Arthropoda; class Insecta; order Hymenoptera; family Ichneumonidae; genus Ophion; species Ophion obscuratus. Next base: position 52,836,737 of record OZ023315.1, read on the forward strand.
AGATTTTTTCAGATGCCTCTCTAACAGGCTGGGGTGCTCACTGTAATGAGCAATCTATAAATGATTGGTGGAATAACGAATAAAAGAAACACCACATAAACTATTTAGAGCTTTTAGCGGCCTTCTTTGCCCTCAAAAGTTTTGCGTACCAGTTACATACGTGCGAGATTCTGCTAAGACTGGACAATACTACGGCAATGGCGTACGTAAATAAAACTGGGGGATTTCAATTCCCAATTCTGAATAATGTCGCACGTCAGATTTGGGCGTGGTGTGAAAAAAGAAAAATTCGTATGTATGCCTCGTATATTGCATCAAAAGAAAACGTTTATGTAGACACGGCCTCGCGTATTACAAACATAGATACAGAATGGGAGTTATCAAAAAAAACGTTTGAAGAAATTTAAAAAAAAATTTGGACCATTTAGCATTGATCTGTTTGCCACAGACATGAACAGGAAAGTAAAAAATTTCTGTTCCAGATTTCCTAATCCTAATGTATATAGAGTGGATGCCTTCACAGTGTCGTGGGCAAAAGAAAAATCGTATGCATTCCCCCCATTCGCGTTAATTTTACCGACTCTTAAGAAAATATAAGTCTTCCCTCAAAAAGTGGTGGATTTTCGCCAAAGAAAATAAATACGACACATTTAATACCGATAGGGTTAAAATAATAGAATTTTGAACAAAACGTTTCGAAGAAGGCGCGGAATACAGTACACTAAATTCAGACAGAGCTGTAATTACATTATTAACATCAGAAAAATTCTCGAGCGATGAAATGATAAGTCGATTTATGCGGCGTGTTTTCAAACAAAGACCGACAAAGGCGAAATACGCAACTATATGGGATATCGACCCAGTTCTCGATTATGTTGAAGATTCTTCATCTAAGGGTACCTTAAAACTAAAAGAACTTTCGGAAAAACAATTTTATTACTGTTGTTGACTACAGCGCATCGGTTACAAACAATGGCTCTAATTGACAAAGGTGATATTATACGAACAAAAATATGAATTGAGATAAGAATTCCAAAATTAATTAGGACTTCTAAGCCAGGAAAATATCAACCGAAACCCGTATTACCTTTTCAGAGCAAAAAGGGAAATATGTCCGGCAAAAGCGGTACTGGAATATGTAGAAATAACAAAAGATATCAGAGGAGAACATACAAATTTATTTATTTCTAACATTAAGCCGTATAAGCCTGTTACGGCACAGACTCTTTCTCACTGGGTCAAATCTCTTCTAGAAAAATCCGGAGTCGATACAAACGTTTTTTCAGCCTACAGCGTGAAACACGCGACAATATCTCGAGCAATAGGTAAGGGCGTTAATATAGACACAATCAAACGGGTACCAAGATGGTCTGAAAAGTCGAAGACTTTCGCAAAATTTTATAACCGGCCAATTCAAGATAAAAACGAATCATTTCCCCTTTCCGTTTTTAGCTCTTAAGCGAGTTATGTAAAACAAATATTTAATATATATATATATATATATATATATATATATATATATATATATATATATATATATATATATACAGGGTGACAATTATAAAGTGGCCACCCATTTTTTTAAATTCTTGCGCGGCCATTTTGGGATGGCAAAGGTGCGCTTTTGAAAGAGTTCTTCGAGAACTCTTCGAAAAAAAATATAGCGCCTTTGTCGGAAAGTATATTCCACAAAAAAAAAAAAAAAAAAAAATCTGGGTAAAAATAAAAATGGCATTCCGCGCTTAGAGAAGCAAAGTGGACTTGATTCTGAACACGGAGGACCCGAATGAGGGCCTCAAAAAATGGTACCATTGAGAAAAAGGCCATTAAAAAATCAATATCGAACGATAGTTCAAACTGAACTCCGAGGGACGGCGGAGTTCGAATGGCCAGGAACGGAGTGGGCGTTGGAGCATTCGCCGCTATCTTCTTGACGTAGCTGTCATGAGGTTGAAGAAGTCACCGAGAGATGTCGGGTCGTGGCTGAAGTTAGGATGACAGGCGTCCGAGTGTGCGAGTGTAACGTAGAATATGAATGTCGAGCGGGCTTCATTTGTTTGCAGGTCCCGCGGAATCGGCGAAGAAAAAATACGAAAGCACCTAAAAGCCCTGGCCATGATTCAATAATTAAACGAGCGATTGTCGTGAGACGCTCGACGACTGGCCTAACGATTCGAGCCGCGCTGGGTGGATGTACCGTTTGTGAATGGAAAGAAAGCAGTCTTCCCGAAATAGTGTTTAAGGGGTCAATTATGATAACAAAGAATGCGTGACGATTAAATGTGAATGCGGTCTTAAAGATTATGAGTAAGTAAGTTCACCTTACAGTTTTACGGCAAGAGGAGGCGATTGAGAGCGGGCTTTAAGGGGTTCAACTGCAAAACGGGACGCGTGCAAATTTGTTTGTCGAAAACGGATCAGAGGACTTCCTTCAAACGGGGCGAACGTTTCGTTTTTGGGTATGAGGAAGCTCCTTAGCGAGATGTTGATTATCGACGAGAAATGTTAAGGGGCTCACGCTGAAGAAGCGCAGGCGTGAATCTTATTTTGAATCGAAGTAGAGAATTTGTACGAGATAAAGTACATTTATCGACTTATGCAGTGGCAGTTGAAACTTGAACGGAAACTCGACTTTGGGAAACCGCATTTAAGGGGCCAAATTAAGAAGAACGGCATTACGGCATTCACGATTTATCGTGGAACGGGTTTAATGGGTTTGTGAAAATATGGAATAGAATCAATCAACTCTTTTCAGATGCAAAATAGCGACCTAACTTTGCCTCGAGTCCGGGACCTCATTGAAGGTGTCACACAGTGGTCCCACATCCCAAAAGGCCGGCCAAAAGTCAAAACCGTATTTAATTCGGGTGAAAGTCTGTACTCGGGGGTTTTTCCAGGTCGCTGAATACGAAATGGGAGTCAAAGGTTTCTTCGAATCGACGACTTTTAAATCAGGAAATGAATCCGAGTATGCATGCAAGTGTTTCTGTTGTGGAACAATCCCTACAAACTGAGAACGCCGGGCCGAGCATCGGATTCGTTCACGTTCATAGTCCACAGCAGCGGTAGCAGTCCTCAACGGCTATTTTCGTGCCGAGAGTGAATCATTTTTAAAAATCACCCACTGGGAACGAGTCCGAACAGTCTCAAGGTTATTTCGGTAATGAAACACAAAACAGAATTCGAATGGACTGTTTTACATATTGGATTCGTCTTGATTCGATAAAAAAACAAACGGTTGAAACAGGCATTTTTATCAGCGTCGAATCTCATGGGAATTTTCGTTCGAATTGGCGGCTTCAAAATCTGGAAACGAATCCGAGTCTGCATGCAAGTGTTTCTATTGTCGAATAATCACTACAAACTGAGAACGCCGAGCCGAGCATCGGATTCGTTCACGATCACAGTCCACAGCAGCAGTGGTAGACCTCAAAGGCTATTGTCGTGCCGACGGTGATACATTCTTAAAAATCACCCACTGGGAACGAATCCGAACAGTCTCAAAGTTATTTCGATAATGAAACACAAAACAGAATATGAATGGACCCGTTTTCACATTGGATTCGTCTCGATCCGATAAAAAACATACAGTTGGGACACGCGTATTTATCAACGTCGAATCTCACGTAAATTTTCGTTCGAATCGACGACTTTTAAATCGGGAAAGGAATCCGAGTCTGCATGCAAGTGTTTCTGTTGTCGAATAATCCCTACAAACTGAAAACGCCGCGCCGAGTATCGGATTCATTCACGTTCATATTGCACAGCAGCAGTAGGAGTTCTCAATGGCTATTTTCGTGCCGAGGGTGAAACATTTTTAAAAATCATCCACTGGGAACGGATTCGAAGAGTCTCAAGGTTATTTCGATAATGAAACACAAAACAGAATTTGAGTCGACCGTTTTTCATATTGGATTAGTCTCGGTCGGATAAAAAAAACCGTTGAAACAGGCGTATTTATCAACGTCGAATTTCATGTGAATTTTCGTTCGAATCGACGACTTTTAAATCGGGAAACGAATCCGAGTCTGCATGCAAGTGTTTCTGTTGTCGAATAATTCCTACAAACTGAGAAAGCCGCGCTGAGCATCGGATTCGTTCACGTTCAGAGTCCACAGAAGCAGTAGTAGTCCTCAACGGCTTTTTTTCGTGTCGAGGGTGAAACATTTTTAAAAATCACCCACTGGGAACGAATCCGAACAGTCTCATGGTTATTTCGATAATGAAACACAAAACAGAATTTGAATGGACCCTTTTGCATATTGGATTCGTCTCGATTCGATGAAAAAAACAAACAGTTGAAACAGGCGTATTTATAAACGTCGAATCTCATGTGAATTTCCGTTCGAATCGACGACCTTTAAATCCGGAAACGAATCCAAGTCTGCATGCAAGTGTGTCTGTTGTCAAAAAATCCCTACAAACTGAGAACGCGGCGCCAACCATCGGATTCGTTCACGTTCACAGTCCACAGCTGCAGTAATAGGCCTCAACGGCTTTTTTCGTGGCGAGGGTGAAACATTTTAAGAAATCACCCACTGGGAACGAGTCCGAACAGTCTCAAGATGCTTTCGATAACGAAACAAAACAGAATTTGAATGGACCCTTTTGCATATTGGATTCGTCTCGATTCGATAAAAAAAAAAAAAACAGTTGAAACAGGCGTATTTATAAAAGTCGAATCTCATGTGAATTTTCTTTCGAATCGACGACCTTTAAATCGGAAAACGAATCCAAGTCTGCATGCAAGTGTGCCTGTTGTCAAAAAATCCCTACAAACTGAGAACGCGGCGCCAACCGTCGGATTCGTTCACGTTCACAGTCCACAGCTGCAGTAATAGGCCTCAACGGCTTTTTTCGTGGCGAGGGTGGAACATTTTAAAAAATCACCCACTGGGAACGAGTCCGAACAGTCTCAAGATTCTTTCGATAATGAAACACAAAACAGAATATGAATGGACCGGTTTTCACATTGGATTCGTCTCGGTCCGGTAAAAAAACGGTTGAAACAGGCGTACTTATCAACGTCGAATCTCATGTGAATTTTCATTCGAATCGACGACTTTTAAATCGGGAAACGAATCCGAGTCTGCATGCAAGTGTTTCTGTTGTCGAATAGTCCCTCCAAACTGAGAACGCCGCGCCGAGCATCGGACTCGTTCACGTTCACAGTCCACAGCAGCAGTAGGAGTCCTCAATGGATATTTTCGTGCCGAGAGTGAAACATTTTTAAAAGTCATCCACTGGGAACGAGTCCGAACAGTCTCAACGTTATTTCGATAATGAAACACAAAAGAGAATTTGAATGGACCGTTTTAGATATTGGATTCGTCTCGATTCGTTAAAAAACAAACGATGGAAACAGGCGTGTTTATCAACGTCGAATCTCATGTGAATTTTCGTTCGAATCGACGACTTTTAAATCGGCAAATGAATCCGAGTCTGCATGCAAGTGTTTCTGTTGTCGAATAATCCCTACAATCTGAGAACGCCGCGCCGAGCATCGGATTCGTTCACGTTCATAGTCACAGCAGCAGTTGCAGTCCTCAACGGCGATTTTGGTGCCGACAGTGAAACATTTTTAACAAACACCCACTGGGAAAGAGTCGGAACAGTCTCAAGGTTATTTCGATAATGAAACACAAAACAGAATTTGAATGGACCGTTTTACATATTGGATTCGTCTCGATTGGATAAAAAAAAAAAAAAAAACAAACGGTGGAAACTGGCGTATTTATCAACGTCGAATCTCATGTGAATTTTCGTTCGAATCGACGACTTTTAAATCGGGAAACGAATCCGAGTCTGCATGCAAGTGTTTCTGTTGCCGAATTATCCCTACAAACTGAGAACGCCATGCCGAGCATCGGATTCGTTCACGTTCACAGTCCACAGCAACAGTAATAGTGCTCAATGGCTTTTTTCGTGCCGAGGGTGAATTTTTTTTTAAAGTCACCTTCTTGGAACGATTCCGAACTGTCTCAAGGTTATTTCGATAATGAAACACAAAACCGAATATGAATGAACCGGTTTTCACATTGGATTCGTCTCGATCCGATAAAAAAAACACTCAGTTGGAACAGGCGTATTTATCAACGTCGAATCTCATGTGAATTCTCGTTCGAATCGACGACTTTTAAATGGGGAAACGAATCCGAGTCTGCATGCAAGTGTTTCTGTTGTCGAATAATCCCTACAAACTGAGAACGCCGCGCCGAGCATCGGATTCGTTCACGTTCATAGTCCACAGCAGCAGTAGCAGTCCTCAACGGTTATTTTCGTGCCGAGGGTAATACATTTTTAAAAATCACCCCCTGGGAACGAGTCCGAACAGTCTCAAGGTTATTTCGATAATGAAACACATAACAGAATTTGAATGGACCGTTTTACATATTGGATTCGTCTCGATTCGATAAAAAACAAACGGTTGAAACAGGCGTATTTATCAACGTCGAATCTCATGTGAATTTTCGTTCGAATCGACGACTTTTAAATCGGGAAACGAATCCGAGTCTGCATGCAAGTGTTTCTGTTGTCAAATAATATCTACAAACTGAGAACGTCGCGCCGAGCATCGGATTCGTTCACGTTCACAGTCCACATGTCATCTTCGAAAATGACCTTCTTGGAACGGATCCGAACATCTCAAGGTTATTTCGATAATGAAACACAAAACAGAATATGAATGGAGCGGTTTTCATATTGGATTCGCCTGGATTCGATAAAAAACATACAGTTGGAACAGGCGTATTTATTGACGTCCAACGTCATGTGAATGTTCCTTCGAAACGACGACTTTTAAATCGGGAAACGAATCCGAGTCTGCATGCAAGTGTTTCTGTTGTCGAATAATCCCTACAAACGGAGAACGCCGCGCCGAGCATCGGATTCGTTCACGTCCATAGTGCACAGCAGTAGTAGGAGTCCGCAATGGCTATTTTCGTGCCGAGGGTGATATATTTTTAAAAATCATCCACTGGGAACGAATCCGAACAGTCTCAAGGTTATTTCGATAATGAAACACAAAACAGAATTTGAGTGGACCGTTTTTCGTATTGGATTCGTTTCGGTCTGATATAAAAAAGGTTGAAACAAGCGTATTTATCAACGTCGAATCTCATGTGAATTTTCATTCGAATCGACGACTTTTAAATCGGGAAACGAATCCAAGTCTGCATGCAAGTGTTTCTGTTGTCGAAAAATCCCTACAAACTGAGAACGCCGCGCTGAGCATCTTAACGCTGATAAATACGCCTGTTCCAGTTTTATGTATTTTTATCGGATCGAGACGATTCCAATATGAAAAACGGTCCACTCATATTTTGTTTTGTGTTTCATTATCGAAATAACCTTGAGACTGGTCGGATTCGTTCCCAGTGGATGATTTTTAAAAACGTATCATCCTCGGTACGAAAATAGCCATTGATGACTCCTACTGCTGCTGTGGACTATAAACGTGAATGAATCCGATGCTCGGCGCGGCGTTCTCAGTTTGTAGGGATTATTTGACAATAGAAATACTTGCATGCAGACTCGGATTCGTTTCCGGTTTTAAAAGTCGTCGATTCGAACGAAAATTGACGTGAACTTCGACGTTGATAAATACGCCTGTTCGAACTGTATGTTTTTTAAAGGATCGAGATGAATCCAGTGTGCAAACCGGTCCATTCATATTATGTTTTGTGTTTCACTATGGAAATAACCTTGAGACTATTCGGATTCGTTCCTAGTGGGTGATTTTTAAAAATGTATCACCCTCGGCACGAAAATATCCATTGAGGACTCCTACTGCTGCTGTGGACTATAAACGTGAATGAATCCGATGCTCGGCGCGGCGTTCTCAGTTTGTAGGGATTATTTGACAATAGAAATACTTGCATGCAGACTCGGATTCGTTTCCCGATTTAAACGTCGTCGATTCGAACAAAAATTCACATGAGATTCGACGTTGATAAATACGCCTGTTCCAACTGTATGCTTTTTTTATCGGATCGAGACGAATCTAATGTGAAAACCGATCCTTTCATATTCTGTTTTGTGTTTCATTATCGAAATAACCTTGAGATGTTCGGATTCGTTCCAAGAAGGTGATTTTCGAAGATGACATGTAAATTGTGAACGTGAACGAATCCGATGCTCGGCGGGACGTTCTCAGTTTGAAGGGATTATTCGACAACAGAAACACTTGCATGCAGACTCGCATTCCTTTCCCGATTGAAAAGTCACCGATTCGAACGAAAATTCACATGAGATTCGACGTTGATAAGTACGCCTGTTTCAACCGTTTGTTTTTTATCGAATCGACACGAATCCAATATGTAAAACGGTCCAATCAAATTCTGTTTTGTGTTTCATTATCGAAATAACCTTGAGACTATTCGGACTCAGCCCCAGTGGGTGATTTTTAACAATGTATTACCCTCGGCACGAAAATAGCCATTGAGGACTACTACTGCTGCTGCTGTTGATAAACACTCCTGTTTCAACCGTTTTTTTTATCGGACCGAGACGAATCCACAATGAAAAACGGTCCACTCAAATTCTGTTTTGCGTTTGATTATTGAAATAACCTTGAGACTGTTCGTATTCGTTCCCAGTGGGTGATTTTTTAAAATGTTTCACCCTCGGCACGAATAAAGCCATTGAGGACTGCTACTGCTGCTGTGGACTGTGAACGTGAACGAATCCGATGCTCGGCCCGGCGTTCTCAGTTTGAAGGAACTATTCGACAACAGAGACACTTGCATGCAGACTCGGATTCGTTTCCCGATTTAAAAGTCATCGATTAGAACGCAAATTCACATGAGTTTCGATGTCGATAAATACGCCTGTTTCAACCGTCTTTTTTATCGGACCGAGACGAATCCAATGTGAAAACCGGTCCATTCATATTCTGTTTTGTGTTTCATTATCGAAATAATCTTGCGACTGTTCGGACTCGTTCCCAGTGAGTGATTTTTTAAAATGTTTCACCCTCGGCACGAAAAAAGCCGTTGAGGACTAGTACTGCTGCTGTGGACTGTGAACGTGAACGAATCCGATGCTCGGCGCGGCGTTCTCAGTTTGTAGGGATTATTTGACAATAGAAATACTTGCATGCAGACTCGGATTCGTTTCCCGATTTAAACGTCGTCGATTCGAACAAAAATTCACATGAGATTCGACGTTGATAAATACGCCTGTTCCAACTGTATGCTTTTTTTATCGGATCGAGACGAATCTAATGTGAAAACCGATCCTTTCATATTCTGTTTTGTGTTTCATTATCGAAATAACCTTGAGATGTTCGGATTCGTTCCAAGAAGGTGATTTTCGAAGATGACATGTAAATTGTGAACGTGAACGAATCCGATGCTCGGCGGGACGTTCTCAGTTTGAAGGGATTATTCGACAACAGAAACACTTGCATGCAGACTCGCATTCCTTTCCCGATTGAAAAGTCGCCGATTCGAACGAAAATTCACATGAGATTCGACGTTGATAAGTACGCCTGTTTCAACCGTTTGTTTTTTATCGAATCGACACGAATCCAATATGTAAAACGGTCCAATCAAATTCTGTTTTGTGTTTCATTATCGAAATAACCTTGAGACTATTCGGACTCAGCCCCAGTGGGTGATTTTTAACAATGTATTACCCTCGGCACGAAAATAGCCATTGAGGACTACTACTGCTGCTGCTGTTGATAAACACTCCTGTTTCAACCGTTTTTTTTATCGGACCGAGACGAATCCACAATGAAAAACGGTCCACTCAAATTCTGTTTTGCGTTTGATTATTGAAATAACCTTGAGACTGTTCGTATTCGTTCCCAGTGGGTGATTTTTTAAAATGTTTCACCCTCGGCACGAATAAAGCCATTGAGGACTGCTACTGCTGCTGTGGACTGTGAACGTGAACGAATCCGATGCTCGGCCCGGCGTTCTCAGTTTGAAGGAACTATTCGACAACAGAGACACTTGCATGCAGACTCGGATTCGTTTCCCGATTTAAAAGTCATCGATTAGAACACAAATTCACATGAGTTTCGATGTCGATAAATACGCCTGTTTCAACCGTCTTTTTTATCGCACCGAGACGAATCCAATGTGAAAACCGGTCCATTCATATTCTGTTTTGTGTTTCATTATCGAAATAATCTTGCGACTGTTCGGACTCGTTCCCAGTGAGTGATTTTTTAAAATGTTTCACCCTCGGCACGAAAAAAGCCGTTGAGGACTACTACTGCTGCTGTGGACTGTGAACGTGAACGAATCCGATGCTCGGCGCGGCGTTCTCAGTTTGTAGGGATTATTCGACAACAGAAACACTTGCAGACAACAGCATACAGACTCGGATTCGTTTCCCGTTTTAAAAGTCGTCGATTCGAACGAAAATTCACATGAGATTCAACGTTGATAAATACGCCTGTTTCAACCGTTTGTTTTTTTATCGAATTGAGACGAATCCAATATGTAAAACGGTCCATTCAAATTCTGTTTTTTGTTTCATTATCGAAATAACCTTGAGAGTGTTCGGACTCGTTCCCAGGGGGTGATTTTTAAAAATGTATTACTCTCGGCACGAAACTAACCGTTGAGGACTGCTGCTGCTGCTGTGGACTATGAACGTGAACGAATCCGATGCTCGGCGCGGCGTTCTCAGTTTGCAGGGATTATTCGACAACAGAAACACTTGCATGCAGACTCGGATTCGTTTCCCGATTGAAAAGTCGCCGATTCGAACGAAAATTCACATGAGATTCGACGTTGATATATACGCCTGTTTCAACTGTTTGTTTTTCATCGAATCGAGACGAATCCAATATGTAAAAGGGTTCATTCAAATTCTGTTTTGTGTTTCATTATCGAAATAACCATGAGACTGTTCGATTCGTTCCCACTGGGTGATTTTTAACAATGTTTCACCCTCGACACGAAAAAATCCGTTGAGGACTAGTACTGCTGCTGTGGACTGTGAACGTGAACGAATCCGATGCTCGTCGCGGCGTTCTTAGTATGTAGGGATTATTCGACAACCGAAACACTTGCATGCAGACTCGGATTCGTTTCCCGTTTTAAAAGTCGTCGATTCGAACGAAAATTCACATGAGATTCAACGTTGATAAATACGCCTGTTTCAACCGTTTGTTTTTTTTATCGAATTGAGACGAATCCAATATGTAAAACGGTCCATTCAAATTCTGTTTTTTGTTTCATTATCGAAATAACCTTGAGAGTGTTCGGACTCGTTCCCAGGGGGTGATTTTTAAAAATGTATTACTCTCGGCACGAAACTAACCGTTGAGGACTGCTGCTGCTGCTGTGGACTATGAACGTGAACGAATCCGATGCTCGGCGCGGCGTTCTCAGTTTGTAGGGATTATTCGACAACAGAAACACTTGCATGCAGACTCGGATTCGTTTCCCGATTGAAAATTCGCCGATTCGAACGAAAATTCACATGAGATTCGACGTTGATATATACGCCTGTTTCAACTGTTTGTTTTTCATCGAATCGAGACGAATCCAATATGTAAAAGGGTTCATTCAAATTCTGTTTTGTGTTTCATTATCGAAATAACCATGAGACTGTTCGATTCGTTCCCACTAGGTGATTTTTAACAATGTTTCACCCTCGACACGAAAAAAGCCGTTGAGGACTAGTACTGCTGTTGTGGACTGTGAACGTGAACGAATCCGATGCTCGGCGCGGCGTTCTCAGTATGTAGAGATTATTCGACAATCGAAACACTTGCATGCAGACTCGGATTCGTTTCCCGTTTTAAAAGTCGTCGATTCGAACGAAAATTCACATGAGATTCGACGTTGATAAATACGCTTGTTTCAACCGTTTGTTTTTTATCGAATCGAGACGAATCCAATATGTAAAACGGTCCATTCAAATTGTGTTTTGTGTTTCGTTATCGAAATAAACTTGAGACTGTTTGGACTCGTTCCCAGTGGGTGATTTTTAAAACTGTATCATCCTCGGCACGAAAATATCCATTCAGGACTCCGACTGCTGCTGTGGACTATGAACGTGAACGAATCCGATGCTCGGCCCGGCGTTCTCAGTTTGGAGGAACTATTCGACAACAGGAACACTTGCATGCAGACTCGGCTTCGTTTCCCGATTTAAAAGTCTTCGATTCGAACGAAAATTCACATGAGTTTCGATGTCGATAAATACGCCTGTTTCAACCGTTTTTTTTATCGGACCGAGACGAATCCAATGTGAAAACCAGTCCATTCATATTCTGTTTTGTGTTTCATTATCGAAATAATCTTGAGACTGTTCGGACTCGTTCCCAGTGGGTGATTTTTTAAAATGTTTCACCCTCGGCACGAAAAAAGCCGTTGAGGACTACTACTGCTGCTGTGGACTATGAACGTGAACGAATCCGATGCTCGGCCCGGCGTTCTTAGTTTGTAGGGATTGTTCCACAACAGAAACACTTGCATGCAGACTCAGATTCGTTTCCCGATTTCAAAGTTGTCGATTCGAACGAGAATTCACATGAGATTCGTCGTTGATAAATACGCCTGTTCCAACTGTATGTTTTTTTATCGGATCGAGACGAACCCAATGTGAAAACCGGTCCATTCATATTCGGTTTTGTGTTTCATTATCGAAATAACCTGGAGACTGTTTGGAATCGTTCCAAGAAGGTGATTTTAAAAAATGTTTTACCCTCGGCACGAAAAAAGCCATTGAGCACTACTACTGTTGCTGTGGACTGTGAACGTGAACGAATCCGATGCTCGGCACGGCGTTCTCAGATTGTAGGGATTATTCAACAAAAGAAACATTTGCATGCAGACTCGGATTCGTTTCCCGATTGAAAAGTCGCCGATTCGAACGAAAATTCACATGAGATTCGACGTTGATAATTACGCCTGTTTCAACTGTTTGTTTTTTTATCAAATCCAGACGAATCCAATATGTAAAAGGGTTCATTCAAATTCTGTTTTGTGTTTCATTATCGAAATAACCATGAGACTGTTCGGATTCGTGCCCAGTGGATGATTTTTAAAAATGTTTCACCCTCGACACGAAAAAAGCCGTTGAGGACTACTACTGCTTCTGTGGACTATGAACGTGAACGAATCCGATGCTCGCCGCGGCGTTCTCAGTTTGTAGGGATAATTCGACAACAGAAACACTTGCATGCAGACTCGGATTCGTATCCCGATTTATGAGTCGCCGATTCGAACGAAAATTCACATGAGATTCGACGTTGATAAATACGCCAGTTTCCACCGTTTGTTTTTTTTTTATCGAATCGAGACGAATCCGATATGTAAAACGGTCCATTCAAATTCTGTTTTGTGTTTCATTATCGAAATAACCTTGAGACTGTTCCGACTCTTTCCCAGTGGGTGTTTGTTAAAAATGTTTCACTGTAGGCACCAAAATAGCCGTTGAGGACTGCAACTGCTGCTGTGGACTATGAACGTGAACGAATCCGATGCTCGGCGCGGCGTTCTCAGATTGTAGGGATTATTTGACAACAGAAACACTTGCATGCAGACTCGGATTCATTTCCCGATTTAAAAGTCGTCGATTCGAACGAAAATTCACATGAGATTCGACGTTGATAAATACGCCTGTTTCCATCGTTTGTTTTTTATCGAATCGAGACGAATCCATTATGTAAAACGGTCCATTCAAATTCTGTTTTGTCTTTCATTATCGAAATAACCTTGAGACTGTTCGGACTCGTTCCCAGTGGGTGACTTTTAAAAATGTTTCACTCTCGGCACGAAAATATCCATTGAGGACTCCTACTGCTGCTGTGGACTGTGAACGTGAACGAATCCGATGCTCGGCGCGGCGTTCTCAGTTTGGAGGGACTATTCGACAACAGAAACACTTGCATGCAGACTCGGATTCGTTTCCCGATTTAAAAGTCGTCGATTCGAACGAAAATTCACATGAGATTCGACGTTGATAAATACGCCTGTTTCAACCGTTTTTTTACCGGACCGAGACGAATCCAATCTGAAAACCGGTCCATTCATATTCTGTTTTGTGTTTCATTATCGAAAGAATCTTGAGACTGTTCGGACTCGTTCCGAGTGGGTGATTTTTAACAATGTTTCACCCTCGCCACGAAAAAAGCCGTTGAGGCCTATTACTGCAGCTGTGGACTGTGAATGTGAACGAATCCGATGGTTGGCGCCGCGTTCTCAGTTTGTAGGGATTTTTTGACAACAGACACACTTGCATGCAGACTTGGATTCGTTTCCCGATTTAAAGGTCGCCGATTCGAACGAAAATTCACATGACATTCGACGTTTATAAATACGCCTGTTTCAACTGTTTGTTTTTTTTTATCGAATCCAGACGAATCCAATATGCAAAAGGGTCCATTCAAATTCTGTTTTGTGTTTCATTATCGAAAGAATCTTGAGACTGTTCGGACTCGTTCCCAGTGGGTGATTTTTTAAATTGTTTCACCCTCGCCACGAAAAAAGCCGTTGAGGCCTATTACTGCAGCTGTGGACTGTGAACGTGAACGAATCCGATGGTTGGCGCCGCGTTCTCAGTTTGTAGGGATTTTTTGACAACAGACACACTTGCATGCAGACTTGGATTCGTTTCCTGATTTAAAGGTCGTCGATTCGAACGAAAATTCACATGAGATTCGACGTTTATAAATACGCCTGTTTCAACTGTTTGTTTTTTTTATCGAATCGAGACGAATCCAATATGCAAAAGGGTCCGTTCAAATTCTGTTTTATGTTTCATTATCGAAATAACCATGTGACTGTTCGGATTCGTTCCCAGTGGGTGATTTTCCAAAATGTTTCACCGTCGACACGAAAAAAGCCGTTGAGGACTACTACTGCTTCTGTGGACTCTGAACGTGAACGAATCCGATGCTCGGCACGGCTTTCTCAGTTTGTAGGAATTATTCGACAACAGAAACACTTGCATGCAGGCTCGGATTCGTTTCCCGATTTAAAAGTCGTCGATTCGAACGAAAATTCACATTATATTCGACGTTGATAAATACGCCTGTTTCAACGGTTTTTTTTATCCGACCGAGACTAATCCAATATGAAAAACGGTCCACTCAAATTCTGTTTTGTGTTTCATTATCGAAATAACCTTGAGACTTTTCGAATCCGTTCCCAGTGGATGATTTTTAAAAATGTTTCACCCTCGGCACGAAAATAGCCATTGAGAACTCCTACTGCTGTTGTGCACTATGAACGTGAACGAATCCGATACTCGGCGCGCCATTCTCAGTTTGTAGGGATTATGCGACAACAGAAACACTTGCATGCAGACTCGGATTCCTTTCCCGATTTAAAAGTCGTCGATTCGAACGAAAATTGACGTGAGATTCGACGTTGATAAATACGCGTGTCCCAACTGTATGTTTTTTATCGGATCGAGACGAATCCAATGTGAAAACCGGTCCATTCGTATTCTGTTTTGTGTTTCATTATCGAAATAACTTTGAGACTGTTCGGATTCGTTCCCAGTGGGTGATTTTTAAGAATGTATCACCGTCGGCACGAAAATAGCCTTTGAGGTCTACCACCGCTGCTGTGGACTGTCATCGTGAACGAATCCGATGCTCGGCTCGGCGTTCTCAGTTTGTAGTGATTATTCGACAATAGAAACACTTGCATGCAGACTCGGATTCGTTTCCCGATTTTGAAGTCGCCGATTCGAACGAAAATTCCCATGAGATTCGACGTTGATAAAAATGCCTGTTTCAACCGTTTGTTTTTTTCTCGAATCAAGACGAATCCAATATGTAAAACAGTCCATTCGAATTCTGTTTTGTGTTTCATTATCGAAATAACCTTGAGACTGTTCGGACTCGTTCCCAGTGGGTGATTTTTAAAAATGTTTCACTCTCGGCACGAAAATAGCCGTTGAGGACTGCTACTGTTGCTGTGGACTATGAACGTGAACGAATCCGGTGCTCGGCCCGGCGTTCTCAGTTTGTCGGGATTGTTCCACAACAGAAACACTTGCATGCATACTCGGATTCATTTCCTGATTTAAATGTCGTCGATTCGAAGAGAACTTTGACTCCGATTTCGTATTCAGCGACCTGGAAAAACCCCCGAGTACAGACTTTCACCCGAATTGAATACGCTTTTGACTTTTGGCCGGCCTTTTGGCATGTGGGACCACTTTGTGACACCTTCAATAAGGTCCCGGACTCGAGGCAAAGTTAGGTCGCTATTTTGCATCTGAAAAGAGTAGATTGATTCTATTCCATATTTTCACAAACCCATTAAACCCGTTCCACGATAAATCGTGAATGCCGTAATGCCGTTCTTCTTAATTTGGCCCCTTAAATGCGGTTTCCCAAAGTCGAGTTTCCGTTCAAGTTTCAACTGCCACTGCATAAGTCGATAAATGTACTTTATCTCGTACAAATTCTCTACTTCGATTCAAAATAAGATTCACGCATGCGCTTCTTCAGCGTGAGCCCCTTAACATTTCTCGTCGATAATTAACATCTCGCTAAGGAGCTTCCTCATACCCAAAAACGAAACGTTCGCCCCGTTTGAAGGAAGTCCTCTGATCCGTTTTCGACAAACAAATTTGCACGCGTCCCGTTTTGCAGTTGAACCCCTTAAAGCCCGCTCTCAATCGCCTCCTCTTGCCGTAAAACTGTAAGGTGAACTTACTTACTCATAATCTTTAAGACCGCATTCACATTTAATCGTCACGCATTCTTTGTTAGCATAATTGACCCCTTAAACACTATTTCGGGAAGACCGCTTTCTTTCCATTCACAAACGGTACATCCACCCAGCGCGGCTCGAATCGTTAGGCCAGTCGTCGAGTGTCTCACGACAATCGCTCGTTTAATTATTGAATCATGGCCAGGGCTTTTAGGTGCTTTCGTATTTTTTCTTCGCCGATTCCGCGGGACCTGCAAACAAATGAAGCCCGTTCGACATTCATATTCTACGTTACACTCGCACACTCGGACGCCTGTCATCCTAACGTCAGCCACGACCCGACATCTCTCGGTGACTTCTGCAACCTCATGACAGCTACGTCAAGAAGATAGCGGCGAATGCTCCAGCGCTCACTCCGTTCCTGGTCATTCCAACGCCGCCGTTCCTCGGAGTTCAGTTTGAACTATCGTTCGATATCGATTTTTTAATGGCCTTTTTCTCAATGTTACCATTTTTTTGAGGCCCTCATCCGGGTCCTCCGTGTTCAGAATCAAGTCCACTTTGCTTCTCTAAGCGCGGAATGCCACTTTTATTTTTACCCAGATTTTTTTGTTTTTTTTTTTGGTGGAATATACTTTTCCGACATAGGCCCTACATTTTTTTTCGAAGAGTTCTCGAAAAACTATTTCAAAAGCGCACCTTTGCCGTCCCAAAATGGCCGCGCAAGAATTTAAAAAAATGGGTGGCCACTTTATAATTGTCACCCTGTGTGTGTGTGTGTGTATATATATATATATGTATATATATATGTGTGTGTGTGTGTGTGTGTGTGTGTGTGTGTGTGTGTGTGTGTGTGTGTATATATATATTGAGACGTACAGGTCCGTCTCAGGCGCCATACCCCCACCACAAATTGAAACAAACCGACCCAGTAGGCGAGTCGGGGAGGGGGAATAATAAATCATAACAAGTGGATAGGTACGACCTCTGAAAAACACAAGTAAACACAAGAACTGAAGGTCACAAATCAATAAGCGGAAGGAAAGACGAGTGAGAGAAGAAAAAACAGAAAATAAACAAAAACAGTAGAGAAAGGGAACGATAGGTAAAAAGTAAGGGAAGGGGAAAAGTCGTTGGAAAGAAAACAGAGAAAGTAACAAAAAAACAAAGGAAGCATAAATGTATTTAAAACATGAAAAAAGGTTAACGATAAAGGGAATGATGGGTAATTGGTAAGGGAAGGGGAATAATAAACAATAAAATACGAGTATAAAAGAGGAGGAAAGTCGGAGGAACGGCACTTCTTCTTCTACTCTTTGTGGATTGACAAGTACCACTTAGCCTAGTACCGCCTATCGGGAGGGGAAAGGCAGAAAGAGGGGAACCTCAAAAAACAAGAAAAAGAAGGAGTCACCATCGAAGAGTTAGACTTTTTACGTGGATTAACAAGTACCACTTCGCAAAGTACCACCTATTTGGAGGGGAAATGCAGTAAGAGGGGAACCTTAAAGAAACGGAAAAAGGAGAGAATTAGGATATAGTTTTTTACCAATAAATACTGAAATAAAAACCAGGATAGGAATAAGAAAAAGAGCACTAAAAACATTAAGGATAAACAAAGGAAGAATAAATTACGAAAGGATAGATAGAAAATTAGTACATTAGACAATACACAACACACACACACACCAACACCTGTAAAACATAAAATATCCGCAAGGGCTCCCGAAAGTATCAGGAGAACCTGAAGGTCAGAGAAACGCGTCGCGAATTCCAAGCGCCACAGGCGAGTGCGCGCCGCACGACGCCACGCCGCGAATAATAGTACGATAGGAGAGGAGGAAGAGAATTACCAACCGACGGTAAAGCGATCGCGTTCAAGCACATTTATCATCCGAGCGAGTCCGCAACTCGAGTATTGTACCGACCGAGACGCGATACATTAAAACACGCAAAATACACTTTAGCGACACAAACAACATACCACACTTGTACACAGGAATCTTTTAACATTATATAGAGTCAAAAATACTGAATAAATGTCATTTTATTATCAAATTCCTCCAAAACAAAGAGTTTAAATTAATTTCTTCCCTGATCGAGTCCCGAACAAATAAAATTTATTGTAAAAAATTCCGACCCGTTACAATATATATATATATATACACTGACATAAACTTTCTATTAACAAATAGATCAATTTTTTTCTGATTTTTAACCCAGACGCTAAAACTCTACAATAATCATCGAGAACGAGACGTCGCAGTATAATTGCACGATCAAACGAGCCCGAAGACGTCTCGTTCGAAGATGATTACACCCCTCCCAAACGGCTATATCCCATAGTTCCCGTAATCATCTTCATAATCCCGTAATTGAGTGTTAAAAAAATGAGCTCTAAAACATATGACGAGGAAAAGCGCATGCAGCTCCAATGCAACGACAGACAAGGCCAACACGATTAACAGCGGAAACGGAAAATTTGAAAATCTAAACGTTGTGAAAATGAGCATAGCTGACGCTACTACCAGTGATCACCTTCGAACGAGACGTCTTCGTATAATCACGATCGAACTTCGCCCGCCTTCGGCGGGCTCGTTTGATCGTGCAATAAACACTAATGTTTATGGACGGTCATTCAGCTCAATATGTCCCCAAGAGCCATGCAAAATTCCAAATTGATCCGTTCATCGGTCTTCCTTGCCCAATTGACCAAGATTTGAAAAAAAATAAAAGGAGCAAGTTTCCTCCCTCTCAGACATCATTTCATGATTATCAAGAGGAAAAAAATTTCATTATGTTTCGTACAATTGAACAAAAAAATTTTAATAAAAAAAAATGATTAACATTTTTTTTAAACAAAAAAATTTGAAAAGAAATGTCAACATTAAAATTTAAAAAAAAAATCGAAATTGATATTTTTATTTAAAAACAATTTTCAACATTTTTTTTTATTAAAATTTTTGGTACGTTTTGGGTAATTCTAATGAATTACCTAAAGCGTACCACCTTCGCAACATGAGCTTCAGTTAAATATCGTCTCACCATGATTACTTAAGAATATGAGTTTTTGTATCATAATCAATACAATTTACAGATACTAAATATTCTTTCTTCGACAGTTTTGAAACGTCTAAACAATCAAAACTACTACTCATTTTCCAAACAATCCAAACAAACCCAAACAATGTTGATTCGAAAAAATGTCAACATTTAAAAAAATCGAAATTAATTTTTTTATTTGAAAAAAAAAATTTCCAATTTTTTTCTTATTAAACATTTTTTTCTAAAATTTTTAGTCAACTTAATTTTTTTCCTCTCAATAATCATGAAATGATGTCTGAGAAGGAGGAAACTTACTCTTTTCATTTTTTTTCAAATTTTGGTCTCTCGGGCAAGAAAGACCGATGAACGGATCAATTTGGAATTTTGCATGGTTCTTGGGGACATATTGAGCTGAATGACCGTCTATAAACATCAGTGTTTATCGCAATATTTGCAAAGTAGCGGTGGATTAAAACAAAATCACTACAATAATAATCAGAGCTTGTAGAGTATGTATTCACGTTTCCAAAATTGCCGGTCGAATTCCCGTACGACCATTAGTTGCTGAGATATCGATGGCTCCAGACAAAAGGACGTTTTTTCATTCAAAGGCCGATATCTCAGCGAAAAATGGTCGTACGGAGATAAAAAAAAGCAAATCGGAGTAAATTGAATGGGCTCAAGACCTTGACATTGGTTAAGTCCGAAAAAAATCTCCGAAACCCGTGCAGAACTTTGAAAAACGTAAAAATTTGCATAATTTTTTTTGTCGTGATATTTCTTCCGGCCGCGCAATCAGTGATTATCAAAAAAAAAAAAAAATCATTGTCAGAACTGAAAACTAGAAACTTCAAGCTGCAAAATCTTTTTTTATATACGACCATTTTTGACGAAGTTACAGCCTTTCGAAAAACACGAAAAAAATGGTCAACTGTTCTTGCCCCTTTAATTTTTTGTGTCAGTGTATAATACCGTATCCACTCGATGCATTTTGATGAAATTTGGTATGCTTATTGATAGCATTAAAAACTAGTCCTTAATAGAAAGATTTTCATTTTTGTTGAAAATTTCTATTTTTTTAAAACGACAAACGAGCTATTTTTTGGTCGAAAATAAAAAAAGTTTCGATTAAGGACTAGATTCATTATTAAACGAATGATTTTTTTTTTGGTTTTTTTTTATTTCAGATGATCCAGTAAAATTTTATGATGATCACCGCAAAGCACTACATGCCGACAAAGATGGCGATATTTTTATAAATAATCAATATTTTTCTTTAAAAATTTGTACAAGTCAAGTTGAAATGTAATATAAAAAGTCTGTGTAACCACTTTTTTAGAACAAACTTAGTTACTATAAAAAACAAATATTGAAAATGCTCGTTTTTTCACGCCTCTGACTGCATCTCACCCCTTACGTTAGCATCAATAATGGATGCCACGAGTACAGGATAAATTCCTCGAAAATTCTTTTTCATTTATTCTTACTAGCCAACATATTTTTTGCAGATTCAGATCGTAGGTAAGGGGTCAGGTAACTGTGAAAATTAAAAAAAAATCGATAGTAGCTGGCGGCAACTGTAATTGAAGAGGAATGTCCAACATATGGTGCAGGAATCGCAGATTGAACGATAGATGTGAAATTTAGTATCCTTATTCAGTGTAATAGTAGTTTAGTCTCGACCGACCGTTTTCTTCTAAACATTTTTTTCAGTAGTTATTAAAAATAATTTTAATTTCCTAGAAAAATGATTTTTTTAAAATTTATACTTTAAATACGATAACAATAAAAGGCTTGGTCAACTTTTGGCCAATATTATTTATTTGGAAGAAAAACTTGCTTTTCTTTGTTTCGGATCAACTGTGAGTGGCTAAAATCAAATACACCTTGAGAACCTCTCTTTCGAATGTCCCTCACAAGATTGTTCATATTTTGTTTAATTATGAATATTTTTTAAATCAAATTTGGTACACAACTTTGTTAATGTACATACAAATAAATGTTCAAACGATTTTTCAACCATCTTACTTATTCCTTCGAAATTAATTTCCTTAAATAACCCTGATTCGCGTCCTTACAGTACCCTAACCCCTCAATAAAAAAAGCTAACAAGAGTCCAATCGACTTTCGCAATTAGAAACTTAAAAAATTGATTGCTATTGCATTCGAAGGATGCAAATTTCAACAGATTTTGTCGTTTTATAGCAAAAACCGGTTTTTCAGTAGACCTTTCTCGTGCAACTTTTTATAAAGCTGTGAAAAAGTTTAAGTTAAGAAAAAGGTAAAGTTTTGAAAAACCTGCGAGAGTGACATCATGGCGAGCCCCAACATATCAGTGTCAGCCATTTTCGAAATGTTCCACGAATAAACGACGAAACTCAGAGAAACTTGAGTGTAATCTTGAACGAGAAATTGTGCTCTTGTTTCCCATCGCGGTGCGGTAGTTCCCCGCACGTAATGCGTCGTTTTTACCTGCAAGAAATGTTTCAATATTGCAATCAATTGATACAGAACTCAATAACCGATCAGCTCGGTTCGGATATCTTTATACGAACCTTTTTACGATTATTGAACAACAAGCAGTAAGGATTGCATTGGGATGCCTCGCTGTTCAGATCCTTCGCGGAATGTATAAGAACTACGAGGACCCCTGAAAAAGAACAGCCCTATATCCGGTTTGTATCATTCATAGGGACGATTTTGCTTCGACCCCGCTCTTCAAAGGGAACGGCAAATTTTATTTTTGACAAAACCGGTTTTGAATGAAAATCTTATGTACATATCCGGTTATGAAATAAGATAGATTATTTGAAGGAAATATAAATTTGTTTTTCTATAATCAATTTAATAATCCTACGAAAACTCGTTCGATTGCAAATGAAAAATACAGCTGTTTCTGCTTGAAACGGCAATTTTTAACAAATTTTACGGTGTTTAGAGCCGGATTTGATGCAAAATATCTCGGGAGCTAATACTGAGCTCGGGAGCTAATAATCGGGAGCCTGAAGAACACGAAAAAAAATGTTGACGTAGTGTGGACAATTCCAATTTAGTTCGCCGGCTCCTTAAGGTAGAACGAGCGCGTGCCCTTGATTTCTATGGATTTTGTTCGAATTTAAACCAGACATTGTTCATATCATCATGCATGTTTGGTCCCCGTTAAATGTCTAAAATCGTCATTCGATTCGACCTTCTAGATCAATAACGCATTATCTTGATCAAGCTATATATATTTTCTCCTCCCAGCCGTATTATCCACAAAGAAAAAAAATCGTTACCTGCGGCGTGCAACAGATCTTCCGTTACTTCCGGCTGGGGCAAATCCGGCTCGAGTGCAGGCAGCTTGGTGAATTCCAGCTTGGCATTGATGTTTGGAATATTCGTGTTGCATCGCGAGGGTTTTTTCTGCTGTAACATTGTCTCGACGCTGTGAAAATAACGATGAAATTTTAACGAAACGTTCTACACGTTCGCATTTAAGACAAAACAAAAAACATTTTTCTGGTCAAAATAAATCCGAACGCAGAAAAAAGTCCACAATTTGCACAAACATTTGTGAAGTTTCCCAATTAAAAACGCCCAGTGCGAGCTCGAAGTGTGCAACGGTGATTGTACTGACGAGACGTTTCTCTTTCAATTTTATTACGACTTGCTCGTTCTCGAGAGGTCCAACGAGAAACGAAACTTCTTCGAGCCAAGATTGGCTCAGAGGTGCGGTAACACGTTTTTGATCTCCTATTGCCACGACGAGCCAACGTTCTTCATCGCCAAATATACCTACGGCCAGAATACAAAACTTATTATCAGTAAAATCGGAAAAATGACGTTTTTATTGCAATAACAGCATCAACGACAAGGGTAGTAATAATGATAATAGAAGTATACATAATAATCCTAATAATGACTATCGTAACGACACTTATTGTAATAATATTGATGACAATAATAGGAATAATATATAGTCGTAGTAGTAATTCTCTTTATTTTCGTGTACGCCCTTGCGGGTTTTTTACATCTCCTTTCTTCCTTTACACGTTTTCTTATTCCGAGGCTTTAAGTCCTTACATCTACTCTTCATTTTTATCTCTAGCGCTCTGTCCACGCTAAAGAAAATAAAATAAAAAAAATGTAATATAATTTCGCACATATTCATGCGACGTCCACTTAACTGTTCCTAATCTCTAGCCAAACCCTTGTTTCTCGCGATTCTTTCAAACTGCCTCACTATTTCGCATATCTCTTCTACTAGCTCCTTTCCCTCTAGTGCGTTCCCCCATCCTCTATCTTGCCCTTTCTGCCAGTCCTCAAAATTTCTCAGGCATGCTCAGCTATCTGCTTACTAGCCTCCTCGCATACCCACACGTGTGCCAGCGTCTCCTCCGCTGCCCCGCATACTCTGCAACTTGTCTCCTTGAAACCTTTTTCGCCAATATTTCTCTGATTTCCCCCCTTGTTGTTCCTTTGTCCCAATATTCCTCCATTCCACCTTCCTTTTTCTTTCTTTATAATGTTTACAGTAGTTGGACCTTTGAATTTTTCCCCACATCCTCTGTATTTCTTGTTGCGTCGGTTTCTCTACCGTTCTCCTGGTCTTCACCTCCCATTCTTCCTTGTTTCCTCTTCTTTCAGTTTCCCCAATCTGCCCCTCTCCTGCTTGCTCCATTGCTGCCTTCATTTCTTTGCCCCATTTGCTTTCTTCGTTGTTCATCAGTCCCCTCGCCTCCCCCGTTAGGCACTTCCTCGGCCATTTTCCTTCCTCCATCTCCATGATTTTTCCGATGTAATCCCCTGCGCGTTTTACCATGATGATGTCAATTCCTCTGCACCCTACCTCCATATTCCAGATATACTCCGACGTGTTTTTCCTTGAGTCCCATGGCCATTTTTGTATATCTGGCCTGTGCCCTCCACTCTTGCTCTCCTTTTCCACCCTCAAACCTCTACTCCATACAACAGTCCACTCCTCGCTATTGCTTCCGCTATCCTCAATGGATCCGCTAACCGCCCAATTCTCGCTTTCTGAGCGATGCCCCAAAATCTGTTTGCAGCCTTCCTTATTTTACTTTTCACCATCTTGATGTGTTTGTCGAATGTGTTTCCTGTCGAAAAGTGCATCCCCAGGTATTTAAAAACCATCACCACCTTCACTGTCTTCCCGTTTATTTCCCATCCCTTTTCGTTCTTTATCTTCCATCCTTTCCTGAAGATCATCACTTTGTTTCTTTCAATGTTGATCTCCCGCTCATTCCTGTTGACGTATTTCTCCAGCTCCTTAATCATGCTCCTTAGTCCCTCCCCTGTGTCCGCCACCAGCGCCATGTCATCCGCGTACTTCAGCGCGTACATTTTTTTTCCTCCTACCACTGTGTCTCCTTCTTTCCGTCTTTTCCGGCCAGTCTCCATGTCCTCTATGACCAGATTAAAAAGTGTGGGGCTCAGTGCGCACCCCTGCCTGACTCCTCTTGATGTTCTGAACCTTTTCGACAACCCCTCCGTTGTGGCGATTTCATTTTGTGTTTCGCTGTATATGCTTTTAAACATCTTCAGTAACCTTCCTTGTATTCTCGCTCTCTGCACTTTCCTTATCATTCTTTCCCTGTCCACCGAATCGAATGCCGTCCTGAAATCTACGAAAGCAGTGTAGAGTTTTCCGTCCCTTTTCTTCAACTTATTGTTAATAATCGCGTTCAGCACGACTACGTGGTCCCGTGTCCCTCAGCCGTCCGTGAATCCCGCTTGCCCTTCTCCCATCACTTTCTTTGTTTCCAGCAGGAATCTTACCCTGTTATTCATTATTCTGGTCAATAGTTTGTATCCTGTATCCATCAGTGTTATTCCTCTGTAGTTTTTCACGTCAGTAGAGTCTCCTGCCTTGTGGATTGGATATATCCTCCCAGTTTCCCACCCCCGTGCTATATTAGCCTCCTTCCACAGCTCGTTCAAAATGTTGCTAGCTCCTTTCTCCCCTCCTTTGGCAGTCCCTGGAAGAATTCAATCGCCAGTCCGTCTTGACCCGCCGCCTTGACCTTTTTACATTTTCCCTAGTTCCTTTTCCACCTCTCCTAAGCTTATCTCCCGATTTGCTATTTCTTCTATTAGCTTTTCTCTGCCCCTGCTTCACCTAGAAAAAATTTTCTCTTCCTCTCTTCTCGTCTCCCACGCCTCTTTCCTGCCTGCTTCCATTTCTTCGTCCTCGGCTCTGCTTCCCAGTATTTTCTTGCAATGTTGAATCTATTCGTTTTCCGCTATTTGCCGGCTGCTGTTCCTTGTTTTCCTGGACCTAAAGGGTCTCAGCGCTCTCCAGAGTTCCGTGGGGTTTTCGCTTTGGCACACCCACCCGCCCTCTTCCATCGTTCCTAGTTTTCCTCTTTCCTTACTTTATTTGGCACGCCCACCCGCCCTCTTCCATCGTTCCTCGTTTTCCTCTTTCCTTATTTTCTTCAGAGTTGTCCTCGCCTCCCTTAGTTGATCTTTCCCCTCCACCCCCGGTCTTTTGAGGAATTCTTTAAGCCGTTCCCATATCACCCCTTTCTGTTTTTCGACTCTTCCGCTTACCCCCTTTTCTCCTGCGCGACTTTCCCCCACCCATCTCACCATTCCCACCTCTGCTGCTTCTTTTATTGCTTCCATTAGTGCGTCCCATCTGTCTAATACGTCGTTCTCCTCCTCCTTTAGATTCCAGATTGCCGTGAAGCTTCCTTCGTAATCTTCCCCTCTCCTTTCGCTGATTTGCTCTGCTTTGTCGCTCTTCTATCCCCTCCCTCACGCACCTCTCAGAAGCTATCACGATTGGCATATGATCCGATTCCGTTCTTTCATCTACTTTTATCCTCTTTAACATGTCCTCCGCTTGCCCATTTACCACTACGTAGTCGATAACCGAGCCCCCCTCCTCTTGGTTTCCTACATATGTCAGGTTTCCCTGTCTGTCCCCTTCCCATCTTCCATTTGCTACCACAAGACCGTTCTTACCACATACTTCTAGCATTTTCTTTCCTTCTGCGTATTCAGTTTTATCTTTGGATATCCTCTCGTTTTCTTGCCCTTCCTTTCCTGTTATTCACGCTTGTTGGATTCCGATTCTGGCGGTGAAGTCCTCTATTATCACTACTGCCTCTCCTCTTTTTTCTGCTAAATCTATTATTTCTTTTAGTTCCCCTTCCAGTTCTTTCAGGTTTTTATTATAAATAAGTTAGCGTTCTCTTCTCGTGTCTGTTTCTTCCCAGTTGTATGTCCTTTATGACGAGTATGTCTTTCTGACGAGAGTGTATGTCCTTTATGACCCCCTTCCACTGCCTAACCTGCCCATTCCCTAATATTATTTTTCTGACTCCAACGAAATGCCTCCATTTTGCTCTCCCTCGCCTCTTTTCTCTTATTGCTACCTTAGTGACCCAAACAAAATTATTATCCAACTCGTCTTTCTGGTTTCCCCCTCGATTTCCTCCATCCACGTTTCTTGCGATGATGTCGAACTTCTTTAACTGCTCCCAAGCATCCGAGAAAGCCCTCATTCCCGCCATGTTTCAGGCTACCGCTCGTATCTCTCTTTGTACTGCTGTCCTCAATGCCGCTGGTCTCGATGCTGAAACCCCGCTGTGGCTTCGTGTTCCTCCCGCCTGTTAACTCCTTCTCTGCTTGCGTTTTCGAGATCCCCAAACCTCTCGTTCCACGCCATCCATCTTCCTTCTACCACTATTTTGTAATAGCCGATCCTCGTCTCCTTTCCTTGATTCTTCAAGATGCTTGCATATTCCTCTATCCACTGCTGTACCTCCCATTCTCGACAGGTTGGATCCCCCCAAATGATTCTTCGTCCTCCCTCTTTTTGTCTGTTGCTTTCATTACCCTGACTTCGTTTTTCATCTCCCTTGTTTCTATTATTACTCCATCTCCTGTCTCCTTCTATCTTAGGATCTGCGGTTTAATTCCAGTCCTTTCCCACACCGTCCTGTCGACGTCCTAAACCATGCCTCGTTCCGTTCTTCATACTCCTTGCACTATGATGTTTTTCTTCCTGCTTTTCCTCTCCCTCCATTCTTCCTGCCATTCTCTGTAGCTCAAACTTTTCGGCCTCTTTCTAACTAGTTGTCTTATCTTCTCGCTTATCCATCGGGCCGTAGTTTTCCCCGTTCTTCTCACGTCCACCACCCTTCTCCACTTACATGCTCCTCCTCGCGAAGCTCTTGTTACTCTCTCACATCTATGTCCTTTCGTTATTCGCTTTCTACCTTATTTTGATTCTCGTCCCACCTCGACTTGCTCCTGCTTGTTTGCTGCTCTCTCCACTGGTCATCGGCTTGCGTCCTTCTCTCCTCCGCGTTCTCCAATCTTCTGTGCATCTCCTCGTTTTCCCATTGCAGACTCTCAATTGTTGCTTCTTACTGCTCAATCTTCCCATCCAGCTCTCCTGTTCCCCTGTTAGAACTTCCGCCATTTTCTGCCTCGGAATCATCTCCCGATCCGTTTCCTTACCCTCTGTCACGTCTTGCATCAGCACTTGTTCGCCCCTCATTCTTCTCCACACCTCTTTTACCGTTCTCTCCACCAATCTTCTTTTTTTGCTTCCCAATATTCCTCTCGTATCCCTGCCCACTTATTCTCCATTTTTTTCTATTTTTGCCATGAGCTTTTCTCCCAAATATGTCTTTCTTTTCGCCCCGTGCTGTCTCCTCGTGGGCTATCCCACTCGTCTTCTCCGATCCGTCCTTCCTCGCCCAATCCTTCTTTCCCCCTTTCTTTCTTTTTCCTGCCCCCACTAGTCCATCAGCGACCTCGCAACGTGGATTTTCCTTTTCATTAAACCCAGTGCCCCCCTTAGCCTTCCTCTTCTGCTCTTGCCTGTTTCGAGACTCTCGTCTGTTGTGTCTCTTTCTTTCCCCGTCTCCTCTCGCGGTGTTTCAGCATCTGTCTCGGTCCACTATATGCACTTCGTCGGAGTTTTGCATACTCCGTCGGCCTGGTCGTTCTCGCTTCTGCCTACCCCGATTTTGTCGTCTTGGTCGGTATTGTAGACCTCGTCTCCTGGTTGCTCCTCGTGCCGCCGCTTGTTACTGTCTCTGCTATCACTCCCGTCCATTCCGCTTGTCGCCATCTCGCTCGCTCTTTCTCTCTTTTTCACCGTCCTCATTTCGTAACCTCTATTCTTGTCGCCACCTGTCCACCTATTCTTCCCTACTCTAATTTCACCGTCCCCTTTCTCACCAACACTTTCACTTTCTCCTCTCCCTCTCTGGATGCCTTTCACCGGTTTTGACTGTTTTTGTTCTCTGTGTAACTAGAATTTTTCCACCACGCCCGCTCGCCAAAATACTGTGCGTCTGTACCGTATAGTGTCCATCCCAATTCCGGAATAATATTAATAATAACGATAAAAGTAATAACAATGACTAACAATTTGTTATTTATAACTAATGATTTTTTCATCAATTGATGTTTAATCAATAGAGATAAATTAATTGAAACGTAAAACTAATGCTAGCTTATAAATTCAACGTTACAGAATTCAGTAACTTAAGTAAACTTAAGTAGGTTACTTACATAAGTTCACTTAATTTAGGTTACTTAAGTGACATAAATTAAGTAACTTCAGTAAATTCAACGTTACAGAATTGAGTAACCTTGTCAGTAAAAACGACAAATAATTGAGTACAGTAAAGCGAAAAATACAGAGTTCAGCAACTAATCGGAAAAACAAGTTAGTGTTACTTAGTGACAATCATCGCTTTTAGGAGTGGGTCAAAAAAAGTACGTTACCCGCGTTGACGACGCCGCTTTGGCTGAGCGTCATAGTGAGAACTCCCTGCGGTGGTGCGGCCGACCCCATCGAGTCGTGGCTCGGTCCGGGCCGTTCCTGGGCCCTGAGATCAAGTTCCAAATGGCCGGGATCCACGAGCCAGCTTGCAAGAGCGTCCGAGACAACGGCATGTATCCAAGTCTTCACCAACGGCACCTCCATCATTTGAACGGCGCGTAAGACTTTGACGCTGAACGAAACGTCCGGCTTCTCGATGAAACTCACGCTGAGGTGCGTGACGTGGGGAAAGGGCGCCAAAGAATTCATCGTAAGGGTGGCCAGGATCGTGCCCGAAATCGAAAGTTTCTCGACCGCCAGATCCACGTCCATGCCCATCCTGGGGTGGGGGGGGGGGGGGGGGAGGGTAAACAAAATTTAAATGAAACGCGTGCGAACAATCGCGAAAGTAAAAAATCTGAAATTTCTATTGTTTTTGAATACTATTATTATTACTATTTTCAATGGTCCATCGAGGACCAGGAAACACGCACCGATTTTGTTTAAGGGGGAAATCTTTAGAAAAGGAAAAAAATTGCTGATTTTCATGATTTTTTTTAGGAATAATTTGTTCACTTTTTCTTAGACTTAGGGCATGTTTTATTACTACTTTTGTGTGTTATATCGTGTTTTTTAAAATTAATCTTCTTTAAAAAATGGCGGACGTATAACACGGTCTTCTATTCTGAGGAAATTTTGTATAGATCTTTCTAACCTTATTGTCTAAAACATGACCCTAAATCTTTTAAAAAAAAGTATTTTTTATTGCAAAACGTGGTAATTTTTCGGAAAATACAATCTTTTTGTTTTAAAGCGTACCACTTAATCGATTTCCAACATTTCGCAATTTTTCTAGGTTCATATTCTGTGTATGAGCGTTAATGAAAAAAAAAACATCGTTGGTTTTTTTAAAAGATTAATCCCGTCAACGCTGCGCGTCACGCCGTCTGACAACATCCACCGCTATCCGTTTAGAAAGCCGTTCCATACCTCTGCCATTTGAAAATACTAATACATTTTCTTAAATCCACGTAACAGTCAGAAGTAGTAATAAAACATACCCCAAGTCTCAAAACGGTGAACAAATCATAAAAATAAGCAATTGTTTCCTCGTTTCCAAAATTTGAACCGTTACATCAATTCTCCTAAAATTCGATCTGGTCAGAGTTTCGGTGGTACTGTCCACGTGTAAAAAATGTCATACTCATATCCCCAAATTTGTTCAAATTAGTGCGCGACTGTAAAAATTCGCACATCCATGCATTCGCAAGTTAGACCCGCCGTTTCAATATTACGCGAAAACGGAATAGCGGACTTATTGTGTTTAATTTTTGTTTTTACTCGTCCCAAAGAAGCGAATGTGCGCTCGATAGAAAATGGATGTACCCTTTGCCGAACAATCTCGTAGTAATGAGCATTCGAAACTGTTCGCAATCGAGTCGTAGATCAGCCTCGATCGAGAGCCGAGACATTCCTGGATGTGTCGGGAGGGCGTCTTCATCGCTGCTATAATCCACTGTCCTTACGCGGGTGATGCAAGGCGTTTGTTCACCAAGTGTCAGTTCTCGCAACTCCAATGGACCTTGTGAACGAAACGTAGCGTTGGGTGTACATGAGATCATTTTGATTTATTAACGCCAATTTCCAAGATTACAATAACGTTATTATTTGAGTCTTTGTTTATAAATATTTATTATAAAATTAAAATAAAATAAAATGATTAGTTTGAGTAACACAAATTTTTCGTCCGACTATTTTGCACGTCTTCGAACTATCGTGTAAAACGAATATAAATTAATAATTAAAGATAATATTTCAAGTTTGAGATCAAAGATGGCTGAATTCATAATTGAAAAATCACTAATTATTCGAACTTGGTTGCAATCCAAACTATTTGTCGAAATTTTTGTGTCGCTCCATTTGTCTCACTATTTTACACCCTCCTAAGCCAGCGACCGTAACGTACTTCAATTAATGATTGAATATTATGTTTTAGGTTTGCGATGAAAAAGTTGCTCGACAATAATCGAAAAGAAGGAAAAGTCTCTTCACGCAAAATAAATTGGAAATGTCATCAAGGCTGAGATATTTTTTAATTTTAATATCATTTACCCAGTATCCCAGGTTTAGCATCGTTGAGAATGGGCTCTAGTCGTTCCTTTGCAAGGGAAAATATGCCCGCAGCACTAAACCTCCACCTGGGAAAAAAACGCCAATAAATATATCTGAATTACGGATATGATGTATAATCGCTATAAAATATGCATGTACACACACACACACACACACACACACACACACACACACACACACACACACACACACACACACACACACACACACACACACACACGCACACGCACACGCGCACACGCACACGCACACGCGCGCGCGCACACACACACACACACACACACACACTCACACAGAAAAAAAAGGTCGCACAAGATATCCCAGAAGCTGCCTCAGAAGAAGGCGCAGAAACCTCGCGAACGGCCGACTCTGCCCAACGCTCTCGTTATCCACAAAAAGGGTGACTTGAGCTATGAGGAGATCTTGAGTCGTACAAAGAAGGATCCGGCGCTCAAGGATGCAGGTGAATGCGTCCAAAAGGTACGCAGAACGAACGTGGGAGATCTGCTGATCGTTCTGTATAAGGAGAGCTCAGCCAAAGCACCGGAATTACGAAACCAATTCGAAGGTGTTCTTGGTGAATCAGCAACGGTCGAGAGTAAAGTCCAGGAAGTTGATCTGGAGATCAAGGACCTGGAAGAGGACGCGACGAAGGAGGAGATATCGGCGGCGCTGCAGAGTGTCTTGGGACCGGACTATCCAGTCACGGAATACTCTCTTAAGTCTCTGCATAAAGCATATGGCAGGACTCAGACCGCCGTGGGACTCATGGTGCCTGCTGCCCGGAAACTTCTGGATACAGCAATCATCCGAGTCGGCTGGTGTAATTGCAGAATCCGAGAGGTGGTGAGACCACTAAAGTCTTTCAAGTGCTGGAAATTTCGACACTTATCACGGAACTGCAAGAGCAACGTCGACCGGGCTGAAGACTGCATCAAGTGCGGTAACACTGGCGGCCACAAAGTTGCCGAATGCACAGCAAGCGCAAAGTGTGTAATATGTGCAGAAGCGGGAGATGGGGCACCCACAGCCCACATCGCAGGTAGCAGCCGATGTCCAGCGTATACGCGGGCTCTCCAGGCACTCCAAAAACTATACAAATGAGAGTACTCCAGCTCAACCCCAACCACTGTGAAGCAGCACAGGACTTGCTCATGCAGACTGTGCGCGAGCTGAAGCCTGACTTGGCGATACTCTCGGAACCATATAGACATCTACACACGCAACCCTGGGAATCTGACACAAGTGGGAAGGCCGCAATTTGGTCGTCCGGAAAGCTTCCATTTCAGGATCTTGCGAGTCGGTTGGAAACTGGTTTTGTGAGAATACAAGCCAAAGGAGTTCATTTCTACAGTTGTTACGCACCGCCTAGCCTGACGACTGATGAGTTTGAGAATTTTCTCGACAACTTAGTCGCAGACGCTAAACAACGCTTCCCGGTAGCCATAGCCGGAGATTACAACGCGTGGGGTGTGGAATGGGGTAGTAAAGTTACGAACAGGAAGGGCCAAGCCCTGCTTGAGGCTATGCCCTTATTGGATGTAGTACTACTTAAGGGACAACACCACTGTGACGGCTTCAAAAAATCAATTTTTTGAAAACCATCTAGAAAAATCTAAAATACATTTAAGATTAAGATGCCGTTGGACCCAGGGCGAAAAAAGAATTATTTTCCGAGATATTGAATATTTTGTGGAGCGGTGCAGCGCTTCGTGACGCTCGGGGTCCCGCGCAGCTGCGCGCCTCAGGGTCGGCAGGTATACCGGGCCTTTCCCAGGTCCTGCGGGTCTTTCCCAGGTATTCTTTTGTCTCCCTTCACAAAAACCGGCTATTGTTATAAATATAGTTTCGAAAAAAAGCCATAGGTGGCGATAAGTGAAAAATTTTCAAGGCAGGTATAGGGATAGCGTCATAGCGTCAGTTTGCGAATAGAAGCGACGCTACTCGTGTCTAAACGCTCCGAATCGTTTCGTTTATAAATATCGAACGCTCAGAATTATTCTTTGCACATCGAAATGGATAATCCGAAAGTGTACGCGGGGAAAAAGGGAACAAAACGGAGCTATGTGACGAGGAGTCGAACGAAAATTTCGAATCGAAAACCTCCGAACCGTTATAGCTCCGAAAATAGTTCTGCAGAGTATGTGAGCACGTCGGCGAAAAAGTTAAAATCGTCGGACGATTTAGAGGTCGGTGTTACTAACGATTTCGGTGATCGTATAGTACACCTCGTCAATGCATTGAACATTATATCGACGTTAGTGAAGTGCATAGTGTGTGATCGCGATATAAAGTTTACTGAAAAAAGTTTGCGCGGACTCGGATTCAAAATCGAGGTCGATTGCGGGCATTGTGAAAAAGTGCAAATCAATTCGTGTCCTATGATTGACAATGCATACGAAATAAATCGTCGGATCGTATTCAGTATGCGTCTTCTTGGCGTCGGTTTGAATGGCCTGATGAAGTTTTGTGCATTTATGGACCTACCGCGCCCCATATGTCAATCTTTCTACGATCGAATCGTAAATTCGATTTCGATTGCCACTAAAGCTGTGAGCACAGTGAGCAAACAAAAGGCTGCACTTGAGGAGGAGACAATTTCGTTGGAAAATGGGGTGGAGGACGGAATTATCGTTTCAGGCGACGGATCGTGGCGTAAGCGCGGTTTCAGCTCGCTTTTCAGCATAACATCGCTAATCGGCTGGTACACTAAAAAAGTGATCGACGTTATGGTGAAATCGAAATATTGCAAAGCTTGCGAGCATTGGGAAAAAAAAGAAAGCACCGCGGAATACCGGGAAAGGAAAAGTACCCACGACGATGAGTGCCAGGCGAACCATAGCGGCTCCTCCGGAAAAATGGAAGCCGACTCAACTGTTAAAATGTTTCAATGGTCTGAAGAGCTCTATGGCATAAAATATAAATATTATATTGGTGATGGCGATTCTAAAACGTTTCTGGGCATATCGAATAGCGATCCATACGACGGTTTCGAGATAAAAAAGAAGAGTGCATCGATCATGTCCAAAAACGTATGGGGACGCGCCTCCGCGAAATCGTGAAAAAACAAAAAGGATTGTCTGGCAGAGGAAAGCTCACCGGAAAATTGATTGACGAGTTGAGCACATATTACGGCTTGGCTATTCGGAGGAACAGCGATGATGTTGAAAAAATGAGGAAGGCAATTTGGGCAACTATCAAACATAAAATATCCACAGATAGTGAGCCACAACATGACGATTGCCCAGAGGGAGCCGAGTCGTGGTGTTCGTGGCAGCGAGCGGTCGCAAGCGGTAATATTTCTGAATATCGCCATAAGCCGCCTCTTCCTGAGGAAGTATTGGAGGCAATTACGCCAGTCTTCGAAAATTTGAGCAGAGACGATTTGCTGCGGCGTTGTTTGGGCGGCTTCACGCAAAACAACAATGAAAGCTACAACAAATCAGTTTGGGCAATAGCCCCCAAATGTCAGTCCGGGAGCAAAAAAATCGTCGATATTGCAGCTGATATCGCGGTATTATTATTCAATGATGGCCTGAGAAGCCTCATGATAGTTTTGGAGACGTTGGGGATAACTATCGGCCCAAATTGTTTCAATTTTTGCGTTGAAACCGGTGCAGCGCAGATCGAGCTGGCGGAGCGCTCGCTCACAGACGCTGCAAAAGAGGCAAGAAGAGCCTCTACAAGTTCGAGAAAAGATGCTAGGGACAATGATTTGCTTCTTGAAGGCCAGCTATATGGTGCCGGCATCGCTGATTAAAGGTAAACATTTTTTTTTCCAATTTATCGCATAAATTAACAAACCTAAAACTTTGAACGCGTTTTTCTCAAGACCACTTTTTCGAGTGCAGCACGCAGCAGAACTCGAGCAATTTTTATTCGATCGACTTCAAATTTGGACTGCATCAATAAAACTAGATTATCTAAAGAAGTACATAGGATTTTTTCGATATCTCAATAATAAAAAAAGTTATAGCCTATTTTCGACGAGAAATTTTTCTCGAAAATCGTCCTTTAATTTCAAAAGCGTGCCTATTTTTTAAAAATCAATATTTTTTCAAATCCCTGTGTACTTCTCTTCAAAATATCATATTATTAACGAAAACACTCGGTATTTTTTTTCAGATCGACTTTGAAGAGAGTTCTGCTGCGTGCCGCGAACCACTGCAGAGGCAACAGTACCTGACGCGGGAGCTTCCCCAGCGTCACCATGGGGCGTAAAAAATTTGAAAATTTTTTTTTATGTATTTTAATAAACAACGAACAAAACAAAAAAAAATTTCGAATATCTCTTTTTTTTCCACAAAAAAAAAGGGTGCGTGTGGGTTCGACACGCAAAAGAAGTGAATACGTATGCAGAGAGAGAGAGAGAGAGAGAGAGAGAGAGAGAGAGAGAGAGAAGGGGAGGAGAGGAGAGGTGAGGAAAAGTAAGTGATCGAATTATGAATTGGCAAGGAAATCAAAAGTAGCCTGAATGTTTATATTCGACTTTTTTTTATTTTATTTATCAATATGAAATGAAATATTTCGGCAATGGTGTCGTCATCCTTTAGTCTTCGGTGTGTTGACCCCGATTGAGATTGAACTGAAAAAAAAATTATTTTTTATTTTCAATTTTTGCCATCTCTGTGTGTGCCTCTGGAGACACAACGGAGAGGCTGAGGAAAGGCTTGCAGAGAGCCAGCAGAGAGTTAGCGGAAAAGCAATAGAGAGTCAGCGGAGTCAGCAATCTAGAGTCAGTGAACTCAGCGGAGAAGGAATAGAGAGTCAGTGGAGTCAGCGGAGTCAGCCATATAGAGTCAGCGAACTCAGCGGAGAAGGAATAGAGAGTCAGTGGAGTCAGCGGAGTCAGCAATATAGAGTCAGTGAACTCAGCGGAGAAGGAATAGAGAGTCAGTGGAGTCATCGGAGTCAGCAATATAGAGTCAGCGAACTCAGCGGAGAAGGAATAGAGAGTCAGTGGAATCAGCGGAGTCAGCAATATAGAGTCAGTGAACTCAGCGGAGAAGGAATAGAGAGTCAGTGGAGTCAGCAATAGAAACTTGTAAAGGGGCAGCGGAGATTATATAAAAGTTTTTGTATTGTGCAAGTTATTTACGAGCCATGCTGACTCGTACGTAACCTCGCCTCGAACCCCTTGAATATTGTTTAAATATTTTATTATTTTATGTATATTATTTTTTCAATTTTTATTCAATTTTTATTCATTTTTGAGTATTAATTTGCGAAATTTTATATATCTGTGTGTGTCTGGAGACACAACAGAGAGGCTGAAACTGAATGTATATAGAGAGGCATTCCGGGGCACGTGTATCATGCGAGGTTATGTACGAGCCATGCTACTCGTACATAACCTCGCTTCGAATGGCTCGAATATTTCTGTTTCTTAAAACGTTATTTAAAACGTTCAAATATATATCAAGAATACATACTTTCGTTCGCTGGGGGGTTTGTCAACGATTTATCCACTGCGGGATCCATTTTTTGGAATTGTCATTTATTCCCGCATTAAAATAATACACTACCGCAAAGAACTATCAAAAACAGCACCAACAAATAACAATAATATAATTCACTTTAAAAATTCGCACTGTTTAACGGATAGCACAAAATTTGCCACGAGGCACGACGACACAGTACGAACTCGCACACACACACAGAGCTGTGCCAGCTGTGGGCTCACACGTACACGGGCAACCGCTACGAATAGAACGGCGCGCATGCGTGCACGCGATCCTACCCCCTCTCTGCATTGACTCGCTCGCTCTCACTCGCACTCACACGGCTCATGCATCATTCTCTCTCTCTCCTCTCTTCTTCTATTCCTTCATTCTCTTGTCCGGTGCTACAACGCGGCTGAGGGCGGGGCCTAATACAGTCGCATTAGAAGTATTCACTTAAAAAATTCTTAAAAAATGGCAAAAAAACAGGGGGTCACAGTGGTGTTTTGCCTTAATGCAGGTACAAAGCCCACTTTTGTTAAAGGTGAAGCCTCCTCTATAGTGAGCTTCACTTTTGTGAGTAGTAGCCTGCCCAGAGGAAACCAGTGCCACTGGGTATTCAGTGATATCTACACTCACAGTGATCATCAAGCGATTCTCTGGGAAATTTGCGAAGATTTCAGCAGAATAGCGAAGGCACCGAAGACAAACGGGAAGGGCTGGAAAGAGAAAATATTTGACGCGGACTTGTTTCGTGAAATTTTGACACCAGCCCCCTCGCAGTGGAAAGTACAACCGAGAAGGTCGAGGTGGTCATGCAGAGGGTCGCCGAAGCATGCGATGCCACAATGCCACGGAAACGAGATGTCGACTTCCAACCGGCGGTACACTGGTGGAGCGAACATATTGCCGGCCTCCGAAGGGAGTGTCATCGAACTCGCCGCCTAGTCCAACGAGCTCGAGGCAAACGCTCGTTCCCCGATTTGGGAGAACAGCACAGAAAGTCGCGCTTGGAGCTTAAAAAGGCTATCAAGCAGAGTAAAGCTGAAAGCTGGGGCGAACTGCTGAGCGAGGTGGAGGATGCTCCCAGGGGCAGGCCGTACAAAGTAGTAATGACTTGGCTGAAAAGCCATCCAATGCCATCGCCTGTGGACGCAGCTCTGCTGGAAAAGATTGTTACACATCTGTTCCCTGAGCAACCCGAGGAGGATTACCAGCTCGAGGAGGATGTCGATGAGGATATCCCAGCCATTACTGGAGAAGTGATTCTTACGGCGATTGCCAGGGTTGGCAATAATAAAGCCCCCGGCATGTATGGGATAACCAACATCGCACTCAAGGCAGCAATCAAGTTGGCACCGGCAATATTCCTGGGCATGTACAATGCGTGTCTCAAGGAAGGAATCTTCCCGGACAAGTCGAAGTGGCAGAAGCTAGTGCTCCTCCCGAAAGGGAAGAAGCCACCGGACGAACCTTCATCCTGTCGTCCGCTCTGTATGCTGGATACCGCCGGAAAGATTTTCGAGCGCATTATCCATAACAGGATTGAGAAGGTCGTGGACATTCTACTGGCGGAGGGCCAGTTTGGCTTCAGAAAGGAGTGCTCTACTCTGGATGCCATTAACACAGTGGCGAAGCAGGCACAGGAGTCGACTGCGGGGAAACGATGGGCAAGAGAGTCCAAGAAGTACTGCGCAGTTGTCGCTCTCGACGTCAAAAACGCTTTCAACTCAGCGATATGGAAGTGTATCATGGATGCCCTAAAAACGTTAGGTGTACCATGGTATCTACGGAGAATAGTGGGGAGTTACCTATGTAATAGGTGGCTCATGTACGACACAGAGAATGGAGTGAAGACGTATAGGGTGACTGGAGGAGTTCCTCAGGGCTCTGTACTTGGACCGCTTCTGTGGATCATCATATACAATGATCTGCTGCTATTAAAATTGCCGAAAGGAGTGTCCATCGTAGCGTTCGCAGATGATGCGGCGCTGACTCTCATCGCCAAATTCCTGGAGCAAATCACCGAACTCTTCGACGAAGATTTCGCCAAGATAAAGGAATGGATGTCTTCTGTTGGACTTCAGCTTGCGGCTCACAAAACAGAAGTACTCCTCGTATCCAGCAGGAAGGTGATGGAAACGGTGACGCTCAGGGTTGGAAACGCCGAAATCACATCCCAACCGTTCATTCGGTACCTGGGTGTGATTCTCGACGCGAGGCTGAGCTTCAAAGAGCAAACTGAGCAGATCAGCAGAAAGGCCGCTGGGGTAGGTACCACACTGGCTCGACTCATGCCTAATGTTGGTGGCCCCAGACAGAAGAGGAGGAAACTGCTGTCATCAGTGACGACCTCAGTGCTCACCTATGGTATACCCATATGGGCTGATGCACTGAAAATCCAGGAGTATCGCAGGAAGGCTGCAGCAACGTATCGCGTCAGCGCCTGGAGGGTAGCCGGTGCATTTCGCACTGTCTCCGAGGACGCTATCAACGTTGTCGCGGGAATGCTGCCCATTGAAGTGCTCGCCGAGGAGCGTAGATCGATGTACCAGCAGAAGGCAGCTAGAAACCCCAGTTATGTAAGGACAGACGCGAGAGCAACTAGTTTCAACTAGTGGCAGACGATGTGGGATGCCTCTACCAAGGGAAGGTGGACACATCGACTAATCCCGAAGGTGGAGATATGGGTGAACCGTCTACACGGGGAGCTCAACTGTTATCTCACTCAAGTGATCTCAGGACACGGCTGTTTCCGGGCTTATCTCTATAAGTTTAATTATGAAGATTCCCCGGACTGCCTAGCATGCGTAGCAATTGAGGAGAACGCTGAACATGCATTGTTCCAATGTCCACGTTTTAGTGCCTCCCGCGCGATAGTCGAAGATCAGCTGGAGACACGCATCACCCCGGACAACCTGGTTGAGTTGATTCTGAAGTCAGCAGACGCATGTACAGCGGTATCGGCTTATGGTGCCGCAGTAATGAAGGAGTTGCGACGTGTAGAACGCGCGAGGAAGAAGACGACGCCGGAAGACCAGTCAGTCATAGATGAAATCAGCGATACGAACCCCTAAACCACTCATACCATCTCGAGTGGAATGGGGGATGTAAGGTCGTCTGACAACACTGCAGGAAGAACTACGGCTAAGGCCTCTCCCGCGATGTAATACCTAGCGGTCATCCCGCGGGAGAATTTGTAAGGCCACAGAGGAATGGGTATTTTTAGTCGGTGCAAGCCCGACACACGAAAATTATTTGCTACGGTGCAGAGGCATTTTCTCGCTAAACCTCTTTAAAAAAAACAGACACACACGCGCGCGCACGCCCTCACGCACATGCACACGCACACACACATATACACACATATATATTGAGACGTATAGGTATGTCTCAGAAATAAATAACCCCACCAGATAGTCAAATAGCAACCGACTTCGTGATGGAAGAGAGGGGGGAATAACCGACCGAAACAAAAACTCAAGTGCAATAAGAAGACCCACAAAAAAACAAAAATATGAGCGAACAGAGATACAGTGAAGAGAAAAACAAGAAAAGGAACAAAAACAGTACGATTTATAGTCACTAGGAAGGAATTAACAATAACAAAGGTTAAGGGAAGGGGAAAGTCAAAGGCGGCACAACAAAGCGAAATGGGAAACACTGAAAAGGAAACAAAGGAAACCACACAGAGAATGAAGGTAAAATTTATTTAGAAAGAATAAAGGTTAACAATAAAGGGAATTATAGGTAATAAGTAAGAGGAGTGGTACGAAAAGGCCGTGAAATCTTAGTATATAAGGACGGGAAATTTTGAGAAAAGGCACTCCTTCTTGCTTTGGATTATCGAGAAGTACTAGGTGACGCGATTATTAACACCAAGCATAGGGAAAGTGTCTACGGAGGAAAGGAAAATAAAGGGAACCTGAAAGGAGCAAAAGGATTACCAAATAAGAAAAGTAGGAGGAATCGCTAAAAAGAAGAGATTACTAATTTATTAAACTTCGCACGATTATTGGTCCAGGGGAAAGAGAGCACGAGAGGAGTATTAGGGAAAAGCAAACAAGAAATAATTAGTTAGGTAAAAATAGGGAACCCCTCGCGAATACCGACACGCGGAGCAAGAAAAACGAATTGAATAAAAATAATTATTGTATGATTAATTAATAGCGAAAGGGAGCGATTTATTGTAAGTTAAATAGAAAAATTATATCAGGAAAAAATAAAGGGCCAGGAGGTAACAGGTGGTGCGAAATCACACACACACACACGCCCGCGCACGCACGGACGCACGGACACGCACGCACGCATTCACGCACGCACACACACACAAACGCACAGGAAACCCTCACCGGCTCAGCGCCTTAAGGGTTTCCTGTGCGTTCCGCACAGTATTGGAAGATGCAGTGTGCGTACTCTCGGGAATGCCACCTATAGAGGTCCTGGCCGAAGAGAGAAGATCCATATACCACCAGAGGAGGTTACCGTCAGGACTTCAAGATGAGCACAGAGCTGAAATCGGGAAACGCAGCCTACAACGCTGGCAGCAGAAGCGGGATGCATCCGTGAAAAGGAGATTGACGTACCGCCTAATTCCCCAGATAGATGGTTGGCTGAACCGCAAACACGGGGAGGTCAACTCCTACCTGACGCACATGCTAACAGGCCACGGCTGCTTCAGAGCATACCTGCATAGGTTTGGTCACGATGAGTCTGCGGACTGTCCAAGTGGATGTGGAGTACCAGAGGATGCTGAACACGCATTCTTTCAGTGCGCACGATACCAAGAAGAAAGAGAGGAACTGGAGGAGGTACTAATGGAACCAACTCCAGAGACCTTGGTGGAACTTATGATGAAAACAGAAGGGAATTGCGCAGCGATTAGTAGTTTCGCTACGGCGGTGCTGAAGAAACTGCGCCAAGAAGAAAAGAAGAGAAGAAGCGAGACAGCGACGATAGCCGCTGATGCTTGAAAAGAGAGGAAGAAAGCCAGTCGGCATCATCGGAGGAAGAGCTACGGCTGTGATCACTCTCGCGACGTAATGCTTGGCGGCGGTCCCGCGGGAATAGAATAGGTCAGTGGGAAAGAGGTTAAGGGTTTTAGGTGGTACAGCAAGTCCGCGAAGTCCAACACACGGGTTGCATGCAACCCGTTGCAACGGGCTGCATGCAACCTACGGTGCATAAAGCATTTCCCCCCTCTTGAAAAAACACACACACCGATATCGAAATTAGGATAATGAGATTATAAAAGGCAAGAAACAACACAAACAAAAAAATCTACGAGCGAAATTAGAAGACACCCGTATACCGAAAACATAAGCAAACAAAGAAAACATAAATAAACATCGACCGAGACGGGCCAGCGCGCCGTGATCTACTCGACGCATGGTAATCGATACCAGTCGCGCTCGGGAACGTTTACCACTCGGGTAACACCGCGAATCAAACCGTTACCGACGGAAGAATCAGCTGGGGAATAATTACACAAAACAACACAAACAACACATTATACTCATACACGGCGTTAAATTATATTGTATCGCATCCATAAAACTGAATAATTTATTTTTATTGTAAATTACCACTCAAAATGCCTAAGTCTCAATTAATCTATTCCCTGATGGAGTCTCGAACAAACAAATATATTTTAAGGATATATATATATATATGTGTGTGTGTGCGCGCGCGCGCGCGCGCGCGCGCGTGTGTGTGTGTGTGTGCGCGCGCGCGCGTGTGTGTGTGTGTGTGTGTGCGTGTGTGTGTGTGTGTGTGTGTGTGTGTACGTTTCGTGTTTCCACGAAAGCTTTTATTTCGCTTCTCGAGCCGGCTCTTATACGAGGGTTCGGGAAACGAGTTTACGGGGGCGAATATTCGCCGTTGGATGGTGCGGGGTTCCCGGAGCCTTCCTGAAGGGGGATGCACGGATGATATGTCAGGAACGATGAGAAGGATTTTAGGTGTTTTTGGGAGATGCCTCAGTAGTTCGAGGGTCTCAAAGACGCCTATCTCAATCCGTCATCATCGGCATTCGATATTGTGGATTGTCGTGTTTGTTAGCTCGGGTGAAATTGATAATTTTATCGTGTTAATTTTGTGATTGTAGGTGTGTTAGATTGTTAACTGGTACGTTTGACGAGGCGGGAGCGGGCGGCGTGAAGCGCAGTGTCCGATGTGCGGGCGAGGATCGGACGAGGTGCACACACGCACGTGGAACCGTAG
This sequence comes from Ophion obscuratus, assembly GCA_964007375.1. Lineage (NCBI taxonomy): Eukaryota > Metazoa > Arthropoda > Insecta > Hymenoptera > Ichneumonidae > Ophion > Ophion obscuratus. Next base: position 52,880,011 of record OZ023315.1, read on the forward strand.
TTGAGATGGCTCTCCTTCTTTCACACACTCTCTGTCTCGCTCGCGCTTGCACAACTCACGAGCGGTGTCGTCCCTGTGTCACGCTTCACACTCTCTCCGTCTAGCTCGCGCTCGTACAACTCACGAGCGACGTCGTCTACGCGTACCGCGAGTTTATTGGTTGCTTCTGGAATGAGAATGGATATTCTCGTTTCTAGGTCTATTATCGGGTTGATGCGGATCGGTATTATGGCGTTAATTCTGGTTGGCACTGGTTGCAGAGTGCAACGAAGCGCACGGTTGCCAAGCCGTGTTGCTCATGCGCTAGAGATGCTAGCGTTGGATAATACGCGTACTCGAGGACGGGTTTTCCTGCGAACCCCGAGTGCGTATAGCGGGGCCGTCCGAGAGGGACGGCTGGCCTCCTCGGTGCCAAGCAAGCAGGACCAAAGACCAGTGAAGCTGGCCAAGAATATTCCCGTTCGTGCAGCGGAGCGCGATCGGCACTCCACGGACTGCACACTTCGAGTAGTTAACCGTGGGATTTCGGGAATGGCGATCAATGGTCCTAAGGACTATTGATCGGATGTTGATTAGGTTCCCTGTCTAGCAATCACCACGCAGTCTCCGTTTCCGAGGTAGGACTTCCAGCGCAATGCTGGGGCTTCCCAAGGAAACAGAGCACCTTACCACGAAGCTGGGTTTATTCTTGGATGGGTCCAAGGGTCAGGCCGCGAGGCCTCCATCCGGTGATCCGAGGTTTCGGATGACTAGTTGACTCCACGTAGCATGATGAGTAATTTGCGAAGAGTGCCTCTCGGGCTCGTGCACGCCCTTAAATAGCCTCAGGCCCGTCAGGAGAAATTCCATTTCTCTAGCGATTCTGATGTGCTAGGTAGGGGATTACATCGCCGGGAGACGCTCCGTTGGTGGGGTGACCGTCCTGGTGACTTTGGAGACATTCGCATACTGTAGATGGTTTAAGGGGAATGATCGTCCAGATTGTTTCTCGCCTCGATATCAGGCATACAGCAAGTATGAAGAGGCGTCGTGATGAGTTTTGGGGGGCGCACTCTTATCTCATGGGAGTGATCGCAGGGCGACACTCGCGAGATGTTAGACAGGGGGCGGTTACTGCCACGAGTCAGCGGTTGTTCTGGCCCTCGCGTTGGGCGGAGCTCTTTGCGCGGTGTCGCGGGCGCGCCCCGTATGCTAGGTGCGAGCGTCCTGCCCTACCGGCGGGATGGCCGGTTGGTCCGACCACTGGCCATCTCACGTAATTATATCGGGATTGGTGTCATAATTGCGTGTTATATATGACGGCTGCTTGCCTGGGCAAGAGAACCGTTATATATATATATACACACACACACACACACACACACACACGCACGCACGCACGCACGCACGCACGCACGCACGCACGCACGCACGCACGCACGCACGCACGCACGCACGCACGCACGCACGCACGCACGCACGCACACACACACACACACACACACGCACGCACGCACGCACGCACACACACACACACACACACACACACACACACACACACACACACACACACACATATATATGTATATTATACAGATATATTGTAACGGGTGGAAATATCGTTACAATATATTTGTTTGTTATATATATTATATATTAATTGAGACTCAGGTATTTTGAGTGGTAATTAATAATAAAATTAATTTATTCAATTTCATGGATGCGATACAATATAATTTAATGCCGTGTATGAGTGTAATGTGTTGTTTGTGTTGTTTTGTGTAATATTATATATATATATATATATATATATATATATATATATATATATATATATATATATATATATATATATATATATATAGTAACGTTGCGTTACGAATATCGAGACTATCCGAGGAAAGCGAGGTAAGCGGGCTGGCGTAGCTCAGTGGTCAGAGCAATCGACCGCCAATCGAAAGGTCCCTGGTTCGGATCTCTGCCCAGAAGCGCACCGCATTTTTTCTCGGATAGTTCTCTTGGAATTTTTTCGGGGGATTACAATACACGTGCATATTTTGTAGCGATTATACATCATATTATATATAAATATATATATTGTAACGGGGAGTTTTTCTGAACCATGGAAACGAGAACTAAAACGCGAGAATTGGGTGCGAGAACCGTCACCTACGGTCGTCCACCCCGTGTGCGTGCATCTGCAATACCTGGGGTGCCAAAGAATTTCGTTTCGCCGGATTTCTCAACTGGTATGCCCTGGGGTCGGGTGGATCCGCCCTGACCCACCACTGGAGCTGGAGACCTCCCTGATTTTTGTATCGCCGGGATCATAACCGGACTAACTGGATGCACTTGCACGGGAGGACGGTTGCGGTAGAGCACGGCCGCTCAGGCTGTAAGTGATGGTAGAGGGATCGGGATTCACCAGGAGTAGTGCACGAAACACTAGATACGCGAGAACAATAAACAGACATACCTTCCGGGCGCGGGATCGCGAACAGGGCCCGTGGAGGAACACGTCTGTACCACACGGCGTCGGGAGCGAAAACTCACCGACAGACCCCGTCCGAGAGCAAAATCAATCGCCAACTCTACCTCGCATGGCGATGGCCAGCGAGCGAGAGCATTGTCGAGCGCGATTATCGAAAATAATGTAAACACGCTCGCACGCTCAGATCATGCGAGAACGCTGCTTAAAGCGAGAACTTATGCCTTCTTATTTTCGTGAGCTGAAATATTATTTCGGGAGCTGGAATATTCTATTGGAGCATTCCTTTCGGAATCTATATCTTCTGCCCGAGTTACCCCGCAAGCGGAAGGGACCTTTTCTCTTCAGTAATATGGAGGCTCTCGGAGATCGCATCCCCGGGTCACCGGAGAGCGTGTTCTATGGAAACGATTGGATTTGGGAGTGGGTTCGCTAGACTAACTATAATAGTTAGTCAAATAACTGACACAAGGTGATTAGTGATTTTAATCAATTATCTGCAGTTTATTGGCACAATAAATTGAAATACAAAAAAACCGCATTATTATACATCGATAGGTTAGATACGCTACTACTCTACTATTCATAGCGTATCGTTGGAGACCACGTGTTCTACTTCTTTTTTTTTATTTTGAGAATTACGGAGGAGTCGCACAGAGTCGTCCCTCTTGTTCTCGCCTTTCCTCAATACTGACTGCCTGGTCTTCGCCGATCGAGACCATTTCTCCGCCGGAACCATGTGTTTTCCTCATTTACTATTTTCCTGTCGAAGGTTCAGCGTGGGAAAGCGTTGAGTTAAGCCAGACGCATTCCTCGACACTTTCCGTTGGCGATGGCGACAGCCAGACGCCCCGGAAACCGTATTTATTGAAGCGAAATACAAAGAAAAGATAGGACCCTCGTAAAGGGCCGCACTTAGGGCTCCAACAGCTGATAAGGTCAGGCGATGCTGGCTGGGCCCTCGCAAGCGCCCGGAATAGAAACGGCGACGATTAGCAACTCGAACGAGAAGCGTTTATCATTGGTAACACCCCCACCAGTAGACTGAGGTACGTCCTCATTCCTCGATTTCAAGGCGCGCGAGAGCAGCTTCTGGTTCGTCCTTTGGAGCTTGGCCAATTGCCTGGCGGCCTTGACCTGCTGAATGGTGGTTTTCCTATAAGAAACTCGAAACAACCACGTTATTGCCCCGAATTTTCACATCGCAGCAATTAACCTTCCGGTGAGAAACAGAGAGCCTATTCCTTGCAGGGATGGAAGTACTATTCCCTGTATATTAGCCCAGGAGTTGTTGACCAATAGCTTGAACTGGTGACTATCTAGGGCTCCCCTCAACTCCTCGAGATTGGTGCTGAACCGTGAGTAGGTCGTCAATATTTTGCATTTGTCAGTTGTTCGTAAGAGCGATGGTTTCGAGTGCTGTAAGTCTCCGTTTCCGTTCCACAATGGATTGCGATCGGAAAGTCCTTCTCTGGTTCCGCTGGTATAACGATCTGCGCGGTCTTGGTGTTTATCACTCCGAGTTCTCTTAAGCGGAATGCAGTGAGGTGGCATTCATCCGTGTACCCGGTTACGCTAAAGGCGACTTCTGATTCGCAGAGCGCGTAAGAATCCACCTCGTGTCCAATTCCCTCGTAGGGGGCGTCGTTGATGTTCGATGCCGTTCTTATGGCTTTTCCATCGAACCGTCGAACCATCGTCTTGGTATCAATTGTTTGTGAGATTCGGTCAGCGAACGTGGGGTTGAAGGTTACGTAGGTGTCGTTGACGGTCATTGTGACCAGCGTGTTTAGCACTATTTTCCACGGTTTCTCGTCGACAAAGGGATTTCGATTATGTAAATCAGCTGTTGATTGCGGGACGCGATGGAAACCTTCAATAGGTCGATCATCGTTTGGTAATCATTTTCCAGGCCTGGGAGAGGGTGTCTTCCTCGGGCGTCCTCAAATTTCTTCGTCCCTCTAACTATGAATGTTTTCAGTCAGATTTCTCGGTCGAGTTCATCCATGAACGACACGGGGTTCTTTCCCGGATAGGGCAATTCTTTGTATCAGCCGTGGTCTTCCTGGGGTCGGATCATTGTCCTGGAAGTCCTTGCGGAAGGGTTTCGTGTTTCCGGTATAGGCCATGCGAACTCGTGATCCAAGCTTGGTGGGGAAGCGATAAACCACATTGCTTTTTTCGTGGTTCACGCTTATCACCTGGTAGGGCTCGAGCCACTTGATGGATAGCCCATGTAAGGGCGCCCTATGTCGAAGAGGGGTCCAATACTTTTCCTTGTACAACGGCATCGGGTTACGTCTAGCACTGTCGACGTATTACTGATTTTTCTCCCGCGCTAAAATCAAATGGTGCCTGGCCTGGTACAGTTTCTTCCAGTGCTTCTGTTTTAGTTCGTCAAACCTTTGTTGAAACGTTGACGTGTCCAGTCGTTTAATAGCGCTCGGATAGTTGGACGAGTTTATAAACATGACGTTGAACGGAGTATCTTGAATCGAGGTGTGGAAGGTGTCGTTGTACGTGAACGCGATTTTGTATCCCAAGTCTCACGACTTGGGATACAAAAACGAACGTGAAGTCTCGCGACTTGGGATACAAAAATGAACGCTATCGCCTCCATGTTGTTTGTGATAAAAGCCTTGAGGGCCCCGTGCATCCTTTCAATTGATCCGTTTCCTTGCGGGTGATAAACCGCTTGTATTCCTTTGATCCCCATGACTTCATGTAAATACGTCATCACCTCGTTGTTGAACTCCTTCCCGTTGTCACTAAGGACTAGCTTTGGTGCTCCGAAGTTGTAGTTTGGTACCCTGGCTGTATCCATCAAGACAGCTGAGGGGACTGGTGGGTTCCTGTCGGTTGGGTACTGTTGGCAGATGGGACAATTAGCTATAAATCCACGCACCGACTCTTTCATGTTGGTTCAATAGTTCCTGCGTTGTATTTTTTCGAGGGTTTTCGTTACTCCGAGGTGTCCCACCTGATCGTTGTGTATTTTTGTATCCGTTTATCGTATTCTTCGGGCTCTCACTCGGGGATCCCCGACCGACGAAGGTGGAAGTCCGTGTCGGTAAACTCGGCAGCGAGTTCTCGAATTTCTCTTTCGATGGCATCAAGTTGCGTCATCTAAAATTGTTCCGGCGGGGCGAGGATTTTGAAATGCTTCTTCCCCTGTTGGATGTGACCTTGGATTAACTGGTGCAATCTTTGCTTCCAGGTGTCTTCGTGATGTTGGAAAAGCGTTCCGTGTCTTTGTTTCCTTTCCTTGTTCACATTTTCGTCCTGCGCTGATGGTTGGTCGGTTGTGAGCATAAACGCCTTCGCGAAATCCGGGCATCAGGGCGTCGGCGATGTGATTAGGCACGATTTCAATTCCTCGAATGCTTTCTGGCATTTGTCAGTCCAGTTGAATCGAATGTCCTTTTTTGCGAGGTCAACCATAGGTCGGGCGATGTGCGAGAAGTTCTTGATGAATCGCCTGCGAGTCCTACAAAGGACTTGATCTCTGTTGGGTCGGTTAGTACCGGGAAATCTCTGAAGGCTTCGATTTTCGCGGGGTCTGGTTGCACACTGGGTGTTGTGATGATATGTCCTAGATATTCGACTTCCGGTAGAAGATATTCACACTTTTCCGGCTCCAAGGTCAGCCTGCATTTTCGTAACCTCTCGAAGACAGTAACCTGTCAGTGATTCTGACAGGTTACTGACAGTGATTCTGATTATGTTCTTCGATAGTTTCCCCGAAGACAACTATGTCGTCCATGTAGACCCAGCAGATTTTGTGGTTCAATCCGACTAGGCACTGGTCCATCATCCTCTGAAACGTGGCTGGTGCATTTTTAAGGCCGAATTGCATTCGTTTATATTCGAAGTGTCCTTCTGACATTGAGAATCCTGTATACTTCTTTAAGTTCGCGTCGATCATCATTTGATGGAACCCGGATTTTAAGTCGAAAACACTAAAGAATTTAGCATTCCCGAGTGAGTCCACGGTGATCGGCGACTGCCGAGTACCATCCGTTGCAGATACTGTTTCGGTGGAAGCTGATGGTATCTTAGTTGCTGTTGGACTGGATAGGCCGGCAACTCTATTCTTCCGGCGTTGGCTTGTTCGTAGGCGATGTTGGCCTCGTCGATTTCTTGGGCAGCTTGCTGGGCGGCTGCTAGACTCCGGTAGGTATTAATATAAGCTTTTAGGCTATCTAAGACATCCCTTCCACATCCGTGGATGAACATAGAGATCACTTGATCGTAGACGAGGGGCATGTGGTTCAGAGAACCCTTAGCTTGGTCCCTCTGGTCAGCCTCCTTGACAGCCTGCAGCGCGAAGTTTAATTCGCTATGTAGTCTAGGCTGGTTTGGTTTATTTGACCTGACGGAGTTTGTACATACATATCTCGAACCCAGGTAGATAACCAAGATGTGAGGTGACAAATTCAACAAGACCAGCCTCGGTCTCGATGATGCTGGTTGCCAATCTCGTGATTTCGTTCGATATTTTCTGAACGGAAACTATTGAGGTGAAGGCCGCTTTTTGGGTACTTCATACGAAGCGGCAAGCAAATTTAAAATGCTTCCAGCTAGTATTGGAGTGGACCTTTCCAGTTCAGGTACCAGCAGGTATCAGCAGGAGGCTGAGGACTATACTGTCCGAGTATATTTTCTCTCGATGGTGGATTGTAAGGGTCATCGGGCGGGTTTTGTGGCCCACCGAACACGTCGCCAGCTCCTCTGTCTCCGCAAAGTTCTTGTCCTGAAACCCGAAGGGCCTCCTGGATCTCTTGGACCTCCCAGGCCACTTAGGCCTCCCAGCCTCCATCCGCTCGCAGCGTCGTTGACAATTCTTATATTAATTCTCAGTCGATGGGTTCCGTCCGTCCATTGACCGGCTCGGTTGATCCAAAATTAATCCAGCCGCGAACTGATTACGTCGGGTCGTTCCTGTTCTTGGCTAGACTGCGTTGTTACGTTTTTCGCTTGCTCCCATCTCCGGTGGATGGTCTCGAACCGGGTCGCAGGCGGGTTCGAGATCGGGGTTTTTTCTTCTTTCAGCATGTCTTTCACGGATTTCAGGGCCATTTTGTTCTGCTAGTTTCACTGAGCCTCTTCGAGCAGAATACCTTGTTCCTCAACACCCCGGACTGACGCTCTCGAAATAAAATCGAGCTGTTGGATCTCCTTACGGGGTCTTTTTTCTCTCTGAGCTTTTTTTATCGATTGTCTAATCGCTTGGTTATACTCTGCCTGGGTGTGTCAGGTGAGGGTGCTTCGAGTTCCCAATTCCGCATTTCTTCGGGGGTCAGGACCTGGAATTACGTAGACGGTCCAGCTTCTTGGGGTGCTTCGCGGTGGTTTTTCAGGCGGTCCATTTTCGCTAGCATTCCTTATTGTTTTTCTTCAGCTTTCCGAAGTTTTTATCAGTGTCTTTGCCTGGGCATCCCTCGCCTTCAGGACACGGAGTTGGTTGGCCATGCGTCCCTTCTCTTGGTCTGCCGTTTCGGCAATAGTCGCTAAACGTTCGCGTTCTCTTTGGAGTTCTCGAAGTCGCCTCTCGCCAGCTTGAGTTTCAACAGTAGCGTTGGCAATTATCTCCCGGTAGGCGGTGAGTTGTTCTTGGGGATGCGCGAATGTCGCAGTTGTTTGGAGCTTACCCAATTGGACTCTCGAAATCATCTCTTCGGGGGTCAGGCCGCTGTAGGCCCCGAGGTGTGACTGAAGATACGAGGGTGGGGGTTAATTCGATCTCTGGCTTGTACCGGCGACAGGCAGGTTGGTTGGGACAGTTGCAGGTGACACAATCGGTAGAGGGTCTTCCTCAAGGGTCATGCTTTCCGGCACTGGCTGTCGCGGGGCAAGCTGTTAGTTCAATTGCTGCATCGCAATCGCGAAATTCCTTTCTTCTTTTTCGGCTAACCGTTGGGCTATTGTTCTATCTTGCTCGAGCTGGTGCGCCCGGGCAGCTTCGTCTGCCTGCCCCTGTTGTTCTCGCTCACGAGCTCTCCGTTGACGAACATCGATAGCTACGTCGTCGCTAATGTCATCCGAATCAACGTCTAATTCGTTGAAAATGTCTCGTGCGCTTGGTAATCCTTCTAACATTGTGCGAATTGAGGACCGTTCTAGTAACAATCCTTTAACTGTTTCTTCTAGGATTCGCCTCTCGGTAGGCGAATGTTCCTTTAGCAATGTCGCGTCCAAATTTCGAATCTCTACCCTCAACTTAGCATATCGATCGACATGTTTCCTCACGTTTTCAGGGTTCATTTTGATTATTTATTTATTTTTAATTAATTGGCTAATTAACCCATTTAATTTGTTCTATTTATTCAATTTATCGATTTTTGTGGAGCGAAACAAATATTTTCTCTCCGCGTTAGCGTTTTTGATATTATTCAAATACAGGGTATCCCAGAACTCAACGTCAAGCCGAAATGGGGTGACAGGATTGATTGTAACCATCATGAGAAAAATCAGAAAAAAAATCTATCCCATGCAGTTTGAAAATTATGGGCATTTAAGAAAAACCTAGAAATTTGGTCAAACTGTAACCATTTTTCGGTTATAGTAGTTAATTTTTATAATTTTTGTTCATTTAAACTTTGGAACCGTAACCCTAAATAACATTTATAGAATCACAGTCAAAAATAATGACACAGTTGCCCCAAGTTTCCTAGAATTAAGACTATTTGTTAAACTATGAATTAAATTTTTTTTTAATTTGTCTACTTTGAAAGGCCCTGCTTTTAAAAAAAAGTACTAGAGTGCCTTGGCAAGTGCCATTAAAAGTTGGCGCATTTAATCAGGATTGTAAGATGGTACAATACTTGTTAGTTTCATACTAAAAAAAAACGAGTAAAAAAATTAAAACCTCAAGTAACCCGATTTTTGCTAACTCATTTTACTCAGTTAAAATGTTTTTTATTCGCACAAGCTCTTAGTAGGTTCTTAATTTTACGGCAAAATGATGAGAGAGATGGATAGTGGACATGTTTGCCATGACTGAGAGAGACAGATAGTGACGCCACTTTTACCAAAGTCAACAAAAGTAAGTAAAATTAATAAAATAATGAAAAATCTTGACCTAGTTTAGGTTTATTGGAATAAAAGTCAGATACATAGGGAAATAACATGTTTTATTACAGCAAACGTTCAAATTGTTTGCCTCAATACACGCCCTACATCTTCTTAAAAAAGATCTACTTATTAGCCGGGCATATCCTCGAGAGTTGATGTCCTCAGCAGCTTGAGAATTCGTTCACGCAGCTCGGCTACGCTCTTAATGGGCTTTGAATAAACTTTTTCTTTGAGAACGCCCCAATAAAAAAAATTCAGGGGATTTAAATCTGGGGAACGGGCTGGCCACGAGATAGTGCCTGAACGTCCAATCCACCTTCCCGGATATTCCTGGTCAAGGAAATCTCTTACTTGCACTGCGTAATGCGCTGGGCAGCCATCTTGTTGATACCAATTGTGGCGACGATCTGTTAGTGGTATGTCCTGTAACAAAGTTGGTAAATTTTCTCGTAAAAAATGTAGGTAATTCGTGCCATTCAATTTCTCAGGCAGCTCAAAAGGCCCAACAATTTCGCCGTTTAAAATTCCGGTCCACAGGTTTACTTTAAAGCGATACTGGGATCTGTCTTCTCGCATTAAATGTGGATTCTCCACATGACACTCGTGAAAATTGTGTAAGTTTATGTAACCATATTTTTTAAATGTAGATTCATCTGACCAGAGAATTTTTTGGATAAATTGGGGATTTTCATTATGCCTCTGTAGCATTGTTCTACAAAATGAAATTCTTTCAGGATAATCTCGAGGGAGAAGACTCTGAACTCGTTGTACGTGAAACGGATGCATTTCGGCTCTTTGTAAAATACGATGTGCTGTGCTTTTGGGTATTCCCGTTCTTTCTTCAATTACACGAACGGAAACACTTGGGTTATCTGTGACCTCTTGCAATACTTCTTCCTCGTAAGGAAAGCGAGGTCTACCTCGAGCCCGTATTTGATTCGGGAAATGGCCGCCCTCCGTGAGTGAACGGTGCACATTAACAAACACGCGGTGATCCGGATAGCGCTCTAAATTTGGACATCTTTCACGATAAATTTTAGCGGCGGCACTTGCGTTGCATCTGCATTTCCCATAAATGAGGTGCATGTTCGCATATTCTTGTGAAGTGTAGCGCGTAGGCATGGTAAATAACAAGGATGCCAACACAAAACTCCAGTTCCAAAAGAGAGAAGCCAAAGTTGCCGGTATGTAATCAACAAGTCCAATTCACAAAAATCCAAGTCCAATAAGAGAAGCCAAAGTTGTCAGTACTAAATAAACACAAGCGTATACGGAAAGGTGCGCAGTAGACGAATGAGCGAAACGTACTAACTGGTGTCAGACTGGTAGCATAGCCATTTGCTTGGTATGGCGTCTGTATCTATTTCATTCGCACTCGTTTAAACGACGCATCTCCGTCTCACTACGTGGCGTCACTATCTGTCTCGCTCACTCATGGCAAACATGTCCACTATCCATCTCTCTCATCATTTTGCCGTAAAATTAAGAACCTACCAAGAGCTTGTGCAAATAAAAAACATTTTAACTGAGTAAAATGGGTTAGCAAAAATCGGGTTACTTGAGGTTTTAATTTTTTTACTCGTTTTTTTAGTATGAAACTAACAAGTATTGTACCATTTTACAATCCTGATTAAATGCGCCAACTTTTAATGGCACTTGCCAAGGCACTCTAGTACTTTTTTTTAAAAGCAGGGCCTTTCAAAGTAGACAAATTTTCAAAATTTTAAATTCATAGTTTAACAAATAGTCTTAATTCTAGGGAACTTGGGGCAATTGTGTCATTATTTTTTACTGTGATTCTAGAAATGTTATTTAGGGTTACGGTTCCATAGTTTAAATGAACAAAAATAATAAAAATTAACGACAATAACCGAAAAATGGTTACAGTTTGACCAAATTTCTAGGTTTTTCTTAAATGCCCATAATTTTCAAACTGCATGGGATAGATTTTTTTTCTGATGCGCGTTGTTGTTTTATTTTTATTTTGATAGTTGTCCTTTTTCTTCTCGCGATTATGTTTTAGAATCTCGGCAAGTGAAGAATACACCGAGATATAACTGACTTACGTTTGGGAGAACAGAAGAAGTAGGGAGGTGATGTAGGTAATAATTTCGCGTACTTCCTTCGATTTAGAGCTTGGATCTCGTTGAATCTCGAAATCTTCTGACTGGACGATTGCAGTGGGTCTGACCTTTCAGTTATCTTGCTGCTCTGGGTTCTTCAGTTCAGGCTTTCGCAAATTCTCCGGTACTATTTTTAGGCGGTGTAACGTCACTATCGCGATAGCACTGATTCACTCGCACACTTGAAATGTTCTTGGGTCGTTAACCCGTGCGGAAATTGAACTAGGGCTTTGGTCGAGCCCATATAGAATTTCCCTAACTTTAATAGGGCCCTAATCGGGTAGCCTCACATGGGCCCTTAGTGGCCGGTCACACTTTGCTACTGAGGGCCATTAAAGGCAGAATAATGAGGGCCTTCAAGGATGCCTGATCGACGCCTCATGTAAACCATGGTGTGCCCATAAGTTATCCCTGTCAATGGATATGCTCACGTGTGTGTAAATGTATGTGTTTCTGCGTATATGTGTCCGTTTATATAGGATCACGATACACTGCCAAATTTTTTAAATTCATTTAAATAGGACCTATTTAAATGAGATAGGTTCTTTCCTCGTCTCATGGCCTACTACGATCTTATTTGTTTCAAAGATATTTTTTATTCGTTTCAGCTATTCCTTTTGAATATCAAATATATTCAAATCGAATAAATAACGATTCGATTTAAATAAATCTTTATTTGCTTACAATGTACACTGTAAATCTAAGTGTACTATGTGCATAAAATATTTCATAAATCCAAAATGAGTGATATATCTATCTGATATATATATATATATATATATATATATATATATATATATATATATTTGAAATATATTTTACATCCATTTTTAATATATCGAAAAATATATTTTTACATATATTTTATTTCCGTGTGGGCAGATATGCTACGCATATCTGTATATATGTGGCATATATGTACCATTTATGCAGTATATATGTGGTATGCATGCAGTGTGTATGCAACATATATGCTAAATATATGTTGTAAATATGCAGGGTAAATGCTGCATATATCATTGATATATGGTACAGTGATATACAGTAATACCACGCATATACATCTCATACATAAAAACGTTACGAAAATTAGAATATGGCACATATATGCAACATATATTTTCAATATATGGTATACATTTCACATATATTACAATTATTAATAAAATAAATTTGCCGTATATTTTTGTGTATATAAATTTCCATGGGGGAATGATCGCACAAGAATTTAAAGGGCAGCTTCGAAAACTTGAATACATTTCCTATAAAATTCTTTCATTAATTTTTTAGACATATTTTTCACTCTTAACATTGATATGAAAAAAGTACAAACATTGACGTTTTACGGCTTTTCAGCAAATCTACCAGTACACTACAAGCGTTCATGGAAAGACTAGGGTTGCCAGGTTTTCAGCTTGATGTATCCCCAATAGCCGTGTAAATTTGCGAATTGATTTGTCCCACTGTTTTTCCGGACCGATTGATCAAAGTTTAAAAAACAATTGAAAAAACAAATCTATTGTTCCTAAACATCGTGAAATCATCATCAAAATGAAAAGACCAACTTGTTTCGACTTTTTTCACATCTTTGCACTAGTTGCTTGTTAAATTTGAGAAAAAATTCGAAAGATTTCCAATTTTTTTTTATTCGTAAAGCAATTCAGGATTTTTTACGGCCGTTGCCGTTTTTGTCGTCGTCGTCATCGCTGTTGTTGTTGTTGCTGTCGACGGTTTGGGAAATACTGAGCAAAGATGTTCGCATGGGCAAAAGATTCTTGACGAACACGTCGAACGATTGCCGATCATCTCGAGGAGTTGTTATTACGACTTCGACCCTGTCCCGGCCGTCGACCGTATCCACCGGTTTCTTGATAACGCGTATAGGCACGTGACACAACCGATGCGCTAACGCCCAATCTTTCACCGACATCCCGATAACGGTACCCCTCTCCGATAAGAGTCACTAGCCAAACGACTTCTGCCTCAGATAAATGCCGCCTACGCATTTTTGAAATGCCAAAACTGGCAAAAATTAATGTCGCCTAGGCAATACTTTAAAAAAAGTTAAGGTTTTAAAAAACTTTTGATAAATTTTGCCTTTCGAAAAAAATTAGCTTTGAAGAGAACTTTCTTTTGTAACCCTGATATCCTTCTCAGAAATTATCGCGAATTACTCGCATAAATGTTCTCTGATAGAGTAGTGAATACAGCTTGGAAGTATCAACTTTTAATTAATTAAAATAACGACGAGTGAAATTATGGTGAGCGAAGGCCGAATCGTGTCTAAAATGAGCCAGTGTTGTTTCCTGAATCGTTTTACAAATAAAACGATTCAAAATCAAAAATTGGAAATTTTTCGAAATTGGTGGAATTGGCGTGCGTGCGTGCGTGCGTGCGTGTGTGTGTGTGTGTGTGTGTGTGTGTGTGTGTGTGTGTGTGTGTGTGTGTGTGTGTGTGTGTGTGTGTGTGTGTGCGCGCGCGCGCGCGTGCGCTTGTGTGTAGTCGAAACCGCATAAAACGACATATCTAACGATATAACGACGATATAAACGGATATAACGACGAAATCTGGAATACGACATTGTACATATATCGCTTACGACTATCACCTATAACGTAGGTACTGCATTGTTCCCTTCAATGTCGTTATAACCGGTTATAACTAAGTAGTAACGTTATAACTAAGTAAAACGTGAATATAAAAAAAACGTGACTACATTAACTGTTTTCACTAAAGTCATAACTCATTGTGGCTATTTATCTCGGTCATTCGCCCGTACATTTGAATTCATTTACGGTCTATTCCATCCAAACGAATTGCATTACAAAGTAATATCTTTTCCCTCCTTGAGATACAGGTACGGACAGTGAACTAGAGAGTTTAAGCTAGCCAGTCTAGATGTTGCCGCGACGGGCTTGAATTTTTTCAATGAAATATTGCGTTGACAGTAATTAGTACGAGAATAGAGTTTCTTAATATTGCGCAACCTTCGCTTCGTCAATGCCAGTGAACATTTTGGCGAAAGCGGGGATTAAAAAGAAATGTCGTTGGCGTGAACAATCTTGCTAATGTTTTCTTTATTGAACGTTTGCTGCGAAAAAAATATTTTCACCATTTTACTCGTCGTTTTATAAAAGACAGTTTCATAAAGGACTGTACTATCCAGATATGCATTAAGGGGGGAGATACCTTTAAGGGAATATTCTCGTGTGACGGGATGAAAAAATTGATTTTTTTGTTGCATTTTTCAACTCTATACCATCATAAAATTGATATCCAATTGCTGGTAAGGTCGATTTTCACTTCAATCTACTCAGTACAGCCCTTTAAAGTAGAAGCGCTCGTTGCGCGCGCTCGCCTCCAGTACGGCTACCCGTACGTTTTTGTCGAAAAATGATTTTTTAATGCATTTTTCAACTCTACACCATGATAGAATTGATATTCAATTGCTGGTAAAGTCGATTTTCGCTTTGTCCACTCAGTACAGTCATTTAAAGTAGAAGCGCTCGGTCCGCGCGCTCGGCTCCAGTACAGCTACCCGTACGTTTTCTCCAAACGACTTTATTTCACCTGGCGTTGATGATTCCGGAGAAACGGCTTAACCAATCGGGCTAAAATTTGTACTGTATATTCATAATATGTATGGCTATCGCCCGAACAAGAATTGAAAAAAAATCAACTTTAACCTATACTTTCACCAGTACTATGACGAAAAAACGGGTTTTTCGAACACCTTTGCAAAAAATGCCGCCATTTTGTTATTTTGGAATATAAAATAATAATTCTAGTTCAGGCGATCTCTTTGAATTGTTTGTTTGAGATTATCTGGAGAGCGCCAATCACCAGCGCCAACAACATACTTTTTTTCGTGCTTTTACACAATCATAAAAGGTTAAGTAAATATACATTCATATGCAAAAAACAATTGTTTTCCATTCTAGAAGAGTGGACCTTTAAACGAAAAACAGTTTATACCAATACGTGCAAAAGTTTCTAAATTTTTTAAAAAAAGTAGCTTGTTTTTTCATCTGTCAGACTAGAATAGCCCTAGACTAGAATGGCCTAATAAGCAAGGGGAAATTTGCTGATTTTCAAGATTTTTTTTTAGATGGAAAGGTTTTATTCACTATTTCTGAGATTTAGGTATGTTTTATTATTACTTTTGGCTGTTACATGGAATTTTTTTGTTTAATCTTTACAAATGGCGGAGGTATGGCACGATCGACTAAACTGCACTTTCAAAACTTGTGCGACGTATAGCCAAAAAAACTAATCGACCGATTTTTATGAAATTTGGTATAAATCTTTATAACCTTATTGTCTAGAACATGGCCCTTAATGTTGATGAAAATTAAGAAAAAGTATTTTTTGAAAAATGTAGCCATTTTTTTCGGACCATTCAAGCTTTTTGTTTCACAGTGTACCAGTTCATTGATTTTCAACATTTCTCACTTTTTCTTGGTTCATATTCTGCGTATGAGTGTCAATGGGAGAACAATTTTCGTTGGTTTTTTTCCGATTCATCCCGCCAACCAGGGCCGGTTTACGAAAATTAGCGCCCTAGGCCTGAGAAAGTTAGCGCCCCCCCCCTCTCCCCCGCCGGTCATCACGCTTGGCGATCATAAGGGGGCGAGATAAGAAGGGGCGCACGTACTTGCAGATTCCGTTGACGCGCGGCGCCCCCTTTGCCGCGGCGCCCTAGGCCCGGGCCTAGCGAGCCTAGTGTATAAACCGCCTCTGCCGCCAACACTACGTATCACGCCGTCAGACATCCGCAACCCGTTTAGAAGACGGTGCCATACCTCCGCCATTTGTGAAGATTAATAAAAAAAAAATACCATGTAACAGTCAAAAGCAGTAATAAAACATACTTTACGTCTAAAAAATGATAAAGAAATCTTTTCTTAAAAAAAATTATGAAAATAAACAATTTTTTCCTCGCCTAAAGGTATCGCCCCCCTTAAATGGTAACGTATCGACAATTGTCATGTAAAATCTCAATATTTTGTGTAAATGAAAAAATATGACGGCGTCGCATATCACGGATGAAAAAAGTCCGAAATGTTGAAACTCGTGGTCCACGTGGTCGAATAAGACTTCAGAAATTCCTGATCGTGTATCATCAATCGATTATTCACATGGTCTGTACAACCGGGCTAGTGGGAATCCGGTTCATCCAACGGCCGTAACTTTTTCGAGGCTCGTTATTTTGTCTCGGCAACTGCCGAAACCTTTCAAGAGCATCTTCGTGCCATTCATGTTCCGCAAATAAACATATGTTGTTTCAGAAATAAATGAATCGTATGTGAATTGTTAGCTTCGAAAAAAAAACGTATACCATGTTGACGGAGTTAGACTTCTGTGAAAATGATGAACACTCGTTCGTCGCTTGAGGCAACTCAAATTGAAAAGTGCAACATATAGTGAAGCAATCGCAGATTTAAGGTAAACTTACTATTACAACGATAGAATTGCTAGTCAAACTTTAAACGCATTTTTATCGCAACTATGTTTTTTTTAAACGGCCTACACGATTTCTCGCCATGTAACTAACGGATTGATTTGAAATTTGGACCGACGTTCTTCTCAACATTTTTTTTCATTAGTTGTTAACATTAATGACGTCATTTTTCCTCGAAAGGTCGACAAAAAAAATCAACTTTTTTTCCACGATTGAGACACGATAACCGAAAAAGTTCGGTCAAGTCTTATCCAATATTATCTAGTGCAAGAAAAAAAAATCGTCTTTTTTGTTCCCGGTCAACCGGGTGGCGAAAATCAAGTACAGCACGTTCGAAGGTCCTTCACGAGATTGTTTATAACTTCTTAGATTATTGATATTTAAAAATGAAATTCAGTACAGGACTTTGTTAATCTACATAAAAATCAATGTCCAATTGATTTTCCAATCATCTTACTTATTCCTTCAATATTAATTTTTTAGATAACCTTCATTTTCAAGGGTTGTCGAGGATTTTTTTTGTCGAGGATGTTTTTATCATAACGTTTATCGGATTTGTCGTAATTTGGACAGATGTAGACATTTCCAAACACTATAAATGCGTACAGTGATTTTACGGGGACAATTTTGGAAGACCGTCAAAGTTTTATCTGTGCGGAAAAGCGACGCTACTCATTATTGGCTTCCTCCCGTCGGTCTTCCAAAGCTATGTGGATGCAATGCGAAAACTCAATTTGTGCACTCTCTTTCGATCACGTAATATATGAAACTTGCGTCACATTTTAGAGCCAGCGCGGTTTTTTGAAATCGTAATACAAATATTAGTAACTCTTTAGATAAGTGACTTTTCCGAAAAAGAGACTATTTTTTTGCTATTTTCTCATTTATCGCGTTATAAATTATGATATTCAGTTGGGAGAAGCTGACATTTTTTTACGAGCAAAATGTCGTTAAAAATCATTTCGAAGTTTTCAAACCTTCAAACTTCAAGTTTTGAAGTTTCCGCGAACTTCAAAAACCCTTAACTTTTTATAGGGGTGGAATGTCAGTTTCCCCCGACTGAATATCATCATTTATAACCCAATAAATGAGGAAATAATTTGAGGCTCGTTTTTCGGAAAAGTCACTAGTCCAAATATTTATATTTCAAAAAAGCATCAATTGTTTTTACAAGCTTTTCCCCTTCTGCTCCCTGATTGAATTTTTGTTAACCTTATAAATTCAAAAAGCTCTTTAGAATTATAGCAAGAAAAAAACTCGGCATCAACTCATTCCTGAGTTTGTCTACTTTTCTGTATAACCAATTATCCTCGTCCGATTAAAAAAATGTTTTTACCTTTATTTTGATTTAAACGGAACCTCAACTCTGAAAAGGTAAATATAAATTTCGATAAAAAAATATACTTAAAATAACATTGTAGCTCAAATCGGAATGTATTGCAACGGAAAGACCGATACATAAAGTGCAGCTCAAACGCCTACTCCCTATGATTCTGTGTACAGTGATCGCGCATGGCTTATTTAGAGGGCTCCTATAATGATGCCTTATTATTATTTAGTTATTTTTCTATTGTCCAGAATAAGACTATCTATGCTCTCGTTTTCTAGTTCACGTTTCAATTAAATTCCTTCCCACGCATTGTGGCTAGGACATGTTACACAAATCATGTATACAATATGTATGTGTGCGTGGGAGGATGCCTCATACACATACACGTGTGTTTCACGTTCCATTTTTCCTGTCATTTTACTCCGCTCTACGAATGAAAGTAAACTAGAAACATTGTTCCCTCACCTCCTACCACATTGACTAATAAAAGGTGGTAACATTTGTTGCACCATTTGACGGGTTACCGCAATTTTGTCATTTTCAAAAATCAAATTGTCATCGTCTATCGGGAAATAGCTAGTAAATGAACATATGACGAATATGGCGTATTGTCTTTTTATAATTATTTAAGAAAATATCCCTAAAGGGGGGAAATACCTTTAGGCGAGAAAAAATTGGCTGCTTTTCATGATTAAAAAAACAAAGACTTTTTTTACCATTTTTGAGACTTGGGGTATGTTTTATTACTACTTTTGGCGGTTACACGGTATATTTGTATTTTTTAATCTTTGCAAATGGCGGAGGTATGAGAGAGTCTCCTAAGTTGCATCTTCAAAACTGGCGTCATGTAGCTGAAAACCTAATCGACGAATCCTGATGAAATATTTTCAGCCTTATTGTCTTAAATATGACCCCAAGTGTTTTCAAAAATAAAAAAAACAGTATTTTTGAGTGCAAAATTTGGACTTTTTTCAGAAAATTCAATCTTTTTGTTTCAAAGCGTACCATTCCGTCGATTTTCAACATTTCTCACTTTTCCTTGGCTCATGTTCTGCGTATGAGTATCAATGAAAGAAACATTCTCGTTGGTTTTTTTTTCAGAACAATCCCGCCGACGCTACGTGTCACGCCGTCTGACAACATCCGCCGCAATCCGTTTAGAAGACGGTGCCATACCTCTGCCATTTTTAAAGAAAAATACCATGTAGCCAAAAGTAGTAATAAAACATACCCCGAGGTTAAAAAAATGGGGAGGAAACCTTTATTTAAACAAAAAAATCATAGAAATATGCTATTTTTTCCTTACCTAAGGGTATCTCCCCCCTCAAGGAATTTCCATTTTCTACCATTCGATTCAAATTCATAAAGTAAATTTTTTGTCATATACTGAATGTACCCTTGAAATTTTTAATGGGGCGTCTACACCGTGTCTACAAAATTTATGAAAAAAAACTTTTGAACATAGGGAGATGCCTAATTATCATAATGTAAAGAGAGACGAAATTGTCATAATGTACTGATCAGGAATATCACTCAGGTGTCGTGTTCTTCGATTTTGTTGAAACTTATATATGTTATAAAGCATTGAAAACTAAGCGACACATTTTTTTTTCATCGTCGGAAAAACGGCTTTTGCGGTGAAACCAGCCCTCGAAGAAAGGCATGTCGAGGGGTAATATTGCAGTTCCACCCACAAGTGGCTGACCGATCGCAATGAAACAAAAACGAAAATTTGCCTAATCCGAAACGATGAAAAATCCACTAGAGAGTTATCGCAAACAAAAATAATTAAGGGGTGAATCAGCCCTATTGGAGGGCTGGTCTCACCCCTTAAAACCGTTTTTCCGCGGGCTAACGAAAAGAAATACCTGTCGTTTAGTTTTCAATACTTCATAACATATATAAGTTTCAACAATATCGAAGGACGACACCTGACGGATGTTCTTCGTGAGTGATGTGGCAGTTTTTCATAAAAATTTAAACATTTCTTCACACTATTTCGTGCGTAAAACTGCCATTCAGCCATGATAATCTCCCTATGTTAAAAATATGTTTCTGCAATTGTATATTTTTTAGAAACGGTGTAGGCGATCCATTTAAAATTTAGAACGTGCATTCAGTATATGTCAAAAAATGTACTGTGTGAATGTGAATTAAATCGTAACATATGGTCAATTGTCCCGAAACTCCTCCAGCGACGGCTCAAGGTAAAAGTTGGTCCAGATGGACTCGAATACCCTGTATACTGTATACGTCGAACACCATATGCGTATATAATATAGATATACGAGTACGCGCTCGAGGAGTAGATATGAGTATGTTTAGATTGGAATGTGGTTTTCTCGTGAATGCCGGATTAAGGAGAACGTTTCGTCACTTGTTTCTGAATTGGTTTAGGTTCAGACCAATGAAGGCCAGACAAATGTGCTTAGGTGGCATCATTATAGTTGCATCTTTTGATTTTATCAACAATTAGAATAGGGGCGCATTGGTAAAAAAATTTTCTAAGTGTTTCTTCTAGAAAATGGCATAAAACATTATTTCATGGCTAGGGACTTTGAATTGAGGACGATTGCTTTTTAAGTACTTAGTGGAGTGTTAAAAAAATATATTAAAAAAATTTTAATATACATATATGCATGTTTATAGACTTTCTGAAAAAAACATGGGCCAGATTAAATAAAATTGAAATAATTGAGTCGTACTGACAAACTTGAATTACCATCGGTTGACCAAAAGGCTGAGCCATTCGGCTGTCTCGTCCATATAAAGGGCTCTCCTTCTTCGCAATCTCGCCAATTCATGATGTACAGATGCCTGGAGCAACCTCGTCAATCGTGTTTTGACTATGGTACCGGCGATACCAAGTACGAGAAGTAGCCAAGCAAATGATAATCCCGCAGTACCGACGATCCAAGCTATCGTCACCGTCACGCCCACGTAAAGAGTACCACGAAAAGCTTCGCCGTCTCTCTGCGAATCCACAAAAGTGCATCGTTTTAACTTTTAATCTTCCTCCACGTCACATTTTCTCCCTTCCGTATCGTAGGAAAAAACATATGACGTCTAACGATCCGCTTGCACGAACCTTCATTTTACTCTAAAACTGCCGGCGATGTACGTCGCGTTGAAAAGTTTGAAATAATTGTCGAGTGACGCAAAATTCTATTTTGAGCTTCTCAACGTGAAGTACTGTAGGTTTGAAAGCCTACAGATACACACACACACGCACACGTTCACACACACACACACACACACACACACACACACACACACACACACACACACACACACACACACACACACACACACACGCACGCACGCACGCACGCACGCACACACACACACACACACACACACACACACACACACACACACACACACCTACACACCTACACACCTACACACCTACACACAACACACACACACACGCGCGCGCGCGCAACGTTGTTATTCCGCCCAGTCAATTCTCAACTTCGGTCACTCTCATTTTTCTACGTATATTACATGGAACACTATAATGTATCAACACCCACGCAATGTTGCGTGCCACGATCAAAGGTATGACTTGTGACGTCACGCGGCGAACGTCGTTAACTGTACCCCTCAGACATTAATTTTAAGCGATTGAGACTCGATAATAACGCATCAGATTGTTCTTTATTTCGTCGCATAGCATTATAATAGTAATATGAGAAGTAGTAATAATAACAATAACAATTACAGCAACCAGTATTATTATTGCTGTTCCTGTCCTTTTCGTTATTGTTAACATTATCAGCGACTTGTCCATGTCGGTTAATGCCTTAGGCCACTCTCGAGGCCAAAAAGGAAAAAGTTTATGATTTTTTTCAGCGAAACCACAAAATAAATCGAAATGATAAAATAGGGATTTTATTATACACGTAATTGACTATACAAAATTATTTTTTCACAGCGATACATGTCAAAATGGTGACTGTGCAGCACTTTTCTGATGACGCCTTTATTTCTGGACGGTCACCGGCCGGACCAACAGCTCCTATAATTTTTGAGTTACGATGAGACTGGTGAGTAAATTTTGGCTCAATGAATCTCTTCAGTCTTTCAGATCCATGTTGGTACGTTTTACTATTCCGAATGAGTAGGTCAGAACGGATATTGCGTATGTATTGATGGCTTTTGAAGAGTAATAGAAGTTCGGTTATGACTTTAGTGTGCAGACGGTATTGTATTGTTGGTTGAGCTTTTATATTCCTATTTGCCAATCCAACTGCCTTTTGATTCAGTTTTTAGTGGTTCAGTTCGGTATCTTACATTTATTTGTTACAGCTACGGATGCCGTATAGATCAATGTATTTGTATGGGGTATTTCGTTCCATTGCTGCTGTGGCTTTTGTGCAGATTAATGGGTGTATGTCTTTTTCGCAGTGTTTATCCCTGGTAGGCCTTTTTGGCCTGTTATTGAATATGTTTATTATGTTCACTTGGCTTGGCTTGTTTTCGAAAAGTAATCACCCCTCGATTTGTTGTGTTGTTATTTGGTGGCTTTCCATTTTTTTAGGTTGGTTCGTATTTGATATTCCTTCCTGTATTTTCGTGCTTGAAGTTTCTTGTTATTGTATTTGTGTTTAGCTGCGGTATCACTTGTCTTCTCTATTTAGTTGATCTTGCCGATTATCGTTCACGTCTATGGTTGGCAATGTTCTTGATGATGTTGTGATGAGGGCGTCGTTTTTCTCCAGATATCATTGATTGTTTGTCGTGATAAGAATTTTATTTTCTTATCACGACGTTTGAGGCTTGGTTTTTCCTTCCAGATACTCGCTATCAGCAATTGTGAGGGAATTGTCTCCTCAAGCAACTGCTTTTTAGTCGCCTTTGACGATCGTTTCGGGCATATCCGGCATCTACTCCTCTTCCCTACCCCAAGGGATCACTTATTTTTGCCCCTTGGTGACTCGTTCGGTCCTCATACCACAGACGGTTTATTATTACCATGTAAATATTAACCATGATGATAAATACTTCTAAGTGGATAAATCAACAGAAGAGAGTTGGGGGTAATAGAAGTTTAATAAATTAACATATTCGCCACATTATGAATATAGGTGCCGTTCCGATGTAAGCAGCAATGCTGTCGAAAGGCTCGACGGGTGAAACCCGATGTGTATCATCAATTGGAAAGTTGTTTGATCTCCCCAGGCTAAATTGGCAGATATACTCCATCGCCTGCGTATACATGAAACTTGATGTATTTTCTTTCCTCTCGCACGTTGTGTTCACGTAAGTGTTGGTTGAATGAGAATACATTGTTTATTCAGAGGTAACGGGCTATTTAATAATGCTACGGTTTAATATATTAGAATATAATTACGCAAAATGTAACGGTTTTTATACGCTTCGGGAGAAACGGTCTTACGGTGGGTGCAGCCGCCTTTACGGCATACGATGTGACTGCACGATAATGCGATCAGTAACGGTATCCTTGACTATGTATTTTACGACCGAAAATACGTTTTTCCTTGCGCACATCCATAGCGATGTGCAAACGCAAAGAAACGCAGGGGAAAAATAACATAATCGGAATTAAACCGATAATGGAGTTGGACGTATAATAATTGGCGATTTGTTTGGGGACCGTTGATCCATTTATTTTACATTATGGCCAACATTACACATACACATATATTATTTTCCCCCTTCGCCAGTATTGCGTGGGAATGTTTTCATCTGATACACATGAGGTTGAAGTTGGTATCGTTCGAATGTAATGAAAATTAATATTTGTTTTTATTTAAGTTTTTTGGTACATTTTGTCTAGATTTACTCTTTTTATTATAATAAAAATAAGATATTGAAAACATTAAAAAAATGTTTGCATTTCGAGGACGCAAACTTCGAGACCATCAATGAACTACTGTATCACATCAGCACGGGAGCGCTGGGCAACTGGTACCGAATTTGAAAAAAAAATTAAACAAAATATACTTCCAACTCCATAACAGTCTATCGCTTATAAAAAAAGCTCTAATAATTATGTAATAAAAAACCTCCAAACATCACAACAATAATATGTAAAAGAGTTAAATAGTTAAAGAAATTGATGGTTAGTTTAACTTCATCGTGATTTATGTTGTCAACATGTGAAACTCAAATTGCTGATAAGCATCATGGTGAAGATTTGTCACATGGAACGAGAAAACAGGTTGATCAATGAATGTAGCCTATGTCGGAGCTCGTCTCAACATTCTCTTAATGTAGAATAATGTTTTCGATATACCATAATTGTAATAAGTCGTCAAAGGTTACATATTTTTCCCTATTTTCGATTCGTTAACATATTTTTTTTATTTCTTCAAGATTTTATTTTTATCGTGAGATTTTTAACAGCTTTTAGCAAGCTATATGCCGTCGGAATTTTTTTCTTCGAATTTTAAGATACCTAATTCTCTGAAAAGTACATAGCTAAAAAATTCGACAGCTTCAATAAATACTTACAAGGAGACTGCACGACCGTGGGGTTGGGCATTTGGCCGATTTTTTTGTGGTGAAAGAGGACCCCTAGCACCTCACGTGGTTAAAGTAGTAGGACGCACTACTCGGAAAATTCCGAAAAAAATCGGTTCAAAGTTTCTTAGGCACCTTATGAGTTTAAAATGTAATAAAGGTACTTGTTGAGCCGCCGTCTAGTTTAGACGGTTAAGGCTCGGTCTTTTACGCCGGAGGTCTCACGTTCGATTCCTCCTTCGGATCTTATTTTTTTTGTTATCCCAACAATTATTCAAAACGTTTCTCATCCCTACATTATTTTTTCTTCTCATTGACTCTTGAGGGGTCAAACAAATCCAGCGATGTATGATAAAATCATCCAAGATGACGAAAATATGTCAACTTGCTCTGTAAAAGTAATTCCTCCAAAATGCACTCCCTTGATGCAACCTTGTGACGTTTACTTTTACAGACAAGTTAAAAATTTCATAAATCGCTTGCAAAATTACAGCGAATTGTTAGAGCAAAATCGCGAAATTAATTCCCGGGAAGATTGTATCAAAATCCATTCCATAATTCACCATCAATTATCGTCACCAATATTCCGAAACATGATTCAATACGCCTGGTTTGCCTCAAAATTATCAGTTACTAGAAACATTTTCATGAATGTTAATGGGACATGTTTTTGTACGGATGTATTGCAAACTCCCTGCGATTGTAAAAAATCCGCTTTTATATGTTGCGAAATATGTCGCAAAAATTATTGCTTTGTTTGTTTCTACGATAATTACCACTGTGGTTTTTGTATATAAGTATTATGTGAATAAAAATTGAATTTTTCCTAATCGACTTTGTTATTCTCTTTAAAAACCCAATGTTCCTCCTCATATACTTTACAATGAAAAATTAAAAAACCCACCGCTCTAAATTGTTTTATTGAAAAAAAAGAAAATAATTTTTAAAGAATAAAAATAATTTTTTAAAAATAATGTAGGAATGAGTAACGTTGTGAATAATTGTTGGGATAAAAAAAAAGATCCGAAGGAGGGATCGAACGCGAGACCTCCGGCGCAAAAGACCGAGCCCTAAGCGTCTAGAGTAGACGGTGGCTCGACAAGTGCCTGACACTTTCAACTCATAAGGGGCCTAAGAAACTTTGAATCGATTTTTCTCGGAATTTTCCGAGTAGTGCGTCCTACTACTTTAACCACCTGAGGTGATAGGGGTCCTCTTTCTCCACAAAAAAAATCGGCCAAATTCCCGACCCCACGGTCGAGCCGTCTCCTTGTTAGTAAAAGTTATGCTGTTTTTCGATCAAAATATTTTTGACCGAACAATTCTTTGCTTTCACTTCATTTCATTAACTTTTTAGTTAAAGGAACACGGAAACCCAAAATTACATTTTGTTAATGTTAGCAGTTTGAATAAAGAGTGCAACGGTTAGATCAAAATTTTGTTGCAGCAGTCGCGCAATCCAGTCTATTGCTGAGCATTTATCTATCCAAGGATGGACTAAGAGCAACGTCGCTTAAGGGGTGAGATGCAGTGAGAATTTTCAAAAAATCGATTTTTAAAAAACATTTTCTTGAAGTATGATGTTTCGCAAATATTCCTTGAAAATTTAAAGGCAATCCGATGAATAGTTTCCGAGATATTCCACAATTAGTGAAGGGGCGTCTGGTCCCCTTGGCAGGTAGCGGACGACAGCTGCAAGCAACCGGTTTCGACCTCCTGCCCCCCCCTATTATATTCTATAATGTCTTGTTCGTAACTGAAAATTTTCGGTTCGAAGACAACAACAAATTGATATTATAAGACGCCTCGTTCTCAGGATTACCAAAAACGTAGTATCGCTGTTTGTACTGCGACACTATCACTTGTCCAGAGTAAAAAAAACAAAAAAGAGGGGAGAGGGGAGTTCCTCTTCCCGTCACGCCTAGCAACTTTTAATCATAACGTTTTTTGTGCTCGACATCGTCGCATCGTTTCAGAGTTTAGTAGTTAAAAAATAAAATAAAATAGCAAGAATGGGAAGACACGAGAGGAAGAGGAAGAAAAGAAATACCGAATTTGGAAAAAATTAAACGAATTGGAAGAGGCCTTTAAGTCGTTAATCTCCGGACGTGTACCGCCAACTTTCGCAAACAACAAGCAAGCAGCGGGTAAGAATTGCTCGTTGCCTTCGTTGGCAGTCACATTTTTCTTGCAAATCTTGACTACCACCTCCTTCTGGCGATGTGCCCACACGAGTGGTGGGACAAATCGTTCATAAAACTGGGTTCGTACTTACACAAGTGGTATAGGCATAACCCAAGAAGGTTTGGCGGATAAAATCAGATGGATAAAATCTATTGGGAAAGTAGCTGCAAAAATTAAACGTAAAGCTGCTCCGAAAAAATTGCCACTAAGACCCGCCGGTTAGTTAAACTGGAAAGCCTCATCCTCCAAAGTCTAGTGGACATCGAGGATGGGGACCAAATCGACACCCAAGGGGAAGTTAGGATCCAATCCACCTAGGAGGACTTACCACTTTCCTTAGAGCGATGCCAAAACAATTCGCTCAAGATCGGGCCACCGACATTAATGTCAGAGGTACCGAAAGCTGGAAGATTTGTTATTGACGAATAGAAGATGATCATAAACAATAAACTTTGTCTTAAATTGCATTACAGGGCATGCGATAGAATTTAACCGGCCTGTTTTTCAAGTCAAAGAGCCAGAAAACTTGGTCTTAATTTTTCTCCGGATTCCAAAGACTGCAAGGATGCTAGAGATAGGCTTTTGAGTATGGGAGCTATCCAACCATATCATGGCCGGGAGGGCCAATTCGTATCCTCATACTCCTTAGTAGACAAACGAGATGGAAGCAAGAGAGTCATTTTAAATTTGGAAAAATCAAATCTGTTTATCAATTCACTTCACTTTAAAATGGAAGATATCAAGCTGTCTAAGTTAGTTTCGCCCGGGGATTACATGGCTCATTTGGACCTAAAAGACGCGTATTTTTTGGTTTCCATTTACACTGAAAGTAGAAAATTACGTTCACATTGAAAGTAGAAAGTCTCGTTTTTAGTCACGATTATATGAATTAGCTTGCTTACCATTCGGCTTATCCATAGCTTCTTTCACTTTTACAACAAAATTAAAGCCAGTATTAAGTTTCCTACGTAAACTATTCTTATCGGTAGCCTGTCTTGACGACATCTTATGTGTTAGCTCCGACATGACTTCATGTGAGAATAACGTATCGATAACAGTACAGATGCTCCAAAAATTCGGTTTTATTATAAATTAGAGGAAAAGTAAATTGACCCCATCTAGAAGTTGCCAATTTCTAGGATTTTTCCACAAATTCGAGACGTCTGACTCTGGAGTTACCAAAAATAAAACGCCTGAAAATTTTAGAATTAATTAAAAACCTAATCTCGAAAAAGGATTGTAAGATCAGAAAACTTGCTCAGTTCATAAGCAATTTAATTGCTGTTTGTCCAGCAATCAAGTATGGTTGACACGAAGCGGTTTGAGAGAGAAGATATCTGGCTTTGCACGTTAGTGATGGAGAGCACAAGGCAACAATGGCCTTAAAAGAATATTTACGCGAGGACTTCATATGGTGGGAGAAAAATATACCTGCATCAGTGAATACCTTCAAGGTTCACACGTAAAAGAGAGGTATTTACTCGGATGCATCACTATCAGGCTGGGGAGCCTTCTGCGAAGAAAAACGTTCACGCGGGCTGTGGTCATCAGAAGAAAGCTTCCATATAAACCACCTAAACAACTTGACTAGAGAAATCTAGCAATAGTGCGAGGCGAGGAACCTCTGGATTTTTGGAGCTTATATAGCATCTAAGGCAAATGTCGAAGCAGATAGGGAATCCATGCTAGAAAACATCGATACTGAACGGGAACTTGTGGACTATGCCTTTAAGACGATTATAAAATTTTTGGGAAATCCAGAGATTGACTTATTTGCTACCAGAACCAATACGAAATGCCAGACCTGGTTCAAAAACCCAGAAGCGTCTCATATAGATGCCTTTACTATAAACTGGAATAATAAATTGTTTTACGCGTTCCCACCGTTCATACTAATACCTCGCGTGCTACAGAAAATTATCGCCGAAAAATCGCAGGGCATTGTTGTCATCCCATTTTGGACAACTAAACCTTGGTTCCCTGTTTTCGAATCTTTATTGACCGATACACCCATTATATTTAAGTTAAACAAACATTTATTACTGTCTCCTTGCAGAACTCACCAACATCCTCTGTCCCAGAAGCTGTCTCTGATTGCCGGCAAATTATCAGGGCAGCATTCACAAGGACGAAGCTCTCCTTTTAAACTTCCGAGATAATGCTGACATCTTTATCAGAAGGGACCCTGAAACAGTATTCTATCCCAATCAGGTCATGGTGGCTTTTTTGTAATAAAATAGGATCTGACCCATATGAAGTTTCTGAAAGTACTCTGCTAGAGTTTCCTTCGGAAAATTTTGAAGCGGGAGCGTCCTACGGAACCCTAAATTCAACGAGAGCGGCGATATTCCTGATAGCTATGACGAACTTGTCTTCTAATCCGTTGCTCAATAGATTTCTCAGAGGCGTTTATAGACAACGGCCATTAAAACCTAAATACGATAGAACATGGGGTCCTAATAGTACTAGACCTTTTAGAACAATGGTATCCCTTCAACCGGCTAAAGCTTTCGGAATTAACATTAAAGCTGGTAACATTGCTAGCTCTGGGGACCGCACATAGACTCCAAACGTTACCGTTCATAAGAGTAAGTGATATTAAAAATAGTGAGCATGGATTACAGGTAGAAATAAAATACCGCATTAAAACTTTAAAGAAAGGGGTAAAACAACCATAATTAGTGTTACACTTTTTCAAAGAGAAACCTTAGCTCTGTATCGCAAGTACCGTTCTAAAGGATATTGAAATGACAAGTGCCTTAAGGACTCGTGATAAACTATTGCTTACTTGGGAAAAAACCTCATAAGGAGGCCTCGACTCAGACCATCAGTAGATGGATAAAGTTTGTCTTAACCACAAGTGGAGTGAGCGAAGAATTTACTGCCTATAGTACAAGGCATGCTTTGACATCATCCGCCTTTAGAAAGGGAGTAGATATCAACGTGAACAAATCTACAGCAGGGTGGTCTAAGTCATCCGAGGTTTTCTCCAAGTTCTATAACCGACCCTGACACACAACAGAAAATAACTTTGCAAATACTATTTTCCTTAAAAAATAATTGCAACCCTTGCGAAATAATAAAAAGTATGTGCTTCGTTAAGACGCGCTCTGAACATCTACGTTTTTGATCATCCAGAGAACGAGGCATCTTATAATTGAACGATCAAACGAGCCCGCCGAAGGCGGGCGAAGTTCGATCTGAATTATATGCCTTCCTGAATTTAATGCCTCGTTCGAGAGGATTACCATCCACCCTCTCAAAACCAAAGATTATTCCCACCCTTAGCTGCAATTATGTTATCAGCATATTGCACATTTAATCATTTCACGAACCTACTCTAAAAATATGATTGAAAGTTATTGGGGGTGACGGGAAGAGGAACATAGGGGCCTCGCCCCTCTTTTTTCCTTTTTTTACTCTGAACAAGTGATGGTGTCGCAGTATAAACAGCGATACTACGTTTTTGGTAATCCTCTCGAAGAAGGCGTCATATAATTCAGATCGAACTTCGACCGCTTCGGCGGGCTCGTTTGATCGTTCAATTTTGGAAGCTTCCAGATCGGCAGAAGCCCTATTATATGGGCCAGGAATTGATGATTCAATGTAATAATCTTTAAATTAGTTTTTCTATACATAAATCAAGTGTAAAATTGGAAAACTCTTTCAGAAATTTTCAAAAATGTATTACTCGAAAACTATAAACTTTAGCAAAATGTTATAAAGAATACTTTTGTATTAAAATTGCCCTAAATGTTTATATTCTTTTTCAACAATAAACGAGCGATTTTTGGTCGAAAATCGAAAGTTATCTGTCGGAAGCCGCCATTTTGTTAATTTTTGAAAAAAAAAGCTTCGATTAAGGACTAGATTTATTATTAATCTAATGATTTTTTTTGTTTTATTTTTATTTTAGGTGATCCAGTAAAATTTCACGATGGTCACCGCAAAGCATTACATGCCGCAGGGGGTCCGACAAAGATAGCGATATTTTTATAAATAATCAATACTTTTCTTTGAAAATCTGTACAAGTCAAGTTGTAATATAACATAAAAAGTCTGTGTAATCACTTTTGTAAAATAAACATAATTACTATTAAAAAAAATGATAAGTCAATCTACGTTTTTTTCCTCAAATTCAGAAAATTTGAGGGGCAGACAGCTGTTCGTCTATCTATTTGACGTCGTTTGGCAAAGTTTCGATGGGATCTGAAGAGCCGTTTCAGAGATTTTTGGGTTTCTATAATTGTTCTACCGACCGCGATGAGGTGTCATTCCATCTTAACATGGGATATTGCCAATCCCGCACACCGACCACGCGTCCACCGTCGTCGGCACTTGTGAATTGATTATATTCTCGAGGTATTTCGTTCACGAACCCGAATATTCAACAATTAACTGATATTTGTCTATAATCAAGTGAATATACTTCCCAGTATACTGGTAAAATTTCAAGCCAAGTTACCGAACTTTTAACGTAAAATTACTACTCTAAAAATCGTCTCATTCATACGGCGCTTTATGGGGATGACACATTTTTATCTAATAATTTATGCTAAATAAGTTATAATAAAAAATTTTAATGTCTATTCTCGGGTTACACAAATTTGAGCTCTATTATTTTCTTTTTTCACACCATTCAATTATCTACTTTACAGGGAAAAAAAATTGTCGCGAAAGCCGCGAGCCGTCCAAAAATATTTAGAGGTCGCTCAAGCCTCCCGAAAATTCCAGTTTTCATTGAGAAATCGATTTTTTTTAGCTTCGAATTTCCAATTGTCACGATTTTGTTTCTCTTCTCTCTCATAAATTTAAGACTTTGTCTAATTTTCAAAATAATTAATCCTTTGTTTTTTAGATACGGCTATGATTAATTTACCTCACACTTCTAACCCGATAACACAGGGGACCAATATTTTTGTTTACGGACAATAGCTTTAAATAATTATTTATGAGATCAAAGATTATAATTCTCGGGTTACTAGTGTGAGGTAAATTTGAAAAATCTGTTTCGAAAGCAAAACGATTGATTGTTTTGAACATTTTACAAATCGTTGAATTTACGAGTGAGATGAGTAAAAAAAAATTGGCGAAAAATTCGAAGCTCTTGAGCGCCCGCTAAATATTCATCGACCGGCTAAGGCATTCGCGAGGTTAATTAAAAAATTATAAAGTGTAAAATTCATGGGGGAGAAGTGAACGGAAAAAAACCGATTTTCTAATGGAAATTTGAATTTTTGGGAGGCTTGAGCGACCTCTAAATATTTTTTGATCGCTCGCGACAATTTTTTTTTCTTTAAGAAGATAATTGGATGGTGAGAAAAAGGAAAAAAATAGAGCTCGAATTTGTGCCACCGTAGTCTACATCTTCTATATTGGCGCGAAATTTTTTATTCCATTTTATCGTTGGGTATAATAATTGATTGTAACTTATTTGTTGTTAAGCGACACTGTAATTTGCCCATGATTCAGAAGGACGCTGCTTATGCGCCCATAAAGTACGGCCCTTCAAGAAAAAAACCTTAAGGAGAATGTTCCGTCACTTGCATTTAGCTAAAAAAAATTGCCCGATTTTTAACGCAACAAATTACGAGTATCCATTGTCGATCACGAGTAAAATGTTACTACGTAACATGAGACGAGAGAACTCTGCATTCTCACCGACTCGAACGCCCCATGAATGTATATTTTTGAAAATTGTTTTTCTCGGCGTTTGTAACTTGGCGCATCCGGCTCTCCGGCACGGAGTACCCCGGTCACGTATGCGTTAATACCTTTTATGAATACCAAAGACCGTTTCTAGTGCGAGACGATGTACCGGAGGATCGAAGCCAATGAAAGACTCGAAATTCACGGACGAAATGCCGTATAATCCCTTTGAATTGCTTGGGAACAAAACTCGCCTTTCCGGGACAAAAAACATTCTTAACCAAAAGACTTTTTCTTGCTGTCGTTTTTTTCCTTCTTTTGTACAAGTTGTATAAGCTTCATTCTTATTATTTTGTGCATCATGGGTTTTCAAATCGAAATGACAATCAGCTAACCTTTTTTGGTATCAAGACAATTTTTTTTTTTTTTTTCATCAAGTAAAAAAGGTGATAAAAAGCACTGTATACTTGTGAATTCACATGAAATATAGTTGACTCGCAACTTTTTTCGTAAATGATGAAAAAAAATCACTTTGCGTATTGTTTTTAAACGACTCTGTACAGCTTTATGGGGCCGGTACATAGCTACGAAGTCTCTGCGGTTATGCTAGCCTTATGGCAGTGTACACATGTACCTGAAGAACAAGAATACTTGGCTTTGTCATAAAACCAACAAAACCTCATCCGCTGCTACACATAAACCTCCGCAGCCTTATCCATACAACTTGGAGCGTAGCCCTCGACAATAACAACTATAACAACAATAGTAATGATGTGCAAAGTAATGAATTGGGAAACGCAGAATCTAATTTTGTAAAGTACACCATATTATGAGACATACTATTTAAGGAGCATGGTTTTCAAGGATTCTTCAAAACATCCACTAAAAATCGGCATGCATCAAAATTTGTGGAAATTTTTCGATGTTGGCAGATGTTGACTTAGAAGGCTAGATGTTAAGTAAAAAATTCATATCTCTAATACACTCAGAAAACAAATTAAAAGAGCAAAAAAATGTCAAAGTTTATTTATTAATTTTTGAAAGGCCGTAAGCTTGTGAAAAATAGTCGTGTCGGGAAAAAAGCATTTTGATGCTTGAAATCTCTAGTTTAAGAATCTCGTGGAGGATTTTTTTTTTTGAGCTTCACGCTCGGCGCTGTCATAAGAAATAGCTCGAGTCAAACATTTTCAATACTGGGGAATCAATACTGGGGTCTTTTAGCCTGACTCTTTAGCTTCAATTTGGTATTTCTTAGATCTCTGTACGACCATTTTCGCTGAGATATCGCCGATTGAAGGAGAAGTCAGTTTTTTTCTTTGATCATCGATATCTCATAAACCACCGTACAGCGAACGGAAGGTGGGTTTCGGAAACTTAAATAAATCCTCTATAAGTTCCTTTTAGCATTTTAAAAGAATTTTTTTAAAGCTTAAGATTGATTTTAAAAAGTAGAAAAAAATGACTTCTGCCGTTTTGGGAAATCCACCACAACTTTGCAAATATTGCGAAAATGACCAATGTTTCCAGATTTTTTAGCTGCCCAAAGACCCTGTACATTTTTTAATCGCTCGGTCTAACCGTATTTTACCCGAATCGTCAAAGTTTTATTAAAAATTAACGGAGCACTTTTATTGCTCCTCAAATATAAATTAATGATGATACGACCATTTTTCACGATGTGACGGCCATTTAAACATCACTTTGAAAAATGGATTTTTTGCTGATTGTATAATTTATTATGATATTTAATGTAATCCAATTTGTTCTCCAACAAATATGTGGCTCGGAGAAGAATTCTTTTTCCTTTTCAAAATTCCAAACGGATCTGCCGCGACCAGTTTCAAACTATAATAATTTTAATCATCGTGAAAGTTGCAAGAAAGACGAAAAATATTACGAAATAGCTCGTGAATTTTCATAGAATGAAACAAAAAGCCACATAATTTTACTTTAAGGTATTTCTTTTGCGGAGGGCCATATTTTTTAGGGGCATAGGCAGGGCCCTTGAGAATCATCGGTAAATTACCGTGGCGGTTAATAAAAAATTAGTTACAATCATTTATTATACCCAACGGTAACTGGAAAAAAAATCTCGCAAAATAAGTGGATTTTGACATTTTCTCTAAAAAAGTGCGGCTGCGAAAATTCTCCTTCTAATAACATTTTTCCAAGTGTTACCATTAACATTTTCTTTCAACATTCGGTGACCCCCTGTTTTTATTATCGTTTTCATTATCGTGTCGTATAAACGAGATGATTTTCAGAGTTGTAATATTTCGGTAAAAGTTCGGTAACTGGGTTTGAAATTTCACCAGTATACTGAAATGTATTTTTACTTGTTTATAGACGAAAATCAGTTAATTGTTGAATATACGGGTTCGTGAAAGGAATACCTTGAATTGAAACGGTTATACATTTGTAATGGTTGCAGAAAATGTGCTTGTGGGTCTACTATTTTTGCGACCATACCTGACTTCTGTGGTCAACCGCATGCAAGAGTTCTTCGTCAGTAGCTGGATCGTCTGATATCATGTTTGGGCAACCGGATGAGCCTCCGTAGACGTTGAAATCGTTCAGGGGCCGCGAAGGCCCCCCCAAAGGAACCGATGAAGATACTGCGGAATTGCTGCCACCGTTGCGTTTACCTAAATATATATATATATATATATATATATATATATACACACACACACATAAATACATATATTAAAACTGTAAGGATTTCTTTGCAATTTGGGTATTGTTACAACATTCGCTTACAAGTCGTTCATATTAGCAAAACTATGTAGAAAAATAATTTAACTTGAAAACTACTAAATCGATTTCAATAAATATCTCACAGAAACAAAGCTTAGAGGGTGGAATAGGATTTATGCTACTGATCGATATGCTATATAGTTAATTACACATACGATAAACAAGCAAGCGGCACGGTCTTCTAAACGGCACTTTAAAAATGGTGTGACGTATAGCTTAATCCAGCCATTTTTTCGGAATATGCAATCTTTTTGTTTAAAAATGTGCCATCTCATCGATTTTCAATATTTCTCACTTTTTCTTGGTCCATATTCTGCCTATGGGTGTAAATAAAATAAAAATCTTCGTTGGTTTTATTTCAAGTTTTACTTGGACAGCCTTTTCGGCTTTTTACAAGGCTCCACTTATATGTCCACCGCTCTACACTTGTTCTTTCTCTCCATCATCCCCCCTCCCCATTGCGGCCGCAGCCGACTTCCCCCTCTGTATTATATTCATCATGACATTTCTGTCATGGGTATAGGGAAACTGCGGAAAACCTATACCAATACAGCCGGTCACGAGTTCGCTTCCCAGCCTCGGAGCTAGTCGCGTTTCGTCGAGAAATAGCTCACAGGTTACAGCCATACCCATCCGACACACACACGTACCGGTCCGTGTGCGCGACATCTGTGTACAACTGGAGCTACGTCACGCCTGTGTTTTTATTTCTCGACGAAACTACGAGACGGTGATTCGAACCCGCGACCTCCCGATGTGTTAATTTCAGAGGCAGGTACGCTAACCACTAGACCAACACATCGGTTCAATCTTCGTTGGTTTTTTTTTTCAGATTAATCTCCCCGACGTCAGCTGACAACATACCGCCGCAACCCGTTTAGAAGACCGCGCCATTTTAAAAGATTAATAATACAAAAATGCCATATAATAGTCAAAAGTAGTATTAAGACCTAAGGCTCAAAATGGGGAAGAAATCTTTCCTTAAAAAAATGATAATCACCCATTTTGTCTCGCCTAAAGGTATCTCCCTCTATCATTGATAACATTCCCGACAAGAAATTTGCCTACGGGGCAGACTAGGCCTGTATCTGGCATGCCGTATTCCGTACCATGGTACTTTACAGGGCGCCGTATCAGGGCTTTAACAGGCGTGAAACGCTTTTTGCATCCGGCCCTGATGCGGATGCCGGTTACGGACCTGGTCAGTATACCTTTGCAGGCTCTGATCCGGCTGCCGCATCTATGCCTGAAATGACTAATAAAAACAATAAAAAAATGATGAATAGAAAAATTCTGTCAGTATTTTTTGTTTCCATATACCTTATTTATGTTCCTATCTATATGATAATTGAATTAAAACGTATTCTGCCTCGTTAAAGTTTTCACCTACCCTCGGCATTGAACCTATGCCTTCTTATTCTAGAGCTGAGCGCGCAACCTATTTGGCCATCCTAACACTTGTGTAAACTTTCTTATTTTCTTTCCTATCTTTTTCAGTCTAATTGCCCATAAAATGCCCATTTAGGGCCTTTGCACATGATGGATTTTCTACGCGCAGACCACGCGATACAAATGCGATACACACTTGATCTATATGCGTTTCTCAGTCCAAAAAGCGTGTGGATCATATGTGTCTCGCGTTTGTATCGCGCCGTCTGCGCGTAGAAAATACGCCATGTGCAAAGGCCCCTAGGCTGTGAAAACAACTTACGCACATGTAATTTAGACAAAAATCGTAAATTCACTTTTATTCTTATTTAGACATCACACACACACACACACACACACACACACACACACACACACACACACACACACACACACACACACACACACACACACACACACACACACACACGCACGCACGCACGCACGCACGCACGCACACACACACGCACACACACACACGCGCGCACACACACACACACACACACACACACACGCACACACACACACACACACACACACACACACACACACACACACACACACACACACACACACACACACACACACACATATATTAATCAGTGATTTTAAGTTCTGCCATTAAGAATAGTTTGAATTATGTATTATTAAATAATATCGCTTCAGTTCGTTTGTATATCAACAATGAGTCCATGTTTATTACCTCTCGCATCGTGTAGATTATTCGAATTTACGCGGTTTATATCGCAGACGTCAATGAAACCTAACCTCAAAATCTTAATTCGCCAACTACGGCTGCACTGATCCGGCCGACATCTGGCACAGATCAGGCGTGCCGTACGATAGCGTCGATGGACGCCTTATTACGGAGACATACAGGCTACCGTACTGCGGCCTGTTTAGGGTGCCCCCTCGCGCCCGTACTAAGGTTCCACTGATCCGGTCCACGCACGGTACAGATCAGGCCTGCCGTAATCTGGCGTCCATGGACGCCATATTCCGGCGGCATACAGGCTACGGTACTTGGCCCTGTTCAGTGTGCCTACTCGCCCCCGGAGTAAATTTCCACTGGTGCGGGGGACTTCCGGCACTGATCAGACATGCCGTACTACGGTATTACGGACCGCAGCATGATAGCGGCCTGATCAGTCTTCAGCGTGCCGGATCAAAATTTCTAGTCGGGTATATTTATTTTTGGCCGTTTTAGGCTATGAAAATGATTCAAACATTTTTGCATATTTTTATTACAGATTTACGACCTCAAGTTGCAAAAAGAAAAGGTTTCGAATAATAATGAAAAAGAAGAAATAAAAAAAAATATCGTTGCATTCCAACGATGCAAACTTCAACGTAATTTTATATTGTCCTTACGGAATTAAAAAAATGTACACGCGTTGAGCAGTTCATGTCATGCATTAAGAGGTATTTAGTGTATAAATTATTAGATAGAAATGTGGCCAGCCTGCCATCTCTATACATCGCCGTATAAGTGCGACGATTTTGAGTCTTAATTTTACCTTAAAAGTTTGATAACTCAGCTTGAAATTTTACCAGTATACTGGGATGCATTTTTACTTTATTATAGAAGAAAGTCAGTGAACTGTTCATTACTCGAGTTCGTGAAAGGAATACCTTACCAGCCCTTACATAGCGAATCAGATTCAGGCCGCCCAAAACTCCGAAATAATACTACTCCGAATTACCAGAACTTCGAAAGAATTTTACTCGAAAGACCAAAACTCCGAGAATCTGAACACCGTCAAAATAATCCGGCTATGGAAGTTTGAAAAAAAATTTAATGATCCATATCGACGATTCATTTCAAGAATTTGTCTTATTAAGGGGTCTTCTCACTTTAGACGCTAAAAAAGGCTATTTTCATTAACTTTTTTGATAGGTTTATATTAAAGATATTGATATAAAAGTTGTTACACTTAATGAATACATTTTCGAAATACATTTAAAAAAACTTGTATGCATTTATGTATCCCAAACAAACTTTAAACGCATTCTTCTCGAAACAACGTTTTTCGACGGCTTGTTGATAAAATCTTCGAAACTACTGAATCGATCCTTATCGAATTTTAACCACATATTCTTTATGACTGTAGCTATAGCGCATATCAAGGATCAAAAAAAATTATATTTACTATTTTTTGCCAAAAACGCTGAAAGTACGGGTTTTTTTTCGAAAATACCCGCCATTGTGTTATTTTTGCATATATCAAAAATCGTACAATATGCGCTATAGCCGTTAACATGCTGAATCTAAAACCGTTTGATGTTTTTGTTTCGGATGATCCATCTCTGAGATTTCATCAACAGCGCAGACCTACAATTTTTTAGGACATTTTTTAACTACCATTTTCGTCTAAAAATAGTGACTTGAATAAATTTAAAAAAAATTCAAATGTATTTGGAAAGTATATTTATTAAGTGTAACAACTTTTATATCAGTATCTAACACAAACCTAAAAAACAAATTCATGAAAATAGCCTTTTTTAAGCGTTTTGTGAAAAGACCCCTTAAAGTTAGAACCTTTAAACCGTCGGAGCATTCAAAGTTCGGAATTTCAACCCGGCGTTATCAATTTCTGCCATTATTTATGGTTAGCAGGTAAGCAGCAGTACTTTTTCCTGAACTAAATTTCTACACGGGTAATGGCATTTCTCATAAAAGTCTTCTTTACCCGGTAACCTAGATTTCAATTGCAGATTATATATGTGTATCGTCGCGTCGCGACCACGAATTTCGTGTCAGAGAGAGACGTGATGAATGTCTTGGGATAATTTCGTAGCATGCATCCGCAATCCTACTGCCGTTCGCCCTCCCGACAATTAAGGGATGCCGATCGATTTGTTGTATTGTGTGCGTGGTACATGAATGAGATCCGAACTTTCGTAGCGTACACTTGTACAGGCATTTGTGCATGGTCGCGCACTCACGTGTGTGTGGGTGTATGCATATGTTTGTAGGTCCATGAGAACATGGATATGTAAATCCCGTGTCCTTGTTTTCTTGACTTCCGGATATCTATCAATTTCATTGGCCTAACCGAAACGAAGTTTAAGTAAAAACAATGAGAGACGCTAACCCACGTGACTTAACAATGTATTTTAAAAACTCATTAAATTTATTTTCCATATACATGCAATTTGCAAATGCAAGGCACTTATAGCCGCGCAATTTCGTTGTTCTAACGATTAGGAATGCGTGACGCCTCAGTTCAGTTTCTTAGCAAATAATGCGCAGTAAATTTCTACCGCCTCCAGCCAGGGACATGGCATTTTAGTTATTTTTCGCGCACATTTGAGACGAGAGCCTGAATTAGAAGGTCCGAAAAATCGATTTTTTATTGCTTAAATCGATAGATAAACTATCCAAAAATATATTTACAAAGTTACTGAGGCCAATTGTAAATATTTTCGAAGATATAAGGCCAAAAGCAGAGAAGAGATTAATATTTGATATTGATATTTACTCCTATTGAGAATTTTGAAGCGTGTTTTCTCGTTTCCATTTTCACGATTTTTCCAAAGGGGCGGGCGTGATAGCAAAAAACTAAACGACCTATTGAATGAAACCAAAGTTTATTTTCTTCAGTATGAAAATCTCTTCTTAGAGATTTAAAAAGTGGTTGAAAAAGCTTTTTTTTAATAGTTTTTATAGCACGTTAAAGTGTTTTTTTAACACATTTTTTTCAAACCTGAAAAAAGTTATAATTTCACGATTTTTTCAGCTATTTCTTAATTCACCCAGACGAAAAATATGTGACAGTTGAAAATTGTATTGGTTTATTCCGTTCAGTCAAGAATTACGAGCTGCATCTTTTCCGCCGATTGGGGACTGCAGTGGCAAGACCCACATGGAATAGACTGACAAATCTGCAGTCATTTATTCTTTCATGATGAACATTTTTTTATGCATTCCGAATGCCTCTTACCTCTATGTTTACTGGGCTCACTTGTTGTTTCCCCTTCTAAAACATTCACGAAAAAACGCTTTCTTTTATCGTCTATTTCAGGTTCCCGCCTTAAGGTATTTCTTTTACGGAGGGCCTCATTTTGAGGGGTCATGTGGAGAGCACTTCTGAATTATTGGTTTAATTGCAGTGGCGCTTAATAAAAAGAACTTCGGGCAAACAAAAATTCGCGCAAATTTAGTCAATTTAGACATTTTTCCTGAAAAGTCGCGGCTACGAAAATTCTCCTGCTAGTCACATTTTTCTAAGTTTTATCATTAATATTTTCTTTAATCATTCGGTGACCCCCTGTTTTTATTGTCGTTACGGAAACTTTAGATCTTGTTACACGCGTGAGCAGTTTATATCAAGCATTTAGAGTTATTGAGTATATAAATTATTGGATCAAAATGTGACCAGCGTGTCATCTCCATCAAGCGCCGTATAATTGAAACGATTTTTGAAGTCGTTATTTTTCGTTAAAAGTTCGGCAACTTGGCTTCAATTTTTATCAGTAAACGGGGATGTATTTTTACTTGATTATATATACGAAAATAAGTTTATTGTTAAATATTCGGGTTCAAGAAAGGGATACCTTTGTCCAGGTGTTTAAATTGTACAGAAGAGAACGAATCACACAAATGAAAGAACTTCCATTCCTCTTCCATTGGAAATTAATGGAAAAGTTTCCGGAAGCACCATCTTTGGAATTTGCTGGGAGACTTTAGGGCTATACAATGTGCAATACGAGTTTGCGGAAGGATAGCTGACACATCAGACAGAAAAAAAAATTGATCGAAGACAATTGATGTTTAGGACAAAATTTAAAAACGCGGCTATTGCTATCTATGCGTTTTGCTGTATGTGTAGCAGATTTGAGAATTTCACAAGTCAACAAGAAAAAATCTTGGCGCCGGTAAAATAGGTATGATTTTTTGACAAGTACTACTGGTGAGACCCTATACGAACCTACATATATTTCAAGTTACTACACACGGTTTTCAAATTAATTATAATTTCATAGTGAATGTCGTTAGCAGTTCATTAAATATTTGTTTCTTTGTTTCTTTCTTGTTTGCTGTTATACATTAATTCAGTGATATTTTGACGGCAGCGAAGCGAAGACGAGCTCCTTCGAACTATCCTAATACATTTTGTTAAACTTGCGGAGAGTATGCTATTAAAAAATTTAGAAAAATGATTACAGAATTCGTGAAAAGTGCGTTTTTGTTATTTCGGGATGTAAACAAAAGATCAAGATAAATTCTTAGAAAATCTTAGCTACTTCATTGAAAAGCAAGGAGAAGTTTAAGCTTCCACCTAGTCATAAAAATCATAGAAGATAGGTATGAGGGAAGATGGGAAACACACACATGATGTTTGATTACCTTTGGAGTTTGATGCGTGACTGCCTCGGCAAATCACACTTAGGGAAATCACGAAAAAAAAGTTTCCTCCCACGGAACATCATCCAAGTGTCCGCCTTCGATTTAGTCGAAACTCGTGTAATGCATTGAAAAATCTTAGACAATATTCTTTATCGCCTGAAAAACAGTTCTAAGAAGGGAAATCACCCCTCAAAGAAAAGCGTTTCAAGGGATTATTGCAGTTTCACCGACAAGCAGTCCACCGATTTCATTGAAACAAAAACCAAAATTCTTGTAATGTAAAACGATAGAAAATTCACTATAGAAGTATTGAAAAGATTAAATTAAGGGCTGGCACGTCTTTCTTCGGGGGTGGTTTTCTTCATTGAAACCGTTTTTCCGCCGATAAAAAAGATACGTGTCTAAT
The DNA here is from genome assembly GCA_964007375.1 of Ophion obscuratus. NCBI lineage: Eukaryota > Metazoa > Arthropoda > Insecta > Hymenoptera > Ichneumonidae > Ophion > Ophion obscuratus. Next base: position 52,922,730 of record OZ023315.1, read on the forward strand.
ACACTAGGCAGAAAAATTAAAGGATACGAGAAGATCTCTAAATTTTTAGGTGATTTTCAGAAGGCTATAAACTTGGCGAACCATAGTCGTAGAGCAATAATAAAAAGCAAATTCAAGCTTGAAGTCTCTAGTTTTGAGATCCGGAGGTCAAATATTTTTATCATTGACCGTTTCTGAGCAAGCATAAAGAGAGCAAGGGAAACAAAATTCAAAATTTTGGCCTGTCTTTCAAGAAGTCCACGGGCTTGAATACAGTTTTTCAGCTATATCACATTAAAGCTAGTTTAGCTTGATTCTTCCTCTTTAATTTGAGCGTAGTTTTCAATGCTTTGAAATGCTAAAATATTTTATGCATATAAGACATTTACGTATACATGTACATTTAAATTTTTGAACCTTCGATGCACGCTTATCTGCAAATTGTCGAAGAAAAAAGAATTTACTGCGGACGATAGGTGCTTTCGTACAGATTAGGAATCTCTTTGAATTTTTTGTTTTGCATGATCCTGTAACCTTAAACCACCGACGCTAGTTGACAACTATGTGGAAGGAGCGCCATTTTCAAGTATAAGGAAGAAATCGAAAAACGAAAATTGTTTTGTATGCTATTTCAATTTAAGAGACCAATATTTCATTACATTATCTTCGCCGTATAATAAATTTCTACAAAAATGGCCTCTTTCTCGCTCATCGCAACGTAATAATCCCTTGATAAGTGCAAACACTCCACTTCGTCTTTCCTCCGTATTGTCATCAAAACAGCGTTTGCGGTTATGAATTGCGTCCGATTAGGAAGTTTCAGGATAATTGACGATATGTTACCATTCGATTCGAATATAAATAGTCAATTCTTCGTCATACATTGAATGCACCCTCCAAATTTCAAATTGATCGGCTACACCGTTTCTATAACTCTACAACTGTAGGAACACTATTCAACATAGGGAGATGCCTACGCTAATCGCTAAATGGTAGTTTTACGCACGAAATAGTTTGAAAACATGTATAAAATATTAAAATGTGATTCCTCAATTGTTAAAAAGTGATCCTACAATTGTAAATTTAATAGATGCGATGTAGACGATCGATTTTAAATTTAGCGGGTGCATTCAGTACATGACCAAGAATTTACGGTGATTCTTTAGATATGTGACTTTTCCGAAAAATGAGCAACTTTTTCTGTTGCTATTTTCTCATTTATTGGGTTATAAATGATGATATTCAGTCGGGGGAACTGAAATTCAACCCCCCCCCCCCCCCCCCTCCAAAGTTATGGGGTTTTGAAGTTCGCGAAAACACGTGATAAAATAGAGCATTTTTGAGCACTCCGACGCCGATATTGGGTTTGTTTGGGTAAAAATTATGGGGTTTTGAAGTTCGCGGAAACACGTGATAAAATAGGGCATTTTTAAACATTTCGACGCTTATATTGGGTTTGTTTGGGTTGAAGTATGGGTAAAAGTTATGGGGTTTTGAAGTTCGCGGAAAAACGTGATAAAATCGGGCATTTTTGAACATTTTGACGCCTATACCCATGTAGGTTTCGCCAATCGAACCGTAACGGTCAATGCTTGGACCAATGTTGGCCGGGCGATAATCGATTACCCAATTGTACGCCAATTCCCGGCTAAGTATTGACTAGCCAACATTGGTTTGCCGATACGAACCTAATGTTCGGCCAAATATGGACTCGCTAATCATTGGCTTGTCGATACGAGGCTGATGTTTGGCGAAGTATAGACTCGCCAATCATTGGTTTGCCGATACGCGGCCAATGTTCGGTCAAACATAGACTCGCTAATCATTGGCTTATCGATACAAGGCCGATGTTTGGCGAAGTACAGACTCGCCAATCATGTTTTTGCCAATACGAGCCCAATGTTCGGCAAAATATAGACTCGCTAATGATTGGCTTGTCGATACGAGGCCGATGTTTGGTGAAGTATAGACCCGTCAACGTTGGTTCGCCGATACGAGGCCAATTTTCGGACGAGTAACGCATGATCGAACGGCAATTCGTATATTGACGATTCATTGTTTCGCGTCGAAGTGATTGAGAGACGAGATAAATACTTTTTACGAGTTCATTGGACATTACTCTTAACAAATATACTACCAAATCAATGCACTCATTGTTGGCCGATTCTCGAACGAGTTCGTACGCGATACTCTGCCGATTTTTATGAACCATCTTACACTGACAGAAAAATTCTATTAATATGAACTAACCGCGTCTATTTATTTATTTTTTATTTGAATTAACTAGATTTTTCGTGAAATAAAATTTTTCCTATTGCATTCCATTATTGGAATTATTCATTTTAAATATATTTATTTATTCAAATTAAACTTGAGCTAATGAACTAATGGTCTGTCTTTATTGCAACACACATATCAAAGGGTTGTGGGGGTTAAGAGGGTGGATGGAGAGAAATTATATATATATATATATATATAGGTTATGTTTGAAAATTCTATAACATGTCGTTCGATAAAAATCTCTAATTATCACAATGATATTAACTATTTGATATAGTTTATGTGATACAAATGATGATGAGAATCTATTTGGTCTCTTACGCCATATCTGCGATTAAGATGTTAAAAGCACTCGGTAGCATAGGGGCGGCGTGCGTAGCTATGAGTAGGTAGGTTCAAGGTTCGAGTCCCATATAGGTGAAATATTTTCTTCGAACTAATCGTTTCAAAAGACCGGGTAATGACGAATTACAATACAAAGATAATTTTTTTTTTTGGGCAGTGTAGGACTAATTTTGGTGATCTATATCGGGTCACAATTATCCGCCAAGACTCGGTTGACAATCGGGCCAAGCTCGAGTGCCAATGATGGCAATCTTGACGGGGACTTATTGTTAGCCGATTCTCGAATGAACTCCTACGCGATGCTCGGCCGATTCTCTTAAGCCATTCTAGAGCCAATATCGATTGCGAACATCGGGCCGCTCTTATCATCCGAGGCTCGGTCGATGATCAGGCAAAGCTCGAGTGGCAATGTTAGCAAGCTCGGCGTCGAGCATCGGCCAATCGTTTGCCACTACCGATCACCCTACATGGGTTTGGTTGAAAACAATAATTTTTCGGAAAAGTTACTTACTGTATACATTTTAATCAAAAGGTAACGTATTGTCAATTATCCCGAAACTCCTTAAAAGCTGCGTGCTCGTATTTCAGAGTCGTAAACGAGATGATAATAAAGGGGCGCAGGATATTCATACTGAGTGTGCATACTCGAAATAACCCCTTAATATACATACAAAGGCATTTTTCTCAGTCTTCAATATAGGCTTGTGCGCACCTTTTTTGAAAAAAATCCAATTTTGTATGGGAATTTCGATAGGGCACCTATTATAAACAAGCCAGCCCGAGCCAAAATTTGTTGCATCCTCTGAACCTTCGCAGGATCCATTTCTTTTGTAATACATAAGCCGGCAGCCTCCGTTAAACCTACCAAACCCCATTTGTCGAGTTCAGTGCCATGAAGAAACCTCCTCCTGGTCGAGTGCAGCCTCTGTTAGACCTCCCAAACCTTTTTTCGATCCCCAGTTTCAGGTAAACGTACAGAACACATGCCTCCTTAACCTGCTTTCGATCTCAAACCGTTGCCTCGACCCCACGTAACCTGCTTTCGGCCCAAATTCGATATCTCCTCCATCAGCACTCCGTTGTGGCCTGATCGGTAACCCGTTCGATGACGAAAATAATACGCTTTCCCTGATTAACGGCCGAAGAGCGGTACAGGTACTAAATATGCATTATTAGATGATGAGTAAATACTACACAATTAATAAGAATACACCGTCACCTTATCAAATTACCAGTGCTTTTTTTAATATGTAGGCACGTAGTCAGAGGCACTCAGAGGCACGTAGTCCTTCTCCTTTTCACCATCCCCACCTTTATTCCTTCTATTCCTTCCGACATTCACAATCCTTCCAGAGTCCCCCCCCCCCCCAGAGTGTTGACCGCAGCCACTCTTTCCTAACGCAACTACTACTGTATCGCATTTGCACGCCCAGGGAAACTGCGGAAAACCTGGGCCGATACAGGCGGCTATATTTGGCTGTTTTAGTTATATTACCATCAGAAACTCAGACAAACTGCCTCTCGCTCAGAGGTTGACGCGCAAACCAGTGAACGGACAAGCGGTCACCGCTCCAAGTATTGACAGCCTCCAATGCTGCTTAACTTCAGTGACCGCCGAGCCCGCACACCGACCACGCGCCCACCACTGTCGGTTTAGTGTAATATTAATATACGAAAACAATCAAATTTGCTCAATATTGATTTATTATTTTTATGTAGGCGATTCATAAAAGAATGCTCGCATATCAAGAGACGCGGCAGCGTCTCGACGCCAAGTAATTAAAAATAACGATTTGACGCCACTGGTCGACCCACCGATCTCGACGCCATTGACGGACTGACGACACGCCGCGACTCTTTATGGGGTTTAGCAGGCGACGCTTTAACTTGGATTCGAAATTACGCGAAAACACGTGGATGAATAAAAAATCTAATGACATTTTACCAATGAAATGTTATTTTTTTCTATCGATTTTATTTGGGTAACTTTTCGATTCGTCTACTCAGTCTTGAGATCTCATAATATTCGGCCGAATTTTCGGGCGATTTTTTACACGAAAATTCTTCCACACTTGTCGTTCGAGATTCGTTCGAGATTACACTTCATAGCATCACGCCAAAAAAAGTAACGTGTGAAGGGCAGCGTTTATCGGCTCTCGCCCCAGCTGACGCGTCGTCTGCTCATGGATACGAGTTTTGCCGGCGGTAATCATTTATACATTAAATAACTCTAGGTAACGACTATAAAAACACGGGATCGCCGAATGTTCAAAGAAAATATTCATGATTTAACCTAGAAAAATGTCTATCTATGTCTATAAATGACTAGCAGAAGAATTTTCGTAGCCGTGACGTTTCAGAGAAAATGTAAAAATATATAAATCTACTAAATGTGCGCGATTTTTTTCATTCTACGTTATTATTGGTATAATAATTGATTGTGACTTATTTAATTTATATATTAAATAACTCTAGGTAACGACTATAAATACACGGGATCGCCGAATGTTCAAAGAAAATATTCATGATTTAACCTAGAAAAATGTGACTAGCAGAAGAATTTTCGTAGCCTTTATCTATTACTTCAAAAATATGTTTCTATTACTTCAAAAATATGCAACCATCACTTGCTGAAGAAGGGGATTATGCGTAATGTGGCATACGAGGCTCTCAATAGTTCTTCGATGCAATACTAGTGCGAATATTACTTGTCAAAAGAAGGCTTCATGCGTAGTGTGGCGCATGAGTCTTTCGACAGTTCTTTAATAGCAGTGTGCATGTCGCTTGTCAAAAAAAGGGATTATGCGTGCTGTGCTGTATCCATGCGCAGTATGGCGTATGAGTCTTTCAACATCTTCGACAGCAGCGGTGTAGATGCTACTTGTCGAAGGAGGGTTTCTTGTATAGTGTGGCGCATGACTCTTTAGACAGATATTTTTAATAGTAGTGTGAATGTCACTTGTCGAAGAAAGGCATTATGCATGTAAAAATGCTGTAAACATGCATGTAAAAATGCATGTTTACAGCATGCATGTAAAAATGCTGTGGCATATAAACTTTGTAACAGTTTATTGATGCAGTACCAGTGAGTTTTCGACAGCAGCGGTGTAAATGCTACTTGTCGAAGGAGGGTTTCATGCATAGTGTGGTGCATGACTCTTCCGACAGATATTTTTAATCGTAGTGTGAATGTCGCTTGTCGAAGAAAGGCATTATGCATACTGTGGCATATAAACTTTGTAACAGTTCTTTGATGCAGTACCAGTGAGAATGTCACTGGTTAAAGGAGGGTTCCATGCGTAATGTGGCGTATGAGTCTTTTGATATCTTTGATAGCAGTAGTATGAATGCCACTTGTCAAAGGAGGGTTTCATGCATAGCGTGGCGTATGAGTCTTTCGGCACTGTACCTGAGGGAATGGAACTCGTCAAAAAAGGGATTCATACACAGTTTGGTGTATAAGCTTTTTAATAGTTTGTTTGACGCAGTAGCAGTGTGAATGTTACTCGTCAAAGATGGGATTTATGTGTAGTTTGTGCAGTATGTGTCTTTTGTGTAGTATAAGTCTTTCAACAGTTTTTCGACACATGAGCGGTGTGAATGTTACTTGACAAAAAAGGGATTTGGGGAATAACACCCGGTAGTGACTGTCATTATTGAGGAACTGAAAAGAATAATCGACAAATAGAATTTTCAATGTTGAACACAAGGACAGTGTTATTAGTAGGGAAAGTTGAATATATTTGTTATCAGTGGAAAAATTTGAGGAAGGATTTGCGGGCCTGATGCTGATCGTTCAGGGCATTGGAAAAGTAACTGGTCCATCGCTTTTCAAACATTTTTCATACGGCACCAGTAATCATAAAAAAAAATTATATCCGTGATCATGCGCTCTATTATTTGTGTGCCAAGAGTTCATGTAAGATGGTGTGTACGCAGCTTTTCTGGATGATGGTAGATTTTCAACACAGTAGTGTTAATGTACTTGTTAGAGAAAGGACTCTGAGATAGTATGTGGTATTAACTGTGTGCATCAACAAAAATGAAACAAATAACCTACATATAGAATTTTTAAATGTTAAACACCACGACAGTTGCTGTTAAAAATAAATACTTCAAAAAATTTCTTAAAATTGTTTCCGTTTCAAAAAGATGTGAAATGCCCCTAAAAAACTTTAAAAAGTAAGAAAGAACGCCAAGTAATAAAAAGTTCCCTTGACAATTATTAGGTGTTTTACTATTTATAAAATTCTAATTAAACTCGAAATATTTTTTATTCTATTTCAAATAATGGTTTTATTTAGAATATTACTTTTTCATTTTAAACGTACAAAAGAAGTGAAATATTTTTTTATGAAAAAGCCAAGTACGTTTATTAGACACGTGCACAAGATTATCAAATCGTAAGAACAATATTTTCTTAACATTTTCTTTTTAAAACCAGGACCGACACTGGTAGATAGGCGATCGGGGTTCGGCTCTGACGGTGCTCCGAGTTAAGCAGCATTGTGCGCGGCCAATATTCGGAGCGGTGACCGCTTAGCTGTGCGTCGGCTGGCGCATCAACCAGCGAGCGGGAAGCCAATACTTCTGATGCCTTAATGAAGATGTTTGAGTCAAAGTCTCTGCACCAAAAATCAGAAGAATATAGGGCCGTCTATACCGGTACGGGTTTTCCACAGTTTTCCGGTACCCTCGGAAAATGCGGTATAGTGTACCTCTAGACGGCTGTGGACGCAACGGAATTTAGTTTAGATTAGCGAAGTGCGGGTAGGGAGTAATAGGAAAGGGTTCAATTGGAAAGGGGTTACATGTAAAAACCCGCGAGGGTATACGTTGGAACATTGGAAATGAAAACATTTGAATACCATTTAACTATCATAAGAAAAAACCGAATTATAATTATATATAAGTACAACGTATGCATCACACAAGTACACTGGAAAACTTACAGAACCGTTTCTACTGCTTGCTTAAATAACTTCTGCAACAATTTATTTACTTAGATTATTTCCAATTGTAACGGCGCATTAGTGACCGTATCGAGTATATTAAGAGTATTAGGAATGAGATGTTCGACTGTACTTTGACAGACTATCGAAAATGGAGCGATAGGTGTCGAGGGTACTATCGATATTATTTTTTCACCAACAAGAGGGGCGCATCGTAATCTAAATACATTTGAACACCATTACATCAAAATGTATACGACGCAATAGATTTCATAAGATGTATGGTGGTTCTGCAATATTGTAAAAAATGTACCATCTTACTGTATAGAGTCGCGGCGTGTCGTCAGTCCGTCAGTGGCGTCGAGGTCGGTGGGTCAACCAGTGGCGTCAATTTCGAGATTTCGAGAACGGTGTAGTCTAGGAGTACAATCACTAAATCGATTTATACTTTCCGGAATCAGTAACTTGGTTTGCACTTATATAATGAATTACATTTATTTATGTCTTTTTTAGCCTAATAGTTAAATTATTGAGAAAACGATATCCTTCGCCGAGCTTTTATTCTTAACCATGCACGCCAAGTCGTTGCGCAGCATTTCCAGTGTACTTGTGTGATGCATACGTTGTACTTATATATAATTATAATTCGGTTTTTTATTATGATATTTAAATGGTATTCAAATGTTTTCATTCTCAATGTTCCAACGTATACCCTTGCTGGTTTTTACGTGTAACCCCTTTCCAATTGAACCCTTTCCTATTACTCCCGACCCGCACTTCGCTAATCTAAACTAAATTCCGTTGCGTCCACAGCCGTCTTGAGGTACACTATACCGCATTTACCGAGGGTACCGGAAAACTGTGGAAAACCCGTACGGGTATAGACGGCCCTATATTCTTCTGGTTTTTGGTGCAGAGACTTTAACTCAAACATCTACATTAAGGTATCAGAAGTATTGGCTTCCCGCTCGCTGGTTGATGCGCCAGCCGATGCACAGCTAAGCGGTCACCGCTCCGAATATTGGCCGCGCACAATGCTGCTTAACTCGGAGCACCGCCAGAGCCGAACCCCGATCGCCCATCTACCAGTGTCGATCTTGGTTTTAAAAATAAAATATTAAGAAAATATTGTTCTTAGGATTTGATAATCTTGTGCACGTGTCTAGTAAACGTACTTGGCTTTTTCATAAAAAAATATTTCACTGCTTTTGTACGTTGAAAATGAAAAAGTAATATTCTAAATAAAACCATCATTTGAAATAGAATAAAAAATATTTCGAGTTGAATTAGAATTTGATAAATAGTAAAACACCTAATAATTTTCAAGGGAACTTTTTGTTACTTGGCGTCCTTTTTTACTTTTTAAAGTTTTTTAGGGGTACAGTCTTACTCCAATTCTAGCGGATTAATGGGCGTCACGCATTTTCCTGTTAGAAAAAATCTCACAGGAAAATTCTTCAAAAATGCCACGCTATCCAGTATAAACTTACGCTACTTTTTACGTCCTTGATGTTTCTTCTTAAACTCTCTAGTTCTTGAGTGACACTGCATTATCTAGAATTAGGCATTTTTAGCAAAAAATGAAATAACTTTGTGAAAATAATTGTACGAAACTTTTTTAAAACGAAAATGGACCTCCTGCTACCCCGTTCAAGTTGATCATAGATAACAATGAGAAATTTGTTTCGCCTAAGTCATGCGCCCAATTCTCGATAGTCGGAAAAAAGCCGAAAAATAGTCGCGTCCAAAAGCGCGTACCGGGTCGACAAAAAAATCATTAAAAAATATTTCCGAAACGCAAAATAAAGCTGAATTTGTTCACTTCAAAACGCCGTTCGGTAAATTTGGTTATCTTTTTTTTATGAAGCTATGTAACTTTTAGTACAGCAAGAAATATCGACTTGTGTATCCAAACTTTTAAGTGGCGGTGTCTATTATATAATACTGTGGTTGGTTAATATATTCGAATATACACTACCAGTCAAAAGTATTCGGACACTTCAGATAATTGCAAAACTTTCAATCACTTTGGATAATCGCAAAATTATGGTAGAATAATTATTATTTTCCGAAGAATTAGCTAGATTTTTCATAGAACCACATTTTTCCTAATGCGTTCCATTATTAGAATTATTTATTTCAAATATGTTTATTTATTCAAATCAATCTATTTAATATCGGTCAATAACTAAATATTTCATTTGATCCTAATAAATCTGTGATTCGGTTTTATTTGCTCGAAAAACCATTTAGTTAAATTCACTGAATGGATCTAGTTAATTTTTTTTATTTTAATTAAATAGAATTTTCGTAGAGTCAACCATTTTTCTATTTGATTGAACTACTGGTCTATCTTTATTGCAACACTCATGTCAATGGGGCGTGGGGGTAGAGAAGGTGGAGAGAGAGGAATTATATTATATAGGTTATGTTTGAAAACTCCATAGCATGTTATTCGATTAATCTCTATAATTATCACAATGATATTAACTAATTGATATAGTTTAGGTGATACAATAAATAGTTATAGGTATTCACTCATGTGAGCGACCAAAATGTTGTAAGCACTCGGTAGCATAGAGGCAGCGTGCATAGCTATGAGTAGGTAGGTACTAGGTTCGATTCGCATATGGGGCAAATATTTTCTTCGAAAAAAATAATTTCTAAAGGCCAGGGAACGGCGAATTACGATGGAGAATCGTTGTGGTAAAGCTCTCAATTAAGTGATTCGTTTTATTTTCGATTTTTCAAATATTTTATGCATATAGTACACTTAGCTTTACAGTGTACATTGTAAGCAAATAAAGTTTCATTTGAATCTCATCTTTATTAACATACATAAATATATTTGAAACAAATACGATTGTAGTAGGCTGTGAGACAAGGGAAAAACCTATTTTATTCAAATAGATCCTATTTAAATTAATTTTTTTGTTTAGCAGTGTACAATAGGCCGAAAGGAGGGGTGCAGTAGGTTCTGCGGGAGCATTCGAAGTAGGCCCACTTGAGTTTATGATTTATTTTCTTTTGCCTCTTGACCGCTTTGACGATCGATATTTTACGGATTAATGCGGTCTGAGGCTACGAAAAAAAAGATTCGAGAACCACGTTTCCCCTCGTAGGACATAAAATGGAATTACGTAATGTGAGGACCATGCATTTTTTCGTTTCCTTCACTCTTTTTTTATTGCGCTCCTGAAGACACTCACCGTTTCGCCTTTGCAAGTTTCCAGAATTTCTAACAGGCGTTCCACATCGCCAATGATAATATACGTATGAAACGCGATTGCAAATTTCGCGCACAAGTTATATATTTGCGGACCCTGCACACGTTTCGCTTTGTTCCCATGGGGTAATTGATGGATCGAGATGAATTCGAGGATTATACAAACTATCGGACACAGTTTCTGAAATTCATATATCAGTAACGACCAAGTTATTCCGTGTAGAGCATGGATAACGGCTTTCGATAATATCGGAGCGAAAATCCGATATTGAAAAATCAATATTGGAATAATACCGATATTTTGATAGCAGAGTTGAAAAAATGAAAATATTATAATTGTTATTATTGTCATTTAAGTTACTTTTACTTGTTTTTTTATTACGTTTAACAGCTCCAAAATATTATTATCTACATTGAATATTTTCGGAGTGTTAACTTATTTATCCACTAGTGTGGAATCGGAAAGAGCATTTTCTTCCGCGTCTTACACCTACAATAAGGTAAGGTTGTCTCTAAAAGACGAAACTTTAGATGCCCTCTGTTTTTTACGGTCATTGTTTCAACAATCTCAATCTGGTTAATTAAAGTGACCATGTTCAGTTGCCTGCCCGCCACAAGCTATACCATTTGTTTGCATTCTGCTAGCTACTACTACGCTGAATTGCATAAAATTTTGTGATTTTAATTTTGCTTGTTTACTGCTTATTTGCTTTGCATAGTGCCAATTTTTGGTTTTTCTATTTTATTTTGGGTGGATATATGTAAGAACATAGCGGAGTATGTTTAGAAATGTACAACCAATTAAGATCTCAATAAAATATTGATTTTTAATAAGTACTGTGGGTTCTCTTAACTTCTCACTGAGATCGGTTTCACCATTATTTCTACACCTTCCTTGGTAAATATTCGGAAGCGGGGCCCCTGCTAGAATCAGGCTAATTTTTGTTTGAATGGTTTAATATATATATATATAACCCAAACAAACACAAAATAACTCATAGAAAAAAATAAGAAGAAATTAACTTTATTTTAGCAGCTTTCAAGCTGCTAACGTTCTCGATCAAGGTTTCACATAAATATCCGGAATTATTTGAAATACCGGTATTCCGATATTACAACTTTTTAATATCGAAATAATACCGGTAACAGAAAAAGCTCCAATAGCGCAAGCTCTCATTTCGAGAATCGTTGCGCTTACCATTATTAAATTCATTTTATAGTAAAGCAAATTATATTAGACTTGGATGAATTCAATATTCATAAATAAAAAATGTATTGAATAAATATAATAAAATAAATGATCAAATGTATGTACCTTTTTTCAGTGATGGGCCACGTTTCAAAGCCCTTGTTACAAAGCCCGATAAAAGCTGCATAGTTCGATTTTCCAGAAAATATTGAAGCTTGTGTATCGTCTGGACACCGTATTTTTACTGACAAACCTTGAACTTTGATTGTACGCGCACGTGCATTATTAATATTATGTCAATACTTTTAATCAATAGAAAATTTCACTGATGTTATTGTTCCGACGATATTTTATGCATCAATTTGAAATTGCTTGCGCAGCGATGCTAGCGAATCGTATTTTAATTTCAAAATGTTAGATTTTCGCACACAATTCATTGGAAAGCCATTGTATCGCCAAGCTATAAATTCTTATCGTCTTATTATTCTAATGGTCAGTAAAAAGGTGAGAAAAAACACGTATTGAAAACAATTGAGTCCGCGATAGAGGCTTGTTCCATTTTGAACTTCCATTATCGTACTGGCCCGCAGTGGCATATCACGCGTCGAGGGCAGACACAGCTCTTTTAGTCCTGTAGCTTTCCTTGGCCATAAAGTGGAAACGTACAAATGAAAATGCGCCGGCGCTACAACCCCTTCTCGCTGTCCTTGGTATCCAATGGGTTTATTAATATACTCACACCACCGAGCATACATCTACTCGTATAGCACAAATACCCGATATCTTTTATGTTATTCATTCATTTTTTTCTGCGTCCGGTACCCCAATTGATTGCAACAAGTCGCCAAAGCTGATTCCCGCGAAATAAATTATGAGTACTATTCGAGTCTAGGGTTATATAATTTATATGATTTTTTAATATTTTTTCTTATTCTCATACAATGATGGTAATTTATAAACACATTCAGTCACATGATCTTGTAAATTTAATAGCATGAATTTCTATTTCTGTAATTGCTTTCTGGGCTCTTATCATCCTTAGGTTTCATATTTAAATGAATGCATGAAAGTGGCATTTATTAAATGTACTTTCGAAAAAAATAGAGGCGGCCACTCTCAAATAATTAGTTGTGGCAAAATGAGAAAAGCGGTTTTCAATTTGACGATTATCTAACCGCCATATTTTATATGTTGATAATTATATATGCTTCTTAACAACTGTTGCTTAGTTGAATAGCTGCGCAAACTTGTTGGATCTAATAGAATAAACAATTAGAGGGGAGATTCGGTCACAAACTAAAAAAAACGATTTTTAAACGTTTTATGCTCCTTTGATGTTTGACGAATGTACAGTTGATAGACATTTTTAAGATTTTGAAAATTACTAAGGCTAGGTGCTTTTTAAAGGTAGCAGCCGCCGCCTGAGTTTGATACCTGACTCTCCTTCGTCGACTAACAATATAAGTAGTCTCTCCTCTATATAAATTATCGGTGAGAATTCTACTAGCAGGACTAGCATCCTTCGCGGTATAATCTCACAAGGAACATCCCTCAGGTGTCGTCCTTCGATTTCGTTGAAACTCATATATATGGTGAAGGTTTCAAAACTAAACAACACGTATTTTTTTTTATTGGCCGAAAAACGGTCTGAAAGACGGACCAGCCCTCGAATAGGGAAATTCACCCCTTAATTATTTATTTTTGTGATAACTCTCTAGTGGATTTTTCATTGCTTCGGATCAGAACAATTTTCGTTTTTGTTTAATTGCGATCAGTCTACTGCTTGTGGGTGAAACTGCAATATTACCCCTTGATATGCCTTTCTTCGAGGGCTGGTTCAACCCTTTAAAACCGTTTTGCCACCGATAAAAAAATACGTGTTGCTTAGTTTTTAATGCTTCATAACATATATAAGATTCAACAAAATTGAAAGACCACACCTGAGGGATGTTCCTTGTTAGTATTTTCTGTGCTGTCTTATAGTGAAAAACGATTTCACTTTGCTCTCAACAACGTCCAAGATTGCTATAAAGGACAGTGGTTCCAGCAATAGGAATAAAAGCATCGTGAAGCCACGTAAATAAAGGTTTATAGGTAACCAATTCACCTGAGAGCAAGAGACTTCTATACTACAAGTATGCCTTCTAAAAAGTTCGTCGGGCTGAGTATGATGGTATCTTACAATTAGTAGATACTTTTCATGGATAAGCAGTGATGCATTTTTTTGTGCCGTTAAACGTTTAAAATTCACAATGACGGCACAAAGTTCGTCTCTATAATGCAAAATGTTTATGTAGTAGACATCGCGTACCACATTATTTTTGTAGAGGCTTTTAGACTTTTAGAGGTGCCGAACTGTATGTGTGATGCAATTATTAGGAGTGGCTTTAGAAGTGTTAATTTACTGTCTTTCTTGGTGGACATTTGTCATGGATGAGCGAACCTCATATACTATGTACTACTGAAAAATCTCTATTGTAGTGTAAACTTCGTGTTCGAATTAGTAAGAGAGGCTGTCGATGAAAAATACCTTGAAACAAACTCACAGGGGCAGGAAATAAGCGGTTGCATTTTACTGTTTCCGGCAATGGATTGTGCAAGAAGAGCATTTTTCTCGTTACTCGTAATGAGTTGATTGATTGGTAAGTACAGCGATGGAATGCTCGATTTAGTGATAAAGTCTGCTTTCTGTCAATCATGTCAGTGTCGGAAGAGAAGAGAATCAACTCCAGAATGTAAAGAATTAAAAGCAACGCATGCCAATGAATGTTTAACATCTTCAAAGTGAAAATATATTTGAATGAAAGACATATATTGTACCTAAATAAATATTTATTTCATTCAAAAAGACCTGTCCAGAATTTAACAGAAATATATGCTTAAATAAAATAAACGTTTATTTGCATTAATAAAGATATTTTTTATTAAAAAGGATCTCTCACACGCTGAAAAGTAACAATGCGCTTGAATCTAATCTTTATTTATTGAATTTGATTATATTGAATATTTAACAAGAATAGCTCGAACAAAATAAAAAAATATGTTTGAAACAAATAGGCTCATAGTAGGTCGGCGAGACAAGGAAAAAAACTTATTTGCTTTAAATAGATCCTTCTGAAATTAATTTTTTTTGCAGTCTCCTAAGGTAATTGTCCCAATTATTGAACACTGGAAGTGCCTATGTCCCTAATATTGAACAGGCATGTCCCAGTTATTGAACACTCTCGAGAATTCTTTTTCCGTTCTGAAAATATTATTTTGGGTACAATATTAAGAAATAAAAGCAAAATCAAACATTTAAATAATCTTTTATTAATCATGTAAAAATACAAAAATATATATTTAGTCTCATTTGACAGGTTTTTGGTTCATACGCATTTGGTTTATTTTTGCTTTTCAACTCGAACTTTATTTTATTTTTATTTTCAGCTTCCTCGTTTTTATGTTTTGATTTTGTTTGATTTTATCGCAGCTTGGCTCCCTGAAATATCGGAGAGCAAAAAAAATTGAACATTACATTCGTATTTTTAGGTTACATTTAGGTTATATTCTCTTTTTACTTTTCTTTTTATGTTTGTAGCACGAAAATAGAAATAAAAATATATTTGACGATCTTAGAGTTATTAACAAACAAAATTTTCATTCGGACTTATTCAACGGATTTATTAAAATAAATACTTACAGTTTTTGTTTGAATAAATCCGATTCACATGATTTGTCACACGTTAACTGTCTCGATGTTTTGATGGGTTTAATGAAGCCATCTTGGAGAATTCGAGTGTTCAATAATTGGGACACACTGCATTTTCTATGTCCCGATGATCGAACACCGTATTTTTTAACAAATAATTAATTACATTTTTTAAAATTGCTATTAAAAAAAAATTCTGAGGAACCTGAAACGCCTTTACTTATTCAGATGCGACAGTTTTTGAATTTGTTATGCCGTTACGCATAAAGCGGCGCGTCTTAGCAAAAACGACAAGCAGTTACCACGAGACGTCAAATCGGGTTACCGTTGCTGATTAAATTTTGTTACTTCTATTAATTGAAGCTTTTCTTGCACAAGTAAGGTAACATTTCGATAGCTAAAAGTTCCATATATGTAATGAAATTTGTATAAATGAGTAAATGCATGAAGGTGAATGAGAAATAATAAAAATACAAGATAGTGTTCAATAATTGGGACATTTATCTTAATTTGAAAATCAACTATCTCTCTCGCATTGCAGCAGCCGGTGTGACACTTCTCCTTGAAGTTTAATTTGTTTTTCTTTCATTTCTAAACAAATATTTTTTTTCGTAAAGGCCGAGAATGAATTTCTGCTCCCGAGAGGTTTTTACAGGACTATTAATGAATATGATGTTGAAGTTTGCGTTGTTGGAATGCAACGAAATTTGATATTTCTCAATTGCTTTAATTTTTGCCTGATTTCGCCTACAAAAATCCACTAACCATTTTTAAAGATATTTATGTAGTGATTTACAATAAAGATCTATAAAATAAAGATTTTCTATGATAATGAAAATGAATGAAAGAATGAAATGTTAAACAGAACTTTCGTTATGTTCCAACGATGCAAACTTTAACAGCATTGATGGATACGCCGTGCTTGTTATTGTATAATATCACGCCTTATACAAAATCTTCCGCTTCGACGTTGTGTAGAGGACAAATTGTCTACCATTGCACCATTGTAAATAACGGTACTGTGCGTGCCTCGGGCCTCGAGCCTGATATTCTCAATGCCACGAGAGGCACAGAGAGTGAGTGCGTGATCTCTCTGCATTTGCTCAAACGATGTACAATATACACACACACACACACACACACACACACACACACACACACACACACACACACACACACACACACACACACGCACGCACGCACGCACGCACGCACGCACGCACGCACGCACGCACGCACGCACACACACACACACACACACACACATGTATATATATATGTGTGTGTGTGTGTATATGTGTGTGTATATATATATATATATATATATATATATATATATATATATATACACTGACCAAGTGATAACTGGATAAAAACCTACATTTGGTAGGTGTGCGAACAAGAGTGGCTGGAGGAAACAACAAATTATTCTGCCGCGAAGTTATCTTCAAAATACGAACATCGGATATCTCTAACAACGTTGATAAATTTCAATAGTGATTTGCGTATTGTTTTTGCAGCTCCATCAATCGGGTGTAATAATCGGTTGCAGTATCGTAAGACCGTGCTTCGTGATCATGTTTTACAGGATACGGTTCAATAAGAACGATGAACTCGTTAATATGCAGACTGATCACGTTTACGTTTAAGGAGGTTGGAGTGGTCCAGTCGAGTCCAATGACGGTTTATGATTTTTTTTTTTCAATGAACCCACGACAATGCACACGGGCACATTTATTCTGTAGGTGCTGATTTTTCATAAAATGTAGAGTTGAGCAAAATTATACATTTTTATATTGTTATAACGCAAGTATGTAATATTTTTGTGTTAATACTACCTTGAAAAGGTATAACATTATCGAGGATTATTATGAAAAAATTGCGTCAGCGAATGTTTTATAGAACTCAGAATGAAATTTTCAGTAATTTATAGTGATGCATATTTATATTTATATCACAAGATTATGTATTGTTACCATTAATCAATATCAAGTGTTGCCGAAATACGGAAACTTTGCGGACATTGAGGTTGGCAGTAATGCTCTTCATTCGCCAGCCAAGATTCGTAATCTTTCATCGAACCTTGATGGTTCAATATTGGATATTTATTCCTTACGATCAGCAAGATCATTTTTTTTCTAAACATTTACAAAAATTTGTTTTGCGTTAATTCGTTGTTAGGAATAGTTTGGCTTGGTGCTAAAGAGTAAACTGAAATTACATCACCCATATTTCGAACGTCTTGCCCATCTAACCGTTCATAAAGTTACATACATTCAACTATTTTCCTTCATGCCCTAGAGGTGGCGCAACGATATTTCAATATGGCCGGTCAAAGTATAGCCTGAAACGTGAACAATTACTTCGCTCTTGATTTCCTGCGATAGGGCTATCGGATTTGACTCCATGGTAAGCTGTAAAGATGCTATTGCAGTGAATAATTTAGGTTCCTCTCTTTTTTTAGCTCTATCAGCTCTGGATTCAGATTTTTTAAGGTTATGTGAGTCACTCGCACGTTTCGGGAAGGAGTGATTTTATTTTTTAGAGCGTGCTTTTTAATCGGGACATTCAAATTAAATGTATACATTGTATATAACAGAAATAACTTTCAATCTCGCTCGATTGATTATTTGTAAGGATAAAACTTGGAAAGCAAAAATCTTGTGGAGTGACTACAAGCGCGCCTTGATGGTCTAAAGAGAGTCATTTTCAGCGCCAACCACTTTTTTCAAAAGACTTTATCTTGAGGTGGCTTATGGAACGACAATTCACTTTTATTATCCGTCTTGTGCCCTTGAATACAGCAGACTTTCGAGTCATTTTTCGTTTTTTGAATGTTGTCCATTATTATCAATGTATTTTGCCAAAGTTCACTATTACTAGTAGAGCTTCTTAGGCTGCGAGAGGCGCCAAGCCTTTGGAGAGCCGCAAATAAGGTATATTTTTTTTGAAATCTTGGATTGTGGGTAACGCTCCAACCTCCTCAATAGTTTTTTTCAGAGCCTGCGTGAAACTATGAAAGCGGAGGCAGAGTTTTTCCAGTAACAGTGCTGCTTTATTTCGCGGAATTTCAGACAGCGTCCCGCGCCTGTTCAGTGCGAATTATATCCGACTTTCGCCCGTAAACTTGCATAAATACGGGCCAATCTAGTGACCGTCCTTCTAAGATGGGAGAGCAAGAGAGACCGAATGACAACGAATGAGCGAGTGCGGGCAAAGGCGGTCCCCACATCTTGGACACTTCAGGCAGCGCCGCAGTTGCTTCTTAATACATCTGCATATCAATCAGGTAGCACCAATTGGCAGCAATCACCACCAATTACTATAGGCTAACACACAAAAATCCGTAAGATGTGGGGTAAATCTTTGACCCCGGGTCACTATATTTACTAAAGAACAATCGAATCCAGCAATCCGATTGGTCAACAGAATCCGGTTATACAAAAGTTTTACTATTATACTGAAAGTATATTGTTCCATTTTGTATCGCAGATCACCCTAGTTGGCAGGACCATCTGCACCCATTGACTATGCAGCAACTGTGCCACTTTGTTTAAATAACAATAACTTCATTGCTTATCAATATTTTTGAATGAAAAAAAAACTCGATCTTGGAAAGCCTGTGTATTAATTATGTGCAAAATCCCGACCTTGGCATTCCAATACTCTGATAGTAAGAATATTTAAAATCGACCGGTTTTTCAGGCCGTCAGCTTATGCAGACTCGTTGAGGGGGTTTCGAACGAACATTATTTTTTTATGAAATAATTTCCCGTGGGATGGTATACATATACGTGTATATTCTCAATTCACACCAGGTCCAGGTTACATATTTTAAAGTGCAGATGCAACATTATTTTAAGGCATATGAGGTGATTGCATTGAAACCATTATTCGGTTATAGGAGTCTCTAGGTTTTATTACAGATAGATATCACTTGTATCACCTTCAAGTGTGGCAACTAACTTTCAGCTAAAAAAACACAGCATTTAGTTTAAACATGCGACTCGAGCGAGCATTTGAAAACAGACCGGGACAAGGTGTTCTTCCAATGTGTATTCTGGATTACTTCGATTGAGAAAAAATGCGACTTAAACTCACCGATAGTTTACACAGACTTATCGGCAGTCCGGGCCATCTACAACTATACGTAGAGATTGGTTTTGACGGTTCAACAGTAGTGATTGTGACCCTTATGCAAAGCAAAAACCAGGTCAGTCGAAAAAAAATTGAAGATGAATTGCAGAGGTTGCTGGATGAAAGCTCTTTTCAAACGCTTGAAGAATTGGCCAAACAGCTCAACGTTGACGAGTATACAATATCCTGACGTTTGCATGCCATGGGGAAGCCAGACGAAAAAGGAAAATGGCCGCACGAGCTGAGTAAGAACGCCATCGAGAATCGACAAAACATCACGATTTCTTTACATGCGAGGCACAGAAAAAAAGTTTCTTGTGACGTATTCTTTGATCGCAGCGATAGTAGTGGCTAGTTTGTCTCCCTGTTTAAATAAGTCAGATTATTTTGAGAAAAGGCAAACAAGAAGCATGACCTTTGGTAACGAGATAAAATTTTCCGTTTGCCAGCGAAATTCGAGAAAAGGTAGATGAAAAACAATGCGATTTAAGTTTAGCAAGTGGTCCAACACTCGTGAAGGCATGTTCCAATGTAATATGTCATAGTTCCACGGACATCGTTGGCTATTTTAGCGTAGAATTTTGGACTCCTATGTAATCTAGTCTCGGTGGATTCAGGGATCGACTGACAGCGCGCGAACGGTAAAGAGTCGGTATTGTACCGGGGTATAATAACGACTCTGACTTTATGGTTACAAGGTGCTCATGCATCAGTCTTATTCTTTAGCATCTTCACGGTACATACAGGGAAAGAAAGCATCGGTTCGTTGCTCATTCGTTTCTTCGTTCGGTGTCTTGTGAGCTCGAGAAAGAATTTCACGGAATTTATTCGACAGAAAAAGTGCCCAGCGGAGAACAAGTGCCAGGCCGTACGGCTAAAGAAAACATTTTGCTCTCTCTCTCTCTCTCCCTCTCTCTCCCTCCCCCCCCCTCTCTCTCTCTCTCTTGTTAATAAAAAACTATAAATGGTAAAAAAGGTAACACGATGAATTTATTTAATAATTTGAACAATATATAGTCTTAAGTCGATCGAACAATTGACGGGGGGGGGGGGGGGGGGGGGGGCACGCGCGGTGTGGCTGCGTGACGAATTTCTGGAGTACGGCTCCGAACAGAGCCGAACAGAGTCGAACTCCGCAGAGCCGCGCGGCTTTTTTTGGTTTCAAAAAGGTCGTTTATTTTGTTGTTTTATCGTTATACATATGTAAGTAATAAACCTCCTTATCCAACTTACTCCCTAATATACGGTTGTTTGGTTTGTCGTCTTGCGACGCGTCTTACCAAATTGCACTCTTTATAAAAATAGTAATTATTTTCGGTTATTATATGATCTTTTTCTTTGGAAATTCGTAGTTACTAGTCTCTTTCTTTTTTGTTGTGTCTAATACTATGGTAAAAAATTTTTTTTTAACCATTGCTACTGTAGCTTGCCTCTGCGGGCGTCGTATAGAGAGGGGGGTCTTTTTTGGTGTGGGACGGGAAGGGGGTGGGTGAGGGGTAGGGGTTAACGATTTACAATATATACATTTGCATTTTGGATGTACAGCACTAGGGTCCTGCGAATTATTTCTACACCGGGATTTTTCTATCTTCGCTGTTCTCGGCGAGCTCTGTTCGCATTTCTTTGTTGTTGCTGTTGGAGCGATCTTTTTATTCTGGCTCTCCTTCTCAGCTCATCCATATGTTTGGCTTCGCCCTGAAGCCACCAGTATTTTCCAGATAACCTGTTGAGGCTTTCACGATCTCTTGTGGGTAAAGCCGTGGAGTACACCCAGTTATCCCTCGGGATGTTGTCCGTGTTTACGTGTATTGCTTTTTTGCGCAATGTCTTGGGATGTGGTATATTACTGTGGTATATAGCTCGGGAGTGGAGTAGTTGCTTCTTGTCGTCCTGAGAATTGTTGTTGCGTTCCCAATCGGCAGCCCGTTGAGGAGATCGTTGTTAAGAGGGAATGATACCTCATCGCGGTCGGTATGGTAGAACAATTATAGATTCCCAAAAATCTCTGAAACGGCTCTTCAGATTCCATCGAAACTTTACCAAACAACGTCAAATAGATAGACGAATAGCTGCCAGCCCCTCAAATTTTATGAATTTGAGAAAAAAAATTTAGATTGGCTTATCATAAGCCAATTTAGTTTTTTTCCCTCTAATTCAGAAAACTTGAAGGGCAGACAGCTATTAGTCTATCTATCTGACGTCGTTTGGCAAAGTTTCGACGGGATCTGAAGAGCCGTTTCAGAGATTTTTGGGAATCTATAATTGTTCTACCATACCGACCGCGATGAGGTGTCATTCCGTCTTAAGTCGGTAGGCGTTGCTGAAATAATTTCTCGTCAGCATGAGGCAGAACGTGTCGAATCGCGGGATGTCTGCTAAGTCATATATTGTTTCATTTTCGATAGGTCTTGTGTAATTTGTTTCAGCTGTGCGGTACTGGCCTAGGCAGGCTCTCAGACACGATCTCTCAAACCTCCTGTATTTCTCCATGACCGATGGTCCCACATTCCACCAGATTGGGGCGGCATATGATAATATCGGTCGGATTAAAAGCTGGTAGCATATGATTTTTGCTTTGGGTTCCATGTTTCTGTTGTAGAAGATTCTGTGGTTGGCTCTCAGTGCGTTCTTTGCTTTGGCCAGCTGGATCTAGTGATGTTTGTTCATTCTGAGTAGGTAATCGAAGTGCACTCCGAGGTATTTTACTATTTCTTTATTGGGAATTGGTGTGGCTTCTCCAATGTCTCTGTTTTCTATCGTAATTAGAAAGTTTTTAATGTGTGGTACAGTCAGAGGGGATATTTCGTTTACGGTTTTTCTGAATAAGATCGTTTCACTTTTGAGCGGGTTCATCTTGAGGTTCCACTCTTTGTAGTACGCGTATATTTGATTTACGATGTGATTTAATCTATTGGGGATAATTGGGATTTTACTATCAGCGACGTATGTTGCCATATCGTCTGCATAAGCCCCGGAGTGAGTGTTATTGCCTGTATTCAGATTAAATAGATTTAGTATTCTGCTGTTGTAAATGTTGAAAAGTACTGGAGAAGTTACCGTTCCTTGCTGCATGTCCTCGCATATTTGGAATACCATAGTTGTCTGGTTGTAGCCATCCCAGGTGACGAACGATTTGCCGTGGATCATGTCGCAGATGAGTAGGAGAAGCGTGCGAGGAAAGTTATATATCTGCGTTAGGTTGATGAGTCCATTCAGCCAGACTGAGTCGAACGCTTTTTCGAGGTATATGAGTGTAGCTCCAATTAATTTACCATTCATAAGGTGTCTGTTGATATCGGAGGAAAATTTATGAATTGCATGTACTGTAGAATGCTTCGCTCTAAAACCGAACTGGTTGTTGGGGATTATCCCATTTGAATCTGTGTGTTTTATCAGTTGGGTTTTGATGAGTTTTTCGAAGATCTTGCTGATGTTAATAGTGAGGCTTATAGGCTTTTAGCTGGCTGGATACGACGCATCTTTGTCTTTCTTTTTTATCGGGATTACTTTGGCTTTATTCCGTCTGGTAGGGAAGTACGAGTGGTTTTAGCAGTTGTTGAAGATGATTGTGTAATCCTTTATAATATCAGGTGGGAGGTGTTTTAGCGCTATCATTGGTATGGTGTCAAGGCCGCTGGATGTCTTGTTTTTTGCCTTCTTTAGTATGTGGGACACCTCTGTGTGTGAATGGAGGAATTTTATCTCTTCTTGTACTTGAGCGGGGTAGTGTGCTGGGTTATTATTCGTAAACTCTGTGTGTGTAATATTATGAGCTCTATTGCGTTGAATGTTTAGCTTTATTTCTTCTGCAGCTGCATCCGCGAGACGTTTTGTCTCAGTACCCTGGTTCGAGTATCTTGGTAAATTGATACTTTCGAAGTATTTACTAATGATGTTAAGCTTCATTAATGGGCTTGAAAATATGTAATCGTTACCTCGTGTGATGAGGGGAGCGCTGTTTAAAACCTCTTCCGTTAGCAGTGTGTTGTTGTTTTTATTTATAGCCAGAGTGTCAATTCTCGGTGGATCTTTGTACCTGAAGTTTTTGTTAATTCTGGGGAAAAATTTGAGCCGCGCGGCTTTACCGATTATTCACAGTCCACACAGATCGAGTTATACGGGTTCACACAGCCCGTTTTACTCGCACTCCCACACAGTCCTCTCCACTTAGTCCACACAGTCCTTCCCGCCTAGTCCACACAGTCCTCTCCACCTAGTCCATACAGTCCTCTCCACCTAGTCCACATAGTCACACAGCTCTCTCGCCTCTCACGCGTCGTACTTCGATCACGGTCCACGGAAGAAGACCGGTCCTCTCGGCCCACGTTCGCTCGCTCGTTTCACGGGCGCGCGTTGTGCGCCCTCTCTATCGGCGGCGCAATCGACCGGCGCGCGTCACCGACCGTTATATTTTCTTTTATCTTTTACACTCGGCCATCCAGCATGAACTTGTCCTCGAGCTCGCCCGGGGCGCCACGGCCCACCGAGTGTTCCAACCCCAAATATCCCCAATTGCTGCGGCGGGCGGCTTTTCGCCCGACTCCGACTCCTGCACGGTCTCCGCCGCGCTTCGTCCTGCAATGTCCGTGGATGCGCATACCTCTCGTTCGCCATGCGGCCAACCGGCGTCCCTCGGCCGCCATCTTGGAAGCCGGGTCGCGTCTCACGATTTGCCGGATTTCCTCGGCTCCTTCCGACTCCAATAGAATGGTTTAGCGGCATATCCGCGACCCGACGCACAAATTTCTCAAAACTCTCCGCGTCTACCATTCGCCGCGCACTCCGAGTCTTTCACATTTTTCTTTTTTTTTGTTTTCTTTTTTTGTCACGCACGCAGTTTATATCCCACTGTAGTGTTATAAATCGACGCGTTCGCCATTTGAATTTGCCGCGCGAAAGGTCGTAGAGGGACGTTAGAATTTGCCACGTAAATGACGGAGCCACCGATGGGGCGCAAAGGTGTAAAAGAGGGCGTTGACGGCAATATCCGACACAGGCGAGATCCGGAGCGGAGAAGAACGTGAGGCAGAAGGCAGAACTCCCGTAACTCGTGGAGAGAGAGCACGCGTGGTCATACGCGAGGACAGTGCCGGTCGACGCTTTGAAATTAACGATCGACGACGCTTGATCGGCCATCTTGGCTCAGGAGTAGAGCCATCGTCACGTCCCACGGATGCGCTGCATTGCTGAGGATCGAGCATAAAAAGTCTTTTACGTCACGAGAGCCTTCAACGGTGCAACCCACCCGCAGCCAGCTCACGACAGAAATCGTCCGTCACATCATCGAAGCATCGAAACGCATCGGGCCGATCGTGTTTAAGGGAAGACCGGTAACACGTACCGTATCCGACGAGCGTGAGTACCTCGAATGCATAAAACATTACGTGACCGCGTGTGCATCGCGGAAAGACTCGGACTCAATAAATAAAAATAAAAAAAAACGTAAAAAGAAACTTTCATCAAATTGTGCGCGTATACCGGTCAGCCCCGTGGTCGATCGGCCATCTTGGCTCGTGAGCTCGCCTGATCATGCCGAGAACATTCGCGCGTTCACGGTCGACTGTGTCCATCCGAGCGGCCATATTGGTCAGAAATTGCCTGAGCGTGCTCTAACATTTGAAATCAACGGTCGACGACGCTTGAGCGGCCATCTTGACTTCGACCTGCCGATCAAGCATAAACGTACTAATGGGTGGATATTTGTGTGAAAATTGAATAAGATGAGAAAGAGACTGTGAATTCTATCATTTCTTTAAAATCGAAGATTAGGGAAAAAGAATAAATTCGGTAATTTATCATGTCATGTCTCGAGATGGGAGAAAGACGATGAATTTTATATTTTATGTGAAAAATGGAAGAAGATGGGAGAAAGACTGAATTTTATAATTTATGTGAAAATTGAGAGATGGGAGAAAAACTATTTACGGTGAATGCTGCAATTTGTTATAAAATGTGATGAGACATGAGAAAGATTATTTTATGTGAAAATTGAGGGATGGGAGAAAAACTATTTATGTTAATGTTGCAATTTGTTATAACGTGTGAAGAGATGGGAGAAATACTATTTACTGAATTTTGTAATTTGTGTTGAAATCGAGCGATGGGAGAAAAACTATTTATGTGAAAATTGATGAGATGGGAGAAATATTATTTACTGTGAATGCTGCAATTTGTTATGAAGCGTGATGAGATGGGAGAAATACTATTTATGTGAAAATTGAAGAGATGGGAGAAAGAATGCGAATTCGGTAATTTATCATGTCAGGAAGAGATGGGAGAAAGAATATAATTATTGTGATTGAAAATATAAACAAATGCATGTGAATTTATTTAGCCGACAGAAAACGACGTTACAACTTGTTTACTTGTCGACTCGGTAGTGGAGCGAAGGAAGGCATTCACTGCCTACGTGGTGAGCGAACAGAAAGAGTTCATTACACCACTTCTGAATCTTAATAAAAAAAACTATAAATGGAAAAAAGGGTAACACCATAAATTTATGTAATAATTGGAACAATATATATATATATATATATATATATATATATACATTGTAACGAGGCAAAATTCAAGCCCGTTACATTCGGCTCGTTCCAATGCTCAAAAGGCGATTCCTCAGGGCCAAAATAGAAAATTGCGACTTTATTAATTATTTATATTTTTGTATAAATTATTTTATGTACCGCGCCTCGGGCGGGAGAGCTAAAGGAACCATCGTTGGACAGCGAGGGAGCTACCATTTCGCCGACGAACCTCGCATCGAGATAACGGAGGAATCGGCAGATTTTCCCGCACGACTCAAAACTGTCTTCGAGTAGCCCTCCCCTATTCTAACACGTGTCGTTAGTGGATGATGATCCAGCCCATCCAACGAGGAAAAAGAACATCGTTTTCCCAGCGTCGCTGCCTCAAGATGCAGCTCAAGAATTGTTTGGAACGGCTGAGCAACACATTATCATCGAAGGTTTTCTAAGCGGGGATTGTGTACCGCGAAGAGATCGTTCGTCCATTATCACAAGTCCCGTAGCGCTACTGCGTTGCGAGTGATCGGTCTGGAAACCGTCAAATGCCGTAAAGGGCCGAACGTTCGCGAATTTTGGGAAATCATCGCGATTAGGTAGGGGTAGGGGTGTCGCTAACGAGAGCAGGAGAGACACCTTGCTCGAGGCACTTTCCGTTGAGTTTTGGAGCGAGCTGGATCGTGGATCGATATCCCGGATACCGCGCGGAGAAAATTTCGAGCCGACCACCCGACTCATCAGAAGGGAAGATTCCGAACCATCGGTGAGCTCTTTCGTCTGAGGGACTAATTCGAGTGGTTCGCATATTTTTGTTTGTTGTGAATATTGAGGTATTAAATAATTATTCGTCGCGTTCACATTCCCGACGCGGGAATAAAATTGTGTTGGCGCGTGCCCCGGTTTCGGCGGTTCCTGCGGAGTCGCGGCCGTTTCTTTGAGGTCGGTGAATTTAGGAATTGGATTGTGTAAAAGCCGCGAGACGTGCACGCCATTCCCTTGCCCGTTAGTAAATCGGTAGCCGTGACAATCTTTTCAAAAGTAATAAATTAGATATTACAGTCGGGAATACGCCTTGGGACTAAAGCCCACGGGAATTCGCCGTTCGTTGCCGTCGTACGCGGGATATGTTTACGTGAGGGCGATTGTGATATCGCCGGGAAGAAAGTCGCATTGGATATTGGTACTTGAGTTTTTGGAACGATTTTCTTTTCCCGGGATTGGTTCTTATTAAAGTTCGCGATCGTAAGCATTCCCGTGACGCGTCGATGTGTGTGTGTGAGTGTACGCGTGTATGCGAGAGAGAGCGAAATCCCGATTATATTAAAATTGTCGGAATTGATTTATGTTAAAATTCATTGCATTCTGGGACGAGAGGTTTCCTCCGAGCGCTTCGGTTTTCCCTCTCTTAAAATATCATTATTATTAAAATAAAATTAGATTCTTTGGTTCCCGGATATATTGTTTTGTAAAATTTATTTTCCGTTTGATTTCTAAATACTGACGTTGATTCGACCCAGCCCCTCTCCGATTTTGGAAAGCTGCAGCTAGCCGTCAGCTAATCGACCTTGTCGAATTTTCTCTGGCGTGTTACACGCCTGGCGCCCATCCCGCAAGGGAAAAATAAAAGGAGAAAATTATCGCGACGTTTAAGGATCCGAGGTTGAGGGTACTTATGTGGGGAAATTTGGTATACAAATTTCCGCTACAATATATATATATATATATATATATATATATATATATATTTATATAGTCTTAAGTCGAAGGAACAATTGAGGGGGGGGGGGGCGAGGGGGGAGACCACGCGCGGTGTGGCTCCGTGACGAATTTCTGGAGTACGGCTCCGAACAGAGTTCGCAGACCCGCGCGACTTTATTGATTATTTACGGTCTACACAGATAGAGTTATACGGGTTGACACAGCCCGTTTTACTCGCACTCGAGTAAAACGACGTACCTTACGTCGCCTCGCTTGCCGCCTCGCCGCAGCCATCTTTAGTACACATCCGTGGTCGGTCTCTCGTGGATCCTCGGTTGACCTACTGCGCAGGCGTCCTTCCTTTTGGCTATCTACGCTATATTGCCGAGGACGTACTCGCACGCGCTTACTTGTCATCACGATCGCCGTCGTTACATCACTCACACGCGTGCGCCCCTCTAACACATTCGTCCGCTGGTTGTTACTAATACATCCATCTACGGTCGGTAATTTAGCGCTTCTCTATGCCGCCAGCGTGCTACAAGTGTAGAAAGTCAGTGGCTCTTGAATGTTTAACTTGCGTAGCTTGTCAACGGTCATTCCACCCGGGTTCGCACGCAGTTATACAAACTATTCTAAACTGAACGTATGTTGTCAGAGTCTATTTAGCAAAATGTCCAACCCCACAGGATCAGTTAGTGATGCGCCTGCCCCTGTCACTTCTAACGCGGCTACTCCACTGGATACAATTGTCGCAATGCTTCAAAATCAAGAATCGAATTTTACCTTATTTGTCGACGAACAGTGTGGAGTTAACAGTAGAATCGATGACACTATCAGCAATGCCGCCATTACGTGCGTCCGTAGCTGAGCATACTGACCAACTATATGAACATACTGACCAACTTGCTAAGTTTCAGCTCAGTAATGCCAACCTCGAGCATGAAGACTCTCTCTTGCGCCGCGATATTTCTGGGCTTTCTTACAGACTTAGAGCGATTGCGCCTGTGCAAAACGTGCCAAATGACGTTGTTATGGCTGGCTGTCCTCCAAGCTTCAATGAGGAACCGAAAGTCCTTGCGCTTAAGAATTATGAAGCGCAAAGCAAGCCCACGCACCGAGTCAATGACATCCACGTCGACGACTAAGGTCAACGATGCTTTTTCACTTGTCGTTGCACTAACATCGTCGTCAGTTCGTGATGCTGTTATTAAGGCGAAACGCCTCAAGCGTGACCTTACAATCGCTGAAGTATTCGGGGGTCCTGCCAAAGGGAATATTTATGTCAACGAGTTACTTCCCGCTGAAATGTATAAATTATTACATCAAACTAGACTGCGCGCGCGCGAAACTCGATTCTAGCTCTAGGCTCGATTCTAGCACGTAACGCAAAGGGTCATCCACTATTGTCAATTCAAACTGCGCAAGATTTAGATAAACTCATTTGACTCTCGCAGTCAAGCGATCCATCGAAAAGGGAACCCCAAATCCCGCCACTACAGCTCGATGCGCGATTAAATATTTGTCACTTTAATGCAAATTCCCTCCTTGCTCATATGGACGAAGTAAAATTACTATTCTGCGAGAACTCATTCCATATAGTCTCTATATCGGAAACCTGACTAAACTCACGTATTCCTGATGAGCTGGTGGCGATAAATGATCATAAATGATCGAGGAGGCAAAATGGGTGGCGACGTGGCTTGTTACGTCAAAAACTCGCTACGAGCTATACTTCTTGATGCATCGCCATCGCTTTTTTCTAATTCGCCTGAATTCATCCTACTCGACGTTACAACTGCTAACGGGAAATCGTTACTATTTGTTTCTTTATATCGACGTCCAAAAGGACTATTTTTCGCAGAATTTATAATTAGCCTCAATAGATTTAGTCATGCTTTCGATAACATTATTATTGCAGGAGATTTTAACTGTAACTTATTTTCACGTGGATATGAGTCTGAGCAGCTAAGAGACATTATACTATCATAATCACTCTTTTCAGTTCCATCTGATACATCGTACCATACTTCCTACTGCGATTCCTGGCTCGATGTTATATTAATCGATTCTGCTGACAAGCTTCATGCATTTGCGACGTCATCGGCCCCGTTTTATTGTGGGCCATGATTCTCTTCATCTAACATATTCCTTGAATGTTCAAGACCCATCTACGCGGGTCATTTCCAAACGAAATCTCAATCACTTCGACGAGCAAGCTTATATTAATCATCTAAGTTCCCTATTATCTGTTCTCGAGATCTCCAACCTCGAGCCAGGTATCCCCAATAGTGGCATTGACGAACTTGTCTGTTCTCTTACGCGCTCACTTACCGCGGTACTCGACGCACTTTGTCCTATACGAGCGCTTCGGCCTCACAAATATGCAGCTCCGTGGATAACGATTGAACTTAAAAATTTAATTCTCCAACGTAACAAATTATTTCGACGGGCGAAACGTTCCAAGAATGCGCAAATCTACAGACTATCGGCAGACTAGAGATTAAGTCACGGCGCAGTTGCATAGTGCGAGAGAACGTTTTCTGCACTCTAAAGTTTCCGCAATTAATGATCCATCCCGCTTATGGAAGGTATTTGCTGACATGGGACTTATTAAATCGAATATCTCTTTGCTACTTAGTTTTTTTAGCTCAAATGAATTAAATAGGTATTTTTCTTCCATCACCGGTAATGGCGACCAGCTCTCGCTCAGTGATTTTTCCGTATCATTAAATTATATTTCCAAACTTCAATATTCCTTTTCTCTTTCTGTAGTTATGGAACTCATCGTAACTCAATATCTTTCTACGTCAATTACTTCCTCTCTCCGCTCTGGCTCGGATGATCTCTTTGCTTTTTCGATTAGCAAGGCTAAGGCGTCTATTACTCCAATTCACTACTCTCATTTCCGAAGTCTGTGGAAGCGAGCTCTCATCCGACCGTTGTCCAAAGTCAAAACGCCTAGGACTGCGTCAGATGTAAGGCCCATAGCAAATCCCCCGGAAATTTCTAAAGTATTTGAGCGCATTCTCCATCGGCAAATAATTGATTTTCTCAACCAGCATAACATCCTTAGCGAGCGCCAATCTGGTTTTAGAGATTGTTTTAGTACGCAGACAGCTCTGCTAAGAATTTCAGATGATATCCGTCGTGGGATCGATCAAGAAATGTTAACAATTCTAGTTCTATTTGATTTCAGTAAAGCCTTCGATACCACACCTCACTTACAACTATTGCTTAAGCTTAGATCCATCGGATTCTCCATTCAAACTGTCAAATGGTTGTATTCATATCTTGCGTATCTTACAGATCACATGCTGTTGTGGATGACCAAGGAGGGTGCTCTGATTGGTTGCCCTCTTCGAGGGGTATTCCTCAGGACTCCGTCCTTGGTCCTCTACTCTTCTCATTATTTATTAATGACATTGGATCAAATCTACGTTATTCCAGCTTGATGATATTTGCCGACGATACCCAAATTTATATCCACTGTCACCCCAAAGATCTCGGATATGGCATTCAAATGATCACGCACGATGTCAATGTCATCTCTAATTTTGCAGGTGCAAACGGTTTGCAGTCTCTCTTTAAACTCTTCGAAGTCTAAATCTCTTATTTTCGGTAGTTCATCGTATGTCCGAGAGATTGATCTCAAAAACTGTCCACCAATTTTAATTAACAATACTGTCCTATCATTCACAAGTGATGCGCGCAATCTTGGTGTATCTATTACCTCAAATTTAGCCTGGCGGTTTCACGTGTCACATGTCTCCCAGAAAGTGAACAACGTTTTATTAAGTCTGAAATATAATAAGAATTCTCTATCCACTACGCTACGAGCAAAACTCATCGCCACTCTAGTTTTTCCTCATATAGATTATTGTTGTCTCGTCTATTACGACCTGACTGACGAACTGAATACTAAATTATAGAAGCTCGTTAACTGCTGCATTCGTTTTATCTTCAATCTCAGACGCGACACACATATTATGCCATATCGCCACCGACCATCTTGGCTATCGGTCAAAAACAGCCGACTTTACTTTCTGGGGTTGTTTACCTATCGAATTCTTCATTTGCAAATGCCATATTACATTAAGGAGCTCCTTCCGTTTTCCTGCTCTTCGCAGAGAAGTTCTGCTAGACGTCCCCCCAAATTGTTTACTATCCCATCTCACCGAACATCTACTCTCTAACGATCTTTTGGACTTTCTGCCGCTTTTTTTCTGGAACTCCTTACCATCTCACGTCAGCAATTCACCATCTATCCATATTTTAAAAACCCGCTTACACGCTCACTTGTTACAATCCGAACTTGGCTGAACTGCGCATGTCTTTTCCTCAAGCGGTATTAGAAATATAAGTACTACAGTTTTAAGCCTAGTTTGATTGCGTCTTTACACCAATGAATTGTTATTATTGCTATGTAGTTTATATTGAAGTCGGTAATGCACCGTGCGGCGTGAATGTGAATATGATTATGATATCACGATCATTATTATTAGTACAGCGACTCCATTATTGTTAGAAGTACGTATGTACTCTATTTGTCCCAAAGTTTACTAGGACACTGTCTCTCTCTCTCTCTCTCTCTCTCCCCTCTATCTCTCCCTCCCTCCCTCCCTCCTCTCTCTCTCTCTCTCTCTCTCTCTCTCTCTCTCTCTCTCTCTCTGAGAGAGAGTCTCTGTTGAGTTGGAGTTCAGACGTGTGTCAAATGCGCTCCGTCATAGAGTCAATTTTTTAGTGGAAAAAAGTCTGCAACAAAAATAAAAACTATAACAAAGTGATCAGTTTTGTGTGGTGAACAGTTTGAACTATCGATGATTCTGATACCTATCGGGATCGCGGGCCTATGAACCTTTTTAGGACTGACATTGTTTGATTCGCGACGAAGATGACGGCGACCATTACCGCTGCCACGGTGGCACGGTAAGAGCGCGCAATAAGGAATAACGCAGTGCGGGATGGTCAATTACCGACCGTACTGACAATGGACACCACGACTGAGTACGATGAATATCGATGCTCAGGTTGCAGAAAAGCGATCAAAAACGTGGCAGTACGATGTAAGACGTGTCCGAAACTTTTTTATCATCCGGGATGTGTGAATAAGCATAAAGTGTACGATAAAAACAGAGAATTAGTGCAGTGTAAGGGTACCCTCGAAAACTTCCCAGTTCACGAAACTCCGAAGAATTCGACACCCGTGGCAGGTAGCAGCAGTTTCAACAGAGACCGATTCGGTTCAAGTGGGTCAAATACCGCAAGCAGAGTTATGAGTGCGTCAGCAAATATGGAAGTAAAAATAGACTGGTTGGTAAAAACCGTGAAAGACTTAAAGGATGAAGTTGCATGCAAGAAAGAAGTTAAGATTATTATTAAAGAAATAGTCCAAGAAGAATTAGGAGGTATGAAGAGCGAAATCGAAAAGATCAAGAGGTGCTGCAAGGAGGAGTTCTAGGTCCAGCACGGGAAGTACCAAAAACCTATTCAGGAGCCGTCAAAGAAAAGAAAAAAGAGAAGGTCATAATTTTCAAGCCTAAAGAAAAACAAGAAAGTGAGGCCACAAAAAAGACGATCAAAGAAAACGTCGACATAAAAAACATGGCTGTGGGAGTAACAAGGTTAAAGAAAGGGAGTAATGGAACGGTGATTTTGGGCTGTGAAACGACGGAAGAAACAGAAAAGTTAAAGAGCATAGTCCAGGAGAAAATGGGTGAAGGTTTCAAAGTCACCGAAACGATGCAACAAAAACCGAAAATTAAGATTGTCAACATGGAGCCGGACGAATTAGAGTTGGCAGACGATGAGCTGGTTGAAACAATAAAGAAGCAGAACGCAATGGAAGAAATTGAAGGAAGGGAGATGAAAATCGTCAAAACAATAAACAAAGAAGGAAGACACGAAGGCTCAATAATAATGATAGTCGATGAAGGAACCCATCAAGAGCTATTGATGAAAGGCAAGATCAGCGTGGGATGGAGAAAGTGTCCGGTATACAATCACATCAATGTGAAGCGATGCTACAAATGTTGGGGCTACTATCATATAGCAAAGAACTGCACAAGAGAGGAAACCTGCAATAAATGTGCCGGAAACCACGAAGCGAGTAGGTGTACAGTGGCGGAAAGCAAGTGTATAAACTGTGTGTTCAAAAACAGAGCATTCAACCTAGAAATAAATACGGAACATGACGTACTTGATCGGGAATGTCCTACGTATAAAAGAGCAATCCAAGAAGAGAAGAGGAGAGCAGGCTGGGACGATTAGCAACTACAGCAGGAAGAAACGTTATGGTACACGAATGCGCAAAGTCTTAATGCACACAAGGATGAAATACGATACCAAGTAGTGGACAGAATGAAACCTGCAATTATAGCGTTATCAGAGACCAGGGTGACGACCGAAATAGAAAACAGTGAAGTGTATATACCGGGATACGGTATAGTCAGATGTGATGCGGAGAATAGGAACACAGGTGGTGTGATCTTATACGTCAGAGACGGTATTACATTTGATATGATACCAATAAGTAAAATAGAGTCAAACTGTTGGTGTGCTGGAATAGAGGTCAAGGACGAACATTATAAAGGAGTGATCGCAGTTGTGTATCACTCACCAAGTGCGTCGGATGCCGATTTTATATGATACATAGAAGACATTACTGAGGAACTAACAATAAAAGGAGACTGTTTGATAATAGGTGACTTTAATATCGATGTTACAGTAGAAAAGTTGTATAAAAAGTAGTTAATAACAGGAATGATGAGTGTTCGGGATTCCGCCTCGCCTTACAAGCGGGGCGAGCTTCCCGAGCGGCTCGCGCCGAGGCAGCACCTCGTGGGCGCTCTCTCCTCGCCTCAGAGCGCATGCCCTGTTGGACGTGTGCCGGCCGGCACGCGAGAGCGGCCATCTTCATCTTTCTGTTTTGTTCTGACCGTGCTCTGCGACACTTCGCTGCTGGTTACGTCCAAGTTTTCTTTTAACCGCCCCGCTGTTAAACCCGCACCGCTATCTTTGATCGTAATGTGAGTTAACGTGTGCACTCTGCACTCGTCACCCGCACGATTGGCGTATAAGACGCAATCGCTACCCGCAATGTCTACATCGCATTTCCGTATCTCTAAGCGCACCGCGTGGCCAGGCCAAGACCGCGTGTGTCATCAAAGTTCCACTTAATCGGCCATTTTTCTACAGTCGTGAGATATCGACACGAGATCAGTAAAATCAGTGCGCGATCTACGACTCGTCTACACCGCTTCGCTTTATTGTGAAAACCGCTCGTTCACCCGCAACGATTCCAAAACATTGACTCCGAGACTATTTCAATAAACAGACAAGCGGATCCCGCGCAAACACATCGCGTCTTCGAACAACCTTTATTTTCCACCGTGTGCACGATCCTCAACATCCCGGCATTATTCCACTCATTCCGCAACATTTTTTGGTCCTTCGAGCCGGATCGTGCCACTTGTGATTTCGCGAGTGTTTTCGCGAGTGAAAAGTTCGCGAGTCTAACTTTGTGCGTCGCGAGACCACGTGGCAACTCTGCCAAATTTGACTCGGCCAACCACTGTGCCGCGCTCGGGAATCTCCCACCTCTCGCTCGTGTCGACGTGGCCAACCACTGCACTCGGTGACAGTCATTGGCTACTTAGCGGAAAAATTCGTTTTTGACCACGCCGCCGCGTGTCTCGCGCCATTGTTCGCGATCAGCGGTGCTTCGCCTCGCATTTTCGAGTTTTCTTCGTCGAGTTCGCGAGTTCGGACGATTCTCGCGAATTTCCGTCGAGTGTGTCGCGCTCCTTTAATCTCTCGCTGTTCGTGACAGTACGTGAGCGCCGCGGCAGTGAATCGCAACAACGCGATTCCTCCAAGATTTTCCCGCCTCGCGTGTGCGCGCTCGCGACGGCCATTGCCCTCGTGGGCACGTCGCTCTCGATCTCGGTCTCTCGAGACTTCGACCGCCATTTTGAGCGGTGTCGCGCTCACCCCGCGTAGTTTCGTATCTCGTGCGTCGCGCGTCTCCCGGGTTTCGTCGTTCGAGTGCGCATCGTGCAATTCAGACACTAGCCCGCCATGTCGAAACCGTCATCCGGCCGCACGACGCCCGAGGTCACCATCGACCAAGGCTCGCCGTCGAGCGTCATAACGAAGCCCGAGACAGAGGCCCCGCCGCTTCAAGGAGGATCGGTCGACCAGGGTCTACTCGCTCCTCCCCCCACCTCGAGCGATCCATCACCCGAAACTGCGCCGGCGCGCTCTGGCGGCGAAAGATCGTCCCGCCAAAACTCACCCGCTCGGCTTCCGACTGACCTCGTGGTCAAATACAAAACTCAACTCAGCCGACTGGACTGCATCCAGTCGATTTTGGATGAATCCGTCGAGGATTGGTCTCTCGACACCGTGGAGGACCTTCAGGTCGAAATCGATAATGTCGAGGCCATCCACGCAGAGTTCAAGGAAACGCATCGATACTTTGAGCTCCATTGGCCCGCCAAGTTCATTGACCACGAGTACTTCCGAAATGACATCCACGGCACGGAAGCCAAGCTGCACCGCAAGTGCTTAAAGGCACTCAGCAAACTGCGCGCTCAGTTCGTAACAACAGACTCGAGCCAGCAGCCCGCGTCGGAGTCTAAGTGCGAGCCAAAACTCCCGGACATCCCACTCAAGACCTTCAGCGGTGAGTACGCCGACTGGCCCGGCTTTAAGGAGATGTTCGGAGAACTCATTATGAAAAACTCTCGAATCTCCGACATCGAGCGCCTCCATTACCTCCGGAGCTGCATGTCCGCTGGACCAGCAGAACTCATCGCCAACTACCCGCTAATGGGTAGCTCGCTTGAACCGTCGTGGCAAACGCTTGTCGCACGCTACGACAACAAGCGCCTCTTGATTGAGGCGCAACTGGACAAACTGTGCAGCCTACCCAAGCTCACAAAAAAATCCGCAAAGGGGCTCTTCGCACTCATCTCCCGAGTCTCCGAGGCGTGCAAGGCACTCGATTCATTGGGAGTGGTCGAGAATCTAGGTGGAGCCATTCTCGTTCACCACGTGTGCCATCGGCTGGACACCGCCACGCGGGAGGCCTGGGAAAATTCCCTCGGCTCTTCATCCGAGTACCCGAGCTTCTCCAAGCTCGAAGAGTTGCTGACCGTTCGAGCTCGAGCACTCGAACGGATCGAGACCACCTCGCCTATGGCCTCGAGCTCGCTGTCCGCTTCCAAGCCCGTCAGCGCTCATCACGCATCCGCACAACAGAGCTCCGCTAAACCGCTTCGCGACTCGCGCGCATATCACTGCGACTGCTGTAAAGGGTCGCACTATATAATTACTTGCGCGAAGTTCAAGACACTCGACACAGCAGGACGCCGCAAGATCACGTCCAACTGCCGGCTGTGCTTCAACTGCCTTGGCAGGCACAGCTCGGCCGCCTGCAAGTCGACAAAAACGTGTCATTTCTGCGGTGCAAAGCACCACACGATGCTCCATGAGGAGCCAAGCCGCAAATATAGCGCCCCCGCAACAAGCGAGCCGAAGCCCTCAACATCCGCAACCTCGCAGTAGGGATCAGGTGCAATCGTCGAAACCGCTGACGTGCCTCGCACTCAAACCTCAACCGCTAGCGTGCCTCGCACTCACCACACAACGCTGCTTGCCACAGCACTCGCAACCGCACTCTCGTTATCCGAACACACGAGAGCGCGTGTCCTCGTCGATCCGGGATCAGAACTGTCCTTCGTCTCGGAACAACTCGCCAAAAAACTCAAAGTTCGTCGTCATCAATCCGCAATCCCGATCATCGGCATTGGAGGAGGAACAACAACGCAAACGCAAGGAATGGCGACAATAACACTGCGCTCGCTCCATTCCACCGCCTCAGCATCGGTCGACGCTCACATTCTGAGGAAACTGACCTCTGTGCTACCATCGTTCCAGTCCGCTAGGCAGACGTGGCCCCACCTGAACAACTTGATGCTGGCTGACCCAGACTTCTTGGAGCCACGCTCTGTCGACCTCATTCTCGGCGCCGATGTGTACGGGCAGATCATCAAGCCCAACATC
This sequence comes from Ophion obscuratus, assembly GCA_964007375.1. Lineage (NCBI taxonomy): Eukaryota > Metazoa > Arthropoda > Insecta > Hymenoptera > Ichneumonidae > Ophion > Ophion obscuratus. The sequence continues at coordinate 52,960,816 of OZ023315.1, forward strand.
GTCAAGCAATCACCGACAATGCCGATCGCTCAGCTGTCAATCTTTGGTTGGCTAGTCCTGGGCCCTGTGCACTCATTCAACTCTCCAGTGTGCACTTCCCACCACGTAAGTACGCAAACCAGCAACGATGAGCTGCAAATTCTCCTCTCCAAGTTTTGGGTTCAAGAGGAACCGCCATCAGATGCAGAAGGAGCTCTCACGCATGAAGAACAAGAGTGCGAGGACCACTTCAAGTCTACGCACTCTCGAGACTCCACGGGCCGCTACACGGTGCGGCTCCCTCTGAAATCGTCACCCGCAGTATTAGGGGACTCGTACCCCGCAGCTCACTGTTGTCTCAAGCGCACTCTTCGCAAACTGCAGAAGAACGACTCCTACCGAGAACTCTACAAGAACTTCATGCACGAGTATGAAGCACTCGGCCACATGGTTCAGATCTCCGAACAATCATCTATCCTCCCGCATCGAGGTGAGCATACCGTTGGTGACGCCGCTGGTGAGATGACCTTGGCACCAGTTGGTTTACAACCAGCCGGAGGGTTGAGGGTCTCATTCGGTGGTTCATCGGCACAAGCTCATCCTCACGGGGTGTATTACCTGCCGAACCACGGAGATCTCCGACCCGACAGCACTACAACAAAACTTCGGGTGGTCTTCAATGGGTCCTGTCCAACGTCATCTGGACAGTCCCTCAATGACATCATGCACACTGGACAGAATCTGCTTCTGGACATCACCGACGTGCTCACGTGGATTCGTCATCATCGCCACATCTTCGCAACGGACATTACGAAGATGTACCGACAAATCAACGTGCACGACGACGATTGTGATCTCCAACGCATCCTGTGGATCAACGACGACGCCACAGAAACTCACTTCAAGCTCAAAACGGTGACGTATGGAACAAGAGCCGCTCCTTTCTTGGCCGTACGAGTCCTTCTGCAACTCGTAGAGGACGAAGGACACCGCTTCCCTTTGGCTATTCCATCGCTGCTCAAGGGACGCTACGTCGACGACATTTTCGGCGGAGCGGACTCTGCCGAACAGCTAATCGACATCGCTCACCAACTCAAAGAGCTGTGCCACGCGGGAGGGTTCCCGCTGGCCAAATGGCAATCAACGCATCAAGATTTGCTTTCGGCAATCTCCGCAGATGAGGCACCCGCTTCCACAATATCATTTGACGATTGCTCGACCAAGATACTCGGGCTAAAATGGAACGCTCAAACTGACGTATTCACGTTCGCAGCTCGCTTTTCTAAGACCGCAAAGGCAATCACGAAACGCCAAATCTTATCTGAGGTAGCTCAGATTTTTGATCCACTTGGTTTCATCTCCCCAGTTACGATTCGAGCCAAGGTTCTTCTCCAAGAACTGTGGCTGCAAACAATCAGCTGGGACGACTCACTGCCACCGACCATCGTGTCAAGGTGGCTCGCCATCAGAGAAGACTTGCAACAATTGGCCAAAATTTCTATCGCACGATGGTTCAACACGTGGAGCAACTCCACTGTTGAACTCCATGGCTTCTCCGATGCATCGCAGCTCGCGATGTCCGCAGTTGTCTACCTAGTAGTCAACTCTCCGTCCACTGGCGTCTCGTCAACTATCGTTTGCGCAAAAACGCGAGTCGCCCCGCTTAAGCAACTAACCATCCCGAGGTTGGAACTCTCAGCAGCGCTGCTATTATCAAAGCTAATCCGACGAACTCAAGTGACACTCCAGCTACCAGTTTCACGGACTCACTTGTGGACGGACTCTCAAATCACGCTGTCGTGGATCAACTCACCCGCCTCAAGGTGGAAGGACTACGTCAGGAACCGCGTACTGCTCATTCAGCAGCTCGTCCCACTTGCTCACTGGAGACACGTTGCTGGCGCATCAAATCCTGCCGACGGGCCCTCCAGGGGCCTGACGACCCACCAACTCCGAAATCATCCGCTATGGTGGACGGGACCACCATGGATGACTGAACCGCAAGAGAAGTGGCCTCGTCAACCACTCACCGCTGACGACTTCATCCTACCCGAAGTTCGTCCGGGAACCGCACTCTTCGTTGCGGCCCCGAAACTCGAATATCACTGGGACTTAATCAATCGGTATTCATCATTGCAGAAACTCATCAGGATCACCGCCCTTTGCTCCAAGATTGTTGCAAAACTGAGGAAACAAGCCATAGGAGCTCACGTCACCATTCTCACCCCAGAAGAGATTGACGCTGCAAGAATCCTGTGGGTCAAAGCAACGCAAGCGCTCTACTTTGCGCACGAGATCAGGGTGTTGAGCTCGCACTCTAATCTCAATCCAAACCATGCCTTCTCCCGTCTCACCGCATTCCTTGATCACGAAGGCATGATTCGGGTCGGAGGCAGGCTTACCAGATCAACGCTCTCACCCGAGGGCAAGCATCCCGCTATTCTGCCTAGGCACTCACGCCTAACAGAACTCGTCATTGCCAACTCGCACCTCCGGACGCTCCACGGAGGCACGCAGCTCACGCTCGCTGACAGTCGGCAATCATTCTGGATTCTCGGAGGCCGAGCTCCAGTCAAATCGCACGTTTTTCGCTGTGTCAAGTGCGCGCGACAGCGAGGAATCCGCGCTCAACAGCTGATGGGCCAACTGCCCACAGCCAGGGTCTCACCGCATCGCCCCTTCACGCACACAGGCCTCGACTACGCGGGGCCGTTGACCATCAAAACGTGGAAGGGACGGGGAGCAAAAACAACCAAGGGATGGATCTGCGTCTTCGTGTGCCTCACCACGTCAGCCGTGCACCTCGAGGTCGTCAGCGACTACTCGACTGACGGCTTCATCGCTACATATCGACGCTTCGCAGCGAGAAGAGGATTACCTCGCGTCCTGCACTCTGACTGCGGCACCAACCTGGTCGGCGCCGATTCAGCCCTCAAAAGGATGTTCTGCAAAAGCACTCACGAGCATCACGCCATCGCCGCTCAATTGTCCAACGACAAAACCCGCTGGGATTTCAACCCGCCAGCCGCTCCACATATGGGCGGTAAATGGGAGGCGGTGGTGAAATCATTGAAATTTCACCTTCGACGCACCGTCGGCGACATCGTACTGACGTTCGAGGAACTCACCACGCTTCTCACTCAAATCGAAGCGACACTGAATTCTCGCCCGCTCGGACCTCTCAGCAACCACCCAGACGACGTGTCAGCTCTTACGCCGGGACATTTCCTGACGGGAGCTGCGCTCTCCACACTACCCGAGGCTTCACTGACCGAGCTCAAGCTTGGCCACCTTGACCGATGGCGCCTTCTTCAACAACGTTTCCAACACTTCTGGAACCAGTGGAGCACCCATTATCTTCAACAACTTCAGTCGATCGGCAAGTGGCGACAACCATCACACGACATCAAAGAAGGCGCTCTCGTGCTTATCACCGACGAGAGGTTCCCGCCGAGCAAATGGCCGTTAGCTCGCGTCACCGCCGTCCGTCCTGGCCAGGATGGACTCATCAGGGTCGTGACACTGAAGACCGCATCTACAACTCTCACACGACCCATCGCCAAGCTCTCACCGCTTCCGATCTCACCTTAGATCATCGAGGACGTCAACCCTCATCTATAACATCACCACCGCAGTGCTGATAGCGGGAGAATGTTTGGGATTCCGCCTCGCCTTACAAGCGGGGCGAGCTTCCCGAGCGGCTCGCGCCGAGGCAGCACCTCGTGGGCGCTCTCTCCTCGCCTCAGAGCGCATGCCCTGTTGGACGTGTGCCGGCCGGCACGCGAGGGCGGCCATCTTCATCTTTCTGTTTTGTTCTGACCGTGCTCTGCGACACTTCGCTGCTGGTTACGTCCAAGTTTTCTTTTAACCGCCCCGCTGTTAAACCCGCACCGCTATCTTTGATCGTAATGTGAGTTAACGTGCGCACTCTGCACTCGTCACCCGCACGATTGGCGTATAAGACGCAATCGCTACCCGCAATGTCTACATCGCATTTCCGTATCTCTAATCGCACCGCGTGGCCAGGCCAAGACCGCGTGTGTCATCAAAGTTCCACTTAATCGGCCATTTTTCTACATTCGTGAGATATCGACACGAGATCAGTAAAATCAGTGCGCGATCTCCGACTCGTCTACACCGCTTCGCTTTATTGTGAAAACCGCTCGTTCACCCGCAACGATTCCAAAACATTGACTCCGAGACTATTTCAATAAACAGACAAGCGGATCCCGGGCAAACACATCGCGTCTTCGAACAACCTTTATTTTCCACCGTGTGCACGATCCTCAACATCCCGGCATTATTCCACTCATTCCGCAACAATGAGTCTAGGGATGAAGCAATATGTTAATAAGCCAACGAGAATAACGCAAAATAGCCAAACAATTATAGATTTATTATTTGCTAATATAAGTGTACAAGTTCAGGTGAAGCATGAACCAAAGATAACGGACCATGGATGGATAAAAGTCATATTAGGTAACCGGACGGAAAAGACTGAGTGCAGAGAATATAAAGCAAGAAACTATAGTAAAATCGATGCGAAGGAATTTTCAAGGATGTTGAGCACTACCACAAGACAAATGGAAGGGGTCGATGTAAGCCAACGAGCAAAAATGCTTGTTGATAACATAGTGGATGCACTCGATACGTTTGCACCGAAAAGAACAGTCAAGGTTCCAAGGGTTTGGGACGGGAAAAAATGGTATTCGGAAGATATCACAGTAGCAGCGAGAAGAAGAGATGAGGCATGCAAAGTAGCAGTTTTCACTGGCTTAGAGGAGAAGTGGCAGAATTTAAAATAGAAAGGAATACGGTGGTTAAATTAATAAGAGAAAAGAATAAGGAATATTATGAAAAGATGATAGACGACAATAAGAAGGACCCGACAAAAATGTGGAAAACATCAAAAGAATCAATTAAAGGAGGACCAATGGGTACACGGGAAGTAGAAAACATAGACTTTGAGATATTGGATGATACGATGGGAGGTAATATAGCTGATAAATTGAATGTGTTTTATGTACAAAGTATAAACAATATAGTTAATTCAATACAGCGGGATACGTCTGGGAGCCCAAACAGAAGAAGGATTGGCGAAGGAAGGCGTTGGGATGAATGAGGAAAGAATAATGGAAAAATTTGATGTTGTTGAAATAAAGGACCTAGAGAAGATTGTGATGGAACTCCCAAAAAAGAAGGGAACAGAAGAGGGAATATCAAGTGATGTATTAAAAATGGCGTTTAGTGCAATAAAAGAGGAATATGTAGAAATAATAAATGGGTCGCTAAGGGAGGGTCGTTGCCCGGATAGCTGGAAAACTTCCACGATTATACCGATTCCAAAGATGAACAAGGCCGAGAAAGCCAGTGAGTACAGGTCAATTAATATGTTGTCACTGTACGAAAAAGTACTCGAATTAGTAGTGAAAAATCAAACTGAAAAACATTTAGAAGCCAACGACATTATAACGGAGCATCAGTCGGGATTTAGAAAGCAATATTCGTGTGAAACGGCGATTCAAACTATTGTAGACGAATGGAAAATGGACATTAGTGAAGGAAAATTGGTAGGAGTAATCTTCATGGATCTAAGACGAGGTTTTGAGACCATAGACAGGGAAATATTATTAGACAAGTTATACCAATATGGGATTAGAGGAAAGGTATTAGATTGGTTCCGAACATACTTAAGAAATAGAACACAGCAAGTTCGATTTAATAAAGAATGGTCTGAAATTATTTCCAATGAACATTGGGTACCGCAGGGGTCAGTACTAGGGCCGTTGCTATTTATTATATATATAAATGATATAGTTAATTTGTGTACAGAGGAATGTGCAATAAAAATGTTTGCTGACGATACAGTCATATATGTAACTGGCAAAAGCAGCGCGGAAGTGGAGAGAAATATGAATATGTTATTAAATATAGTGGAAAAGTGGATGGATAGAAATAAATGAAAAATGAATGTAGAGAAAACAAAGTATATGATTGTCAGCAGTATAAGAAAAAGTGCGAGTGAGAATATTGTACTCAAGTGTTTGGATGGAACGGAACTAGAGAGTGGAGACGATAAAATATTTGGGTATAATTATTGATGACAAGCTACGATTTAAAGAACACTGTGAGTATATGTTAAAGAAAATTGGTAAAAAAACCAGTTTCCTAAATAGAGTAGGGCATTACGTATCTGCGTATACGAGATGTATCATATATAAAGCAATTATCGCCCCTCACTTTTAATATTGTGCAACGCTCTTAGTGGGTATGGGAGAAACAGAGTTAAATAAACTGCAGATCGCGCAAAACAGAGCGATGAGAGTCATATTGCAATGCAACCGATACACGAAGGTCGAAGATATGCTGAATGCGGTGCAATTTATGTCTGTAAGGCAAATATTGTACTACAATGTATGTATATTTATATTTAAAGCAGTGAAAAATCTACTGCTCAAAGAACTAAAAAGTAGGTTACAAATAGTGAGAACGAGGAGTGGTAGGGAGACACGACAAGCGGAAAATATAGTAATACAATTGCGAAGAACGCGAAGCGCACAAAAGAGTATGTACTATGACGGAGTGGAAATGTATAATGCATTGCCAGCTGATCTAAAAAGCTGTGGAAAAGTCCAGTAGTTTAAACGAATGTTAAAAGAATATGTTGTGTCAACAGTAAAGTGAGATGTACTTAGATTTAAGGAAATATGTAACAATATGTACAACAAATAGCTGAGAAAGCTAATAAACATCAATCAATCAATCAATCTCTCTCTCTCTCTCTCGCTGTGCGCTGAGGTGTGCCGCAAGGTTCCGTCCTAGGACCGCTCCTCTTCTCAGTCTTTATCAACGATGTGCATAAGGTGATAAAGGAATGCAAGTACAGCATATATGCTGATGATTTGCATATATCTGTATTGTTACCCGGCTGAAATCAAGGATGCTGTTGCAAAGATGAACCTAGACATCGTGGCCATTAGTGATTGGACAACGAAGTCTGGTTTGAGATTAAATTCGTTGAAAACTGAAGCCATAATACTTGGAACATCTCGGAACCTAACGCGGTTTGATAATGAAATGCCTCCATTAATTCAAGTAGGATGTGAGAAAATCCTGTGGTCCAACACCGTCACCTGTTTAGGAGTTCACCTAGAGCGCACCCTTTCCTGGCGAGAGCATATTGTAAGGGTTGCTGGAAAAATGAAAGCAGCTTCTTACCAACTCAAGCGATGTCACGGGTTACTGCCAATTGTGGTGCAAAAGACACTAGTGGCGGCGCTGGTCTTGCCACATTTAGATTATGCATGTATCATATTTACTGACATCACGGATGAATTAAACTTAAAGCTTCAGAGAGCGCTAAACGTAGGCGTCCGTTTTATATTTGGTGTGCGACGTGAACAAAGAATTACTCCATACTACTGCATATTAGGGTGGTTAAAAGTGGCTGAGCGTCGCAAGCTGCTACTTGCAACGTTTATGTACACGCTGTGTGCGAATGCAGAACCGCGCTATCTCATGTCTCGTTTTGCGCGACCAAAGCGTGCGTTAGAGCGACAACTCCGCCGGCCACTTAGAAGTGGAGATTTTGAAATGCCAACTTGCCGGACGACTTACTGCCAGCGGTCCTTTTGCGTAACTGCTTCTTACCTGTGGAATGCGATTGGATATGATATAAGAGCGTGTAAGTCAAGTACTAGTTTTAAATGAACTCTGCACGAAAACTTTATGCGAAATATGCGTTCGCAGGCAGAAACAGCATGCCCTAGCGGTGCCCCTTTGTAATAAGCCTTACTGTAAATTAAGTAAGTAGATTAGTTTAGTTTAGTTTAGTTTAGTTTAGGTTAACGCTAGTCATAGGATTTAAGATAAATCACTCATGTAAATATAGCGAACTTAATATATTTTGTATTGCATTGTACTGGTAACTGTACACGGTACTCTTAGGGGGCGCTGTCCCAGAGCACGCAATAAACCAATTCTCTCTCTCTCTCTCTCTCTCTCTCTCTCTCTCTCTCTCCGACTTGTTACAGGTTCGTTTTCAGGAGCGTGTCGCATCTGGGAACCCTTACAATTTCAACCTGGCCGTCTGTCCGTCTCGCACAACGGAGTGCCGTCCTCTTCAACATTCTTGTAAACTTTCGCTTTGAAAATCTGAGATAATTCACGAAAATAGCATTCATCGCATACTGTTGAGTACAAACATGACGATGACTGTTAAGGGGTCTTCTCACTTTAGACGCTAAAAAAAGGCTTGTTTCATGATTTTTTTTTGATAGGTTGATATTATAAATATTGATATAAAAGTTGTTAAACTTAATAAATACACTTTCGAAAAACATTTTTTTTAAATGCATTTACGTAAGTCACTATTTATAGACGAAAATGGTAGTTGAAAAAGTGTCCTAAAAAGTTGTAGGTCTGCGCTGTAAATGAAACCTCGGAGATGGATTATTCGAAACAAAAAACTCAAACGGTTTAGAGTAGATTTTTTATATATGTAAAAATAACAAAATGGCGGACATTTTGAGAAAAAACAAAGACAAAACAAGTTTTTTCACCGTTTTTGGCAAAAAAAACTAGTAAATATTGAAATTTAAAAAAATCCTTGATTTGCGCTATAGCTATAGTTGCAGAGAATATGTGGTTAAAATTTCGTAAGGATCGGTTCAGTAGTTTCGAAGATTCTATCAACGAGCGGTCGAAAAACGTTGTTTCGAGAAAAAAGCGTTTAAAGTTTGTTTCCGTTCCATAAATACATTAAAATTTAGTTTTATGTATTTCGAAAGTGTATTTATTAAGTGTAACAACTTTTATATCAATATCTATAATGTAAACCTATTTTTAAAAAGTATGAAAATAGCCTTTTTAGCGTCTAAAGTGAGAACGCCGCTCAAATCATTGGTTTCGAGAAAAAAAAGTAAAATAGTTTTGAATTTGACAAGATTTTATCTGATCGATCTTCAACACTATTCGAAAAATGCTGCATTCTACATATCAGCAGGTATTGTTTGTAAGATAGTTTCCTAATTAACATTACACTGGGAGAAAAACCCAGCATGCTTTCAACAAAAGCCCTTGGTGGAAGACACTGTATTTCAAATGCTATAATTTAATGGAGGGTGAATCATAATATAATTGTGTCAACGATATCCTAATCGCTCTGGTAATAAGCTGCAGCTAGTTTCGCTGTATCATCTATTTCCCATTGGTGTTTGTTTTAAATGCCGTGGAATTCTCTTCTATAGCGCAAATTAACTCGATGTGACGATTGCATGCGTACCTAACAAGCTCCGGAAGCCTACTCCGTGCATGGTCTTACACGCGCTTGACTGCTTTTTTTCACTGTCCCGAATTTGTAGTAGAATCGTGCTATCGCTGAAAAACCCCGTAATCGGATAAAATTAGAAGAAGGCCAGTTTTTGACAGGTCATTCTGTAGGTGCCGCGGGTGCTAAATCCAACTTTGCCTAAAAATCGGGGTGCAGGGTTTCGTTTAGAGAATGAAGGGGGATGGGGGTGGATTGATGCCAAACTACATACAACTTCTACGACATCGGCGTCGTGCGACAAAATGTTCAGAAAAAGCCGGGCTTTAGTTTTGTCCACGTGCCGAAGTCGTGATAGTTCATTTTGGGGAAGAAAAAGTGGGGTGAAGTTTAAAAAAATCAGTTTCAATTCAATAACTCCTTAGGATAAATTTGTACATTTTTATTCAAATGGAAACGTTCTAGACCTTGAAAAGACGATCGAGAGTTTTCAACATTTTGGACTTTGTGTCAGTTTTTAAAAACAATCATCTGCTTTTGGTTTTTCGCATGATATTTCTACAAATGACATGAATCTACAATAACTAAGCAACTTTTTAAAGCATTGGTACGATATGCGTAGTACATTTTTTTTACAACGCAGGCGATCAAAGTCAGATGTTCGAATTGGTTTGGTTGAAAATTTTGCATAAGATCTTTTTTCATAAAGATTTTTTAATATTTAAGGTTAAAAAGAAGACTTTTCTAGATGAAACAAATAACCAAGAGGATTTTTTAAACCGGGTCAAAAACGTAATTTTTTAAATCTCGATAACCGTGGCACTTTTACTAAACTGAAATTCCAGCACATCGTAGGACATGATCTGACCTATCGACAGTTGCATAATTATCCATTCACACCAGGACACCCTGAGTGCATATATATATTTTTTTATTGGTTCGTTTCCAGCCGTACAGGGTCTTCCCCTTTTTACGAGCCCCAATCCGCCTTAAGGAGGGAGGTCTAGTTGGAACGTAAAAAAAGGCCCTTTTCCGATTTTTTTTCGACCAAACGATAAAATAATTTACAACAAAAGTTCTTCCGTTTAAAAGATATATATTTAATGTAAACATTATAATTTTTTAAAGAAATATGTTTCAAAATAAGCCGATACGTAACAATGGCCGAGGACGCTGCAAAAAAAACAGGTTTTGCGGTGATCACTCTCACGCTGTGACGGATTATCTGAAACCGACAAAACAGGGGGGAATCTTTAGTTAATGATATAGTGCTCTGGTTGAATGAAAGTTTTTGAAAAATTTCCATTTTTCAAAAAATGGCGGACGTTGAAAGTCAAAAGTGTTGTTTTGACCAAAATTTCACTTACAAAAATTGACTATAAAAAAAATAATTGTCCAAAAAAAATCCTTCGTTCATCCGGAGGAAAACTATGTATAGAAGAAGTGATATAAATTTCAACCCGATCGGTAAAGCCGTTCTCGAATTACATTGATCACCGACTTGGAAAACATGGTTTTGAGAAAAACGAGTTTAAAGTTTTGAGTACGATTTGCATGCAGATAAAAATTTTTTTTTGTAACTTACATAGAGTCGTCTATTCCTGGGCCATATAGTTCGCCTTCCTGCGCTTTATTAATTGCATCTGAAGCCATTTTCAGTTGCCGCCGAGCTACCCTCGCCTCTCGAGTGTTTTCCAGGGATCGCCGGTTAGCTTTCTCGACTCGAATACAATCTTCGGCCTTGGCAAACGCGTGAGCGTGTGCTCCCAACTTGATCCCCATAGCATCAAAGACTGCTAGCAAACCGTATGTACCCTCGTTAAAAGTGCCGGTAGCGATGCTGACGGCTATGCTGACGGTAGTATAGCTGGCAGGTAATGTTTTCGGCATGATCTTCCAAACGATTTGGTTAAAACTTTCGTGGCATCAATTCATCGTTTGTGAGACTTTCATAAATATGTTTTATTGCATCGAAGACTTGCTTCGGCAACGCAGTGTAATCGTGTTTGAAAGACTTCAACTTCTTCTCGGCCTTTGCTTGTTGATATTTGCACCACGAGTCAGCACCTCGTGGACACTTGTGATGTTGCGGTTTCTCGTCGGTTGAAATCTTGTGATAGAGCGTAGCCCAAATGGCATCCTTCATTTTTTTATCCGAATCAGAGTTGTCACGAATAGCTTTGCCAAAATACACAGATAATTGGTCAATTAATTTAGCAGTCAGTTTCCCTTTACCGCTGAGTCCTTTATCATTTTTTTTACACGAACGTAGACGGGTGCCCATCCGTTTTTGAATATGACCAACACATTCTTATATCAATATAGGTATGAAATACAATAAAGACCTTCCGCGACCCTTTGGAGTCAAGCGCACAGCTGCCGCTACCTGTTTACTTTATATGGCTCAAACACGGCGTCCTTCAAAGTTATGTATTTCGGCGAATAATGGTTTGATTTACATTCAATTAGTCGGAAAATACTCGTAAGATATTATACTTTTAGAAAATGAAAAAAAAAATCGATTTTTTGAAAATTCTAACTAGACCTCCCTCTCTCGAACTATTCCACAACTCTCCCCTACTTCCCATTCCACACCTCCCACCTTGCGGCCGCAGCCGATTTCCCCCTTTATATCGTATTCACCATGGCATATCTGCCATGGGCATAGGGAAACTACGGCAAAACCTATACCGATACAGCCGGTCACAAGTTCGCTTCCCAGTCACGGAACTTATCGTCTTTTGCCGGAAATTGTCGAAGAAAAAACATTTTCCGACGAAAGTACGCGGCTGGGTTTCGAACCCGCGACCTCCCGATTCGCTGGCCAGCACGCTAACCACTAGACCAACGCACCGGGTTTATATAATACACACACTATACCTGCAATAGTTCGATGACGTTTTGCGAAATGTAAACGAATAAGGATGCAGTTAAAAAGGAGTACAGAAAACATCAGACGGTCATCTATGAATTTATATTTGAAACATTGCAGATGGAGAATCGTTTCATGAAATAACAATCTAATTCCAATATTTTCCCGAATAAGCTTCCAAACTTCATCATCCGAAGCCGCTTCACTGTTACTCTACTTGGCACTATGCATTGCCCATCGATTTAGTGACTCTTGGCATATGCATTTGGGCTAATTGTCAGTTCCTTATTTCCTAAGGTAATGCTGCTTTTTTATTCATTACTTTCCATTTAATATACTCTTGATTATAATAAGCGAAATTTTAGCACGCCACAGGTCGTTAATTATTGGAATTAAAATAAAAATACAGTACTACCTCTCTAAGAGAGCCCTCGCTAAGAGAGAATTTCCCCGCCGTTCCGCTTGAGCGCATTTTATGGCTTCCCCCACCTAGCTCGAGCTGTCCAGTGTACCCGAGGCCTCTCGAGTTTGTCGCGGACAACTCAATGGATGGTGGGGGAAGGCTTCGGCGACGAATTTCTCGAGAATTTCTTCCCCTAACCGCCCTAGACCGCTCTCTTAGAGAGGTAGTACTGTATTGTCATAAGTGACTGTACAGATTCTAGGCTGTGAAAAATCCCATTAACTCGAATTCAATCTTTTTTTTTTTCAATTTCAACCCTACGGAAACTCCGTAAGTAGCTTGCCGGACGAACCTTCAGGACATACAGGGTGTCCCAGAACTCAACATCAAGCCGAAACGGGGTGACAGGATTGATTGTAACCATCATGAGAAAAATCAGAAAAAAAATCTATCCCATGCAGTTTGAAAATTATGGGCATTTAAGAAGAACCTAGAAATTTGGTCAAACTGTAACCATTTTTCGGTTATTGTCGTTAATTATTATTATTTTTGTTCATTTAAACTTTGGAACCGTAACCCTAAATAACATTTCTAGAATCACAGTAAAAAATAATGACACAAATGCCCCAAGTTTCCTAGAATTAAGACTATTTGTTAAACTATGAATTTAAAATATTCAAAATTTGTCTATTTTAAAAGGCCCTGCTTTAAAAAAAAAGTACTAGAGTGCCTTGGCAAGTGCCATTAAAAGTTGGCGCATTTAATCAGGATTGTAAAATGGTACAATACTTGTTAGTTTCATACTAAAAAAACGAGTAAAAAAATGAAAACCTCAAGTAACCCGATTTTTGCTAACCCATTTTACTCAGTTAAAATGTTTTTTATTCGCACAAGCTCTTGGTTGGTTCTTAATTTTACGGCAAAATGATGAGAGAGATGGATAGTGGACATGTTTGCCATGAGTGAGCGAGACAGATAGTGACGCCACGCAGTGAGATGGAGATGCGTCGTTTAAACGAGTGCGAATGAAGCAGATACAGACGCCATACCAAGCAAATGGGTACGCTACCAGTCTGACACCAGTTAGTACGTTTCGCTCATTCGTCTACTGCGCACCTTTCCGTATACGCTTGTGTTGATTTAGTACTGACAACTTTGGCTTCTCTTATTGGACTTGGATTTTTGTGAATTGGACTTGTCGATTACATACCGGCAACTTTGGCTTCTCTCTTTTGGAATTGGACTTTTGTGTTGGCATCCTTGTTATCTACCATGCCTACGCGCTACACTTCACAAGAAAATGCGAACATGCACCTCATTTATGGGGAATGCAGATGCAACGCAAGTGCCGCCGCTAGACTTTATCGTGAAAGATATCCAAATTTAGAGCGCTATCCGGATCACCGCGTGTTTGTTAATGTGCACCGTTCACTTACGGAGGGCGGCCATTTTCCGAATCAAATACGGGCTGGAGGTAGACCTCGCTTTCCTTACAAGGAAGAAGTGTTGCAAGAGGTCGCAGATGACCCAAATATTTCCGTTCGTGTAATTGAAGAAAGAACGGGAATACCCAAAAGCACAGCACATCGTATTTTACAAAGAGCCGAAATGCATCCGTTTCACGTACGAGTTCAAAGTCTTCTCCCTCGAGATTATCCTGAAAGGATTTCATTTTGTAGAACAATGCTACATAGGCATAATGAAAATCCTCAATTTATCCAAAAAATTCTCTGGTCAGATGAATCTACATTTAAAAAAGATGGTTACATAAACTTACACAATTTTCACGAGTGGCATGTGGAGAATCCACATTTAATGCGAGAAGACAGATCCCAGTATCGCTTTAAAGTAAACCTGCGGACTGGTATTTTAAACGGCAAAATTGTTGGGCCTTTTGAGCTGCCTGAGAACTTGAATGGCACGAATTACCTACATTTTTTACGAGAAAATTTACCAACTTTGTTAGAGGACGTACCACTAACAGATCGTCGCCACATGTGGTATCAACAAGATGGCTGCCCAGCGCATTACGCAGTGCAAGTAAGAGATTTCCTTGACCAGGAATATCCGGGAAGGTGGATTGGACGTTCAGGCACTATCTCGTGGCCAGCCCGTTCCCCAGATTTAAATCCCCTGCATTTTTTTTATTGGGGCGTTCTCAAAGAAAAAGTTTATTCAAAGCCCATTAAGAGCGTAGCCGAGCTGCGTGAACGAATTCTGCTGAGGACATCAACTCTCGAGGATATGCCCGGCTAATAAGTAGATCTTTTTTAAGAAGATGTAGGGCGTGTATTGAGGCTGATGGCAAACAATTTGAACATTTGCTGTAATAAAAAATGTTATTTCCCTATGTATCTGACTTTTATTCCAATAAACCTAAACTAGGTCAAGATTTTTCATTATTTTATTAATTTTACTTACTTTTGTTGACTTTGGTAAAAGTGGCGTCACTATCTGTCTCTCTCACTCATGGCAAACATGTCCACTATCCATCTCTCTCATCATTTTGCCGTAAAATTAAGAACCTACTAAGAGCTTGTACGAATAAAAAACATTTTAACTGACAAGGAACATCCCTCAGGTGTCCGCCTCCGATTTTGGTGAAACTCATAGATGTGATAGAGCATCGAAAACTTTGAGACACGTATTTTTTTTTATCGGCGGAAAAACGGATTTAAGAGGGGGAACCGCCCCTCAAAGAAAGGCGCGTCGAGGGGCGATTTTGCAGTTGCACCCAGAAGCAATCCACCGATCTGAATGAAACAAATGAAAAATTCTTCTAATGAAAAGCGATGAAAAATCCACTATGAAAATGTTAAGAAAAAATTTAATTAGGGGGTAAACCACCCCTCAATTTGCCTTTTTTCACCCCACACTTAAGAGGGTTGTATGCAAATTAATAAAACAGGTATCATTTTGAAGGGCAATTAAAATTAAAGTTGACGGGTTTTTGCGTTTTGGCGGCATAGTAAATTTAAGGGGGTAAACCACCCCTAACATAAATTTATTTATAATGGTCGTTTTTTCTGTGTTCAAAGTATATCCGCTGATTTTAAATATTTCTATAAGCTACAATTTAATGTTTTATCATATTTCAAAATTATTACATTCGTCTTAAGGGGTAACTACCCCTCTGACGAGAAACATCATTGAAGTATCCGCTTTCGATTTCGTTGAAACTCATATATGTGGTAAAGCATTGCAAACTAATAAACATGTTTTTTTTTGTATTGGCAGAAAAACGGTGTTAGGGGATGAAACCAACCCTCAAAGTTTCTCCCACAAGCAGTCCACCGATCTGAATGAAACAAAATCGAAAATTCCTCTAATATTAAGCGATGAAAAATCCACTACAAGAGTGTTGGTTAGAAATATAATTAAAGGGTAAATCACCCCTCCATGTGCTGCTTTTCGCCCTACGCTTAAGAGGGCTGTATGCAAATCAATAAAACAGGTATCATTTTGAAGGGGAATCAAAATTCAAGTTGACGCGTTGTTGCGTTTCAGCGTTAAAGGGGTAAATCACCCCTAACATAAATTTGTTCATTTCCATTCATTCAAAAAACCAGAAGATTTTGAAAATTCTATTATGTTTGGTTTTGGAGAATCGAACACACATTGAATACCCGGCTGCAATAATTTGGCCATTATCAGATGTGCATGGTGCAAAAAGTCGTTGTGTTTAAAGCATTTTTTGACGATTATCATTATTGCAGGAATTCCGAGCCATAATTGTTGATGGCTGATAGTGGATGGACTAGAAAAAAAAAAGTATATATCCCAAGAAAATGATTTGACGGCATATGACTGCGATACTTTTCACAAGTACTATTAATTAAATCAGCTGATATGATTCCCAAATGAAATTATATTAAAATATATTAAAAACATGCTCGTTAACCTACCGTAAAACCCTCAGTTTCATTAATATGTTTAATTAAATAAACGGTAAAATAATAAAATGTACATTCCTCCACAAAACGACGTCGCTGGCTAAATTATCGAAGTGAGCCTTATAACTTATTCTGGAAATTATTATAACTAATGATATAGTAGAAGTGTATGTTTATTCCTATGGAGATGCTTAATGGACGTGCATATTAAAACGGAAGCGTTTCGACACGAAAATATGAGTCTCATGAGTAAAGGGTAGCCCCACGTCCCCACTCCCAAAGTACCGCTCATAAACCTCAAAACGAATATGCGGCACACGCACAAACATAAAATTTATATTACCGATGAAATGAAAACAGTTTTACTGAAATTCGTGAAATTTTTCGCGAAACTTCAAACAAAAAGCAATTAGAGGGGGTAGGTTACCCTTAAAATGTAAAAATTTAAAAACGTAATAATTTTAAAACGCGGCAGATTATTTTGAATCCGCGGATATATGTTAAACACAGAAAACACGACGGTGATGAACAAATTTATGTTAGGGGTGGTTTACCCCCTTAAATTTGCTGTCCCGCTGAAACGCAAAAACGCGTCAACTTGAATTTTGATTCCCCTTCAAAATGATACCTGTTTTATTAATTTTCATACAACCTTCTTAAGCGTAGGGTGAAAAACGGCAAATGGAGGGGTGGTTTACCCCTTAATTATATTTCTAATCAACACTCTTGTAGTGGATTTTTCATCGTTTAATATTAGAGGAATTTTCGATTTTATTTCATTCAGATCAGTGGACTGCTTGTGAGAGAAACTTTGAGGGGTGGTTTCATCACCTAACACCGTTTTTCTGCCGATACAAAAAAAAACATGTTTAATAGTTTGCAATGCTTTACCACATATATGAGTTTCAACGAAATCGAAAGCGGATACTTCAATGATGTTTCTCGTCAGAGGGGTAGTTACCCCTTGAGACGAATGTAATAATTTTGAAATATGATAAAACATTAAATTGTAGCTTATAGAAATATTTAAAATCAGCGGATATACTTTAAACACAGAAAAAACGACCATCATAAATAAATTTATGTTAGGGGTGGTTTACCCCCTTAAATTTACTATGCCGCCTAAACGGAAAAACCCGTCAACTTTAATTTTGATTGCCCGTCAAAATGATACCTGATTTATTAATTTGTATACAACCCTCTTAAGTGTGGGGTGAAAAAAGGCAAATTGAGGGGTGGTTTACCCCCTAATTTAATTTTTTCTTAACATTTTCATATTGCATTTTTCATCGCTTTTCATTAGAAGAATTTTCGTTTTTGTTCCATTCAGATCGGTGGATTGCTTCTCGGTGAAACTGCAAAATCACTCCTCGACACGCCTTTCTTTGAGGGGCGGTTTCCCCCCTTAAATCCGTTTTTCCGCCGATAAAAAAAAATACGTGTCTTAAAGTTTTCGATGGTCTATCACATATACGAGTTTCAACAAAATCGGAGGCGGACACCTGAGGGATGTTCCTTGTGAGTAAAATGGGTTAGCAAAAATCGGGTTACTTGAGGTTTTCATTTTTTTACTCGTTTTTTTTAGTATGAAACTAACAAGTATTGTGCCATTTTACAATCCTGATTAAATGCGCCAACTTTTAATGGCACTTGCCAAGGCACTCTAGTACTTTTTTTTTTAAAGCAGGGCCTTTCAAAGTAGACAAATATAAAAATTTTTAGATTCGTAGTTTAACAAATAGTCTTAATTCTAGGAAACTTGGGGCAATTGTGTTATTATTTTTGACTGTGATTCTAGAAATGTTATTTAGGGGTACGGTTCCAAAGTTTAAATGAACAAAAATAATAAAAATTAACCACAATAACCGAAAAATGGTTACAGTTTGACCAAATTTCTAGGTTTTTCTTAAATGCCCATAATTTTCAAACTGCATGGGATAGATTTTTTTCTGATTTTTCTCATGATAGTTACAATCAATCCTGTCACCCCGTTTCGTCTTGACGTTGAGTTCTGGGACACCCTGTATGAAATTATTCGAAGCGTTTGAGTACTCCTTCACGTATATATTTATACTATACACGCGCTCGCTATGTGTACGTAGCGTCTCTCGTGTTACGCTGTAATTGTCTAGGAGTGTGAGATGGAATTTCGCACGCGTTCGAGTAACATACAGTAGACTTCTTTCGCAACACGGCTGGGATAGTTAGGGTCGGCAGTCAGGCAGATGCGCAGATACGATGAAGCTGCATTAGTTTGCCTGATTATCCTACGCGGCATACTACATCATGGAAGACAACCGCGGTGGAATTTTTCTCCCCCTTGAAAGTTTAATTCCTACAAGGTGTGTATTTTTATATCTCCTCTCTTAAATTCGAATTCACCCGAGTATGACCACTCAAAGTACGAAATAATGATGTACAACCTCAACATTCCGAACGGACTGGTAAGCTACAATAGATCGTTCGATGATGCCTTTTTTCCAATAAGATAATAACAGTAAAAACAATGACGATATTCTAATAATAATAGCATAACCGATGTGCTGGTCTAGTGGTTAGCGTGCTTGCACTCTGAAATCAGCGCATCGGGAGGTCGCGAGTTCGAATCACCGTCTCGTAGTTTCGAAGAAAAAATAAAAACACGGACGTGACGTAGCTCGAGTTCTACACGGATGTTGTGCACGCGGACCGGTACGTGTGTGCATGGCTGTGGCATGTGAGCTATTTCTCGACGAATCGCGACTAGCTCCAAGGCTGGGAAGCGAACTCGTGACCGGCTGCATTGGGATAGGTTTTCCGTAGTTTCCCTATACCCATGGCAGAAAATGTCATGGTGAATGCGATATAGAGCGGGAAGTCGACTGCGGCCGTAAGGCGGGGATCGATTAGGGATGTGGAGTGGAGAAAATGGTGTGCAATGCAATAAGGGGGAATACCCCGTACATGGAAGCTACAATAAGCGAAGCGTTCGCCGGAGCAGAGACAATAAAATAATAATAATAATAATAATAATAAAATATGATAATAAATAATAATAAATATAATAATAAATAATAATAAATATAATAATAAAATTAATAATAATAATAATAATAATAATAATAATTTGAGTCAATAATAATAATAATTTGAGTCAATAATAATAATAATTTGAGTCATCAACACCCTGGTCTATCGCAGTCACCTTTTGGGTTAGCCTCTGCCGACTACTTTGTGTCGTGCATGCAAACATTCGCCGGAGACCCTAATGCATCTACTGTCGGCCTGCCCAGTATATGCAGTCTCCGGCTATATCTATCGCCATAACGCGGCCCTAAGAGTGTTGTACTACCATCTACGGCACTCTTATGGGATAGACCGGGAGCCCGTGCCGCCTTATTTACCAGGAGATATTGGGTCCGTTGTCGTGGGCGAGAGGTGCAAGATTTATTGGAACTTCTCATTCGCGACCATCGGGCCGCTTCAAGCGACTAAGCCTGATGTTGTCCTCTTCGATTTCGACTACAAGACGATATACGTCATTGAGTTCTCGGCTCCGGCCGAAGTGAACGTGTCGCGAAACGAAGAGGAGAAACGGCTCAAGTATCAGCCTCTCCTGGCCGAGCTACGTCGTTTGCACCGAGGATTCAGGGTAACTCTCGTTGTCCTCATCATCAGCGCGCTAGGGGGGATAAAAGAGTCTTTTGTATCAGGCCTCGCTAGCATACCGGTTTGCAAACCCGGTGTCCGGTTGCTGGCGGGTCAGATGCAGAAGGCGGTCATACTTGGGTCCCTCCGTTTACTCAGGCAACACGATTGTGGACTGCGGTAGCCGCTAACCCTCTGGCTTGAGGGAGCGGCTATCGCAGAGCGATATATCCGATTTTTCGCGCGACTTTTTGACTGGGCGGCAGCCGAGGGGATGTCGGAACCCTCGAGTGCCGCCCAGCGTTATTGTTCCGGTCTAGGTTAAGACCGAGCCTAACCCCCGGGGGTAGGTGAATGTTTCCCAGTGCAAACTAAGGAAGTGCGTTGCCCGGAGCAATAAAGTCTATTATATTAAAAAAATAATAATAATAATGGCAATAGTATAGAAGTATAATAAGTATAGCAAATATAGCAAGTATAGCAAAGTATAGCAATATATAGTATAGCAATAGTAATAATAATAAAACAGTAATAATACCAAAATCATTCAAGCAATGACTATAAAAATAATAACTGTGATAATGCTCTGTAACATCAATATAAAATCAATTAAGGAGTTGGATTACTGTGAGAATTTCGGAAAATCGTTCGTAGCTTGACGTATCTCAAATTGAGAAGAAATGTCCTACATGTGGTGCAGGAATTGCAGATTGAAAGTAAATTTATTATTACGATGCTACAACTGCTAGTAAAGCTTGGAACGCGTTTTTTTCTAAACTATGCTTTTCAAAACGACCTACATGATTCATCGACATCTAATGAACGGATTGACTTGAAGTTTGGTACACTTCTTCAGTGTACCTAATAGTAGTTTAGTCTTGAAGGACGTTTTTCTTTTCAGCGTTTTTTATTATTTGTTAAAAATAATGATATAAAGTTTCTCGAGAAAATCGAAAAAATGCACGTTTTTTTTGGTGAATGAAACACGATAATGAAAAAACGCCCGGTCAAGTCTTAGTTAGCCAACATTATCTATTTCGAGAAAAAAAAAACTAGTTTTTTTTGTTTCAGAACAACCGGGTGACCAAAATCAAGTACTCCGTTGAGCCCCTCACGTTCGTAGGGCCTTCACAAGATTGTTTATAACTTCTTTAAGCCTCGCATGCCCCACTGGGGTCTGAGAAACCCGAACAAAACACGCAAAATCAATTTTTTTTTGCTTTTCTCGAGAAAAAATATTTTTTAAACGAGTATATCTCAGAAGTTCTTAACTTCGCTAATTCGGTCAATGCGTAGACAGATTCCTCGACTAAGAGGCTATCGATTAAAAAAAAATCCATTGAAATACGACTATTTTACTCGGCATGATGATTGAAAATTTGAATGGGGTTCCACTAATCCGAGTGTCGCAAGTATGTCCCGAAAAAAATGTGGCATTCTAGGGTCAATTATTTCTTTTAATTGTCATTTGGTACACAACTTTGTTAATGTGCATACAAATAAATAAATGCACAAACGTGTACAAATAAATGTATGCATTTGTGTATACAAATAAATGTATGCATTTGTGCATGCAAATAAATGTATGCATTTTTTCATACAAATAAATGTATGTATTTGTGCATACAAATAAATGTATGCACAAATAAGATTTTTCAATGATTTTACTTATTCCTTCAAAATCAATTTTTCTCCATAACCCTGATTTCCGGGTTGTAACAGTAGCCAAACCCCTTAGCACAGGGCTCAGGAGAATATATATTATGGCAATTTGTAAAAATGAGCACAACATTGTGGAGGTAAATTTGTCTCCAAAGTTGTTTTGTACACACTTTTAAACTAGAGTCAGAACAAATTGTCGGAACTGGTGTAATTGGCCAATAAGGGAAAAAATCTTCAACGAACCAATTGATAGTAGTTATGGAGATTAGCCATCCACACAGCTGACCTGCTGAGATGACACTCCACCACGTGCAACACTAAACTTTTAACTTCGTATAGTTCCCTAAACCGCATACATCACAACTTTTCGCTGTTAATTACACTGCTGATGGGATACACGTTTTTCTACCCAGTCACGACACCAAAGAGATGCACTATGCAGATTCAAGCTACTATTACTTCCACAAATCACCGCAAAGTGTGTAAATAAACTTTTAAAAAATTCACGCTATAATTGTCGAAAGATATGGAACCGTGCGCCGCTGCAATCGAGATAAAACTGACCTGCCACTACCGGAACGAAGAGAGCCGAGTAACAGAACACGACTTATTCCCCTTCTCGTCGTCTCTTTTACCGTTCTGCCCTCTTTGCCTCTTTTTCTTTCCGTTCTGTCTCTTTCTCCCTCCCTCTTTCTCTCTCTCTGCCTCTCCCTCTCTCCTTCCTTCTTTTCACCTCTCAAGTACCAACGCTGTTCTTAGCCTCCGAGCATAGAAGAGCAACATTCACCGGGAAGAACGAATCACATTTCACTCCGGCGATTTCTTCGAGAGCGTCAATCCAGGCGCTGCTTCTGACATTTTCTCCAGGCTAGCGGGCAAAACTACGCAATGCGAAACAGGAACAAGCTTGTATCGTTGCAATGCAACAAAAAATTCATTTTTATATTTTTATTGAATTTTTATTATTATCCAAAATCTTTGTTTGCAGATTTCGATTTCGGATCTCTGAGTCAGCATCTTCAAAAATGTTCGAGTTATTTTCGTCGCTTTAAAGGGTCCGAAAAATTCAGATATTACAAAAAAGCATCGGATTCTGATGATGCAAACTTCAATCTTTCTAGATAGACCTCTTGCTATCAAAGTCTTTATCAATAGCGAGCGGTGTCAAGAAAATACGAATATCGTAGGAGGAAAGGTCACTTCTACTTTGCGCCATGTTGCAGAAATGATCTTTTATTTATTGAAATTCTGTAACTGCATAGCCTGAGAATTTCTCAACGACATTCAGCTTTGTTGTTGTGAAGTTCAGTCGATATAACGGCAAAGTAGCAACGTTGAAAAACGAACTATGAAAGTCGCGTAAACCATTCAAGTCATTCTAGCCAGAGACCCAAGGGCAAATCAGCTAGGGTCGCGAAATATACATCGATGATTCAATGTTTCGAATTTTATAAATTTTCTGATGCCGTCTCGGGATTACTCGTACTTTATTACTTATACTCGCATTCTTTGTAGCACTAATACAATCGACGATGATGGGGCATTATTAAATGAGGTTAATAGAAACGAGCTAAAGTTATTTCAGTAGACAGCAACGGGCTGACGTCCGGACGTTATTCCTACAGGAAGTTCACCACACTTTCCGGTAAATATTTGGATGCGTTTTTCTGAAATATCAGCCAGTCGCTGATTCGTCCATCCCGTTCCCTGCACTTTGAATGATTAAGATGGTTTGATTAGCAACACTCCTTTTCTCTTCATTCGTTATTGAATAGTTTCATCCTGGCCATTTAACAGTGTTGTACAACGCGAATGAAATGCACCATATGTGTACCATGTTACCATGAGCCCCGACATTGGGGCACGGTGAGAGGCTGAATGAACACTGAAATAGGGTGCCCAAGGGAGACGCTTGCGAGTGGCTATTGAATACGTTTGTGAGCGTAGTAGCATCCAAGTACACTATAAAGTTTTGGTAGTGGTGTTAGCAATACGAAACGGCAAACATTATCATTATGTGACAGATGGAGCGAGAAAGAATACAGGGGTCCCATGTATATAAGGGGGATACGTAAAGTTTATATATGTGTATATGTAGGTATATACGTTAAACTGCGAAGCTAAGGGAGCTAGGGCGAAACCAAAGGCGTCCAGGCGACTGACTGCGTTTTGAATTGTGCTATTTGAGCTGGAGCGAAGACCTTAGTCCGCAAACGAAAATCAATTTTAATAGACTCGATCTTGTAAATGGAAAACTATCCAATTGATTGTCGGCTTTTTCGTTTCCAAAGAAAGACGAATATCGTTTGTCTGCACAATTAGTTTATACGCAACATGCTTAGTAGATCTTTCATCTTACAGTCTACAAAATCCAGCTGGAATCTGAGTAAGCTTCATCAAATACAACTTCACAACAAAGCCAAATATTTCTGCAGTCGGACATCATTTGTTCCCTTATGTTGCAAATTTTGATGTTTTCTGGCTAAAGGTCGAGTACCGATAACGGATCTAAATGAGAGTCGATCTATGAATCTTAATTAACTTTTCGTGACACTTCTCATTTCTTGATACGTGGAAAATCGTAGTGGAAAAAATTTAGATTAAATTCCGTTACCGTCATAAAGACCGTATTAGATTTACTTCAAATATTAAACACATTCGTATATGGCTAATTGATTATTTCGTATCTTAGATTTTATTATCAATGGAACAATAGAGTAAGTATAGTCTGCAGTGCTGAAGATTCAATGAAATATTCAAAACAATAACAATATTAACAGAAAAGAGGAGGAAAAAGCAATACAGCCAATTTACAGCTTACAGGAGCTCGCACGCATCGGCCGGTGAAGCCTAACCTATTCGATATTTACAACGACCATCAGGGTTGGAACAATGGTCCAGGGTGTACCAGTGTAAGAGTAATAACAACGGAGTGTCTACCCGTCCGGTTATCGGACGAATAAGCGTATGTTATTCGTCCGGATAGCGGCGCAGTTCACGCTGCTTTTCGAGGAGGTGTACATATTATTGTAATTCGTATGAGCTAGTATTCGGACGAATAACATATAAATAATCGTCCGTATAAAATGAGTTACATTGTTAAACAAACATCCGGACGAATAATTCACACGTATTCGTCCGAATAAAATCTTTATAATTTTGTAGTAGGTTATGCAGACGAATAACATATATATAATCCGGGATAAAATTAGCGACATCGTTAGCTATCCGGACTAATAACATATGTATACTCGTTCGGATAAAACCTGTATTACTATTGAACGAGCTATCCGGACGAATAATTTGTAGTTTTTCGTCCGTATACAAATCTTTGATTTTTTATCATTTTTAGTAGGTTATCCGGACGAATAACTCATGTATAATAGTCCGGATAAAATATGCGCAATCGTGTAGCAAGCTATCCGGGCGATTAATATATATGTAATCATCTGAATAAAATCGGTACAATTATTTACTGAATTATCTGGACAAATAAGAGTATGATACTCGTCCGGATCGACCCTGTGTGGCAGCTTCCTCGGAGTTCCCTGTTAAAGGGTAGCCGGGCGAATAAGCGTTCGTTATTCGTCCGGGTAGTGCGCGAGTGTTTGGGTTTGCCATTGCTGGTGCCATGGTAACACTTGCTTGTATCACTTTGCCTACGCTCGCGTTGACTGAGGCTCGACCAACGAGTATTGCCGGTTAGTCTAGCAGGCCTTGGGTGCAATTTCTATATTTTTCATTCGTAATTCAGTGTCGTTGCAAAAAGGTGTAAAAACTTGTGCTGAAAAGGTGTTTGCAGACACATGTAAGTATATTCCGTTATTATCGTATAGCCAATAATGATATAAATAATTGTTGGAATTGCAAGTCGAAAGACGGTTAGGTTCGATTGATTTGTTATTTGCGTAATCTATTCGAGCCGAATCAAGATTGCTATTTTGTTCTTTATATCGTATTTGTCGAAAATGTTTGTGTCAAACAAAAAGTGATAGTGAAAGTAAACATTTGTGACAATCACGGCCTGTGATTGTGATGAAAATGTTGATTCGGCCAAATAGGAGGTTATATTTCATTTTTAAATATTTTTCATGTAACCGATATTTATGAGTCTTTTGTAATTGTTTATTTCTCGTAGCTGCCTCAAAGAGTTCAGAGCAGCCTACTTGTTCAAAATTTTCGTTCGAACTGTCAGATGATAGTGACTTCGAAGATATTGCATTACCTGCGAAGGTAGTGGACGATAAAACGTCAACGGTAGCTATAGAGGCTTCAAGGAGTGGTCTACAAGTTGGCGATTCTTTTTCTTCGTACGATGATCTGAAGGAAGAGATCGAGAAATATCAGCAACAAATGAATGTTGTTTTCTATAAACGCGATTGTGTGCTGATAACGCAAAGCTGAAAAAGGGGTATTTCGAGGTACATGAATGAAATGTTAAAATATTATTCGCTTCGATACCATTGCATACATGGTGGGAAACGGTTCAAGTCAATATCTACAGGCGAGAGATCATCCTCGTAAGTTTCATATAACTTCAATTATATTTGAATGAAAATTACATATTTAAAAAATGTATGTATTGTAGGACGTTTTAGAAGCAATGCTCGGCATATGTTCGTTTAGCGCTGAGTGGAGATGACAAGACATTAATAGTTGCTGAAATGAATACGACCCACAATCATCTATGTTTAAAAGTATTAATTATTTTTAAAGATATTGTGCCTTTTTATTATTTATTGTTCCGTTGGTTTCTGATCTTGATGTATATATATTTTTTTTATTACTTTTTTAGAAGCTTTATCAGCATTTGCCTCAGGTAAGGTCACTGCCTATGAAAGAGAAAAAAGACATTGCTGAGTTGTTGAAAATGGGTGCCAATCGAAAACAAATAAAGTTCTAGCCGAAACCGGTCAACAAGTCTTACTTAAGGATCTTTCGAATATCTCGGCACGACAAGGGACCCCCAACAATTTACAAAACACCATCAAGATACTTCGTGAAATGTATGGTAAGCATTGTGCATGCGTGCGTGAGTGTGTGCGCGCGCGCGCGCTTGTGTGTGTGTGTGTGTGTGTGTGTGCGCGCGCGCGTGTATATGATATCTCATAATAAAATTGTTATATTATATTATGGTGTATGATCTTTGTAGATGCTGAATGCCACGTTTACGAGGAACATGGGGCATTCAAGGGTTTGTTTTTTGTAACGAAACAAATGCAAAAATCGATGGATGCATTACCTGAATTCGTGGGTTCGACTTCGTGTTGGAATTCGACGCAACATTCAAATTGCTGAATATACGAGCACCGGTTTACATAATGATTCTCGAAGACTCTGAGGGGTCCACTGAGATCGTAGCTGTTTCAATATTGACCACTGAGGATGCAGATAGCATGCGATGGTTTCTCGATATGATCAAGAAAACGCAGGCAGCTTGGATGCGAATTAGAACAGTCATGGCCGACAAGGATCTCCTCGAAAGAGAAATGATAAGGCAACAATTTCCTATGGCCAACGTGTTAATTTGCATATTCCATGCATTACGTACTTTTAACCGCGAAATTACGTGTGACAAGCTTGGAATTACAACGGATCAAAGAGATCAGGCAAAAGAAATATTCCAAAATATGGTATATGCATCCTCGGAACATACCTACACGCCATTGTATGATCGGCTTAAGGAAAAAGTGCCACATGCCGTTTTGACATATTTCGAGAAAAAATGGCATCCTATACGACATGAATGGACTTTAACGAAAGAATTCATGCAGAGAAATTTCCTCAATACCACCAACAATCGAATAGAGTCACTAAATGGCAAAATTAAAAGTGTTGTCAAGCGATTCAGTACTCTAGAGGAATTCGTCGAACGTTTATTCGTTCTGATTGTTTGCCTTAATTCCAAACGGGATCCTAAAGCGGCATATAACTACCAAAAAGCGCTTGTTACTTCATTCGAAGATATTTCTCCGGAACGTTTTTACTCGAATTTGCTCACACGACATGCTTTCCGGTTCATTAAAACGGAACTTCAATATAAAGGCGATAGCGAGTTCGTTAAGCTAGAGGCGGGAGATATTTTTCAATCGCAGTGTCGCGGATCGCGAATCTACTTAACATCGAGGTCCTGTGATTGTCCGGCCTATTCGTCCATGAAATTGCCGTGCCGGTTATTGTTCCATGCATACATTTTTCATTTCTCGCATTAATTCCTGATGAGTTTTTTTTGGTCTATGATTGTAGTATATATTTTTTTAACTTGTTTTTTGGTTACATATGATTATAGGCATATCTTCGCTATCAAAAGCCGCTTGAGAATGTCCCTTTGCGATGCATCGATGTGTGATCAAAGATGGACGCGGAAGTACTTTCAGAATCGTGTTTTTCAATCGGAAGAATCCGAAGTAGATGTCCCCTTGGTCACGCTTACCTCTCAAGTCTTTCGCCCCCGGATTTTGTCGCAGAACGAGCGGTATAGAAAAGCTTTTATCGTGGCAAAAACGATGGCAAGTTTGGCTTCAGAAGTAACGGGCACCGCGTTCCTCGAGCGCTTGCCGTGAATGGTCAATTTGAAAGCTATGTGGGAGCATAATCGCGATACAGTTGCGGGTTGTATTGTAGATCCCTGCGTAAATTCAAACCACCTATGCAATTCAACTAACGCTTTACTCCTTGAAAATAACGAATCAACAGATCAACAAGATGATACTTCGAAAATAACCCCAGATAATCAAGACCAGGTCGATTGTTCTCACCTCCAAGTTCCGCCAGTATTAAAGCGAAGAGGGAGGCCAAAGGGATGCGATAAAACAGTTATTGGATTGGCAAAGAAACAAAAAAAAATATCGATGACAAAAACCTTCCTTTTTGTAAACTCAGAGAAGAGGGGAAAGCAACGAGAATTTTAGAATGGTTACTAGAGGATAATGTTGACGCAGAATTAGTCATAAAAAAGGGACACTGGTCGGACATGAGTTTATTCAAACCGATCACAACCGTGTTCCACATTCATTGATCGACGACGAAGTTAATTTACTTTTAGTCAAAAAGTATTTCTCCGTTCAAGCATGGAAGACGGTCGAGAAATTTTTAGAAACGAAAAAACAAAATGTGGTCTTCCTCTGTGGATATTGTTGTGCAGATTTGGATGAAAGGGTAGGCGAGTCCCGCCAGAGCAAACAAAACCAAAGGAGCGACCATCAATTAGTCATAAGATGTGATTATTGCTTCATTTGGTATCATTTGCCGTGCGTCGCTTTAAAAAAAGTACCGAAAGCAAAATTCTGGATATGTCCCGGTTGCTAATAATACTATCCTTTGATATTCCCTGGCTGTGAACAAATTTCCAAAAAGGCTGTGAACCAATTCATTTAAAAAAAATTACTATATAGGTTTCAGAAACTGTATACAGGGTGTCCCCGAACTGATGGTAGTCCCTGAATTGGGGGGTTGGCGGTGAAATTCTGAGTCGATTGACATAAGTATGTATGGGTCTCAGGTCGACCCCTGAATTATGATACATTTTTAAAGACGGGCCAATCAGGTGTGCTCAATGAGCCAGCGTACGTCGGTGAACGATATGCGCGTGCAGTGGTAGCTGGCGGGAGCACCGCACCCCTACTTATGCGTATCGCTCACCGACATACGCTGGCTCATCGAGCACAGCTGATTGAATTCAGGGGTTTATCCCAGACCCATACATACTTATATCAATCGACTCACAGTTTCACCGCCAACCCCTCAATTCAGGGACTACCATCAGTTCTGGGACACCGTATATAATGTTCCTCTCCAGTATTTCTAAGGACATAGTTTAAAAGTTTATGTTAAGTTTTTTTCCAGTATTCCTAAAGTAAATACAAAGTGTAAAATTATAAAAGGTACTATAAAATTGTTATTGTAGTTCATACGTTTTCAGTGTTTCATAATAATATATCAGTATTGTCATTGTGTGTTTTAAATGTCATCGATACCCTTTGATTAGAAGGTTTTCGTCGACCGGTCATACGTACGCGGAAACTGTCGTAGACACAAGGCGTTTGGCGGGGGGGGGGGTCCGGGGGTGCAACCCCCCCGACGGGGTCCAGGGGGGTGGAACCCCCCAAGGACACCAAACATAGTTTTGAAATGATCTTCTAGACGCATCTAGCCGATTCAATTACTTACCCGGACAAAAAAACGTATATAACTCATCCGGATTCGTTTCTACAGAGTTCTGGAATTTATCCGGATGAATAAACGTATATTATTCGTCCGGAACCACTTTTAGATGATTCCTATACTTACCCGGACGGATAAATGTATATTAATCGTCCGGATAGCTTGTTTAACGATTTTGCTAATTTTCTCCGGACGATTATATATATGGTATTCGTCCGGATTACGTACTACGAAATTATAAAGATTTAATTCGGACGAATACGTGTAAATTATTCTTTCGGATAGTTTGTTTAACAATTTAATACATCCTATCCAGACGATTATATATATGTTATTCATCCGGATACTAGCTGACCCGAATCGCAATAATATGTATGCCTCCTCAAAAAGCAGCGTGAATCGGGCCGCTATCCGGACGAATAACATACGTTTATTTGTCCGATAACCGGACGGCTAGCCACATCCTAATAACAATCACCATAGGGTGGGGTTGTTCTCTTCCATATCTACTGTGTAATGATCCTAACTGGACTGCCGATTTTATCAGGTAGAGTGACACAGATTTTAGACTATTTATCCAAAACCAGAATTTAGACGTTACGTAAAACTGTTCACGTGAAATGGAAGTTATACATATAATGTTTGAATATATATAGCCGGGTAGCGCACGGTGAACATGCGGTTGATGCAGTATTTTTTTCTCATCTTTAATCCTTCAAAAAAAGCATTTTTCAAAAAAAAAACAAAAAACAAAATCGCCAATATATTTTTTTAACATGAAATCTTGCCACGTCGAATAAAGTTATATGTACCGGGCAAGATGTGTTCTGGCTTATTGCAATTTATTTAGCTACTGTTTGTAGAGATAGATAAGGCGATTTGGGAAAATGTAGATGTAATTACTTGTATTCTACAGATTACAGTGTCGATGCTGCTTTTTTGGGAGAAGGTGGCTTATTTTCTCTAAAGTTGTATGTATATATGTTATAGTTAAAATTCATTTTTCAGTTTAAACGTGTTTCCCCTAGTAAAAACTATCTCTTAAATGCCTTCGTTAAAATTGGTTCTTCCTAGGAAAAACTAGAATTTACTGATGAATAAATTCGAGCGTTATTCAAAATTCGTATTGACTGGTAGAAAGTATTTCCAACGAAGTGAATGAGTTTTAACTGTTTCTGAAGGAGGTCAAAGTTTGGGTTGGTTTGGGTTTTGAAACATAAATTCTAGTGTTTACTAGGAAAAATAGTTTCAACGAAGGCGTTCAGTCAGAACTAGTTTTTACTACGTGAAATGCCTTTAAATTGCAAACAGATTTTAACTGAACGTGTATTTTTTCTCCGCAGAGAGAGATTATGCCAATGATTAATAAAAACAAAAATTCAAAGGTAAAATATATTCCATTTTATATGTATTTACAAAATGAGCATTTCTACAATATTTCAGATTTTTATGTATGTTTGTATACGCTAAAAAAATAGACAGAAAATCGGATAAATACACTGGAGTGAATAAGGACCTAACACTAGTGCAACGCGGGACCTGGCATATGTGTCACGAGCTGGCAGAGACCCACGCGATACAACGCTAAAATCCTTTTCGCCTGCCTTTTGACTTCATCGACTTACAGTAACTGGAAAACACCAACGATTTCAGAGATCAATACCACCAATAGGAATTTCTACAAGGCTTGAAGTTCTGCACCATCTGTCGGTCACGGTGCATAAGACCCATGCGATCGGATTTATATATCAGGCTTACGGCAGCTTAGCCAAGGCAAGAGGAATCCTCAATCCTCAAGGAACATCTATGAATACGAGTGAAAGAATCAGTTCTTTAAACCCGCATTCATAGATGTCCTTCGAGAAATAAGGATCTCTTGTGCTTTGTTCTGTTATACGTTACTCAATGCCGTGAGAAAGGTATGTTAGAATTAGCTTTTAAGATTATTACAGGGCCAGGTGGGAATGCTACCATCCAGGTGAAATTTGTTTCGAAAGTATAAAACCCTTAGTTGATCATCTGGTGCAGTTAGGGTACGATCCACAGTATCGTTTTTTATTAGAAAAAAAAATTCGGAAAGTCAACGTTTTTCGTAGACTGATCACATTACGCTTATGGAAACCTCCCGATCACTTTTCATTACATTATTTCAATCTGTTTAAAAAATGCAGGCAAGGTGTTTAAACAAAAATAGGTTTGGTTACATTAATTTTCGGCCTTGACACCGTGAAAATTACGCGTTATTTTTATAAAAGCGTTAATGTTCTTCATGGCGAATTTCTGCAAAAATCAAGCACACTAAATATTAGACTGTGCAAACACGGCAAGGTGACAGACGGCACAAATGCTATACCTACCTTATCCACGTTCAGTAATTATGCCCGGGGACCTCAAACTAGTTGCTCAGGAATATTATCTGTTCTTATACCCTTGATTAGTAGTGATTATTTAATATTGATTGGAGATCTACGTTCACAAATTATGAGTTTCTATTAAAGACAAAATACAGTGGAATTTTGGTCAAACAATAATTTCTCAGAACATCGGTAAATTATTAAAGTTTTTGATTTCTTTCAAATTATAGACAGATTCAGTACACACTTTTTCTTTCCAGCAAAACAATGCTTTACTCGGACCTCTACTTATTGTTGACATCTCAGGCCGATTTTGAGGTAATGAATGCGGCGCGCATGTCCCTAACTTTGCGACACTTCTGCCAACCTGAGCATTATCATATACCACGATTCACGACGTTGCTAATACGTCTCGCGTTAGTTGAGCGAGAAAAAAATATAGAAATTAATTATACAAAGCAATGAAAGCATTTCATGTAATCATCGAATGTTCAAAAATGCATATATCTATAAATAGGCTTTAAGGGAAAAAGAGATCATTTTCGGAACCAAACGTCCGCTTGACGCCGTGACACGGTCTTACATACAGGGCTTGAAAAAACGGTCGTATTTGATAGGTGGCGAGCACGGTCTGGAAACGAAGCCCGATTTCTATGGAGCCGGGTGGTACCGTTGAGAGACCCACGTTTTATTCCGCTAGCCGCCACATGCATCGCTGCTATCGGAGGGTACCCCCCACCCGCGGTCTTCTGTGATTTCACTCTTCCCTCCTTACCGCTTATTATTTCCCGTATTGTCATGTGAACCATAACCTCGGCCCGTGTGTCATCTCAGACTCGTGAAGTATTTCTTTAACAAACACGAATATTTAAAAGTTAATTGTTTTTCGTCTATCAAGTAAAAATACATCGCCGTAAATTGGTAAAATTGAAGAAGATAATGATCCGATTAATACCATTTTTACTAATGCATAAAAACCCAAAACAAAATAAATCAATAATTACAAATCAAATAATGTTGGAGCTGGGATGTCGTAGAAACAAAATAAAACTCATAAACGAGCAGGTTAATGGAAAATACTAAATGTGATTACTTATTTCATTTTAATACAATAATAAAATATACATGAAGAAAAGAGAAAAATATATTTGGTCGGAGTATTTTAGGGAATCAACTCTTCCCGTCCAGGCGATTTTAAAGACTGCCTTTGGTCTAACGAAGAGCCTTCTGATAGCCCGCCGAAATCGATCGGAGGACACCTTAGATTGAGTTCAGCGTCCGCTCGTTCAAAACAAAGCTGTTGAGTCGTCTCTATGTTGGGTGTTGCTAACCCGGCCAAACGCTTGGACGGATATTACTTTCCAACAAATAATCATTCAATTTGGGAACGTACATTATGTACATAATTTTTACTTAGCGCAATTAATTAATCCGAATACTGTAGAAACTGGAAAAGAGCTTACCCGGCCAATCAAATCATTTACATACGCCAATAATACGTATACAAAAAGAAAGGGCCCTGATGGAAATCCGCTTATTGGAATTCGACAAATAATGTTGAAATCTGTTAAAAAATGTCAGAAACTGTGAAAATGAATAGATTCTAACATAATTTGATGGAATCGTACATATTTTGATAGATTCTGTCGGAAATAATCTATGAAAATCGGACAGAACCTCACATATTATGTTAATTTTACGGAATGTCATAAAATCACAGAATTCGATACTTTCTGTCATCTTTTTGTCAGAAAATGACATCTTTTAACAAAAAATGATAAAAGTGATTTTCCCTTTTTTGACATATTGTTGCATCGAAAAGAATGACAGAAAATGACAAAAAATGATAGAAAACGATAATTTTTATCATAATTTGTTGTCACATTTTTGTTGAATTCTGACAGATTTCAGCTGTCATTAAATCAGAGAGTTTGATACTTTCTGTCATCTTTATGTCGGAAAATGTCATCTTTTAACAAAAAATGATAAATAAGTTTTCCATTTTTTTACATATTGTTGCATCGAAAAAAATGACAGAAAATGTCAAAAAATGATAGAAAACGATAATTTTTATCATAATTTGTTGTCACATTTTTGTTGAATTCTGACAGATTTCAGCTGTCATTAAATTACAGAATTTGATACTTTCTGTCATCTTTATGTCGGAAAATGTCATCTTTTAACAAAAAATGATAAATCAGTTGTCCATTTTTTGACATATTGTTGCATCGAAAAAAATGACAGAAAATGTCAAAAAATGATAGAAAACGATAATTTTTATCATAATTTGTTGTCACATTTTTATTGAATTTTGACAGATTTCAGCTGTCATTAAATCACAGAATTTGATACTTTCTGTCATCATTGTGTCGGAAAATGTCATCTTTTAACAAAAAATGATAAATCAGTTTTCTATTTTTTGACATATTGTTGCATCGAAAAAAATGACAAAAAATGCAAGAAAACGATAATTTTTATCATAATTTGTTGTTACATTTTTCGTGAATTCTGACAGATTTCAGCTGTTAGTGAAGAGGAGCTTTATTGTGAATAAAGTCAGAAATAGCATAAACTACATTTGTATGGAATATTTATTTTATTCAATATTTATTCTAATGGTCGATTGTACATCCCTGTGGTGTGTCGCTATATATTTTTTTTCGTCGATGTACATTAAAACACACGGACTTTTTATATCTTTAGGTTCACACACAATCAATTTTTCAGTACATTGACATTCCTGGAGATGGTTTATTTCAACTTGCAAATCACTCAAGGAGGAATTATTTTTTATTACTATTTTAAAAAGTAAGACCACATTTTTCACACCATCGTTGGCTGTTTGTATTTGTAAAACTTTAAAAATTTCTCCCATTTCATTGTTATTTAATAAAACAACGGAATCGTTAATTTTCGTACAACGTTGTTCATTGTATAATTTTGTGGAGTATCGATTTCAAATTCGTCAGATGTCAAAATTCATCAGAATATATCATATATTTATAATGCAAAACGTCAAAAGTTAACAAGTTCGGTCATTATATGACAAAAAATAAAAAAGAATGATATAATTTGACAGATTCGGTCATAATATTTCATGAATGTTAAAGAATTCCATTTCGTTCCATTAAATAATGACATTTAATGACGAAAATCTCACAAAAAATAAGAAAGAATGATATAATTTGACATATTCGGTCATAATATTTTATAAATGTTGAAGAATTCCATTATATTCCATAAAAAAATGACATTTAATGACGATAATCTCACAAAAAATAAGAAAGAATGATATAATTCGACAGATTCGGTCATAATATTTCATGAATGTTGAAGAATTCCATTTTATTCCATCAAAAAATGACATTAAATGACGAAAATCTCACATAAAATGGAAAACTCTTACGACATTATATGACATATTATGTAAGATTCTGACAGAAATTACTGAATTATAACATTACTTTTCTGATAAAATATGACAGATTCTGTAAAGCATGTTCCAATTTCCGGTCAGAAATCATGAACTTCTCACAGAAAATGTCAAATCTCGAAATAATATGACAGATTCTGTCGTATAAATGAGATATTCTGATATTATTTTTCATTGAAAGTTGACGGAATATTATCAAATCTGACATTTTTTGTTAAAATCTGACGAATTCCAATAAGCGGATTTCCATCAGGGGGATGAATAAATTTAACAAATTTATTCGTCCTCAGTACTTAACGCATCTGATTTAAGAAACCATTTTGTTACCTGAAAATTAAAAGAAATTGTTTTTAAGAATCGAACCCCGAAGCTTGGAATTACCAAACTTGTAAGGAACATCCCTCAGGTGGCATTCTTCGATTTTGTTGAAATTTGGATATGTTATAAAGCACCGAAAAGTAAGCGATAGGTATGTATTTTTTTATCCGCGGAAAAACCGTTTTAAAGGGTGAAATCAACAAAATGGGGTTATTTTAACGAGGGGAAAAAATTAAAGTTTACGTGTTTTTGCCCAATGGCCGATCCGCATCCACCCCTTACATGAATTAAATCCGCGAGGTCGTATTTTTCTTTTCGAAATATCCGCACTGATATAAAATACTCCTAAAACATGTAATTGAATATTTTCTCACACTTAAACCTCATCGCCCTTCTCTTATGGGTAAACTACCCCCGCGTAATCCCATTTCATTTGCGGTTTTAGAAAATTTTCAATCCGTATGCTTTTAAATTGTTGTGAAACCCATCGGTAATATGAATTTTATGTTTGGGTATACATGTATATATGTGGATTAAATTTGGGAAGAGGTGTGTAGTGAGCTGGGGTAAAGGGGGGGGGGGCTACCCCTTAATGATAAGACTCATATATTTGAATTGGGACTCTCTCGACTCTGATTCGGAAGCATTCAGAAATACACATACATTTCTATTATAACTAGTTATATATTTATATATAGTTAAAAGCGAATTGTTTTGCTCATTTCAAAATATCGATTCGTAAGATCATCGTTCGTTATCTTATGCGGTTGTCTGCGACTTATTTTAATGATGTATCACGCTGAATAAAACTGTTCACACGTGCATATGGGAAATGATAAGAGATGTACAGATTGCTCATTGATTTTTTTCATCACCGAAATGGGCGGACTCCTTATGGTTATGGAGTCGTTCACTTTGAACTTTGAAAAAAAAATTCAAAGAAACAAACAAACAAACAAACTCAAACAAATATATTGTGTGCATCCAGGACGATGGCTCCGAGAGTCTCTTGGGTGTTATTTTGAAAAACAATATGTCTTCCGGGAGGAATTGCGGTATACAAATTTTGGCTATCTTTCTCACCTGTTACATGGTGCGTCTTCTAGTTCGCCTTAACGAATAAGTTCTTTTTAGGGGAAATACATTCGCTTTTTTTTTTACTGTGTATGCAATTGTTTATGGTAAAATGTATTGTCCCTGACGTTTTTATAATAGATAAATGGTAACCGGTGCGATGGTCTAGTGGTTAGCGTGCTTGCCACTAAACCGGCGGACCGGCAGGTTCCGGGTTCGAAACCCCGTCGCGTACATTTCGTCATGAAATATTTTTCCTCGGCATTTCGTAGCGAAATGAGACTAGTTCCACCACTGGAGGCCGAACTCGATGACCGGCTGTATTGGTATAGGTATTCCGCATTTCTCTATACCCATGACAGATATGTCATGGTGAATACGATACAGAGGGGGAAGTCGGCTGCGGCCGCAGGTGGGTGGGGGGAGGGGGGTGGTATTGGGGGAAGGGGGAGACGAGCAACGGATGATATAAGGAGGGGGTAGAGAAGTTGAGGTGGATTGGGGCTCGTTAAAAGGGGAAGACCCAGTACGGCTGGAACAAACCAGAAAAAGAATAATAATAATAGATGAACGGTCGTTTAATATAGTGATTGTTGCGTATTTTTTTTGGTTGCAATGTGAAATCATCTTGTTAATATTATGTGCAAGGAATTATTATAGCCATACGTCATGAAATGATTTTCTTGTGACCTCCCAAGTAGCAATTTTCAAAAAGTTGTTCAAAAGTCGGCTAAGTGTGGACCAAATGTCCGCTCGAAAGTTATCTTAAAGTTAACAACCATCTAAAAAGATTACTGTTGGACACATAGTACCTTATAGGTAGCTTAAAAGCGGACATTTGGTACCCATTTAGGCCACTTCTGGACGACTGTTGGGAAATTGCTACCTGGGCTATCATCATATTCTTCTTGTGTGTACAATAGTTACTAACAATCAGGGTTCATACGTCTTGCAATAATGAGAAATCGTTTAGTAGTTTCCCGTTCTTTCGGAAAATCAAAAAGAAAATTTCGATCCATAAGATAGGACCATGGGCAGCGGCAAAGAACATATATTACATGGAACAACACGGTTTATGGGACGATTTGGCAAGATTTCTTGGGGGAGTTTCGTGTTACTCCCCCACCACCTAAAGCGCTGCCTGTATCGATGTGCACGGACACATCCGCAGGCGCGCTTGGCTCCAACAAGCTCCACCTCTTGCAACGCTCGAGCCAACTACGGTTGAGGTGATTTCGCGTCTCGCTCGCTCTTTTGCAGATTCCAATGTTAACAGCAGCAACGGTCGAGCGGTCTAAGGCGCGTGCTCGTTCTGCCGGGGAGCCCCGGCTTTAAATCGTTCTGTTTTCGCTCCTACTCTCTCACTCCTTTCCATCTCACTCGTTCCATCTCTTTTTAGCATGCCCTCAGCGATTTCTTCCAAGGGACGTGCTACGCGGTACAGAAATCTGTTGCTACTTTGCTTACATCTGTCATAAATTTGACAGGCCTCGGACGTATTCGTGATTATTAATACTGAATGTCAATCTAACTAGTTAATTAATCGTGTACTTCGCGCTTTTCTGTTAGACTCTTTACCCACAGAAAATGGCCTGTTTAAAACTGTTTGTGAGTTGCAACATTGTTAACGATGCCATCGTGTAGCAGATGTGCGTATAATGGATGCAAAAATGTTCGTAAGACGAGTCCCAAGCTGAGCTTCCATCGTTTTCCTAACAACGACGACACGTAAATATTTAGACGAAAATAATTTTTAAGGGGTTACGTGGGTTTTGAAGCCAAAAAGCATATTTTCTTTATTAAAGAAAATATAATTGATAAATGATTTTATTCCAAATGATAAGCACATAAAAGAGCAACATTACAATAATATTTTTTTTAGATGTCATTAAAAAGTTTGGGATAGTCAGCCGGTGGGACCTGGTTTCCGGTGACCCCTCGGAAAAACGGTGGACACGATTTCTCGAAAACTAATGCACCAATCTTATTGAAATTTTGCACACTTCATCAAAATAGCATTGACTAGTGATTGAGCGAAGGTTTTTTTCCGATTACAACTAATTTTACAAGACTATGCGTAGTGTAAATTGTACTAAAAATTGAACTATTTTGCATATAACTCTGCCGAAAATCCGAATTTCAATTCTTTTTCAAATGCTTCATTCAATCACTAGTCAATGCTATTTTGAAGAAGTGTGCAAAATTTCAATAAGATCGATGCGATAGTTTTTGAGAAATCGTGTCCACCGTGTTTTTAGGGGTCTCCGGACACCAGGTCCCACCGGCTGGGTTTGTGTGTTTGGGTTTGGTTGGGTTTGTTTAGGTTATATAGATATACTTGCAGGGGTAAGCGCGGCACGCTAGCCACCAGTGAAGTCGGCGGAGTGGGGATACCGATCGGCCGTGGCGAGCGATATAGATATACTCGAAACGCGCCAAAAATCCATTCAGAGGATGTCTTTATATATTAAATGGAACATCTGTGCTAAATTTCGGCCGAATCGGGTGTAATAGCTTTTCGGAAGTTTATCTCGTAACGACAATAAAAACAAGGGGGGACCGAATGCTTAAAGAAAATATTTAAGATAAAATTTCGTAGCCGCAACCTTTCAGGAAAAATGCAAAAACGTCTGAATATACAAAATTTGGGCAAACTTTTTTTAATCCAGTTTATTGTTGGGTATAATAATTGACTGTCACTTATTTTTTACTAAGCGCCACTGTAATTTATCACTGATTCAGAAGGGCCCCCTTTGTGCCCCCCCAAAATACGGCTGTCCGCGACAGAAATATCTCAACGTGATTTTAATTGATGCGCTGTCTCCTACCGAACCGCCCAACCAAGGAGCCTAGAGTAAAGGAGTCCAAACTCCCTATCCTAGCCTGTATGTACAAAGTTCTTTCAATCGGTCGCAGAGATGTAGTGCTCAGTTCCACCGCAGGCGTCGCTAGTGTTCCCCAGAGCCCATAATATAGAGTAATACAAAACTGCATAAAGTCCGAGCTCCTCCTCGACGACCAATCACAAAACTGGGGTGATCATGTTTCTCTCTCGTACTCACCTGGAACAGTCATGGTGCGTTCTTTCTCGCACACCCGAACGATAATACACCCAAGTAGGGATTCCTTCCTTCTATTATAATATATAATAATATTGTGTACATATATATAATAAATGAAATATAAATAATATTAATGAAACAACTCATGTTGTTTTATTCATATGGGCTTATTACATAATAAGCACATCAGATATAATAATTATATTATAAGTGCAACACGAGTTATTTTATTATGGAAACTTATGATTTGCCTGTTATGTTTAAAAATATAGCTAATTACAATGAAATGCGAATAAAGCGATAAACCAACCGTAATGTATCGCAATGTATTTATTATTCGGATGCGCGTTACTCTGTTTTCCTGTACAATAATAATAATGATAAATAATAATAATAACATGTACATGCAAGAAACCGGGCGAATGCGGGAATGTTGGCTCTACATGCTGGGGTTGTCTTTTCAACATGTGCTTATCATATGCATACCCATGAAAACTCGTTATTTGCTAGTTACGTTTAAAAATGAAGCTAAATATGAATTGAATTAAGCGATGGACCAACCGAACAAGCCGTCAAGCCTAATTGAACCCCAAGCGCGGCAATCACTTTAATATGAAAAGATTATATTTATTGGCAAATGATTGTGTGGCGAAGTTGGTAGAACGCTAGATTACTGTATTGAAGGTCCTGAGTTGCAGCCTCGGTAGTTTTAATTTTTTTCTTTTGCATTCGTACGGGTGTCTGGTTGTACGAGCGAATTGAAGCAGTTTTAACCAATCAAAGAACTCGTCCAATCCCAAAAGAAGTC
Organism: Ophion obscuratus; assembly: GCA_964007375.1. Lineage (NCBI taxonomy): Eukaryota > Metazoa > Arthropoda > Insecta > Hymenoptera > Ichneumonidae > Ophion > Ophion obscuratus. The sequence continues at coordinate 53,001,732 of OZ023315.1, forward strand.
GAAGAAAAATAACATGGAAGAATATATTTTTTAATTTACTGCCATCAATAGTTGAAATTTGTTTTATAATTCCTACCTAGAGTGTTCACTGTTTCCCTTTATCTCATTGACTCGCGAGGAGTCATCTCCATTATCATACACATAGGTCGATAGCTGCTGTGCTGGTGTACACGACAGATATATTTGTGCTTGACAGGCGCTAACAATTTTGCCGCCATAACACGGTCAGTTTCACCTTATGCAGTTTTGTATTACTATATATTATGGGCTCTGGGGAACACTAGTGACGGTAGCGGCGGAACTGAGTATTACATCTCTGCGACCGATTGAAAGAACTGTTTGAGGCGGGAGTGTCGACTCCTTCTCTCTAGTCTCCTTGCGCCCAACGTTTGGTCGGTCCGTTGACCATGAATACAAGCGGGACAGCACTATAACCCGATAGGCATACGCGAGAGAGAGACAACCGCGAGAGGCGTGCCTTGAACTGCAATCATTGTGTGTGGCACACCGATACATCGCCGCGCAGTCTACGGGCGGAAATACTAACTACATTTTTTCTGCAAAATATTAACATAGGCCGTGGAGTTCCATGTAATATCTGTTCTTTGGCAGCGGAAGAAGATTCGATAACCAACGCCATCTATCGCAAAAACCTCGTATATTATCGCGACCAATCACAGCCTTCCGTTTCGGATACGCGCAATTTCTTTCGGTTCGGTCGGAGTTTATTAACAAATCTAACTATGGAAATGTCACATTGTTCTGCCCCTGCGGCTTCTGGCGACCAATCACAGCTCTCTATTCCTGATACGCATGTATATTTCGTTACCGTATTTAAATGATCAACTACCAAACGTCCCGAATAGAATACCAAACGCTACTGGATGTTTTTCTATCGATTGCAGCCCATTAGAACGTAATCGGACAAGAAATAACGAGTGAATCTACGCTAATAAATAATCCTGCCAGTGCGGCTTCTGGCGACCAATCCCAGCACTCCATTCCCGATTCGCTGTATTTAGCGTTGGCGTTATTGATTGATCGACTACCAAACGAACTGAATAGAATACCAAACGATATGATTTATTTTTCTATCGATTAACACCCGTATTCGTAGATGTACCTTGAGGAATCCTTATTTCTTATTCATTGTTCAGAACAAAGAACAAGGAGGCCTTATTCCTTAAGAAACGACTATGGATACGGGTGTAAGTCTCATCACAATGAATTAGCCAAAAAATAATGAGTGAATTTTTGTTAGAAATTCCTTTTCCTCACCATGATCAAATAAACGGTGAGCTGTGATTGGTCGCCACAGGTCGCGGCGGACAAAGAACCTATTTACGCACGCACGACTATTAAACGATTGGTGGATAAAAGCTTGATTAGTCAAAGTGAGAGGGGAGGGTGCCAAATTGTGGATCGATTTTTAAATCTCAATTTAAACAAAACGGAAAACTACCAAATGATTTTAATGCGCTACCAAACGACCACCAAACGAATCGTAAAAGAAGGCCGATTAGTCGAAGTGGCGGGCGAGGGGTGGCATACATTATGGACCAGTTTTTTAATCTTGATTTTTAAAAACGGGAAACTACCAAACGTTTTCAATGGGCTAATACACGGTAATAAACGATTACCAAACGATTTATAAAACAAAGGCCGATTACTCAAAGTGTAGGGGCCCTAGTGCAATTTTTTTTCCGAAAAACTCCGATTTTTTCCGAAAAAAATTTGCGAATTTTTCTATGATTTGGAACAAATATGAAGAATTCGGAGTTTTGCGGACAATTATTTTTACGCAAACATCCGAGTTTCTCCGAACTTCTCCGAATTTTTCCAAATACTTCATCATTTTAATTACGGTCACGGACAAATTTCGGAAATTATACGAAATAAAAAATATAGATTATACTTCATGTCTCGTTCTTCGAGATTACAATGGTAGTATAGCTACTTGAGGTCTACAATCACACGTTTGGAGCAATATGATTTTTTAAACTGTCACCCTGGCAACCGGCCGCTCCTGGCGCCATCAGTCGTCCATTATCGTCATTAGTTATTTGTGTGTCACACAAGATACACGTACGAGCAAACCGTCCACGGTTCATAGACGGTTTTACAGAAATCAAGAAGATGTTTATTATAAACGCGATGGGAAAACATAAGAAGACTCACAGCGAAGACAGGGACAAGGAAAACAAAAAGATACGAAGAGAAATCAAGGATCTGAAAGAATTGGTGTTACGATGCTTGCCACAGTCGTTGCACAACGCAACAAACATGGCGCCGAACGTCGAGAACCACGACGAAGGAACTGACCAAGGTAAATGTTCTCTCCGACGGAAATAAAAAAGAGGAGATCTTGTACGAGAGACAATGCGCATCCTCAAGTATTACGTCAAGTTTGGACGAGAGGCAGAATGACTTATTGGCAAAATACTCGATGTCACACGAGTGGTGATACAAAAAAAAATGACGAGCAATCGGCTCTCTTGACGTGACCGAAGAGAACATTATTTCCAACAACACGAGACCCCATGGCACGGACGATGACCATACATAGATGTAACACCGGCACTTCTATACGGAAATGTGCCATGATTACCCGTAGATGCGGGGGTCATATGCTTGCGAAAAAAAAGAAAAACAAATGGTAGTCATGGTCAAATAGCCGTTGTTTATATCGCTTTCAGAAGACTCAGTCTACACTGAACAAACACGGGAGGTTAGACAAGAAGGCTTCGACCTAAACATGGACCGGGATCTAACCGGTTCGGAAAACCAGGCGGACGGGGCTATAAATAATAACCAATAGCTACAGTCCGAGGAGCAGCCTTTGCAGGATCAGCTACAGACTGTGAATATTCCATCAGCCCTACAAGAAATTAACAGCCAGAACGAAACCGCCACTGTCGGGGAACCAACACTCGTCTTAGACGAGGATATAATGAAAATAATTGGCAAAGAACCAGAGGCGACGGAAAATTGTTTGAAAATTCACTCCAGCATTTCTAATCGATGGAATCCATGGTTGAAATCGGGTCTGAAGAATGAAGTTGAAGATGAGCTACTAAAAAAGTATCCGCGCGCTAGGCCCTGTCACTTGGAAGCTCCGATCCTCAACCCCGAAATAGCGCCCACGTTAAATGAGGCGGCACTAAAGCGAGATAGTTAGTTCTGCGCGACGCAAAAACTGGCCGGGTCCAGCCTATCAGCTCTTGCTCCTGCCGTGTCCCTTCTGTTGGAAAACGAAAAAGTGGACTCGAAAATGATGTTGAGTAATATCTGGGAGGCAGCAATGATGCAAGCGGAATAACATCATTCGCAATCTATTGCTTGCAGAGCTTGCATTTTACCCTGCCTAACAAAACAAGTAGCGGCCTCATTGGGAAAAAGAGAGATAGATACTCATCTATTTGGAGACAAGCTTGGGGAGAAAAGAAAAGACATAAAAGTTATGGACAAGTTGAGTCAAGAATTGAAATTTCCGACGGCGAACAAAATCAATTCAAACAGTTCGGGAAACTGGAAGAGCTCGCCGGGACAACGGAGGCCGACGGCCTCGATGGGCTACAGACCCAAGTAGCACTAAAAGGCGCCCATACAAAAGAATGCGGCGAAACAGCCCAGCCAGTACAGACCGAATTTGACTCGGAATCAAAAACATCGTCATCAGTAAAGCTCCAGCAAACTACACTCACGTTAAATGATACCCCTGATCAGGCTAAACTCGCGGGTAGACTGAAATACTCTTTGAAGAACTGGGAATTGATTAATTCAGACAAGTTTATTCTCCATTGCGTAACGGGCTATAAAATTAAATTCAGAGAAAAACCACGTGAGCGTTTTTTCACCGAGGGAAAAATCTGGGGGCCTCGAGAATCCTCAGAAATTCAAAAAGAGATCGATAGACTCCTAGAGATCGGGGCGATCGAAAAATGTTCAACCGCTCCAGATCAACTTCTGTCGGGTTATTTCTTAAGAGAGAAATCAGGTGGGTCGAAATGATTAATTAAAAAATTTTAAGAACTAAATTTCTTTATCGACACTGCTCATTTTAAATTAGAAGATCTCAGATCAGCATGCAGGTTATTCGAGCAAGGAATGTATATGGGGTCGATAGATATCAAAGAAGCCTATTTTGCGATACCCATACACAAAAGCAGCAGAAAATGTCTCAGATTTCGATTTCATGACCAAACATTCGAATTCACATGCCTCCCATTCGGGCTGTGTACGAGTCCGTACATATTTACGAAACTCATGAAACCAGTAATATGTAGGCTAAGACAAGATGGATATGTATCGGTAATTTACCTCGATGACATTTTATGCCTAGCATCAACCAAACAAAGACTGCCACCGTAACTTGCAGGAAACAATTAATTTGCTCGAACAGCTAGGCTTCACAACAAAAATAAATCCAATTTATCTCCAAGTACGCGATGCCAATACCTCGGGTTTATATTAGACTCGAGGAAGATGATAGTAGAGCTGCCATCCAAAAAGAAGGACTCTCTCGACGCTCACGTGAAGTCCCTGAGAGGTAAAAACACGTGCAAAATACGAACGTTTGCCCAAGTTATAGGCATGTTAATAGTCAGCTGTTCTGGAGTCGATTATGGCCTTTTACACTGCAAATCACTCGAGAAAGCTATAGTCGAAGCTCTTAGCAATAGCGAAAAAAAAATTATGATAGAAACATCATCATTCCAAGCTATATAATCGATGATCTTAACTGGCGGCAAAAGAAATTATCCGTGGCTTTCAGGAAAATCAGGAATTTTAAGCTTAGGAAAGAAATCTTCTCAGATGCTTGCCTGACGGGATGGGGCGCATTTTGCAAAGGAGAAGGGGCTCATGGAGAGTGGTCTCAGGCTTCAAAATCTCTTCACACCAACCACTTAGAATTGAAAGCAGCTCACTTGGCACTAAAATTATTCGCGAAAGATCTGACTTCAGCAGATATACGCGTAAGAGTCGATAATACTGTTGAGATTATCGAAGGGAAAGAGAGACGATAAGGTTAAAGAGAAAGATAACTTTCAATATATATAAGTACGCTTTATTAGTTTTGTGTTAACACAGGAACTTCTTATTGCACACGTCTCGTGGCCAACGGTCACGGACCAACTGACGAAAAATTTCCGGTAACGCAAGTAGTGCGCTCCGGCGCATTAACACTAAGTTTTGCTCACGCATGCGCAGTGAGCCTATCGACGTGCGATAACTTTACTTCTCAACAGTCCCGCCGTTTGAGTGCGTCGAGGACCCTATGCCTAAACCGTTACATAGATGCTGAAATTGTCTCTTTGGAAGTGCTTTGGTAAATATATCAGCTAGCTGCTGATCAGTAGGAACATATTTTACAGATATTTCCCCACTCTCCAAAGTTTCGCGAACATAGTGATGCATATAGACATTAAGCATATAGACATTAGCATATAGACATTAAGCATATAGACATTAAGCATATAGACATTAAGCTTGGTTCGCTTGTGGAACTCCGGATTTTTGATTAATCGGATTGCACTTTGATTGTCTACTCGCAAAACTGTCGCAGTTTCCGGAAGACACCCAAGATCGTTTAACAATTTCCTCAGCCAAATGGCCTCTTTCGCAGCCGCTGCTGCCGCGACGTACTCAGCCTCCGTTGTGCTGAGTGTGACTAGCTTTTGTCGTTGGGACGACCACGTCACAATCCCGTTCGATAGACAAAACGCATACCCCGTGGTAGATCTACGCGTCTCCACGTCACTTGCGAAATCCGAGTCTGAAAACCCCTGTAACTCCGAGTTACTCCCGCCGCTTTTGTACATTACCCCGACTTTCGTTGTTCCGACCAAGTACCGGTAGATTCGTTTCACCGCTTGCCAGTGGCTCTCGTTGTGATTGCTAAGAAATTTACTAACCGAATTCACCGAATATGCGATATCCGGTCGCGTCACAACCGCAAGAAACATTAACGAACCCACTGCTTCTCGAAACGGTACTGTACTTGGGTTTTCATCGTCGCGATCGTTTGGAACTAGTCGTGCGTGCGGGTCGGCAGGAACACTTGCCGCTTTTGCATCAATCATCTTAAATTTATTTAGGATTTTCTTCACATACGCTTCTTGATGCAAGAACATGGTTTTCTTTATTCGATTTCGTTCTATTTGTACCCCGACAAATAACTTTCCATCCCCGATCGTAATTTTGAACGCGTTTCCCAACGATTTTATTACTGACTCGAGGGCTTTACTTGTTTTTGCTGCGATGAGTCCGTCATCTACAAAAAGCGCCAAAAATACATCTACACCGTCTACCCGTCCTCGAAAGATACACTTGTCGGCTTCCGTTTCGCAAAACTGATATTTCTCTAAGAACTCGCGAAACTTTTCGTTCCAGCACCTGGGTGCTTGTTTCAAGCCGTACAACGACTTGTTCAGTTTGCACACGAAACCACGTTTTTCTTCTTTCTTGATGTTGAGTCCCTCCGGTATTTCCATGTAGATCTCTTCCTTCAGCTTGCCGTGAAGAAAGGCTGTTCTAACATCAAATTGTGTGAGCTCCAAGTCCTTTTCAGCCACCATGGCCAACAGAACTCTCAACGAGTCGTATCTCACGACTGGCGAGAAGGTCTCCGTGTAGTCGAGTCCCTCTTTTTGTTGAAATCCTCGTGCACAAAGTCTTGCTTTGTACCGGTATACGTCGCCTGACGTGTCTCGTATGACCTTGAACGCCCATTTCGAATCTACGGGCTTTCGATCCGTTTTCCTTGGTACGATCGACCAAGTCTCGTTCTGCTCGTGCGCGTCGAACTCTTCCTGAATCGCCTCGGCCCAATTTTTCGCCTCGGCACTGTTCATTGCCTCCTGAAATGTGTTTGGCGGATTATATTCAGCGAAGTCGATCTCATACCGTATGGGTCGTCGGATGTTTGCACTGTCCCGCAATTGTCTGTCATTGTCTGGCTGATTTTGATCTTCTTTTCGAGGATCTTCTGGTTGTTCGTTTCTTTCAGGTTCTTCCTGAGCTTCCTGGCGTTCTTCCTCCGGTTGCTGCTCGACGGGTTCTGCCACATCTTCATTTTCGTCCGCTGGAAGGATGTATTCGAATTCTTCCCCTTTTTCTGCCCCAAGTTGCGACTTTTCGTTGAATGTGACGTCTCTCGATACAGATATTTTCTTATTCTGTGGATTGTACAAACGGTAATTCATCGAGTCGTTCTGATATCCAACTAAGATCAACTTTGTGGCCTTCGGATCTAATTTCTTGCGAAATTGTTTGTCGATATGCATGTACGCATCCGATCCGAACACTCGAAAATGAGACACATCTGGTGTTTTTCCAAACCAGATCTCGTATGGCGTTTTCTCTTTACCGGTAGCCAGAACTCGGTTGAGCACGGTCACTGCTGTGCCGACTGCTTCCGCCCATAGCGACAGAGGAAGTTTCTTTGCCGTTATCATCGTGCGCGCACTCTCGATGATCGTTCTGTTGTCGCGCTCGGCTTTCCCGTTCTGCTGGGGAGTGTAAGGTGCCGTGTTTACCAGCTCGATACCACGAGCCTCGAGATATCGCTTCATTTCACGGTTGCAATACTCTCGACCATTGTCCGTACGTAACACCTTCATCGGCTTACCGAATTTGTTGTCGATCAGCTTTTCGTATTTCTTGAAAATGTCGAAAACATCAGATTTGTGTTTCATGAAGTAAACATACCGGAATCCTGATGCGTCATCCTTGAAGGTTATGCAGAATCTTGCACCACCGATCGACTCTGTTGAGAATGGTCCGCATACGTCCGAATGTATGTATTCTCCCGGTTTTGTGTTTTTTTTTGTCTCGTTCTTCTTGAACGAGACAAGAAATTGTCAATGTCCGCTAATTTCACACCGCGAATTAGCCCCTTTTGCGTCATTTCGCGCAAAACTTTATTGTTTACGTGTCCCATTCGTTCGTGCCAGACACGCAAGTTGACAGTTGACACATTTGCTTCTCTCGCAACACTTGGTTTTCTCACTTTAAAGAGCATTCGGTAAATCTGATTCGCTTGTTGCACACCGACACCGAAAACTTCACCGTCACGGTTAATTGTCACTAGTTTGCCTTTGAACAAAACATCGAAACCCTTTTCAGTGCATACGCCAACTGAAAACAAGTTCTTTCGAATCTTCGGAACGTAGAGCACGTTTTCGATTCGAGCTTCACACCATTTACCGTTCACTAGTCTATCGATGAGCACAGTGCCACTGCCGGTAACGTCACACACGCCATTGTCCCCGAGCGATATCGACTCGCCACTGCTTGGTTCGAACTCACTGTACCAGTCCCGTCGGTAAGTGATATGCCTGGACGCACCGCTGTCGGTAATCCAGACATCGCTTGTGTCGACTGCCATGAGTCGTTCTACGACCTCACTACTCGGCACTGTCTCCGATTTCACTTGTCGCTGTTTTTGTTCACTTGTCGAAGCGACGAACGCACACTCGCGAAGGTTTTCACCGGGATTGTCTTTGTCCCTTTTCTTTTTCCGGCAATCGCGAGCAAGATGTCCTTTCCTTTTACAATAGAAACACTCGACGCTCGTATTTCTACTTTCGCGGTTACTCTCTTTTTTCTCACTGTTATTGTTTTGATTCGCGGCGAACTTTTTCTTTTTGTTCCCGCCAAGACTAACAGCGGCTAACGCTCGAGTGACGTCATCGTTACCTTCGAGTCTTCTTTCTTCCTTCAATAATCGTTCTAATAGATTATCAAGAGTTTGTCTTTCTTCGGGTACACTGTCCCATGCTGTCTGGAGAGCGTTGTACTTTACCGGTAGGCTGCCAAGAACCTTCGCCATTATGGCCGTGTCCGAAATCGCTTCTCCCAGATCCTTCAGTTGAGACGCCATGTTTTGTACCCGGGAAACGTGTTGTACAACCGACTCGTTTGATTCCATGCGATGTCCGTGGAACTTTTGTAGCAAGAGCATCTTGTTCGACACTGATTTCTGCTCGTGAATTCTCACCAATTTGTCCCACATTTGCTTCGCTGTGGTGCAGTTGAGCATACAGTCGAGCTGGGAATCCTCTATCGACGAGGAAACTATGCACATGGCCGTCGCGTTGTCTTTCACCCACTTTTTGCCATCGGCCGAATCTGCGTCTGCCGGCATCACTCGCGCGCCCGTTACGACGTCTTGAATCGCGTTCGCGATAAGCATCGAGTTCATTCGAAATTTCCACGCTTGAAAATTCGAGCCATCAAACTTCTTGATGTTCTTTATCAGAGTTGATTCCGCCATTTTCGTTCGATTATTTTCCCGTACGCGTTTACCGGTACACTACAATGGCGACCACGTGTCGACCACAAAGGAAGAAAAAATCGAGATAACCGTTTTCTCTCTATCGTTCTCTGACTTCGATAATCGGGTGTTACGCAGGCTGCTTGCCTGGGCCCATAACCTGTTGAGATTATCGAAGGGAAAGAGAGACGATAGGGTTAAAGAGAAAGATAACTTTCAATATATATAAGTACGCTTTATTAGTTTTGTGTTAACAAAGGAACTTCTTATTGCACACGTCTCGTGGGCAACGGTCACGGACCAACTGACGAAAAATTGCCGGTAACGCAAGTAGTGCGCTCCGGCGCCTTAACACTAAGTTTTGCTCACGCATGCGCAGTGAGCCTATCGACGTGCGATAACTTTACTTCTCAACAAATACAACTATCCTAGCCTATATCGATAAGATGAGGGGAACTAAAAGTGGAGGGCTACACAAACTAGCTAAACATTAGTGCGAAATACGAAATTTATGGGTACATGCGTCTTATATTGCATCCGAAGATAACACGGAAGCAGACTTTGTCACGACTCGCTAATCACGATACAGGATGCCAACTAGCCGATCTACGCGTATAAAAAAGTCACTAGTACTTTTGGAACCTCTAATATGGATCTTTTTGCATCAAGAAACAATACGAAATGCAACTATTACTGCTCGTGAGATAGGGACCCACAAGCTTTCGCTTTGGATGCATTTACTATAGACTGGAGCCGGTGGTTCTTTTTCGCGTTTCCCCCGTTCGCAATAATCGCTAGAGTACAGTAGAACCTCGATTATCCGAACCCTTAATTATCCGAACGATGGCTTAGTTTATCCGAACGCTCAATTATCCGAACGTTGGCGCAAAAGATACATTGTTGCTCGCTGCCACTGCCGTGAGCAACAATGAGCAACCCAACGCAACTTCTCCTTCTCAAACGGCTGCGAGACTTAGCCGCTCAAAAACGCGTTACGGCCGTTCGTCAATTAAAAAATGGACGATTTTATAAAAAAAATATTAAAAAAGGCATTCGACTTTTTTCAGGTGTTTAATATATATATATATATATATGTATATATATATATATATATATATATATATATATATATATATATATATATATATATATATATATATATATATATATACCAGGTGTGTAAGTATGAAACCGGAATTTTTGTACAGAAAAAACACGTTTATTGTAATGATATGATACAAAGTATCATATCATTACCGTAGGTACATCCGCCAGTTGTTGTTGTGTTTGAGCGTCGTCTTCGTCCAACAAGGCTTGCAGGTCAGCGTCTTCAAACTTTTTCGGTGGTCTTCCACGTTCTTCGTTCCTCACGTCAAAATCGCCACTTTTGAACCGTTTGAACCACTCGAAACACTGTGTTTTACCGAGAGCATGCTCACCAAACGCCTCCACAAGCATTCGATGCGATTCGGCTGCGGTTTTCTTCAGATGAAAACAGAAAAGTAGTGCTGTCGGCAAATCGTAATTTGGCACAAAACTCGACATGTTTATCTCTAATAAACTAATGCTACTGAATGAAACTCGTGTTATTGTGAGTTGGAAATCTTTGTCGGATATCAATACAATAACAAGACACCGCTGACGTGATGTGTCGGTAACTGCATCGACATCTAGCGCCACCTATGGGCAAATTCCGGTTTCATACTTACACACCTGGTATATATAGTGTGACGTGACATTTGGGAGGTCCCGCCACGGATTCAGAAGGGTGTCGACCAGTGGGTCGGATTTACGACCCTGGGGCGTCACCGGTCGACCTGAGGGGACTCCAGGACTCGATGACTCACTGCGCGCGGAAATCCCTCTACATTGGCGAACGATGGCTATCGCGGAGCGCCGCGATACTACCTTACTCAGGCTACCTTCGGCCAACTCTCTACGTAACGAGGCATTCCATGCGGGCCGCGTGGAGAGTCGACTTCGACCTCTGAGTGCGCGACCCAAAATCCCACCTGTAAATGCCTACCTGAAAGTACACTCAAAAGATTGCAGATCCATGAATTTGGGAAAATGAAGGGACGGACGGAACGAGGTACGGGTTGGCCCATTCGCGCGCCTCATTTCGCCCCGAATAAGGAGAGGAGAGGGCATTACCTGTGAGTCGCCACTTCCGGTCTCGCGGATCGCGGCACTCCGCGTGGATTGGTCCAGGAGGGCATCCCCGTGCCTCTACTCTTCTGCAAGCGAGCGTCGACCATCCGTGCTCGCGGAATCGGATGCCGGGAGGGACGCTGGAATAAGGCCAACAGACTGTGTCGCCCGTCCCTCCCGACTTCGCAACCTGGCGTTGCACCATCCCTATGGTCACCCCGGGCTTCCTGGACCGGATAAAACCGGCGCCTCGTCGAAGGGGGTCGGAGCGGTGTATCGGCGGCCGGGGTGCATCTCGCCTGGTGGCATATTTCCCTGTGGGCCCACCGTTCCTCCCGGGACGCCGGGAGCTAGCGAGGGAGGCCTCCCCCCGGTTTCGGGGATCCCGCCTCGGCTCCTAGAGGAAGATGCCCGGGGTACCGCTCTATTTCGTTGCGAGGAGAGGTGCGGGCGCGCGGGGTGTCGCGGGGAAGCGCGACCGTGGTCGCGGATTCCGCCGAGACCACGTGGCCCGTGCGAGTGAGACAGACTCGCTCACGTGCTCACAAGAGTAAGGAGTGGGGCGTGGCGCGCGAGTGGGGGTCATAGGCAGGTCGGGAGCACCGCGGGAGCGTCGCACGAGAAATTAGTCTCGATTTTGGAGTCCCCACGGTGAGTCGTATCAAGAAAGAAAAAAAGGGTGCGTGTGGGTTCGACACGCAAAAGAAGTGAATACGTATGCAGAGAGAGAGAGAGAGAGAGAGAAGGGGAGGAGAGGAGAGGTGAGGAAAAGTAAGTGATCGAATTATGAATTGGCAAGGAAATCAAAAGTAGCCTGAATGTTTATATTTGACTTTTTTTTATTTTATTTATCAATATGAAATGAAATATGTATGAAATGAAATATTTCGGCAATGGTGTCGTCATCCTTTAGTCTTCGGTGTGTTGACCCCGATTGAGATGGAACTGAAAAAAAAATTATTTTTTATTTTCAATTTTTGCCATCTCTGTGTGTGCCTCTGGAGACACAACGGAGAGGCTGAGGAAAGGCTTGCAGAGAGCCAGCAGAGAGTTCGCGGAAAAGCAATAGAGAGTCAGCGGAGTCAGCAATCTAGAGTCAGTGAACTCAGTGGAGAAGGAATAGAGAGTCAGTGGAGTCAGCGGAGTCAGCAATATAGAGTCAGCGAACTCAGCGGAGAAGGAATAGAGAGTCAGTGGAGTCAGCAATAGAAACTTGTAAAGGGGCAGCGGAGATTATATAAAAGTTTTTGTATTGTGCAAGTTATTTACGAGCCATGCTAACTCGTACGTAACCTCGCCTCGAACCCCTTGAATATTGTTTAAATATTTTATTATTTTATGTATATTATTTTTTCAATTTTTATTCATTTTTGAGTATTAATTTGCGAAATTTTATATATCTGTGTGTGTCTGGAGACACAACAGAGAGGCTGAAACTGAATGTATATAGAGAGGCATTCCGGGGCACGTGTATCGTGCGAGGTTATGTACGAGCCATGCTACTCGTACATAACCTCGCTTCGAATGGCTCGAATATTTTTGTTTCTTAAAACGTTATTTAAAACGTTCAAATATATATCAAGAATACATACTTTCGTTCGCTGGGGGGTTTGTCGACGATTTATCCACTGCGGGATCCATTTTTTGGAATTGTCATTTATTCCCGCATTAAAATAATACACTACTTCAAAGAACTATCAAAAACAGCACCAACAAATAACAATAATATAATTCACTTTAAAAATTCGCACTGTTTAACGGATAGCACAAAATTTGCCACGAGGCACGACGACACAGTACGAACTCGCACACACACACAGAGCTGTGCCAGCTGTGGGCTCACACGTACACGGGCAACCGCTACGAATAGAACGGCGCGCATGCGTGCACGCGATCCTACCCTCTCTCTGCATTGACTCGCTCGCTCTCACTCGCACTCACACGGCTCATTCATCATTCTCTCTCTCTCCTCTCTTCTTCTATTCCTTCATTCTCTTGTCCGGTGCTACAACGCGGCTGAGGGCGGGGCCTAATACAGTCGCATTAGAAGTATTCACTTCAATTAGCACGTGACCGACGCCCGAGATTCCTGGGAAAACGCCGTTCCTGGCTGCGACGACTCCGGCGGTGAGCCCGAACCCGTTCAGACACTCTCTCCAATAAGGTAGGAGCTCCGACTATATTTTTCTATGTGTTGCGCCACGAGGCGATTTAGTTTTATCCCACGGGGGAAAGTTGCGGCTCCGAGGGAATCGAGGGACTCGCGGGCTTCCGGGTAGCGATGGGATCGCCCCGGTGCCCGCGTCCCGATCCCCGGGGACCGAGTTTTCGAGTCATTCGTTTCTGAGTCGGAGCTCATACCTATCATTAATTCGTTCCGTCTCCTTTGGGCGACATTATCGCGAGAATTTCGAGTCCCTTCAGGCCGAAAATTGGGCGAGTCTCGAACCACGATACATGACGTAGTTCGAAGCCATTACCTGTTAGAGTTAAGCCATTATTATGATTCCTTTGTCGACGAGATATTCCTTTGTTCCGCGCTGCGCGCTCAGGGTCGCCGCGCGACCGTGGTCTCTCGCGAATGTTTATGTTCTCGAGTTTGTTGTCACTTACCGTTCGTCGAGCGTTAACGAGACTCCCTCGAAATAAAAGCCGCTCGACATATTTGCTTGCCACAAAATTATCTACTCGAATAAATGTGGCGAAAGTCTCCGAGTATCTTGGGAGTAGCGCCTTAGTTCGAGTTACCTGCCAGATTGCGTTGCATTAATTAGGTTGCCTACTTGCCACTCGACATCGCTCGAGTTATCGCCGGTATTTATCTACCGTATTGAGGTTACCTACTCGCCAGCGGACATCCGCCAAGTACCTGCGGTATTTGCGTGCATTAATTAGGTTGCCTACTTGCCACTCGACATCGCTCGAGTTATCGCCGGTATTTACCTACCGTATTGAGGTTACCTACTCGCCAGCGGACATCCGCCAAGTACCTGGGGTATTTGCGTGCATTAATTAGGTTGCCTACTTGCCATTCGACATCGCTCGAGTTACCGCCGGTATTTACCTACCGTATTGAGGTTACCTACTCGCCAGCGGACATCCGCCAAGTACCTGCGGTATTTGCGTGCATTAATTAGGTTGCCTACTTGCCACTCGACATCGCTCGAGTTATCGCCGGTATTTACCTACCGTATTGAGGTTACCTACTCGCCAGCGGACATCCGCCAAGTACCTGCGGTATTTGCGTGCATTAATTAGGTTGCCTACTTGCCATTCGACATCGCTCGAGTTACCGCCGGTATTTACCTACCGTATTGAGGTTACCTACTCGCCAGCGGACATCCGCCAAGTACCTGCGGTATTTGCGTGCATTAATTAGGTGGCCTACTTGCCACTCGACATCGCTCGAATTATCACCGGTATTTATCTGCTGTATTGAGGTCACCTACTGGCCACCGGACATCCGCCAAGTACCGGCGGTATTTATGAGTGTTGGTTAGGTTGCCTGCTTGCCGATCGACAGTCCCCGAGTTATCGACGATATTTATCTAATGGAGTAAGATATTTACGGAATTTTTAGGCTATCTACCCAGGGACGAAAGTCAGCTGGGGTATTTACGGGATTTTTAGGCTATCTACCCAGTGACGAAAGTCAGCTGAGGCATTTACGGGGTTTTTAGGTTACCTACCCAGTGACGAAAGTCAGCTGAGGTATTTCTGGGATTTTTAGGCTATCTACCCAGTGACGAAAGTCAGCTGAGGTATTTCCGGGATTTTTAGGCTATCTACCCAGTGACGAAAGTCAGCTGGGGTATTTACGGGATTTTTAGGTTACCTACCCAGTGACAAAAGCCAGCTGAGGTATTTACGGGATTTTCAGGTTACCTACCCAGTGACGAAAGTCAGCTGAGGTATTTACGGGATTTTCAGGTTACCTACCCAGTGACGAAAGTCAGCTGAGGTATTTACGGGATTTTCAGGTTACCTACCCAGTGACGAAAGTCAGCTGAGGTATTTACGGGATTTTCAGGTTACCTACCCAGTGACGAGAGTCAGCTGAGGTATTCACGGGATCTTTAGGTTATCTACCCAGCGACAAAAGTCAGCTGAGGTATTTAGGGGACTTTTAGGCTACCTACCCGGTGACGAAAGTCAGCTGAGGTATTTACGGGATGTTTAGGTTACCTGCCCGATTATCGTCGTAATTCGGGTTTCCTCTGGTATTTTCTTTCTGGTTAGGCTACCTCCTTGATTATCCGAACACCTCGAAATACCTGCGGTGTTTATCCACGTTATTTAGGTTACCTATCCGATTACCGTCGTAATTCGGGTTTCCTCTGGTATTTTCTTTCTGGTTAGGCTACCTCCTTGATTAGCCGAACACCTCGAAATACCTGCGGTGTTTATCCACGTTATTTAGGTTACCTACCCGATTACCGTCGTAATTCGGGTTTCCTCTGGTATTTTCTTTCGGGTTAGGCTACCTACTGAAGTATGAGAAACCCTCGGCTTACCTGCGATATTTATTGTCACCCCCCTAGTTAGTCGATTAAGTAAGGTCTGTTTCGGCGGCGGTCTGAATTGTCGACCGCCGCACCGACCGTGGGTTGCACGAGGCAACCCCACATTTGCGTCAAACGAAATGTACGAGCCAAGTGGCCCCATGTTACGTGGTTCCCAAAGGGAACCTCCTTGGCACTCCAGTTCCGACCCTGCCCCTCTACCACCTTCGCCGACGAGCCGAGCTAGCCGGACCGCCTCGGCCGCGCCCGCCGCCCCGGGTGTCCTACCATCAAGGACCCGTCCGGAGTGGATGCAATTAAAGTCGGCCTTTGGCCGGCGGTATTTTTATGCCTGGCGCCCATGTCCACCCGGCGGGTCAGCGGACACCCGGTGGGGTCGGGCGGGGCGCGGGCCGAGAAGTGTGCGGACAGGAAAACCCGTTACAATATATATATATATATATATATATATATAAATTTTTTATATATATATATATATATATATATTAAGTTTTTATGTAAAAGGTTGTTGTTTATGATCTCGTCCCAAAAAACCCAAAAGTCGAATGCCTTTTTAAATATTTTTTTTATAAAATCGTTCGGATAAAAAGTTCGGCTAATCGAAACGTGGGTTTTTTGTATGTACCCTAAAGGAACATACATATATGGATAAAAACATTACATGCATATATGTATGTACTGTTTTTTATGTAAAAAGGTGTTGTTTATGATCCCGTCCCAAATAACCCACGTTTCGATTATCCGAACTTTTGATTATCCGAACTTTTGATTATCCGAACTAGTCTCGGTCCCAATTGGTTCGGATAATCGAGGTTCTACTGTAATACAAAAAATTAAATAGTCCCCTTATGGCCTAGTCAAAATTGGTTCCCAGTTTTCAAAAATATGACAATAGGAGACTGGATTACCTTCGAGCCGAATAATAATTTCCCTGATAGACAAACGTGCTGTGAAAATTTACATGTCAGCATTATAGCGGAAAGAGGACGGCATACGGGGGCACACCGTGACACCCATATGCTGTCGTTTGCTTCCGCATTAAGCTGCAAATTTGCGCCACAGTGCGTGGTTTGGCGAAATAAATGTGTGATGCCAAAACGGCAAGTTTGCAGCAAATATACGCAACAATTACCTGCTGCAACAACGATACTGATGCGGCAAGCTCCAGATTTGGAGTGATGTCATTTTTATATCGCGTTTCAGTCATAAATGCACCACGCTGTGACGCTCCGTTGCCGGTAAAAACGAGGCAAGTTCCGGCAGATATAGGCAAAAACGAGGCAAGTTCCAGCAGATATAGGCAAAAACGAGGCAAGTTCCGGCAGATATAGGCAGATCCGCCACCACAAATATCATGATCATAAAATTAGTTATATAAGTTGGTCACAACGCCGCAATAGTGGGTCTCGTTTATGCCGGCGAAGGAGCGTTACGGTGTGTTCTAAATATGCCGGCAACGGAAGGTCACAGCATGCCACCAATGTGCCCTCTCCTTGCCGCATAGCGTATTCCAAATTTTCCGTCTCAATGCCGCAATAACGTGCCTCATTTCTACCGGCACTGGAGCGTCACAGCGTACCTCCAATGTGCCCTCAGCTTGCCGAAATAACGCATTCCACATTTTCAGTCGCAATGCTGCAATAACCCAGCAATGAACGTGCTGCAAATGTACCGCCAATATTCTGTAATTTCGTACTGCAACATTAACACCAGCATTCACGCGACGATGCGCAATGCTGTGCTGCTAGACCACAGCTTAATGCGGCGGCAAAGGATGCCATTTTTCTGTCACACCTTGCTCTCTCTTGGCGTAGTGTTGCCAATGTGTTATCGCCAAATTTCTTACTGGGTTACTAACTTCTTATTCCAGCCGCACAACACACCCACTCAGTCAAAAGCTTACCCTCGCGACCGTGAAATTATCAGGCAGGCGCTAACGAACAAAAATACACCAGAGGAATCGACCGAGATTATAATCGCGCCATTAGAAAACTCGACTATCAAGCAGTATGACTCTACGTACAAATTTTGGTGGAAGTTCAACCAAGAAACACAATCAAACCCATTCAACATCTCAGTAGTCAAAGTCCTAACCTTTTTAACCAAAAGGTTCCAAGACGGAGCCAGCTACGGGACGTTAAACACTGGGAAAGCGGCCCTTGCACTCATCTCAGGCGGGGAAATCGCGGATTGTAAGATGTAGATTTCTAAAAGGGGTATACAAGAAAGAACCTAGCAAACCTCGGTACGATACAACGTGCGATGTAGACCCAGTTCTAGACAAAATATCGAATTGGTATCCTCTCGAATCACTGAACCTTAAAATCCTTACTAAGAAACTAGTACTACTCCTTGCTTTAGTAACGGCCCGTAGAATTCAAACCCTAGCAGCTATTAAAATAGGGAATATCATAAAAACATCGAAAGGAGTTGAAATACAAATTTTAGACCGTATTAAGGGGTTACCCCCACTTGCGATTTTGAGAAAATCGTTTTTTTTTATTGCACTTTTTTGAAGTATAAGTATCTGAGAATATGTCCTGAAAATTTCAAGTCGAACAGAACAAAATTGACTGAGATATGAGCGTTGAAAGAGAAGAATCCGTTGTGTAAACGACCGGAAATTGAAACGTTAAACGCATTTTTCTCAAAATGGCATTTCTGAAGTCGGTGACCAAGATTACTAGAACACTAATGAACCGATCTTCTTGAAATTTTGCAGGCTTATTTAATACATAAAAATGTAGTCTTTAATCGTTCGATTTTTTTTTCGAAAAAAAAAAATGGCCATTTTATAGCCAAAAAACGGCCATTTTCTTTCGTTAAAATCGAACCATTAACTTTGACTTTCCGCCATTTTGTGAAAAATGAATATTTTTTAAAATCCTTCGATTAAAGACTAGTTTATACTTATATTTGACTAAATCCATCCGCATTTTTTTTCAGATGATCCACTTCGCCGCAATGTTGGTCACCGCAAACCGTGTATATAAAAACATTATTTCATTGACGGCCATTTGCCACTAAACAATGTAATATTTTTCAATAAAAAAATTACTGAGAGTTCTTCAAGATGTGTTCTTTAAGACGGTATATTGATCGATTAAAAAAGTTTTGTAGTTTTCTTTAAAAAAGTTCATGAAAAGGGCTTTTTTTGCGCTACAAGTGGGGGTAACGCCTTAAAATATCCAGAGCAGGAGCTGTACAACCTTTATTGAAATTACCATTCCTCGAAGATAAACCGAGCCTCTGCATCGCGAAAACCTTAATTCACTATGAGTCTAGAACTCAAAATTTAAGAGTTAATGAGGACATGCTTCTTATTTCTTTTAATAATCCACACTCCAAAGTATAAAAAGTAACAGTTGGGAGATGGATAAAAAGTAGCCTCGCGGAACTTGGCATCGACAAGAAATTTACGGCCCATAGTACGCGTCATGCGTCCACGTCAAAAGCGGCAGAAAAAGGGGTTACTGTCGATGAAATAAAAAGAGTTGCTGGCTGGTCCCAGAAATCCAGAGTATTTGCGGATATCTATCGTCCCCCCATTGAAATCCAAGAGAACAAATTTGCTGAGACTGTTATACTATCATTAAAAAAATAAAAATCACAAACAACTCTAAATATCTACCGTTGTAATCTCGAAGGGCGAGACATGAAGTATAATTGAACCATCAAGCGAGCCTGCCGGAGCCGGGCAAAGCTCGGGGATAATTATATGAATGTCTCGCCCTAGAGATTACCCACTCAACATTACTTAAGTTATTGTAAAAGTCATGAACGATTACTGCCACTTTCAATAAATCGTGTAAAATGAACCCCCTCCAAGTGGTTTTTCCCCAACCCAATCTCTCGGAAACGAGGAAAATAAATTCTTTTTTTTTCAGTTATTCTCTCAGTCAGAGAATACAAACTTTAAACAGAATGACGATAATGGACGACTGATGGCGCCAAGAGCGGCCGGTTGCCAGGGTGGCAGTTTAAAAAATCATATTGCTCTAAACGTTTAATTGTAGACCTCAAGTAGCTATACCACCGTTGTAATCTCTCGGGCCAGACATTCGTATAATTATCATCGAGCTGCGCCCGCCTTCAGCGGGCTCGCTTGATGGTTCAATAAAAAATGAATTCTTACTTTTTGTTTACTCAAATTATACTTCCTCGAGTTATCGAGTAACGCAAACTAACAAAATGAAAGTGCATGATCACCTGTTCATCAGTTATATTTATTAATAGAAAAAGTACAATATTTTAATTATTAAATAAAATCTTTTGCTATTCTTACTTATTGTTTCTCTCATAAAAAATACTTTGATTCTTTGTTCTTACATAGAAAAATACTTCGTTTTGACCGAAAATGCGTTTTTTGCTTGTTGATTCTTACTTAAAAAATAAATGATCCTTTTTTCTTGGTTTAACTAAAAAAGAATTGGTTCTTTCTTGGTTTGATTTTTGAAAAAAATGGTTATTTTTTCTCGGTTTTACTCAATTTTTTTCCATTGGATCTTTCTTCTTGGTTTCATTGTAAAAAAAATATCTCCGCAGTCGTTCACTCAGGTCATAGGAAAAAGGGAAATTTTCGGAAAAAAATAATAATAATAAGTTTTTTAACGAAAATCTCATTTCTTTTCATATTTAACTCTTCTCCGAATATCTCCGCAGCCGTTCACTCAGGTCATAGGAATAAGAGAAATTTCCGGGAAAAAATGAGAAATCATGAATTGTCAGTAAAAAAAAAATGTGTTTTTGGGAAATAGACCAGTACTTGAATCTGTTTTAAATATTTTTTTCTCCGAAAATCTTAAATATGACTAAAATATGAGAAATTATGACAAATTTGGAGAAAAATTTGCACTAGGGGGGTGGGGGGAGCAGAAGACTGATTAGTATCGAGCCATAATTCCCCCACCACCCCCAACTTCGACTAATTGGCAATTTTTTTACGGATCGTTTGGTGGTTGTTTGGTAGCGTTTACTAGCCCATTGAAATCATCGTTCGACAGTTTCCCGTTTTTAAAAAACCCGGTCCATAACTTGGAACCGTCTATGTCTGAGCGAAGTTCTTCACGTTCGCCTATTTCTTCACAAATCGTTTAGGCCCAGTTCCACAACTCACGGTTAACCGAGTGGTTAACGTTACGTGGTTTTGATGTGGATCAGCGTCGTTTTGATTGATCCAGTCGCCCTTAAACGTCGGTTAACTCGATTACCCGAGAGTTGTGGAACCGAACCTTAATAGTCGTTTAGCAACCAATCATGACCCTCCATTCAGGACCCACAAGTATTATGCATTGCAATAATTTCGTGACCGACTACCAAACGCCCCGGATAAAATACCAAACCCTATAATATGCTTTCCGATCGATCAAGACTCATTACAACAGGATTAACAAAAAATAATCTGGGAATTTGCGAAAATAGGTTATTTGTCCGCCGCGGCTTCTAGTCACCAATCATAGTTTTCCATTCATGATTCGCATGTATTTTTCAATAGCCTAATTTCATTATAAACTACCAATCGTCCTGAATAGAATATCAAACGTTGCCGCATATTTTTATTCTGATAAAAAATAGTTGGAACAAAGTTAGTAAAAAAATAACGGGTAAATTTGCGTTAACCGGCCGTTCTGGGACTACAGCTCTTGGCAACCAATCAGAACGATCCACTGAGGATTCACAGGTATTTTGCGTTGGCATAATTTAGCGATCGACTACCAAACGTCCTGAATAGAATATCAAACGCTATTAGATGTTTTTCTATCGTTTAAGTCTTTTCACAATGAAATTAGCCACAAAATAATGGGTGAATTTTTGTTCGAAATTCCTTTTTCCGCTACGGCTTCTGGTGAGCAACCATAGCTCGCCGTTCACGATACACACGTATGTCTCGTTGACGCAATCTAGTGATCGACTACGAATCGTACTAAATTGAATACCAAAGGTTTCCGGGAGTTTTTCTATAAATCAAGACTCATTGAAGGGAAATCAGACGAGAGATAGCAAGTGCATCAGTGTTTTACAATTTTGCTCTGTGGTTGGACCTTCAGTGACCAATCGCAGTCCTCTAATCAAGACGCCGGATATCCGTTCTTGGTTCGATTATGACTTTGGATCCTGATCTGTCATAGCCGAGGCGTAACATTTTTTTCATTCGTGACCTCATTCGGAAATAATTATTTAATTGTAGTGTTCGCAAACTTATTACTTATAAAGAATCAAATCAAAGGAGCTCAACAGAAAGTCACAGAAGAGAGATGACCCAACGATGGGCCGACTGGATACGACCATAAACTTAGCCGGACAACTTTAACTTCTCAACGTTTTTTCTTTCCTAATCGTTTGATGGTAATTGGTAGCCTAATAAGGAGGGTTGGTGGTGGACCGTTTCGTTATAATTAAATGAGAATTTTTTCCGTAAAGTTGGCCTGACCTTTTTATATTCGTCACACAATCCATAAAATGCTACACCGAATTGATGCAGTATCGTTTCTTGGTCACGAATATGCAAAGCCCAGCGTTCGGTAGTTAATTCATTAGTTATCCCGGACGAACAACAAACTACGTCTAGGCGCATACGATGGAGGGCCGTAATTAGTGATTTATAAATCCAATGGAATAGGGCGCAGTGATATTTCAATTTATTTATGTTTTTCTTCGCCGATCTCGTTCCAATAAGCCTCAAACAGAAGATAATGGTTTGGTAGTGATTGGTAGCTTAATTAAAACGTTTGGTAGTTAATTCCTTAATTACGGCAATCGAAAAACCATGTATGTTTCGATGAAGGGATAAAGGGCTTTAGTTGGCTGTTGATGGATCCAACGGAATACGGAGCAGTAATATAAAAATTCCTTTATGCTTTCTTTCCCCGATCTCGTTCCAATTAGTCTCATACGGAAGATAATCGTTTTGTAGTGATTGGTAGCCATAGTAAAACGTTTGGTAGTTAATTCCTCAATTACGCCGATCGAAAAACCATCTGCGGTTAGACGCAGGCGATAGAGGGCTGTAGTCCGCTGCTGAAGGATCTAACGGAATACGAAGCAGTGATATTTCAATTTCTTCATGTATTTCTCGACCACTCTCTTCCTAATGGATCTCAAACGGAAGATAATCGTTTGGTAGTGATTCGTAGATTAATTAAAACGTTTGGTAGTTAATTCCTTCATTACGCCGATCAAAAAACCATCGACGCTTAGACGCAGGTGATAGAGGGCTGTAGATGGCTGCTGATGGATCCAATGGAATACGAAGTAGTGCTATTTAGATTTCTTTGTCTTTTTTTCACCGATCTCGTTTCAAAAAGTCCAATAAGTTGGCTAGCAACAGACAATAAGAGGCTCCTTTTCGTCCGTGATCGTGCATGGAATTGGCTGTCGCTAGCTGACGATAACGAAAACTGTCGCTACCGAGTTACGGAATCGCGCTGCTAGAGCGCGATATAAGGCAAGCGATCGCCCTTTTCCGCGCGGTTGACTCGGGATTTCGCGCCCGAACAAACCGTACGGTTGTGAAGCGTCTAAGACGTGTTGTACTATTTGTTATTCCCATAGTTATTTCTATTGTAACATTCGCTGCTTAGCCAGTATTTACTGTTAATAAACCAGTTTTGTGATTACACTCTTCACCGCCGCTGTAAACGTTGAGTACGCGAGAAGAATGAGAAAGTGGACGTAAAGGCAAAGAGAGCGGAAGAAACCGGGTTTTAGTCCCCCTTCTAACCTTCAGGCGTAGTTAATATTTTTGCTTAGCACGCAACTTCCGATCATAGTTCAAACTCTAGATCAGGTTTGTCTTATATGGCTGTTTGATTCATATATATATATATATATATATATATATATATATATATATATATATATATATACAGGGGGTGGGGTGAAAAGTTTCCGGCCTGACCAAGAAAAACGATGTTTAAAAATTTTTTTTTGCTTTATTTTTCAATATAATCTCCATCAACACTGATACATTTCTCATAACAGTGTTCTAATTTAGTTATACCAGTTTTAAACGTAGATTCGTCAAGCTCCGCAAAATACTGATTTACAGCTTCGATAACTTCTTCGTTGCTCTTAAATCTTTTTCCACCAAGCCATTTTTTGAGGTTAGGAAATAGGTAATAGTCGCTGGGGGCTAAGTCTGGAGAGTAGGGAGGATGCGGCATCAATTCAAACTTCAATTAGTGGATTTTGGACATGGCAACAATCGACGAATGCGCTGGTGCGTTATCGTGATCAAACAAAACTTTTTTCTTCGCCAAATGAGGTCGTTTAATTTGCACCTCGTGCTTCAAACGTTGCAATAACTCTGCGTAGTATTGACCAGTGATAGTCTTACCCTTTTTAAGGTAATCAACATATATAATTCCTCTCGCATCCCAAAAAACAGTAGCCATAACCTTGTTTGCCGATAAAATTGTTTTTGCCTTCTTTGGGGTTGGTTCCCATTTTCCAACCCACTGTTTTGACTGTTCTTTATTTTCAGGAGTGTAGTGGTGGACCCATGTTTCATCAACAGTTATGAATCGACGCAAAAATTCGTTTGGATTACGCCTATACAGCGCCAAATTGTCGGTAGAAATGATTTTTCGAAGCAGTTTTTGGTCGAGCGTTAGCAAACGCGCCACCTACCTTGCACACAGCTTTTCCATGTTCAAATGGTTGTGCAAAATATTTCGCACACGTTTAGCTGACATCCTACAGGTCTCAGCTATCTCATGCACTTTCAACCTGCGGTCTTCCAACACTATTTTATGGATTTTTTCAATCACCTCTGAAGTTGTGACTTCAACGGGCCGTCCTGAGCGAGGCTCGTCAGAGGTGCTTACACGACCTATTTTAAATTCAGAAACCCACTGCTTAATAGTTGAATATGATGGGGAGGAGTCTCCTAGTGCTGAATCCATCTCTTCTTCTATTTGTTTTGGTGTAAAACCTTTCAAATGGAAGTATTTGATGACAGCACGTTTTTCCAATTTTTCCATTTTTACGAAAACAATGGGAGCGTCTCGCGCAATGTGCTCTCAAACGCAAACTAATGTAGCGAGTGGGCTGAAACTGTACATACAAGCTCGGTAGGAATGGTACTGTAGGACGCCGCTCCAAAACTAGACCTAGTGGCACCATCTCTTGGTCAGGCCGGGAACTTTTCACCCCAGCCTCGTATATATATGTGTACACACACACACACACACACACACACACACACACACACACACACACACACACACACACACACACACACACACACATTTTTTATTGGCTTTTTCCAGCCGTACAGGGTCTTTCCCTTTTTACGAGCCCCACAATCCGCCTCACCGTTCCACCTCGTTCCACCTCGTTCCACCACCGATTCCACATCGCCCCTCTGCCTCCCATTCCACTACCGCTATATCCCCTCCACAACTGCCGCCTAGCTCCATCCCCCCCCCCCCCCGTGCGGCCGCAGCCAACTTCCCCATCTGTATCGTATTCACCGT
Organism: Ophion obscuratus; assembly: GCA_964007375.1. Taxonomy (NCBI): domain Eukaryota; kingdom Metazoa; phylum Arthropoda; class Insecta; order Hymenoptera; family Ichneumonidae; genus Ophion; species Ophion obscuratus. The sequence goes on from OZ023315.1 coordinate 53,027,159, forward strand.
AACATATCTGCCATGGCCATAGGAAACTGCGGAAAACCTATACCGATACACCCGGTCCCAAGTTCACCTCGCACTCACGGAAGTAGTCGTATTTCGCCGAAAAATTTCGAAAAAAATCATTTCACGACGAAATTGACGCGATTGGGATTCGAACCTAAGGCCTCCCGATCCGCTGGCCAGCACGCTAACCACTAGAACAAAGCACCGGCTTCTGTTTGATTTATATAATATCACGGAAACAATGTTGCTATCGTACTACGTCGTTCTGCGGCGTTATGATGCATCTTTATCGCATGTACTACCCACAAGATAATCTTCAGATTGCGACTTATTGGAAGAAAATTGATGAATCAATCATTTTAAACAAATCGAAATATTGTCCGATGCGTCGCGCCAGCGGAATAATGAAATTAGTGAATAGAACATAAAAAACTGAAATGTCACTGTTATGTATTCCGTTGGATCCATCACCGACCAATATGCATATCAATCACCACCAAACGATTATCTTCCATTTGAGACTTATTGAAACGAGATCGGTGATCAAAAACACAAAGAAATTGAATTATCACTGCACTATATTCCGTTGGATCCATCAGCAGCCAACCTTCGCGCCGTATTCCGTTGGATCTATAAATCACCAACTACGCCCCTCCATCGTATGCGCCTAGACATAGATTGTTTTTCGACCGGGATAACTAATGAATCCACTACCCAACTCTGGGATTTGCATATTTGCATAAATCTCGATTTAAAAAAACGGGAAACTCCCAAACGTTGATTGCAATGGGCTAATAAACGCTACCAAATAACCATCAAACGATTCGTAAAAAAATGGCCGATTAGTCGAAGTTGGAGTGGTGGGGGAATTGTGGACTGATACTGATTGGTCTTCTGCTCCACCCTCCGCACACTTCGAGTAATCGGCCTTTGTTTTACGAATTGTTTGGTAGTCGCTTGGTACCGTGTATTAGCCCATTAAAATCGTTTGATAGTTTCCCGTCAAAAAAATCAAGATAAAAAACGGGTCCATGATCCCCCCCCCCCCCGCCCGCCACTTCGACTAATCGGCCTTTTTTACGAATCGTTTGGTGGTCGTTTGGTAGCGCATTGAAATCATTTGGTAGTTTGCGGTTTTTTTAAATTGAAATTTAAAAATCGGTCCACAATATGGCACCCTCCCTCCTCCCTCACTTTGATAAATCAAGCTTCTATCCACGAATCGTTTAGTAGTCGTGCGTGCGTAAATAAGTTCTTTGTCCGCCGCGACTTGTGTCGAGCAATCACAGCTCACCTTTCAGTTGATCATGGTGAGCCGCTATTGGTCGCCAGAAGCCGCAGCGGAAAGATGAATTTCTAGCAAAAATTCACCCATTATTTTGTGGCTAATTCATTGTGATGAGACTTAATCGATAGAAAAATAAATTATAGTGTTTGCTATTCTATTCAGGTCGTTTGGAAGTGGAGCAATCAATAACGCCAACGCAAAATACAGCAAATCGGGAATGGAGCGCTGGGATTGGTCTCCAGAAGCCGCACTGGCAGAATTATTTATTAGCGTTGATTCACTCGTTATTTCTTGTCCGATTACGTACTAATGGGCCGCGATCGATAGAAAAACATCCAGTAGTATTTGGTATTCTATTCGGGACGTTTGGTAGTCGTTCATTCAAATACGATAACACAAAATACGTCCGTATCAGAAATAGAGAGCTGTGATTGGTCGCCAGAAGCCGCAGGGGCAGAACGATGTGACATTTTTATAGTTAAATTTGTTAATAAACTCCGACCGAACCGAAAGAAATTACGGGTATCCGAAACGGAAGGCTGTGATTGGTCGCGATAATATACGCCATTTTTGCGAGAGGTGGCGTTGGTTATCGAGTCTTCCTCCGCTGCCCATCATCCTATCTTATGGATCGAAATCTCCTTTTTGGTTTTTCAAAAAATGGAGAACTACTAAACGATTTGAATGGTTCATAAAATGCTATAAAACGACCACCAAGCGATTCGTAAAAAAAAGTTCCATTAGTCAAATTGGGGGAACAACATACTGCCCAATTTTCGATTATCGGTTTTTCGAAAAACGACGAACTACCAAACGATTTGAATGGTTTACCAAACGCTACCAAACGACCACCAAACGGTACGTAAAAAAAAGTTCAATTAGTCAAAGTAGGGGGGCTAACTTTGGTGAGGTGTCTTAGGCCCGGATCAACAACGGTCGGTTAACCCCTTGACTGTGAGTGGCACGCATAGGGGCAAAAAAAGTCGTGCCATTTTTGTATCATGACACGTATAGGGGCATGATTCTACTGCATCGAATCGATGCATTAGAAATAGGTTGTATTTCAAATGCGCCTATACGTGTCATGACACTAAAATGGCACGACTTTTTTTGCCCCTATGCGTGTCACTCACAGTCAAGGGGTTAACCGAGTTAACCGGAGGTTAGCAAGCTCAGCGTGGTTCTGATTGGTCCAGTCGCCCTTAAACTTCGATTAACTCGGTTAACAGACAGTTGTGGAACCGGGTCTTACATACAAGTCTTGCAACCAGAGATTAGTAGGGAGATGCACAACGCTCCCCTTTTCGGCGTGCCTCGGAAATGGCGCTAAATCGCGGCGGCGAGTTCGGGAATATAATTTCGTGATCATCGCCTCTGTCGAGGTTGCAGATTCCCTTGTAGCCGCGCGAGTCCGTGATCACTAATCACCCGTCAAGTCGGCATCGCAGTTAGCGCGAATGGGTAGCTCGGTGGGCGAAAGTCTCCACCCCTCGCAAATCGTGTTTACTCGATAGGCGAACGGAGCGAGGTTTTCCGTCCGATCGAGCTCGACATATATGTGTGGCCGTACTGCGGATTGGAATATGCATTAAATGAATTTCAGAGTGAAAACATGTATCGAGATCATTGTTTTGTCTTGGTTGCACGTTTATACCGAAAATGCGGGTTAAAAAAATTAACGACGAACCGCGTTAAAAAATAAAACGCCGAAACGACCGTGGAAGGTTCAAAAGTAAATCTTGAGCCTTTGCCGCGATCGTTTCGGCGTCTTTTTCCAACAGTAAACGTTATGGATAAGCGTGTATCATAAATGTTTCTCTATCAATCAATGAGCGTCATGGCTGAGTTGGCAGCGTGACGCATTAACGATGCTTACGATCCGGGTTCAATCCCCGGTGAATCAACTCTTTTTTCTATTTTTTTTCTTCGTTTCATATTAAAAACATGTCGAACTTACTCTCGCTTTACAAGGAGACGGCACGACCGTGGGGTCGGGGATTTGGCCGCTTTTTTTTGTGGTGAAAGAGGACTCCTAGCCAGTGCAGCCAGATCGCGCGTAAAAGTTACCCCCTCTCTAGTTCTTACGCGCCCATCACATAATCATAGTAGCGCGTGTCCGTGAGAGAGTGACGCTCGGATATGTTCGGAAAGAGCCGAGCGCGGTCGAAGTATTCCGACCGCGCCTTCGGCAGCTACACCAATACATGGACGCTGAGCAAATTCATGTGCGGCCAAGCCGAAAGAAGGCTTCGAGGGAAAAATCAATCTGAGCACGACTCGCGCGTGCCGTCAGATGACGTCACGCGCGAGTTCTTATTTGATTAGTTATTTTTATTAGTTATCATTATTATTTTAATTAGTTATGTTTAAGTGTCGAATAATTTATCGCGCACTGTGACCGCCTAATTTATTAGTTTGTACGTTAATTTAAATATAATGATAAATCTAAATTACAACTTATTTATCTTCTAAAAAATTGTTTACGCTTTACTCACACCCGTCCCTATGCCAAATAAATTGTAATTCATAAAAGTAATCGGAAATATATTTATATTCGTATTATTATATTCATCCTCATATTTTCAAGTGGAAACAATTTTTTTAGAAGGTAAATAAGATTTAATTTAGATTTGTTAGTATCTTTAAGTTAACGTACAAACTAATAAAATAAGCGGTCAGAGTGCGCGATAAATTTTTCGACACTAAAAGATAACGAATTAAAATAATAATGATAACTAATAAAAATAACTAATCAAATAAGAATTAATAATAATAACAATAATTTTAAAAAAGCACTGAGCGCAGGGAGAGATCCAGCGCCCCTCCGGACCGAAGCCAGGAACGCTTCTAACGGGATCATCTCATCGCTTGTAGAATATGTGCACTTTTTGGTGCTTACGATTCGCGGCCAGATGGATGATTGGCTTGTTTTTGGGGGTAATGCTTTGTCGCTTGATGAAAGCATGAGAATTAATATACTAATACAAATATAAATATATTTCCGCTTATTTTTATGAATTATAATTTATTTGGCATAAGAACGGGTGTGAGTGTAGCGTAAACAATTTTTTAGAAGATAAATAAGTTGTAATTTAGATTTATTATTATATTTAAATTAACGTATAAACTCAAAAAATAAGCGTTCGCAGTGCGCGATACATTTTTTTGTATACTTTAATAACGCAGAGAATCAAGAGCTAAATAAGCATTGAAATCATCTAAAAGCCTCGCTCACAAGGAACATCCCTCAGGTGTCCGCCTCCGATTTTGTTGAAACTCATATATGTGATAGAGCATCGAAAACTTTGAGGCACGTATTTTTTTTTATCGGCGGAAAAGCGGATTTAAGGGGGGAAACCGCCCCTGAAAGAAAGGCGCGTCGAGGGGTGATTTTGCAGTTTCACCCAGAAGCAATCCACCGATCTGAACGAAACAAAAACGAAAATTCTTCTAATGAAAAGCGATGAAAAATCCACTATGAAAATGTTAAGAAAAAAATCAATTAGGGGGTAAACCACCCCTCAATTTGCCTTTTCTTCACCCCACACTTAAGAGGGTTGTATGCAAATTAATAAAACAGGTATCATTTTGAAGGGCAATTAAAATTCAAGTTGACGGGTTTTTGCGTTTTGGCGGCATAGCAAATTTAAGGGGGTAAACCACCCCTAACATAAATTTATTTATCATGGTCGTTTTTTTCTGTGCTTAAAGTTTATCCGCTGATTTTAAATATTTCTATAAGCTAAAATTTAATGTATGTATGTATGTATGTATGAATGTAATAATTTTGAAATATGATAAAACATTAAATTTTAGCTATAAGCTAAAATTTAATATTTTATCATATTTCAAAATTATTACATTCGTCTTAAGGGGTAACTACCCCTCTGACGAGAAACATCATTGAAGTATCCGCTTTCGATTTCGTTGAAACTCATATATGAGGTAAAGCATTGCAAACTATTAAATATGTTTTTTTTTGTATCGGCAGAAAAACGGTGTTAGGGGATGAAACCACCCCTCAAAGTTTCTCCCACAAGCAGTCCACCGATCTGAATGAAACAAAATCGAAAATTCCTGTTAGGGGTTTACCCCCATAAATTTACTGTTAGGGGTGGTTTACCCCCATAAATTTATGTTAGGGGTGGTTTACCCCCATAAATTTACTGTCCCGCTGAAACGCAAAAACGCGTCAACTTGAATATTGATTCCCCTTCAAAATGATACCTGTTTTATTAATTTTCATACAACCCTCTTAAGCGTGGGGTGAAAAACGGCAAATGGAGGGGTGATTTACCCCTTACTTATATTTCTAATCAACACTCTTGTAGTGGATTTTTCATCGCTTAATATTAGAGGAATTTTCGATTTTGTTTCATTCAGATCGGTGGACTGCTTGTGGGAGAATCTTTGAGGGGTGGTTTCATCCCCTAACACCGTTTTTCTGCAGATACAAAAAAACACATATTTAATAGTTTGCAATGCTTTACCACATATGTGAGTTTCAACGAAATCGAAAGCGGATACTTCAATGATGTTTCTCGTCAGAGGGGTAGTTACCCCTTAAGACGCCTTAAGACCCCTTAAGATAATTTTGAAATATGATAAAACATTAAATTGTAGCTTATAGAAATATTTAAAATCAGGGGGTATACTTTAAACACAGAAAAAACGACCATGATAAATAAATTTATGTTAGGGGTGGTTTACCCCCTTAAATTTGCTATGCCGCCAAAACGCAAAAAGCCGTCTACTTGAATTTTAATTGCCCTTCAAAATGATACCTGTTTTATTAATTTGCATACAACCCTCTTAAGTGTGGGGTGAAGAAAAGGCAAATTGAGGGGTGGTTTACCCCCTAATTGATTTTTTTCTTAACATTTCCATAGTGGATTTTTCATCGCTTTTCATTAGAAGAATTTTCGTTTTAGTTTTGTTCAGATCGGTGGATTGCTTCTGGGTGAAACTGCAAAATCACCCCTCGACGCGCCTTTCTTTGAGGGGCGGTTTCTCCCCTTAAATCCGTTTTTTCGCCGATAAAAAAAAATACGTGTCTCAAAGTTTTTGATGCTCTATCAAATATATGAGTTTCAACAAAATCGGAGGCGGACACCTGAGGGATGTTCCTTGTCAGTCGTGCTCAGATTGCTTTTTCCCTCGAAGCCTTCGTTTCGGCTTGGCCGCACATGAACATGCTCACCGTCAATGTATCGGTTCAGCGGCCATTTACGCGCGATCTGGCTGCACTGTCCCTAGCACCTCGCGTGGTTAAAGTAGTAGGACGCACTACGCAGAAAGTGCCGCAGAAAATTCCGGGAAAAATAGATTCAAAGTTTATTAGGCGCCTTATAAATTTAAAATGTCAGACACTTGTAGAGCTGCCGTCTAGTCTAGACGGTTAGGGCTCAGTCTTTTGCGTCGGAGGTGTCGCGTTCGATATCTCCTTCGGAGCTAATTTTTTTTAATCCCAACAATTATTCAAAATGTTTCTCATCCCTACATTATTTTTTGCTTCTCATTGACTCTTGGGGGGGGTCAAACAAATCCAGAGATGTATGATCAAATCTTCCAAGATGACGAAAATATGCCAACTTGCTCTGTAAAAGTAATTCCTCCAAAATGCACTCCCTTGGTGCAACCTTGTGACGTTTACTTTTACAGACAAGTTAAAAATTTCATAAAGCGCTTGCAAAATTGTAGCGAATTGTCAGAGCAGAATCGTGAAATTAATTCCCGGGAAGATTGTATAACAATCCATTCAATAATTCACTATGAATTATCGTCACCAATATTCCGCGACATGATTCAATACGCCTGGTTTGCCTCAAAATTATCAGTTACCAGAAACATTTCCATGAATGTGAATGGGACATATTTTTGTACGGATGTATTGCAAACTCCCTGCGATTGTAAAAAATCCGCTTTTATATGTTGCACAAGATATCACAAAAATTATTGCTTTGTTTGTTTCTGTGATAATTACCACTGCGGTTTTTGTATATAATTATTAATTGAATAAAAATTGAATTTTTCTTAATCGACTTTATTATTCTCATTAAAAACCCAACATTCTTCCTTATATACTTTACAATGAAAAATAAAAAAACCCCACCGTTATGAATGGTTTTATTCGAAAAATAAGAAAATATTTTTAAAAAATAATGTAAATAAAATTTTTTAAATAACGTAGGCATGAGAGACATTTATAGTAATGGTTGGGATGAAAAAAAAGATCCGAAGGAGGAATCGAACGCGAGACCTCCGGCGCAAAAGACCGAGCCCTAACCGTTTAGCCTAGACAGCGGCTCGACAAGTGCCTGACATTTTAAACTCATAAGGCGCCTAAGAACCTTTGAATCGATTTTTCTCGGAATTTTCCGAGTAGTGCGTCCTACTACTTTAACCACGTGAGGTGCTAGGGGTCCTCTTTCACCACGAAAAAAATTCGGCCAAATCCCCGACCCCACGGTCGTGCTGTCTCCTTGTTAGCTACTCTCGCCTGTGCAGGCGTTATTTAGTATATTTAATTTATATATGTTTAACAAAAAAAAAGTTGCTCCGAGGATCGAACCCTCGCCGTCCGTACTGATAGCCCGGACGCTGATATCTTAGCCACGAGGCTCTCGTGACCGCACAGCTGCCTTGGGCATAGATACGTATCCAATGTGAAATGTGTTGAAAACATGCTGAAATGATAATGAAAGACGGAACGTTTTTTTTTCTCAAAGTTTCTCTTTCTCGATTGTTTTGAAACTTTTTTCCAACTTATCCAACGTCTATTTATTAAAAAACGCTTTGTTGATTGTTTAGCCGAGTGCGCTAATCATAAACTGCATAACTGCAAGTATAGTTTATTTAATCTCATAATAAATTAGTGCAATCGTTCTCGGAGGGTACCACGGGAAAGCAATCAACTCCGTCTCTCGTCTCCGAGTCTCGTCTTGAAAACAGGACGCTTTCGAGAATATAGGGTTCCCAAAAGCGCAACTCAAAGAACTATTGATCGGTCGAAGAGCACCTTGAAAAGCCTGTGACCACAGAATTCGACAATTCAAGATGACTTGCGAAAGTGCTGCTTAAAGAGCCTCCAATTGCAGACAGGTGTGACTTCGATAATCAATCAACGGTTGAATAATTTCAACACTCTGAATTTGCTGCAAACTTGACATATTGAAGCGCAGCTCATGGAGCCTCTGGTGCAAGCGAGCGCACATTTAAGATACAAGTAAATGTATCAAACTGCAGCTCAAAGAACGTCCGCTTGCAGCCAAGCGCTACTTCGATAATGAACGGTGGCATAATTTCAACACTCGGAGTTTACAACAAATTTAACACGAACACGAAATGCTACGAACGGTTGAATAACTTCAACACCTTGCGTTTGGGGCAAATTTAACATCACGAAGTGCAGCTCAACGAGCCTCTAACTGCAAGTGGACGCAGCTTTTAACATACAAGTAAATGAATCAAACTGCAGCTCAAAGAGCTGCAGTTTGAACAGTCTCCGCTTGCAGCCAGCTGCTACTCCGATAATGAACGGTTGAATAATTTCAACACTCTGAGTTGGCAGCAAATTCAACATCACGAAGTGCAGAAGTTCGAGCCTCTGACTGCAAGTGGGCGCAGCTTTTAAGATACAAGTAAATTGATCAAACTGCAGCTCAAAGAGCCTCCGCTTGCATCCAGGTGCTACTTCGATAATGAACGGTTGAATAATGTCAACACTCTGAGTTTGCAGCAAATTTGACATCACGAAGCGCAGCTCAATGAGCCCCTGTCTGCAAGTGGGCGCAGCTTTTAAGATACAAGTAAATGAATCAAACTGCAGCTCAAAGAGCCTCCACTTGCAACCAGGTGCGAGTTCAATACTATTCGTTAAAAACTTACAAACCCTGCAGCTTTTGCAGTTTCCGATTCGGCTTGTGCTGCGCTCTAGCTGCGCGAACTGATCGTAATGCGCGATTATTATATTTAGCCTGTGCAAATATTTTAACTCTGACTAAAAACTCCAAATGCTGCATCCAATGAATTTCACACGGATGCCTTTGATCGTACCATTCAGGATAGATTTCAGCTGTAGGGAGTACGATGTCATCAGTGAGTTTTTGTAGACCTTCAGACTCCCAGTGTTTTTCCCAAAGTTCCGAGAAAGCCTTCAACTGGACTTTTACGATTTGTGCAAACTTTGCGGTCGGTCGCTTTAATTTTGTCACCGTTTCGAATTCACGAAACTCGATACAATTTTCTTCTGGCGACGAGTCGTCCATCGGAGTCTTCAGAAGGTCATCGTTACAACGGTCATATGGTGCTCTCTCTAAGTTGCGATGTCCAATGTAGCCGGCGAAAAATGCGATCGCATTCTTCTCGTAGAAGCTCAAATCGTCGTGGGACAAATGTTCAGATCGTGATTCATCGCCGTGCGACTCCATAATGCCCGACGCGCCCGCAACATCGATATTTGGGTCCATTTCATTGTCACCAATAGAGTCGACAGCCAGATTGTCCGTTCCTTCAAACGCCAGCATTATTATATACGCTCGTACCAATGTATACAGTTGACAGGATATACCTGATAGTCAATCGTACCATTAGTGCCGTCGGATTCGGATTAAATACGCCACGTCCCCGCAATTTGGAAAAGAAGTGCTCTACCGAATCCTGATTGCAAAGCCCTGCCGCTAGTTCAAACTTAGGATGTTCTTCCATTATCGAGAGATAAGTCATTAGAATCGACTTCACTGTTAACAGTAAACCTATCAAACAGGGTATTTTCCTCGATCGACAAGTTGGCTGCGGCACTACACTCCAGTTGGAAGCCCAGTCAATGAACTTCGTTAGAGTTCCAATAACACTGTTCATTCTTTCAGCAAATCCTGCAGACTGCCTCCACGTCGTGCTGCTGAGGCCGCAGGCGTCTTGACCGTCGGTCCTTATTGCCGCCGCGTATGTGTGACTGCGCATTTGAAACGCTCGCTTCACATTCATCGCTTCGAAACTGGACGGCTCAATGTGGGCTATCGTAATATGTGATAGCAATCTGGACCTGGTGTTCGTGCAGTCGCATTTCCACGTATCTACGAAGTCCGCACACGCGCCAAAGACCTCGCCATTGCATATAGCACCTTGTGCGTTCTGAGTATGCTCAGCAATCGCGTTATCAAGTGGGCCACATCAAATGATGCAAAGTACTCTTGCCCGTCGCAATGGAAAGTAGGGGTTGCAGTGACGGTCACGCCAAGTACAGAAAAATAAAGCGATTGATTCGATAGTCCTTGATCGCACGTTGTCAGCACAACTGTGGCTCCTACTTCGTGAAGTTTTGCCAAGCACTGCTGTAAAAGCTGATGCATATCATTCGCGTTCAATCCAGTACCCGTCAAGAAATAAGCGATGAATTGGCGTCATGGATTCGTCGCATTTAAGCTATTGAGACAGAACATGAAGACGTACCGAGCTCGTTCATTGCGGCGTCTGAGTGATCCAAGATCTACGAGCCCTTCGATGCAATCGTACTTAACGGAATATTCTTCGAAGTTCTTGATTGTCATTTCGTCCCATTTGTTACAGCATATCCTTTCCGCAGGTGGCAACCGCGCTAACTTGATCTTCAATTTGTCAAAGATAGCTGGGCAAAATCCAGGCTTAATATCAATCTCAGATATCCAGAGTCTAACAGTGCTTACGGATGGGAAACGGCAGCCTGTTTTTTGCAAACGTTTGTACGCTGTAGCAGAATAATAAAATAGCTGTTTCGCCAAATCTTTTTCATCATCTACATATGGAGCGTTCTTGCGGTACAACTGAAGTTTGACCATCGCTCTTGCTGCTGTCTCGGTACAATTCCTCTCATCGAGGAATTCATCGATCGTTTTATCCTTTTTTATTGAGTTGATTCGGTTCAAAGATCGTTTAAGTCGTAGCTGCAGAACCTTGGTCCGCTTGCGTAACAATTTAAGTTGTACTTGAGATTGTACTGTCAAAGCTACTTTTGAGCGACGAAAATTTCGATTGCGTCGCTTTCGCTTTGCTGGTGCGTGACCTATCGAGGTATTCGCAGAATATGAGTCGATAGCGGTCCAATTCATGGATTAATCTTCAGAACATTCAAACAACAACACTGCATGCTTTGCGTATTTACGCGTCGTCGACATCATCTTCGGGTCAAAGGACAAGTTCACTTCGTCGACATCCAAAGGATCTTCCGATTTGTTGGAAGTTGTTGTCACGAAGATGGTGGACTGCTCGGACTCATTAGGCGGGTAAAATTGTTCTACCTTCACGCTAAAAGCTAAAAGGCTCGTACTTACCGAGTGACTTGGACCTGCTGTATTATCTTCCTGAACTTCTTCCGGTGCAAAGAATGGCACAGGAACAGCATCGCCGTGCAATCTACCATTCGCATCGAAATCAGTCGGTTGAAAGTGCGAGGCGCACAAGCCCGCATTCCGCAAAGAAGCTGCTGACCAATTCTTCAATTGGAGATTGGCTGTAACCAATTTTACAAATAAATATTACTATCTTCTATAGCTGTATACAGGGTGAGGCACTAACTGTTGCCACCTTGAATATCTCTGTAATTATCGACGTCACAAAAAAATGTTTGAAACAAAAGTTGTACCGTACGAAAGGGATCATCATATGCGACCATTTTTTTTATCTCAGTGGAGGCGCTGTCGCATAGTAAAGGGCACCTCCACTTTTTTAAAGGGGACGGCACATTTTTTTCAACTATCTTGTAGAGCATCGAAAACTGCATAAAAACATTTAGGGGTCAAAGTCGTTCAAGGTCATTTAAGATCAAAAAGTGACATGAACTTTATTTTTATGTGAAATTACCTTCATTCACAGTAGATGTTCAAAGTGCCATTGGAATCAATGCAGTATTGCAATCTCCTCATCACGAATTTCTTATCACTTCGGCAGTTATCGCCGAAGTCTTGCCATTATCTTGTATGTAAACAATGGCACCAAACCTACAATGTTCACGGAACATTGTACACTGTTTCGCCCAAACAAACCCAAGATAACGATAGTAAGAATGGTGAGACTAGTATTAATGAATCAAGCGAATGTAAATGATGTATTCTTTTGAAGAGCAAACTGATATGCTTCTAATTTACGGAGAATGTCAGAAAAATGCAGTGAGAGCTAGAGACTTATACGCTGAAAGATTTCCTGAACGTTCTCATCCTACACGCCGTACATTTCAAATTTTGTACACTAAACTGAGGACAACTGGATACTTAACCCGTCGGGAAAGTAACCGACAAAAGCGAGTTACTAACGGAGAAACGGAAATTGGTGTTCTTGCCGCCGTTCATCGAGACCCTTGTTCGAGTTCTCGTCAAATTGCGAGGGACTCTGGCGTAAGCCAAAGAAGTATTCTACGTGTTCCATATCGTCATAAATATCATCCTTACTACATCAGTCTCCACCAGGAATTAACTGGTACGGATTTCATGAATCACCCTGAATTCTGCCAATGGGCTCAACGCCAGATTCAGAGAGATGACTCATTTATTAATCGGATTTTATTTACTGATGAGGCAACATTTACGAATCATGGAAATATTAACTTGCATAAGATGCATTTGTGGTCAACTGAAAATCCACATTGGCTGCGGCAAGTTGCACACCAAAGACCGTGGTCGGTTAATGTATGGTGTGGGATTATTGGGGATAGAATCATAGGCCCTTATTTCATCGAACGGAATCTTAATGGTAGGAAGTAGACCACATTCCTTCAAAAAAACATTAGGTCCGTTATTGGAAGAAATACCTTTAGAAACAAGAAACAGAATGTGGTATCAACAGGATGGGCGCCTGTCACATTTTTCGCTGATAGCTAGTAATGAATTGCAAAAGAGATTTCCAAATCGTTGGATTGGACGCGGAGGAGCTGTATCGTGGCCGGCTCGCTCACTAGACTTGCCGCCTCTGAACTTTTTCTTGTGGGGATATTTGAAAGATCTTGTTTATAAAGAACGTTCAACGACGCCGGATGATATGCGTGAGAGAATTCTTCGAGCCTGTGATTCGATAAGTGCCGAAGTGATAAGAAATTCTACACAATCCGTGATAAGGAGAGTGCAATACTGCATTGATTCCAATGGCAATCACTTTGAACATCTACCGTGAATAAAGTTAATTTCACATAAAAATAAAGTTCATGTCATTTTTTTATCTCAAATGACCTTGACCGACTTTGACCCCTAAATGTTTTGTATGCAGTTTTCGATACTCTACAAGATAGTTAAAAAAAATGTACCATGCCATTTAAAAAAATGGAGGTGACCTTCACTGCGCGACAGCGCCTATACTGAGATACAAAAAATGGTCGCATTTGATGACCCCTTCAGTAGTATAGCTGTGACAGTTCTAACGCAGGTCCTCTGAGGGGCGGTGCGGGGCAGGAGGGTTCACGCGGGGAGGGGTATGACGTCACGCGTGGAGGGGGACTCGGTGGAGAGGCTAACGTCACGCGGGGAGGGGGAAATCGTTGGAGCAGAGGAGGGGGTATCGTCGGGGGTATGATCATCAATTATTGATCTTTATTTAAAATTTATTATTGATTTATTTTGTCTTATATTGTTTACTTCATGGATTTTATTATTTAGCGACTGTCGTCAGAGAGCCAAGTTGGTTGACCCGTGTGGCTGAGAGAAGCGATCGGATTACACGTATGCATGAGAGAGAGCGAGAATGAGAGATGGAGCGACCGCATCGCATGCATGTGAGATAGAGCGAGATATACATTTAACTTCAGACATTCACCGACTAAAGCAGTTGGGTTTGTTGGGAGAAATCCCAAACAAACCCACGAACGTCTTCGAACATCTATTGAACGCTTTCGAATGTCTCCGAACGTCTTTTGAACGTCTCTTGAACGTATCCGAACGTCGCATGAACGTCTACGAACATCTCACGAACGTCTTTTGAACGTCTCCGAACGTCTCACGAACGTCTCCGAACATCTTCGAACGTCTCACGAACGTCTCCGAACGTCTCTTGAACGTCTCACGAACGTCTCCTGAACGTCTTACGAACGTCTCCGAACGTCTTCGAACGTCTCACGAACGTGTCTTGAACGTTCGAGAGCAATATTTTATACAACTGTGTAATCTCATAACAGATAATGTAACAAATAAAGGGGTGAGGAGAATAAAAAAATCACATAATGTCACATTTCATTTATTTGCATGAATCTTTATGATTCGTCCACCAATTAAACATTGTAAATACATTTTGCAATGCACAATTTTTTCATGCTTTTCGCATCGTAGAGTATAGCTTACGCCTAATTTACTTAAGGTATCCATATTGCCAAAGTCCACGTCCAACGTTTCAATAACTAGATTATTTTTCATATTTAATATATCAGCTAACCAATCTCGTTTTTCATGGCCATCAACATATACGATAACTGAAGCCGTTATTAAACCTTGAGCCATGCTATATGGAACGTGTCCATAGGCCCACTTTAGACCATGGTGATTCCGAATCAGCCATGACGCTTCGTATGTCTCAGATTTTATGAGAAGTCTCCATGGTATGATACTCGCGAAAATGTAATGAGAGAGTACACATCCCGCTCTCAGAATGGCTACTTCCTTCACGACAAAGTTTCTCCCAACAATGAACCCTTGTAGATCGACAAATGTAGGTACAGATATAATGGAGATGTATTGGCTCAATCAAATCGATAGCAAGATTAATTGATGATTGACGTCAATATTTAGGAAACTCGCCTTTAAATTATTTATTCATTGAGCGGGGGTTAATTGCTGATCTATACAATTTTACGAACCATGTTTGTCAATGGACAATATTCAACAACGCGATCGTGCAAGATCAAACAATGGGCAGTAGTATCAGACCTCTCAGCCCTGATAATGCAGACTGTAACGTTTGCGAAACGTCGGCACAACGCTGATCCTCAACACGGCCTCCATCGTGAAGCCACATACTCTTCTCAATAGGCAGTAGTATTTGGTGGTAAATCTTCCTTACATTCAAACTCTATTCGCACGTCCACGGTAGCATTTTTCAAAGACTGATTCTGACGCGAGCAATCGATAACCGTGAGAGGGTCGTTATATGGAAACTTTGCGATAGTGAGCAAAGAATTATCACTATTACAGCCGTAATAAGATATACGGAATCGAAATTACATATTGAACAAAATGGCGAATCTGTTTTTGTCAAAGTCCAAATTCAAATCATCGTAAGGATAGGATTCCGAGTTGAGATAAAGTTTAACATTAGCGAGTTTGCAGTCGTCGAATAATGTAATGTCCTTTGCGATAGAATTTTTTTTGCCAGTCTCCAGCGCAAATATTACATTTCTTGGTTTCTCTAGCTGGGAGGCAGCTTTTACAGTCCATGAATGTTTCGTTGTGCTTTGAAGCAGTGGATACTCGTATAGATACCAAGAGCGAAAGCTCATATTCAAGTATCGCCCACTTTCCAATGTTCGAAGTAATGACAATTTAGTTATCTCGTTTAATATTACGTGAGGCATATGCCATTGTATCTTGAGCAATTCAACTTCTGCCTCTACTAATGGATGCTGACCGAATACCCAATTGTTATCATTGCGTGAACGTATCAGAATTAGCTCATGACGAGCATTGATAACAACGCGCTTGTAATCTTCGCAGAATCCTAGTAATATGTAAGAGGTACACAAAAATTGAAGTATGTTCCCCCGTTATTATGTGTTACATTCCACGCAGCGTTTTTCAAAGCATGACGCCTCTCAGGACTTAGATGTAGTTTTTAATCGTGGTTGTTATTCCAACGTTTCGATTGCGATCAATCTCCACACCATTGAGCTCATAACGAACTTCATCGGGAGGGGGAAGCCGCTGTCGACGAGTGTTTTGTGGGGGCGGGGGTCAGCTAGTGGTGAGTGAACGTTGAAAACCCATAAATCTCCTTATTTATCATAGACATAAAAAAATATTAGCATCGATGCAATGTTTTTCTTTCTACACTATTTAGTCTGTGCGAAAATACAACTAACACACACGATGTGTACGTATAATGGCCATATATGGGTACGAAAATTTCGTTAATTTGAAGCGATACATGAAGGGGACGGCTTTTCAAAGCCGTTTATTTATGTGATGCAGGTGTGATGCGCTTGGTTTCGTTTCCAAAATCTTTAAAATGTTTGTATGCGTGTCCACTCCTGTCACGACTCTCGCCGACACCCGAGACAGGTCCTAACAAGTCGGGATTTCTTAGAAAAACTATAAACTTTAGAGATCTATCGTCAAAGGGTTTTTGACCCCAGATGGGCCACCGGAGCACAGCTGCACTCGGGGAAAAAAATGTTTCGATGTATCGAGGACTCGTTTTCATTTCGAAATATAACGTTGAGAAGTTCAAATGTGTGAGTATGTACGCAGTGCATCCGGCCAAGCACCCCCGGACTTGACCAAAAACGAGCTCGAACAGGGTGCAAAGGTCTTGCTCCTAAAATATTGGGGTGAATACGTTCGCTTATTGTGGGATCGTTTGCCAGAACATCATCGGAACGATAGTGAAGTGATATCATATCTTCCATGCATGGAACATTATAATACACCACAGATGAAAGATCACATCGATGGCCCCCCACCTCAACGTCGGGAATGTGAAAAATGCTGTGGAAATTCTCCACGTATGGGGTTCTTCAAACGTGTTTGAACTCGTTTTTTGGGAATGTGAAAAAATGTCGGGGAAATTCTCCACGCACGAGGTTCTTCGAAAGTGTTTGAACCTGTTTTTCATGATTGGAAAAGTGGGAAGAAGTTTGAAAATTTAAGTGGGAGGGTTATGAGGGAGCTTATAATTTCGTAGTCCAAGCTCAGACTGCAGTATTCCATCGCGACATCAACATCTCTCCACAAAGAACTTTGAAAGTGCGGGGGAAATGGATCTCTCGGGTATCAATAAAGTCAGCGTGATGGCGGAATTCCTTCCAACGAAGAAGCTCCGATCATCGAATCTCTGACATGAGGGCCGTACAAACCAAGTTTGGGAAACGCTACATCGCGGACATCGCGGATGAGTTCGCTGTCTTCTTACCAGCGCGACTTGTGAAGACTTTCGATGAAGATTTGGAAATGTTCGAGCGAATGCGGCAAGCGGCACGTGATCATAATCTCTGGATGACATACAAAGGTGAAAAATGCAACAGCATAAACTTGTTCTAAGCCTGAGCACGCACATGATGGAAAAGACGAAATTCGTTGGAACACCATCATCGACCGACTGTCCGCATCATCGAGAGTATGCTGCAACTGGCGTGTAATAGTCAACTCTACATGCAGTTGTGGAAAATACAATAGCGTCAAGTTCCATCGTCTTTGAGTATGGTGGGAAAGAGCAAATTCGTTGGTGCAGCATCTTTGAGTGGAACAGCCGTCCGGATTATAGCCGTCTGACCACCGTTTTCGACGTTTTAAGTGTTTGACTATGTAAAAATGTATTTAAAAAAAACTGTTTCATCGAAATGTATGAGAAAGAGAAATGCAAAGCAATTTTCGTCGTAGAATAAATGAAGAATACAAATGGTATATATTTTCATCGAAATGTTTTTTATTCATTTTAAAAAATCCCTCGCTCACATAACGCTTCGTATACACTTAACCAGCTTTTCAGCGATTTTACATTATCATGGGCGCAGTTGTATTTCGTGTTGAAGGAATGATGGGGGCATTTGGAGTTTGTGATTTTGGGCAATTTCTGCAGCGATGGACAGTCCAGAGTCTCCAAGTCGATGACGTTTATCGCAGGATCCGTGAATCTTGATAGCCATGCGCATTTCTCGAATCCCTTCGCATAGATGGTAGGGGCTCCATGCAAGATTTCTCGAATTGTCTTTCTAGCTGCCTCGTAAGGTATACCGCTGTGTTCCCATCGGATTCCATGGAAATTGCGTTTCAACCACGTTTTTGTCATTTTATACTTGGCCGGTAAAGAGTCCCATGCAAATGGTGCGACATCTCCTTTAGGACAAATTTGTTGATGGGTCTCTTAAAGCCCTGTACATCGACGATAAGCTCCATGTTGACTGACGTGCACGCGAATTATCGGCATGATTTTATACCAATTTTTTAACCCCACCGCTGATTGGATTGTACTTGACAATACGATCATGGAGGATCATGCAGTATGCTGAACTTTGTGGCGGAATATTATTTTTCATTTCGAACTCAAGGCGCACGTCAACAGGGCCGGACTTGAGAGAATCGTTTTGCTTTGAGCAGTCAATGACAACGAGGGGCGCTTTTTCTAAAAATTCAATCCCGCTCAACCATGGTTCAGTCTCTTTGTTGTAATAGGTCGGTTGAAAGTTTGAGTACATCTCGTAGAGTAGAGCATATTGATTTTGATCAATGTTCAAATTCAAATTTCCATATGGATAACATTGTGAGTTAAGGTAAAGTTTAACATTGCTCAGGTTACAATAATCAAAGTGGCTCGCATTTTGTTGTTTCTTATTTTTCCGTTCCGTCTGCAGCGCGAGTATGGCATAACGTGGCTTCTCCAGCTGATTCGAGGTTTTCACAGATCACACGGGCTTAGAGGTGACCGGCAGAAATGGATATTCATACAGTTCCCATGTTCAAAAACTCATGGAGATTGGTACGTCTTTAGCGAGAAACTTTAACACCTGAATTTTTCGCTGATTCGAGACTGTTACATACGGTACGAGCCATTCTATTTTTTGCAATACGAGTTTGTAGTCTTCGGGTGCTGTTTGTACAATGGCATTGTCGTCGGTCTGTGATCTCGTAAGAATCAACTCGTGCTTGGCAATTTCCGATAATCTTCGGCATACAAACAGCACCTGAAGACTACAAACTCGTATTGTATAAAATAGAATGGCTCGTACCGTATGTAACAGTCTCGAATCAGCGAAAAATTCAGCTGTTAAAGTTTCTCGCCAAAGACGCACCAATATCCATGAGTTTCCGAACATGGGAACTGTATGAATATCCATTGCTGCCTGTCACCTGTAAGCCCGTATGATCTGTGAAAACCTCGAATCAGCTGGAGAAGCCACGTTATGTCATACTCGCGCTGCAGATGGGACGGAAAAATAAGAAACAACAAAATGCGAGCCACTTTGATTATCGTAACCTGAGCAATGTTAAACTTTACCTCACCTCACAATGTTATCCATATGGAAATTTGAATTTGAACATTGATCAAAATCAATATGCTCTACTCTACGAGATGTACTCAAACTTTCAACCGACCTATTACAACAAAGAGACCGAACCATGGTTGAGCAGGATTGAATTTTTAGAAAAAGCCCCTCTCGTTGTCATTGACTGCTCAAAGCAAAACGATTCTCTCAAGTCCGGCCCTGTTGACGTGCGCCTTGAGTTCGAATTGAAAAATAATATTCCGCCACAAAGTTCAGCATACTCCATGATCCTCCATGATCTCATTGTCGAGTACAATCCAATCAGCGGTGGGGTTAAAAAATTGGTATAAAATCATGCCGATAATTCGCGTCCACGTCAGTCAACATGGAGCTTATCGTCGATGTACAGGGCTTTAAGAGACCCATCAACAAATTGGTCCTAAAGGAGATGTCCATCATCAAACTCCACGGCAAGGATGCTGAACCGCTGACGCTCGCCTTCGACGCACCATTTGCATGGGACTCTTTACCGGCCAAGTATAAAATGACAAACACGTGGTTGAAACGCAATTTCCATGGAATCCGATGGGAACACAGCGGTATACCTTACGAGGCAGCTAGAAAGACAATTCGAGAAATCTTGCATAGAGCCCCTACCATCTATGCGAAGGGATTCGAGAAATGCGCATGGCTATCAAGATTCACGGATCCTGCGACAAACGTCATCGACTTGGAGACTCTGGACTGTCCAGCGCTGCAGAAATTGCCCAAAATTACAAACTCCAAATGCCTCCATCATTCCTTCAACACGAAATACAACCGCGCCCATGATAATGTAAAATCGCTGAAAAGCTGGTTGAGTGCATACGAAGCGTTATATGAGCGAGGGATTTTTTAAAATGAATAAAAAACATTTCGATGAAAATATATACCATTTGTATTCTTCATTTATTCTACGACGAAAATTGCTTTGCATTTCTCTTTCTCATGCATTTCGATGAAACAGTTTTTTTAAATACATTTTTACATAGTCAAACACTTAAAACGTCGAAAACGGTGGTCAGACGGCTGTTCCACTCAACGATGCTGCACCAACGAATTTGCTCTTTCCCACCATACTCAAAGACGATGGAACTTGACGCTGTTGTATTTTCCACAACTGCATGTAGAGTTGACTATTACACGCCAGTTGCAGCATACTCTCGATGATGCGGACAGTCGGTCGATGATGGTGTTCCAACGAATTTCGTCTTTTCCACCATGTGCGTGCTCAGACTTAGAACAAGTTTATGCTGTTGCATTTTTCACCTTTGTATGTCATCCAGAGATTATGATCACGTGCCGCTTGCCGCATTCGCTCGAACATTTCCAAATCTTCATCGAAGGTCTTCACAAGTCGCGCTGGTAAGAAGACAGCGAACTCATCCGCGATGTCCGCGATGTAGCGTTTCCCAAAATTGGTTTGTACGGCCCTCATGTCAGAGATTCGATGATCCGAGTGAACGAGGAGTTCTGACAGCTTCATCGTTGGAAGGAATTCCGCCATCACGGTGACTTTATTGATACCCGAGAGATCCATTTCCCCCGCACTTTCAAAGTTCTTTGTGGAGAGATGTTGATGTCGCGATGGAATACTGCAGTCTGAGCTTGGACTACGAAATTATAAGCTCCCTCATAACCCTCCCACTTAAATTTTCAAACTTCTCCCCACTTTTCCAATCATGAAAAACAGGTTCAAACACTTTCGAAGAACCTCGTACGTGGAGAATTGCCCCGACATTTTTTCACATTCCCGAAAAACGGGTTCAAACCCGTTTGAAGAACCCCATACGTGGAGAATTTCCACATCATTTTTCACATTCCCGTCGTTGAGGTGGGGGGCCATCGATGTGATCTTTCATCTGTGGTGTATTATAATGTTCCATGCATGGAAGATATGATATCACTTCACTATCATTCCGATGATATTCTGGCAAACGATCCCACAATAAGCCAACGTATTCACCCCAATATTTTAGGAGCAAGACCTTTGCATCCTGTTCGAGCTCGTTTTTGGTCAAGTCCGGGGGTGCTTGGCCGGATGTACTGCGTACATACTCGCACATTTGAACATTCTGACGTTATATTTCGAAATGAAAACGAGTCCTCGATACATCGAAACATTTTTTTCCCCGAGTGCAGCTGTGCTCCGGTGGCCCATCTGGGGTCAAAAACCCTTTGACGATAGATCTCTGAAGTTTATAGTTTTTCATGGGAGAGATGGGCATGAGATTTATGGGTTTTCAACGTTTACTCACCACTAGCTGACCCCCGCCCCCACAAAACACTCGTCGACAGCGGCTTCCCCCTCCCGATGAAGTTCGTTATGAGCTCGATGGTGCGGAGATTGATCGCAATCGAAACGTTGGAATAACAACCACGATTAAAAACTACATCTGAGTCCTGAGAGGAGTCATGCTTTGAAAAACGGTGCGTGGAATGTAACACATAATAACGGGGGAACATACTTCAATTTTTGTGTACCTCTCAACATATTGCTAGGATTCTCCGAAGATTACAAGCGCGTTGTTATCAATGCTCGTCATGAGCTAATTCTGCTACGTTCACGCAATGATAATAATTGCGTATTCGGTCAGCGTCCATTAGTAGAGGCAGAAGTTGAATTGCTCAAGATACAATGGCATACGCCTTACATAATATTAAACGAGATAACTAAATTGTCATTACTTCGAGCATTGGAAAGTCGGCGATACTGGAATATGAGCTTTCGCTCTTGGTATGTATACGAGTATCCACTGCTTCAAAGCACAACGAAACATTCATGGACTGTAAAAGCTGCGTCCCAGCTAGAGAAACCAAAAAATAGAATATTTGCGCTGCAGACTGGCAAAAAAGTTCTATCGCAAAGGACATTGCATTATTCGACAACTGCAAACTCGCTAATATTAAACTTTATCTCAACTCGGAATCCTATCCTTACGATGATTTGAATTTGGACTTCGACAAAAACAGATTCGCCATTTTGTACAATATGTAATCTCGATTCCGTAAATCTTATTACGGCTGTAATAGTGATAATTCTTTGCTCACTATCACAAAGTTTCCATATAACGGCCCTCTCACGGTTATCGATTGCTCGCGTCAGAACGAGTCTGTGAAAAATGCTACCGTGGACGTGCGAATAGAGTTTGAATGTAAGGAAGATTTGCCACCAAATACTACTGCCTATTGAGAAGAGTATGTGGCTTCCGGACGGAGGCCGTGTTGAGGATCAGCGTTGTGCCGACGTTTCGCAAACGTTACAGTCTGCATTATCAGGGCTGAGAGGTTCGATACTACTGCCTATTGTTTGATCTTGCACGATCGCGTTGTTGTATATTGTCCATTGACAAACATGGTTCGTAAAATTGTATAGATCAGCAATTAACCCCCGCTCAATGAATAAATAATTGAAAGGCGAGTTTCCTAAATATTGACGTCAATAATCAATTAATCTTGCTATCGATTTGATCGAGTCAATACATCTTCATTATATCTGTACCTACATTTGTCGATCTACAATGGTTCATTGTTGGGAGAAACTTTGTCGCGAAGGAAGCAGCGATTCTGAGAGCGGGATGTATACTCTCTCATTACATTTTCGCAAGTATCATACCATGGAGACTTCTCATAAAATCTGAGACATACGAAGCGTCATGGCTGACTCGGAATCATCATGGTCTAAAGTGGGCCTATGTACACGTTCCATATAGCATGGCTCAAGGATTAATAACGGCTTCAGTTATCGTATATGTTGACGGCCATGAAAAACGAGAATGGTTAGCTGATATATTAAATATGAAAAATAATCTAGTTATTGAAACGTTGGACGTGGACTTTGGCGATATGGATACCTTAAGTAAGTTAGGCGTAAGCTATACTCTACGATGCGAAAAGCATGAAAAAATTGTGCATTGCAAAATGTATTTACAATGTTTAATTGGTGGACGAATCATGAAGATTCATGCAAATAAATGAAATGTGACATTATGTGATTTTGTTATTCTCCTCACCCCTTTATTTGTTACATTATCTGTTATGAGATTACACAGTTGTATAAAATATTGCTCTCGAACGTTCAAGAGACGTTCGTGAGACGTTCGTGAGATGTTCGTAGACGTTCGAGAGACGTTCATGAGACGTTCAAGAGACGATCAAGAGACCTTCAAGAGACATTCAAGAGACGATCGGAGACGTTCATGAGACGTTCAAGAGACGTTCGGAAACGTCCGGAGACGTTGAAGATACATTCGGAGCCGTTCAAGAGACGTTCGTGAGACGTTCGTGAGACGTTCGAAGACGTTCGGAGACGTTCGTGAGACGTTCGGAGACGTTCAAGAGACGTTCGTGAGATGTTCGTAGACGTTCGAGAGACGTTCATGAGACGTTCAAGAGACGATCAAGAGACCTTCAAGAGACATTCAAGAGACGATCGGAGACGTTCATGAGACGTTCAAGAGACGTTCGGAAACGTCCGGAGACGTTGAAGATACATTCGGAGCCGTTCAAGAGACGTTCGTGAGACGTTCGGAGACGTTCTGAGACATTCGTGAGACGTTCGGAGACGTTCATGAGACGTTCGTCAGACGTTCGAAGACGTTCGGAGACGTTCGTGAGACGTTCACGAGACGTTTGGAGATGTTCGAGAGACGTTCGTGAGACGTTCGGAGACGTTCATGAGACGTTCGTCAGACGTTCGAAGACGTTCGGAGACGTTCGTGAGACGTTTGGAGACGTTCGTGAGACGTTCAAGAGACGTTCTTGAGACGTTCGTGAGACGTTCGTGAGACGTTCGGAGACGTTCATGAGACGTTCGTGAGACGTTCATGAGACGTTTGCAGACGTTCATGAGACGTTCGTGAGACGTTCATGAGACGTTCATGAGACGTTCGGAGACGTTCGTGAGATGTTTGGAGATGTTCGAAGACGTTCATGAGACGTTCGGAGACGTTCGTGAGACTCTCAAGAGACGTTCGGCGACGTTCATGAGACGTTCGGAGACGTTCGGAGACTTTCGAGAGACGTTCATGAGACGTTCAATAGACGTTCGTGAGACGTTCATGAGACGTTCGGAGACATTCGAAAGCGTTCAATAGATGTTCGAAGACGTTCGTGGGTTTGTTTGGGTTTGTTTGGGATTTCACCCAACAAACCCAACTGCTTTAGTCGGTAAATGTCTGAAGTTAAATGTATATATCGCTCTATCTCACATGCATGCGATGCGGTCGCTCCATCTCTCATTCTCGCTCTCTCTCATGCATACGTGTAATCCGATCGCTTCTCTCAGCGACACGGGTCAACCAACTTGGCTCTCTGGCGACAGTCGCTAAATAATAAAATCCATGAAGTAAACAATATAAGACAAAATAAATCAACAATAAATTTTAAATAAAGATCAATAATCGATGATCATCCCCCCGACGATCATCCTCCACACCTCCAACGATTTCCCCCTCCCCGCATGACGTCAGCCTCTCCACTGAGTCCCCCTCCCCGCGTGACGTCATCCCCCCCGCCCCGCACCCCCCTGAGAGGACCTGCGTTAGAACTGTCACAGCTATACTACTCCCGTTCGTACGGTGCAACTTTTGTTTCAAACATTTTTTTGTACCGTCTATAATTACAGAGATATTCAAGGTGGCAACAGTTAGTTCCTCACCCTGTATACTAGGGTGCGTTTGATTGTTCGAATCGTTTTATCTCTGATTGCTCCAAAGCTTTGTTTTCCATCCAAAGAAAGTGCTCATTGAAGGGCATTAATTTTTCACAAAATCACTTCTATGATGAAGCTTATTAATCAATCTTGGTTTCCTCATCCGGAAAGCTTTGTGAAAAATGGAAATTAAATATAACAATGGTCAAAATTCGTCTTTGCAATGTTTATAATTTCAAACAATTTTACTAATAACTTTCGATTAATAAATAATAATATAAATTTATGAGGAAGCAATGTGCAAATGTGTACTTTGCAACCAATTTTTTTTCATTCTAGAAAAGTGGTATATGCGTGTATGCATTTCTAATAAAATAACATTAATTAAAGAAGTTACTACTCCACTTGCGCGTGAAATTTCAGATGGTGCACGTAGCAGAATTGGTCGAGTCGGGTCCGGTAATTAGACTATGATTCGGATCGAGTACCCCAAATTTCAAATTTCGTTTTATAGTAGACAGCACCACAAAAACATACCAAAACGGTTGAAATAGAGTCCAGCTTTATGTTCTCTAGCCTTCGCCTATAGGTTGCAGTTAATAAGAAATACAAATAATTGATTTAATAATTTTAGTATTTTTGTTGTATGTTAAAATTTTTTTCCTGCAAACTTCTTTTAATTAAGACACTCGCATTTCAGGAAATATCGAGATATTTGAATGTTGAAAAAATGAATAAAAGCACGATTCGTCGTCGAATTTTCATTCATTCGGTCTAGTGCTAACTAATAATTTCGGCGATTCATTCTTCTTAAATAAACTTTTTATCATCTTTTAATTTTTTCCCAGAAAAAACTTGTTCTTCAAACGTTTATATCTCTGAAACTAATCAAAATATTTTCAATTTTAAAACGTCAAATAGAAGCTACATTCTTCTCGCTTCGAATAAGCGCAGGGCGTTGAATCTTGGGCTTTTTGGGTGTTTGTCTCCATTTAAAACCCACGTTAAAAAAATTCAAAACTTTAAGGTGGCATATTTTCAAGAAAATATTATAACTTCAATATAATATTTTCCCATAAAATTTTTCTGAAATATACTTCAATATATGCTTAATAATTTCCCCACGTATTATTTGTTTGAAACACTTCGTGGCAGGCCGTTACAGTGCTGTTACCCCTTAAGGAAAATAATGTTTCCAAAAATTTCGGAAATTCATTATTTCTCAGAATTATGAGGGATAAAAAATGTCATGTTTTTTTTACGAAAATCTCATTTTTTTCATCTATAACTTTTTTCCGAATATCTCCGCAGCCGTTCACTCAGGTAATAGGAAACAGGGAAATTTCCGGAAAATAATAATACTAATGATAAGTTTTTTTTACGAAAATCTCATTTCTTTCCATCTTTAACTTTTCTTTGAATATTTCCGCAGCCGGTTACTCAGGTCATAGGAAAAAGATAAATTTCCGGGGAAAAAATGAGAAATGATGAATTATCAGTAAAAATAATGTGTTTTTGGGAAATAGACCAGAACTTGAATCTGTTTTAAATCATTTTTTCTCCGAAAATCTCAAATATGACTAAAATATGAGAAAATATGAAAAATTTGGAGAAACATTTGCACTGGGGGCCCCTGCGGACCGAAGCCAGGAACGCTACCAATTGGACCATCCCATCGCTTGTAGAATATGTGCACTTTCTGGTACTTACGATTCGCGGCCCGATGGATGATTGGCTTGTTTTTGGGGATAATACTTTATCGCTTGATGAAAGTATGAGAATTAATATAATAATACGAATATAAATATATTTCCGCTTACTTTTATGAATTATAATTTATTTGGCATAAGGACGGGTGTGAGTAAAGCGTAAACAATTTTATATAAGATAAATAAGGTGTAATTTAGATTTATTATGATATTTAAATTAACGTATAAACTAAACAAACAAGCAATCATAGTGCGCGATACATTTTTTTGTATACATTAATAACGCAGAGAATCAAGAGCTAAATAAGTATTGAAATCATCTAAAAGCCTCGCGCGCGCCGTCGGGTGACGTCACGCGCGCGTCGTGCTCAGATTGCTTTTTCGCTCGGAGCTTTCGTTTCGGCTTGGCCGCACATGAACATGCTCAGCGTCCATGGATTAGTGTAGCTGCCGAAGGCGCGGTCGGGAAACTACGACCGTGCTCGACTCTTTCTGAAGATGTCCGAGCGTCGCTCGGTCACGGACACGCGCTACTATAATTGTGTGATGGGCGCGTAAGAGACTAGAGAGGGGGTAACTTTTACGCGCGATCTGGCTGCACTGTCGGCAAGTGCGCGCCGTAACTCACCACGCCGCGAACGACAATACACAAAGGAGAGAGGGAAGAAAGTATAGACGGATGAGAGGGCGACCGCGTTCAGAGATCCTTACAGTCCGCGTAGACCCGTGAGCCGAGTATTTTACCGACAAAATAGCGGCATATACAGGGTGCGCCAGAGAAACTTACTTATTTGAAAAAATTCCCGCGCGGTGAGTTGGGCGGGTAGAGGGGCGAGAGGGGGCGCATCTAGAGGGGGAAGTTCCCAAGTTTGTTTCTTCCTCCAGTCAGTTGCCATCATGCTCTGGTCTAGAGAGCAGCGGGCCTTCGCAGTCGAGAGCTTCTTTTCTAACGGTCGCTCACTTGTTGCTACGCAACGTGCCTTCCGCGCTCGCTTTGAAATTCCTCCTCACAGACTCGTTCCTGGCCGTAATTCGATTCTGTCGTGGGTTAACTCATTTCGGGAGTGTGGAAGTGTCGCTAAACCCAGAAATGGACTTCAACGGACCATCAGAACTCCGGAAAATGTCGAAAGAGTGAGGCAGTCAGTTGTGCGTTCTCCCCGGCGTTCGGCTAGCAAACACGCAGCTGCTATGGGAATTTCTGACACCACTGTTCGACGAATTCTCCATGAAGACCTTCAATTTCATCCCTATAAATTGGCTGTTGTGCAAGAATTAACTGAACGCGATTTTGTTGCCCGTCAAAATGCATGTGAAATGCTGGTTGACAACCTGCCTGAAGACGCGGTCGTTTTTTTCAGTGACGAGGCTCACTTCCACATTTCCGGCTGCGTCAACAAGCAAAACATGCGTCATTGGTGTGGTGTAAATCCACGTGAGCTTCACCAGAAGCCACTTAATTGTGAGCGAGTTACTGTCTGGTGTGCGATGTCGGTAATGGGAATAATTGGTCCTTATTTTTTTGAAGAAAACGAACGCGCAGTTACCGTGAATGGAGCTCGTTACAGGAACATGATCGAGGAATTTTTTCTTCCAAGACTCGAAGAAATGAACGTTAGGAACGTGTGGTTTCAGCAAGATGGAGCCACAGCACACACAGCACGAGACTCAATGAATTTGTTGCGACAACATTTCCCCGACCGCCTAATCTCTCTCAGAGGCGATCTCCAATGACCGGCACGCTCTCCAGATTTGACTCCATGCGATTTCTTTTTATGGGGTTATTTGAAATCTCTGGTTTATGTCGATCGACCACGGACCATAGCACACCTCAAGAACAACATTCGCGACGCCATTGCCAACATACCGATTGATATGCTGCAAAGAGTGGATACGAATTTCAAAAATCGACTTCATCAGTGTATGCGCAATGGGGGTCGCCATTTATCCGATGTCATTTTCAAGACTGCATGAAAAAAAAATTGGGATTTGTATTCTCAAATAAAAAAAATTTAAAGCAATAATTGAAGTACTTTTGTTTTTATTGACCTTTCAAATAAGTAAGTTTCTCTGGCGCACCCTGTACTTAGCACACGAAACACACACAGCGACACAAAAAACACATCACACTTGTACACAGCGAGCTTATTAGATTATATCGAGTCACAAAATTGAATAAATAACGTTTTATTATAAAATACCCCAAAACAAAAGAGTCTCAATTAATTTCCTCACTGATCGAGACCCGAACAAATAAATTTTATTGTAACAAATTCCGACCCGTTACAGTATCTTTAGTTATGAAGAACTATTTAGCTGAGTAGCCAAATTGTCACGAAAGTTAGAGAACATACATTTTTTTTTGAAAAATTGAAAAGGCTATGAAATCGAAATCTGTTGATAAAGTTTGTAAAAATTAACCGTTCGGGAGTTATCAACGATTGAATTTTCGAAGCTGGAAACATACATACACACACATACCCACATACGGACATTTTTTATAGACCATTTTCTCGACGTTTTGGGTGATTCTGAAGATACTGACGTAAAAATCTCGAAAAAAAATTTCATGAAAACAAAGCTTCCTCTATGAGGAAGCAAAGAAGAATAACAGTAATTAAAGAAGAGTTAAAACGTCACTAAGATGCAAAATTTGATGTCGATTGAGATCACACACACACGTGCACGCACGCACGCACGCACGCACGCACGCACGCACGCACGCACGCACGCACGCACGCACGCACGCACGCACGCACGCACGCACGCACGCACGCACGCACGCAGGCACTAAACGACCCGGTAGATAACCCACCATCTCGATGTCAATTTCCTTGATCATCAAAATTTCTAAACGAAAATTACCAACGAACAATAATTGCCATGGTAGTTTTCCTGGTCAATCAGTATCTTCAGTAGATTTTTTCTAGCACCTAATGACCGGTCAATTTCCTTGGTCATTCGGCTGGTCATTGAGTCTATTAGGTTATTCTTTTTTTTGTATATCATTGAATATTATTTTTTTTATTTTCAACGAATACCTTTTCGAGATTCTTCGTATTGCCCTTCAAAAATCCGAATCTATCACATATTTATTGTGTGCGTGCTAAATTACAATAAAAATTGTACTACATAACAATTTACCTGTGTATTGTATCCAAACATCGTGTCGAGTATCGTCGACCGGTGGAAAACGAAAAAGATGCGTTCCCGTCGAGAGTCGCCCGTTGGTACAACTTTTGTACGCACAGCGGTCATAGATCCGCTCCTTTTTGTCCGTTCCTTTTGACATTATCTTTTCACTTGTCACTATTTTGCTTCCGAATAAGTAACTCAAAACTGTCAAGTGTCTTGTTCTTGGAAGATCAAGTATTAGCGATTTCTACGCAACAGGCTGCGAATCTGATAGATCGAGTCCAGACAGTCTTCTGCAACACTGTTGTAGACCGCTAGCAAAACATTCGTGCTCGCACTATCAGTTCCTCCGCGAATGCCGAAGTGAGAGCATCATGTTAAATAGATCGTAAACGATTAGAAAGAAATACATCGCGCAAATCGCAAAAGCTCTTGAGTGCTACAGTACTGTAGCACTCAAAAGACATATTTGCATATTTTCTGTAAAAACTATTGTGCGAGCGAATGACGTGAGTAAAAGACGATTTTATGTTTTAGTCTACTTTATCTCTGGACGCCGAAATAGCGGCACTGGAAGCCATCGTAGTCACTGACGAACCGTAAGTACTCATAGAGTTTAATGATGATTATTTCACAATAGTAAAAAAAAATTACATTTATTTCATGAATATATTAATTTTTTTGCAGAGCTATTTAAGGCACGGAAAGCCCGACATTATCATCGCAGCCGCCGCCGCTGAAACCACAGCATTTGCCGCCATCGCCGACTACTGGAAATAAAGCGCCGCCAAAAAAACGATATTTATTTACATGTTCCAAATAATTTCTATTTTTTTTCTCTTTTTTCCTAAGGTACACGCTATTCGCGTTTGTTACCTATTTTTTCCCCCACTGAGACTGTTTCTTTCCTCCACTGTTTCTTTTCATTGCTTCTTTCCTTCACTAGTAGAATCGTGCTGTCGCTGAAACTCCCCATAATCGGAAAAATTAGAAGAAGGCTAGTTTTTTGACAGGTGATTTTGTAGGTGCTGCGGGTGCTAAATCCAAGTTTGCCTTAAAATTGGGGTGTAGGTTTTTTTAGGGGATGAAAAGGGATGAGAATAGATTAATGCCAAACTACATCCCCTGCGAGGTTAGCGCCGTGAGACAAAATGAGCAGAAAAATCCAGGCTTTCATTTTGTCCACAATGCCAAAGTCGTGAAAGTTCAATTTGGGGGTGAAAAAGTGGGGTGTCATTTTGAAAAATCAGTTTTAATTGGATAACTCTTTGAAAAAAATCGTACCTTTTTGATCAAATGGGAACGCTGTAGCTCTTGAAAAGACGTGTCGATCAAGTATTTGATCATCACTCTCCGATAATATCTCTACCCCCAAAAAAGTTATTAAAATACCCCAAAAAAATGGTGTGTTCCATAACTTAAAGAACAATCGATTTTTCGTGTATGGTTCAAATGTACGAAATGTAGAGAATGATTTTCTCTATATTTTCGTTTATATGGATCACCCTTGAATTTTGATTTTCAATCAAAATTCAAATTTTGAATTCAAAATGAAATTCTGGGACAAATATTGACCGCACGAATTTGCCACCGTGGAAGAATATGTAGCTTGAACACTCAACCACATTTTGGCCCACAGCGCCAAACTCGTATCTCTTTATTTTCGATCAATGGTTTTTCCGGAATTTTATTTTGAATTTTCAATCCCTGAGAGGCGTTCGAAAAAGCAAAATTCAAGGGTGGTCCATTGGAACGTAAATATAGAGAAAATTATTCTCTACATTTCGTACATTTAAACCATCCCCGAAAAATCGATTGATTTTGAGTTATTTCATAAACCATTTTTTTTAATACTTCAACAATTCTTTCGAGCCTGAAGATATTATTGGAGAGGGATGATCAAATATTCGATCAACGCGTTTTTTTCGAGGGCTACAACGTTCCCATTTGAACAAAAATCGTATGAATTTTTCCTAAAGCGCTATCGAATAAAAACTGATTTTTCAAAATTTCACACCACTTTTTCACCGCCAAAATAAACTTCCACGACTTCGGCGCTGTGGAGAAAAATAAAGTGGGGGTTGTACTTTGGCATTAATCCATCCCGATACCGTTTCATCCCCTAAAAAAACATACACCCCGACTTTTAGGCAAACTTGGATTTAGCACTCGCGGCACCTACAAAATCACCTGTCAAAAAACTAGCCTTCTTCTAATTTTTTCCGCGTCTAATATACATCACGACTGTACTACATTATTTTTTCCGGACTCTGTTTTTCTTCACATTTTTCTTCACTCTTGCGGCCGCAGCCGACTTTCCCCTCTGTATCATATTCAGCGTGACATTTCTGTTATGGGTATAGGGAAACTGCGGAAAACCTATATCAATATAACCGGTCATCAAGTTCGCCCCCCAATCGTGGAACTCGTGTTATATCGCCGCGAAATGCCGAAGAAAAACATTTCACGACGTAATGTACGCGACTGGGGTTCGAACCCGGAACCTCCCGGTCCGCAGATTTAGTGGCAAGCACGCTAACCACTAGACCATTGCACCGCAACAAAAAGAAGAGTGGTCGTCAGTAGCAGCCGCAGCGGCGGGAAGCACCCGACGGAGCCCAAGGGCGCGAGAAGGGCAGGTCATCGATAAAACAGGGGCACGAGCGAAGGGAGCGGCCGCATAAAGGACGCCGCGGGTATCGCCGACGCGACCGAACCCGCAGTCGTTCGCCCCGCCGGACGCATGTTGAAGTTGCTCAAAACGAGCGGGCGTTTCAAATTTTGGTGCACGCAGTATTGGAAGACATGAAAAAAAAATAAAAGTTTCCCCCAAAACGTAAATGAGTTTTACTTTTTCCCGTAAAAAATTAATTGAAAAAATTGTTGAAGAAAAGTGCCGAAACGATCGAGAAAGGCTCAAAGAGAACTTTGAATCTTTCTCGATCGGCATTTTTTTCAAAACACATTTCACATTGGATAAGTGTGTTTCGGTATTTTTTTCAACACATTTCACATTGGGATGGGGGTCAAAACTTTTCCAAGGCCAAATATAAAACGACAAAGATTTCGAAATGACAGAATTATAAACTCAAAATAACGAACTGTAAATTATTCGAAAATTTATCCTTCGATCGATGACGCAATTGAATAGCTATTACACCAAAGGATTGTTTATTCGAGAACGCATTTATTCGAGAACGTGTGTTCAGATTGTCTGCAATTTGAATCATACAAATAGAGATTCAAACAATCTAGAACATTCATATCTCCCAAATAGAAAGAAGTGAGTATCTAATATTGGTGATACCATCTATAGCAAAAAGCCATATATCGAGGATACAAACTTCGAAAGCGTTGATCTCAGATAGGCAAACGAGCGATGGTCCTAAATAGCGAACACCGAAATAGCGAAAATGAAAGAAGTGGACGAGTTGCTTTATAATTTTCTGCCGATTTTCGCTAATACGTACGAGATTCTTTCAAAGTCTTTAAGAGGGAATATACATTTACAACGATAAAAAAATCAATTTCTTTTCTTTAAGGGATAAAACCACACTAGGAATTTGGAAAAAATCATTTTCTTTTGGCTTCAAAAATACTTTGGGTTCCTAAAAACAATATGCATTTGGTCGTGCAACGATTTTTTTAAAGGTTAGATAAGTGTGTATCCGTAAGGCAGGTTTACAGTCACAAGAGCCTCGCGGTTGAGATATCAGCGTGCGTGGCTTTGAGTGTAGACGACGCGGATTTGATCCCGGTAGCAATGCCTTTTTTTTAATAAGCATATACGAATTAAATATCATAAATGATGATGCGAAAGTACCAGAGATTAGTAGGGAAATGTTCAACGCTCCCCTTTTCGGCGTACCTCAGAAATAGCGCTAAATCGCGTTGGCGAGTTCGGGAATATAATTTTGTGATCATTGCCTCTGTCGAAGTTGCAGATGCCCTTGTAGCCGCGCGAGTCCGTGATCACTGCTCAAGTCGGTATCGCAGTCAGCGTGAACACGAATGGGTAGCTCGGTGGGGGAAAAGTCTCCACCCCTCGTAAATCGTGTTTATTCGACAGGCGAACGGAGCGAGGTTCTCCGTCCGATCGACCTCGACACATATGTGTGACCGTACTGCGGATTTGAATATGCATTAAATGAATTTCAAAGTGAAAAACATGTATAGAGATCATTGTGTTCTCTTGGTTGCCTGTTTATGCCGACAATGCGCGTTAAAAAATCAACGAAGAAATGCGTTGAAAAATAAAATGCCGAAACGACCGTGGAAGGTTCAAAAAGAAATCTTGAGCCTTTGCCGCGGTCGTTTCGGCGTTTTTTTCAACAGTAAACATTATGGATAAGCGTGTATCATAAATGTTTTTTTATCCTCAATGCGCGTCGTGGCTATGTTGGCAGCATGACGGATTAACGATGCTTGTGGTCCGGGTTCAATCCCCGGTGAATCGATTTTTCATCAATTTTTTTTTCTTCATTTTATATTTATAAAATTTCAAACTTCCTCTCGATGTAGCTACTTTTGCCTATCCAGGCATTATTTATTATATTTAATTCATATATGTTTAATATTTAAAAAAAGTCATTGCTACCGGGGAGCGAACCCGCGTCGTCTATACTCAGAGCTCAGAGCTATACCCACACGCTGATATCTCAACCGCGAGGCTCTTGTCACTGCAAACCTGTCTTACGTATAAACACTTATCCAACCTTTAAGGTAGTTCTGTAGGTTTGGTTAAATCTTAGGAATTGATTGAAATCTAAGTATGGTGTAGATATGACCTTCATGGACTGATGCCAAAAATTCAAATCGATTCACCGTTTAGTTCATGAGATAATTGTAGTTGAATATGGGTATTTTTGCAAGCCATCCCTATACCTAACAGGTAAACCGATAGCAGTTTGCTCGCATTTTTCGATATAGGTTCTAAACGGATCTTAGGATTTTAAAAGAAAAACACACGTGTACGCAGTACTATTGTGGGATTGATTTTAAAAAACAATAACAAACTTTGACCGTTTAGTTTTGGAGATATCGACTTGTGGAAAGTGGTAATTTTATTCCACACCGAACTCGGGCCCAACCATCTTTAACGGAATGACAACAGTGTACGCAGCAGCTAGCTGATCGGCGCGTGGTCTGGGAACTCGAAGCGTGTTTTTCCCCCCGAGTACTAGTAATTCTGAGACGGATGTGAAATGGATTTATTCTGCAAACAAATTTAATTTGCTCAATTTATGCATGTATTTGTCTTTGTTACAGCGAATACAATTTAAACTGCCGTCAAGATGTTGTAAATCCACGGTCCGACGTCCTTCGACAGCGAATTTTTTGTTGCTGATCGTTGAGCTTATGGTTAGGGGCCTTCCATAAATTACGTAATGCAATTGGGGGGGGGGGGGGGGGTTCAGCCAGGCGTTACGGTCTGCGTACGTAGGGGGGGGGGGGGTCAAGGTTTGCGTTCTGTCACGATTTTAAAACTGCCAGAAATAGCCAAATTGCTGCATGATCAAGTTTTTAATATAAACCTCGAGTGCAATTTTACCGTGGACAGCTCACAGCTTTCTATACGCAATGTTAATGATGGGGGAAAATCACGCTACTGTGCACAGTAGCTTTCCAACATCCCACAAGCACAATTTGAAGGTCATTTTTTTATAATTGTTGAAAGTACATGTATTGTAAAATATGATGGCAACATTTTTATTCCCACGTCCGAAAAATTAACGGAGTTATAGTCACTTTAGTGAGAACAGGTAGCGCAACGGGTTAGTGCCCGCAATCCCTGTAGGTGTGGCGTCATTTACAATAGATAAAGTACCGGCTTTTATTATTTTGTGAACCATAATGAAAATGGAGAACCGTCATATCGCCCGCGACTAGATACTTCAATGTAAGTATCAATATTTTAGAAAACATCGTAACTTTATATCAAGAAACACGGAACGAAAACTTTGATCGCGTTTTTCTCGAAACTAGTTTTTTTGACCTTGTCCGAGCGAATACTTTTTGAACTTGTCAACCGATTTTCATTTTTTTTAAATATTTTTTTTTTTTAATTTGAACTTATCAACCGATTTTCATTTTTTTAAAAATATTTTTGTAATCGCAGTGACTAAGGCTGTACGTATCCGCGATTTTAACATTTTATAATTACTATTTTTAAAGACTACTTGAATACAGAAAAACGGCCTTAAAAATAGAAAAAAATGTTCAAACTGTCGGCATTATGTAAAAAAAAAAAAAAAAATAAAGAACGGCTATGCACAACGATAGCTACAGTTGTACAGATATCTATAAATTGTTCACTTTCAATTTACAGATAACTTTTCATAAAGATATCGATGGGACAATGAAGATTTTTTTTTTTTCGTCGTCAAATTAACGCATATATCTCGGTTAATTTTTATATTCAGATTATTCCTGCTTTCCTTAACAGGGCTTTTTCTCAATGGCCTAACGTCTGCGCTGACACTTCCTTGTGTGGTTTAATCATACTAATGAACAACATTTCATTATCCTGCGGTCGCAAGGTTTCGGTTCTTTTAATATACGTTAGTATTGCCGATGCTACGCATAAGTCTCCGGCTTCTGTGAAGAACGGAAGGACTAATTCTGGTTGCACTTTTCCTAGTTTCAATGTTTTCGCAAGATCCAAAATGTTTATCTTTATCTTTTCGCTTTCGATTTCTACATTTTGGATTCGAATCAGAGCAAGGGTTTAGAGTCTCTGCGCGGTCGCCATAATCAATACCCGAGTCAACATTTTTAGCCTCCTCTGAACCCT
This sequence comes from Ophion obscuratus, assembly GCA_964007375.1. NCBI lineage: Eukaryota > Metazoa > Arthropoda > Insecta > Hymenoptera > Ichneumonidae > Ophion > Ophion obscuratus. Next base: position 53,063,921 of record OZ023315.1, read on the forward strand.
CGCAGGACCCATTTCTTTTGTAATACTAACAAGAAATCGGAAGGACAGGTGTCCGCTTCCGATTTTGTTGAAACTCATATATGTGATAGAGCATCGAAAAATTTGAGACACGTATTTTTTTTTATCGACGAAAAAAAGGATTTAAGGGGGGAAACCGCCCCTCAAAGAAAGACGTGTCGAGGGATGATTTTGCAGTTTTACCCAGATGCAATCCACCGAGCTGAATGAAACAAAAACGAAAATTCTTCTAATGAAAAGCGATGAAAAATCCACTATGAAAATGTTAAGAAAAAATTAAATTAGGGGTTAAACCACCCATCAATTTGCCTTTTTTTCACCCCACATTTAAGAGGGTTGTATGCAAATTAATAAAACAGGTATCATTTTGAAGGGCAATTAAAATTAAAGTTGACGGGTTTTTGCGTTTTGGCGGCATAGCAAATTTAAGAGAGTAAACCACCCCTAACATAAATTTATTTATCATTATCGTTTTTTCTGTGATTAAAGTATATCCGCTAATTTTAAATATTTCTATAAGCTACAATATAATGTTTTATCATATTTTAAAATTATTACATTCGTCTTAAGGGGTAACTACCCCTCTGACGAAAAACATCATTGAAGTATCCGCTTTCGATTTCGTTGAAACTCATATATGTGGTAAAGCATTGCAAACTATTAAAAATGTTTTTTTTTTGTATCGGCAGAAAAACGGTGTTAGGGGATGAAACCAACCCTCAAAGTTTCTCCTACAAGCAGTCCACCGATCTGAATGAAACAAAATCGAAAATTCCTCTAATATTAAGCGATGAAAAATCCACTACAAGAGTGTTAATTAGAAATATAATTAAGGGGTAAATCACCCCTCCATTTGCCGTTTTTCACCCCACGCTTAAGAGGCTTGTATGAAAATGAATAAAACAGGTATCATTTTGAAGGGGAATCAAAATTCAAGTTGACGCGTTGTTGCGTTTCAGCGGGACAACAAATTTAAGGGGGTAAACCACCCCTAACATAAATTTGTTCATTTCCATTCTTTTAAAAACCAGAAAATTTTGAAAATCCTGTTATCTTTGGTTTTGGTGAATCAAACATACATTGTGAAATACCCGCCTGCAATAGTTTGGCTATTATCAGATGTGCATGTTGCAAAAAGTCGTTGTATTTACAGCATTTTTTAACGACTATGATTATTGCAGGAGTTCCGAGCCATGATTGTTGATGGTTGATAGTTGATCGACTAGAAAAAAAAGTATATATCCCAAGAAAATGATTTGACGGCATATGACTGCGATACTTTTCACAAGTACTATTAATTAAGGGGACCCGGTGGTCTAGAAATTTCAAAAAATCGATTTTTTTCGATATTTCGAAAGTATAGTATCTTAAGAATGTACTGTGAAATTTTCATGTCGAAATTCCAAAGATTATAGCTTCTACAGCCCATTAACCAGGTAGAGAGCGGTCCGCGCGCTCCTAATGGGTCTAGCGCTCAGAGCGCGGCAGTTGTCCTGACCCTTCTCCGAAAATATATACCTGTATATAGTATATACTATATACCTATATATACCCTTTCCCTCCCCGAAATATGTATACCTATTGTTGAACATTGGTAAGGGAAACGGTCATTTGGCTTTCCCCTGACTTGATCAGTACAACGTTTCGTCTGGACGAAGCAACATCGAGCAGTTTGAAATAAAATATCAGAAAATATGGATAGAAAGCAAGGCGGCGACTCTCCTAGACGACCATCTTTTATAGGGCGTAAAAGATCTTTCAAGGGCAATCGATTCACTATCGAAAATACGACTGATTTTACGAGCACGTCTGCGAAAAAATTAAAAGACAATGAGGAATTGGAAGTAAACGTTAATCCTACGTTCAATTATTGCATCATCGAATTCAGCGTGATATTTTTAACGTTGCAGCAGTTGTTGAAGTGTAAAGATTGTAACGGTGCAGTCACTTTTAGCAAAAACGGACAACGTGGTCTAGGATTCAAGCTCTCTGTGAAGTGTGGGTGTAAAGAAACTTTTATTTTGTCTTCGCCGTTAATCGATAAGGCGTTTGAAATCAACCGTTGACTTGTTCTCGCCCTGAGAATGCTTGGAGTAGGATTTGAAGGCATGAAAAATTTCTGCGGTCTCATGGATCTTGGACAAGGAATTTGTAATAGTACATATTACAGCATCGTGGACAATATAAAAATTGCAGCTCAAGCCGTCGCGAAAATCGTTTTCAAAAAAGCATTGAAAGAAGAAGTCGAGTTGAATGTAAAAGCAGGGCGTCCCGCGGATGAATTTTCTGTGTCTGATGATGGATCGTGGGCGAAACGTGGATTCTCATCGCTTCTCGGTATTGTCTCGTTAATAGGGAAATACAGTAACAACATTTTAGACGTTGTCATCAAATGCAGTATATGTCAAAGCTGCTCAAATTGGAAAGGCCAAAAGGATACGATTGAATATGAAGCGTGGTATCGAGAGCATGAAGATCACTGTGACGCAAATCATACCGGAAGTGCTGGCAAAATGGAGGTAGACGGCATCTTGGAAATGTTCGAGAGATCGGAAGAGTTATACAACGTGAAATACGCGAACTATATCGGAGACGGCGACACGAAAACGTTCAAAGCCTTATTGGACACAAAGCCTTACGGGGATGATTTTGTAGTTTGCAAAAAAGAATGTGTTTTGCATGTTAAAAAACGTTTGTACAAACGTGCTCTTGATGCGAAAAAAAACATGCACAAGTAAAAAAAGCAACAAAGAAATTGACAGAAAAAGAAGAGGGAAAAAAGACACAGCAGAAAGTTAAAAAATCGAGAGATAAAACATCGAAGCGTCAACAATTGACGAATAAATTATTGCAAGAGCCTTCGACTTATTACGGTCTAGCAATTAGACGTAATTCAGATTCTACTGAAGCGATGAGAAGTGAAATATGGGCCGCATATTATCACAAAATTTCAACAGATGAAAATCCGCAACACTCGTACTGTCCTCCAGGTTCCGAATCGTGGTGCAAGTGGCGTCAAAGTGAGGCTGCAGATACTTTAGACACCTACGAGCATCCACCTGCTCTGGACGATGAAGCACAATAAATATTGAAACCTATTTATGAAGAATTGACAGAAGAGAATTTATTGGAAAGGTGTATTGGCAGTAATACGCAGAACAATAACGAAAGTTTCAACGCTTGTGTGTGGCACCTTGTGCCGAAACATCTGTTTGCCGGCAAAAAAATCATCGATATTGCCACCTATATTTCCGCTTGCATATTCAACGAAGGATTCGCATCGTTATTAAAAATAATGGAGACCATGGGCATCACAATCGGGCCACAAGCGGAGCAATTCGTGCGAGACCGAGCCGAGCACCGACAACTCCAAAGAGGCTCGTACAGCTCGAAAAAATGAAAGGAGTGAGCAAATCGAGGAATACGAACGTTCCGAAGGGACCCTATATGGTGCCGGAATCGCGGATTAACTGTAAGTATTCAAAATTAGCACAATTTTTGAAAATATCTATACTTCAAACTTTAAACTCATTTATCTCGAAACGACTTTTTTCGGCACGCCGGTGGTGAAAACAAAAAAAAACTATTCAACCGAATCACTTGAAATTTGGATATGTTGTTCACAACATGTATGGCTATCGTCGGAACTAGTATCATAATTTTATTTAAATAATTTCTTATTGTTTACACTAAAAAACTAGTGAAAAAAGACTCGATTTTACGAACTTTTTTTTCAAAAGCGCGCCATTTTGTCAATTTTTAATTTTTTCGATTTGTTCTAGTTCCGACCATAACTGCACTCTTTCTGATTAAGATCCTTCTTGAATTTTGTGTTTCAGATGAGTAGAAGTCTCGAAATCACCTACACCGTCCGGGTCCGATTTTTCGAGAGGGTCATCTTCAGCGGCATTTTTATAATAATAAGTATTGTTTTTAAAATGAAAAAAAAAAAAAAAAAAAAAAAATTTATGCTCAATAAATGTAGTAATAAGCCCGAAAAGTTGAAACATCGTTTTTTAAATTTTTAATGGCAAAAAAAATCGTAAAAATAGATGAAATTTTCGTGCTCTAGACCATCGGGTCCCCTTAATATGTTCGTATATTAATATTGAAGAAACATTTCATGATTTTCATAATTATTGACCCGGACGATATCTCAAAATCACATGAATTTCAAATACATGGGTGCAGTGGACAGAGATGGGCGCGCGGTCGGTGTACGGGCTCGGCGGTCACTGAAGTTAAGCAGCATTGGAGGCTGCCAATACTTGGAGCGGTGACCGTTTGCCCGTGCACTGGTTTGCGCGTCAACCTCTAAGTGGGAGGCAGTTTTTCTGAGTTTCTGATGGTAATACAACTGAAACTCAGCCTAATATAGCCGCCTGTATCGGCCCAGGTTTTCTGCAGTTTCCCTCGGCCCTCGTGCAAATACGATACAGCAGTGCATTAGGAAAGAGTGGATGCGATCAACACTCTGGGGGGGGGGGGGGGGGGGCTCTGGAAGGAATGTAGAGGGAACTGTGGAAGGATTGTGAATGATGGAAGGAATAAACGAGGGGATGGTAAAAGGGGAAGGACACCGTGCCTCTGAGGAATACATATATAAAGAAAAAAAAATACATAAGTGCAGTGATTTCACTGCATTTAAATATTATTATTCAAGTATTCAATATTAATTATAGGATAAAGCTGCGAAAAAATCATATACACAAGTATCACGAAAGCATCATACAGTACATGAATTGAGTGGTCTTAAGTTGATAATTTTTACATAAAAACGTATTGCAATCATCAATTTCTGAAATAATCTTAATATTAGGATCAGTAATTTTAATACACACCCATATATTGATATTAGCAAATGGTTCTTGAATTTAATATACACTCGTATTTTGATATCAGCAAATGGTTCTTGATTTCAATATACGTGGATGTGATTATTTCTTTACACGTGCATTATTTTTCAAACGCACAAGTATATTAATATTACGGAGCTACACTTTCATTTTTAAAATAACCTGTTTTGGATTTTCAAAATCGTATCTGAAATTTCATCAGCGGTATCGGCATAAAAACTTCCTACACTTGTGTATTAATTTTTATACAGAAATTGTTCACAGTAAAGGCGTTGCTTATAAAGGTGCAAAAAAATGTTTCGCATTGATGGACTTCCCGTCATGATTGGCTAAATCTACGTACTACATATTACTGGAGCATATTTGTGAAGCGAGTAAAAATATGGCTCAATTTTTTATGAAGAAGGCTTCTAAAGAAGAGATAAACTTGAATTCTACTACCAGTGAAAGTAAGAATACCGATTTGATTGTGTCGGGTGATGGAACGTGGTACAAACGCGGATTTTCGTCTCTGTTTGGCGTCATATCGCTAATAGGATATTTTACGGGCAAAGTTCTTGACGTACCTGTAAAAAGTTCTTACTGCAAAGCTTGTGAAGTTTGGGAAGATAAAAAAGACACCGAAGAATTTGAAGAATGGTATGAAACACACAAAGAAACTTGTTCGGCGAATCATATAGGCAGTGCGGGAAAGATGGAGGTTGATGCTGTAATCGAAATGTTTCGTCGTTCGTGGGAAAATCTTGGAGTGAGATTTTTGTATTACGTCGGGGATGGAGATTCAAAGACTTACTCTGGCATTGTTACAGCTGCTCCTTATGGAGAAACTGTAGTGACGAAAAAAGAATGTGTTGGTCATATTCAAAAATAGATGGGCACCCGTCTACGTTCGTGTAAAAAAAAATAATAAAGGACTCGGCGGTAAAGGGAAACTGACTGCTAAATTGATTGACCAATTATCTGTATATTTTGGCAAGGCTATTCGTGACACCTCTGATTCGGTTGAAAAAATGAAGGATGCCATTTGGGCTACGCTCTATCACAAGATTTCAACCGACGAGAAACCGCAACATCACAAGTGTCCACGAGGTGCTGACTCGTGGTGCAAATATCAACAAGCAAAGGCCGAGAAGAAGTTGAAGTCTTTCAAACACGATTATACTGCGTTGCCGAAGCAAGTCTTCGATGCAATAAAACCTATTTATGAAAGTCTCACAAACGATGAATTGTTGCAAAGGTGCATTGGAGGTTTCACACAGAACAGCAACGAAAGTTTTAACCAAATCGTTTGGAAGATCATGCCGAAAACATTACCTGCCAGCTATACTACCGTCAGCATAGCCGCTTACATCGCTACCTGCACTTTTAACGAGGGCACATACGGTTTGCTAGCAGTCTTTGATGCCATGGGGATCAAGTTGGGACCACACGCCCACGCGTGTGCCAAGGCCGAAGATTGTATTCGAGTCGAGAAAGCTAACCGGCGATCCCTGGAAAACACTCGAGAGGCGAGGGTAGCTCGGCGGCAACTGAAAATGGCTTCAGATGCAATTAATAAAGCGCAGGAAAGCGAACTATATGGCCCAGGAATAGACGACTCTATGTAAGTTACAAAAAAAAAAATGTTATCTGCATGCAAATCGTACTCAAAACTTTAAACTCGTTTTTCTCAAAACTCGAGAACGGCTTCACCGATCGGGTTGAAATTTATATCACTTCTTCTATACATAGTTTTCCTCCGGATGAACGAAGGATTTTTTTTGGACAATTATTTTTTTTATAGTCAATTTTTGTAAGTGAAATTTTGGTCAAAACAACACTTTTGACTTTCAACGTCCGCCATTTTGTGAAAAATGACAACTTTTTCAGAACCCTTCGTTCAACCGGAGCATTATATCATTAACTAAAGATTCCCCCCCTGTTTTGTTGGTTTCAGATAATCCGTCACAGCGTGAGAGTGATCACCGCAAAACCTGTTTTTTTGCAGCGTCCTCGGCCATTGATACGTATCGGCTTATTTTGAAACATATTTCTTTAAAAAAATTATAATGTTTACATTAAATACATATCTTTTAAACGGAAGAACTTATGTTGTAAATTATTTTATCGTTTGGCCGAAAAAAAATCGGAAAAAGGCCTTTTTTAACGTTCCAACTAGACCTCACTCCTTAACAAATTTTAACCACATATTCTTTACAACTATAGCTATAGCGCATATCAAGGTTTTGTTTAAATTTTTATATTTACTATTTTTTTGCCAAAAACGGTGAAAAAACGCATTTTTTGTTTTTTGGAAAAATGTCCGCTATTTTGTTATTTTTGCATATATCAAAAATCGTATGAAATTCACTATAACATACTGAATCTAAAAACGTTTCATTTTTTGTTTCGGATGATTTTTAAAGACATTTTTTTAACTACCATTTTCGTCTATAAATAGTGACTTGGATAAATAAAAACCTTTTTATAAATGTATTTTAGAAGTGTCTGTACAGGTCCTTCATGCTCGCCTACTTTGCGTACTAAATAACGATCGTTATGCAAAACTTTCGTTACCGAATATGGTCCAAGATATTTGGCGGAGAGTTTCATGCCAGGGCCTTGTTGAGTTCGCTTAATAGCAATTAAATCGCGCTCTCGATATACGGTTGCCTTTTTCCTTTTCTTATTGAATCCTCGTCGGTTGTCTTCTTGAATTTTCGCGATACTTTCTCTTGCTTTTAGTCGTATCTCGTCTCGATTGTCTTTAAATGTTGAGATCCACTCATTTTCGATTAACTCTCGTATTTGTGGATCATCTCTTAGTCTTGCTCAAGTTCCAATCAACAGTTCGAAAGGAGTCACACCGATACTTCGATGTGGTGTCGTATTCAAAATAATTGTGCGGTACTTAAGTATTTATACCACTCGTCTGGCTTCGGAGATGAGAGCTTTGTCAACGATGATATCAGCGTACGGTTGACGCGTTCGACTTGCCCATTTGCGCGTGGAACTCCAGTTGTCGTCAAAATATGCTGTATATTCTTTTCCTCGCAATACTTTTCGAAATCGCTTGAGGTAAATGCCGTACCTTTGTCGGAAATGATTCGTCGTGCGTTTCCGAATATCATGGCCTGTTTACGTAGCTTGTCTACCACCTCAGCTGTTCCCGTTGATTTAGTCGCGTAGAGCCATGTGAACTTCGAAAAACTGTCAATTACGACAAATATATGTTTATAGCTCTTTTTTGTTAAGGCCAAAGGACCCAAGTGGTCGATATGGAATGTATCTAGAGGGACTTCTCCCTTGTCAATAGGGTTCAATAAGCTTTCTTGCTTTCCCCCCTTTCTCTCAGCCAAGATGCAGTTGATGCAATTTTTCACGATCCTTTCAGTGCGCTAACGCAAATTTTGGATCCAGTAATCCCTCTTAACGATGGCTTCGGTCTTGTTTGTTGAAAAGTGCCCCTTCTCGTGAGCCTGCCTGATGACCTGGTTGCCCATATTTTAGGAACCACAAGTCGAATATCTTCATCTATCTTTTTGAATAGAAGACCGTCTCGAACGACAAATCCTCGTGTGCTGTTTTCTACTTGTATCGACTCGATTATTTTTTTTATCTCAGAATCTTTCTGTTGAGCGTTCTTCAATCGCACGATCAATCCGTCCTTGGTTTCGTCAATCAGCATGCACACTGGCATCGGATTCCGACTCAATGCATCGACGTGCACCATATTTTTCCCAGGTCGATGTTCAATAGTATAGTTGAACTCTTCAAGCTGAAGCGCCCATCTCGCGACTCGCACGCAAAGATCTCGCTTGCTCATAGTGAGTGTAAACGCTCGACAGTCTGTTACGATCTTAAAAGCTATACCTAACAGGTACACTCGAAATTTGACTAGCGATTTGACGATCGCTAGTACCTCAAGCTCGTAACTAGTGTACTTTTCTTCGAGTTCCGTCGTCTTTCCACTCACATAATATACAGGATGTAGTGCATTGTCCTCGTTGTCGCGCTGTAATAAAATGGCACCATAGCCCTGCTTCGATGCGTCTGTGTGAAGTTCGGTTTCGGCTCCCAAACGATACAAGTTTAATACCGGCTTATCCACTAACGCGATCTTTAGCCGTACAAAAGCGTCGTGTTGTTCCTTTTCGAAACGGAATTTCATGTTTGCTCTTAGTAAATTCGTCAAGGGTCTCGCTATCAATGAATATCCCGCGATAAATTTTCGGAAGTATCCCGTCAAGCCGAGAAATCCCTGAATTTGTTTAATATTCGGCGGGATCGGGAACTTTTCAACAGCCTCGGTTTTCCTCACGGATGGTTGTACACGCCCATTTCCAATGTCGTGACCCAAAAATTCTACATTCTCTTGTAAAAATTGACACTTATTCCAGATTATCAGCAACCCTGCCTTACTTGCAGTATCCAATATGCGTTGTAATTTTGTCAACCCACTTTCATGATCTTTGGACGGGATTATAAGTTATCCATATACAGTACTACCTCCCTAAGAGAGCGGTCTAGGGCGGTTAGGGGAAGTAATTCTCGAGAAATTCGTCGCCGAAGCCTTCCCCCACCGCTAGGTTAGCGCGCTCGAAAATCGCGCATGTGGTAGCGTGTATGTGTTTCTCCACTCGACCTCTATGAGAGAGCGCGAACGAAAGTGTTGAGAAAACTGTAAACAAGTTGCGGAAAGTGTACTGGCGTTTCGTCGTTTCATGCGTAAGTATATCTCATTGAATATTGATGTGTAAATCTTTCTTTTTCTTCGCGTTTTTTTATTCTGCTGTTTGGTATATTTTGTTGTTGCAATATTATAACACATATGAAGGAAACATTTGTAAAACTTTCAATAATTGTTGAATTATCTTATTGTTCGCAAAAATATACGTAGTATATTCGTTATCGAAACTCGAACATATACAGTAGAACCTCGATTATCCGAACCAATTGGGACCGAGACTAGTTCGGATAATCAAAAGTTCGGATAATCGAAACGTGGGTTTTTTGGGACAAGATCATAAACAACACCTTTTTATATAAAAACAGTACATACATATATATATTATAATTTGACATATATGTTAACGTTGAAATATATATATATATATATATATATATATATATATATATATATATATACATATATAATGTATTTGAAATACCTGAAAAAAGTTGAATGCTTTTTTTATATTTTTTAAAAATAAAATCGTCCATTTTTAATTGACGAACGGCTGTAACGCGTTTTTGAGCGGCTAAGTCTCGCAGCCGTTTGGGAAGGAGAGATTGCGTTGGGTTGCTCATTGTTGCTCACGGCGGTGGCAGCGAGCAACAATGTATCTTTCGCGCCAACGTTCGGATAATTGAGAGTTCGGATAAACTAAGTCATCGTTCGGATAATTGAGGTTCTACTGTACAGTGTACAAAAAAAATGTAACTAACAATTTATCTTGTGTATATACGTCAAGTTGAAATATACAATGTATATATATGTATAAATATTTCATTTTTAGATAAAACGGGATGGCTGAATCGAAAATATATTTTACTTGCATTAAATTACTACTTGAAATTTAATTATGGTGCATGTTTTTTTCTCCGACTTTACGGCTTAAACGTATATATTATTATACAAAGGAATATTATCCATTTGACAATCGTGCGACGTGCGATTTTCTGAAATCGCTCGCGATCTCTTATGGAGGTGTCCGCGACAAACTCGGGAGGCCTCGGGTACACTGGATAGCTCGAGCTAGGTGGGGGAAGCCATAAAATGCGCTCAAGCGGAACGGCGGGGAAATTCTCTCTTAGGGAGGGCTCTCTTAGGGAGGTAGTACTGTACGTCAGAACTGTTCCTTCTTTTATCAATTCTTTGAAAACGGCGTTTACAAACTTTTGGAACACCGCAGGCGAGTTACATAGACCAAACGGGACTCTGAGAAATTCGTAGTGTCCATCGGGGACTATGAACGCTGTAAACTTTCGACTTGATTCTTCAACTTCGACATGGAAAAACCCATTTTTCAGGTCCAACGTACTAAAAATCTTCGCGTCTTGTAGTTTATCAAGTTGGTCCTCGATCAACGGTAGTGAATATCGGTCTTTAATTATTTTCTTATTGAGTAACCGGTAATCTATACAGATTCGGTTCGTTCCGTCCTTCTTTTTAACGAACACAATTGGACTCGCGTAGTCTGAAACGGAAGGTCTCGCGATACCCTTTCCGATCCACTCCTCTATTTGCATGTTTACATCGTCTTTTTCGTTAGCGCCTAAGCGTCTCGCTCGCTGATACACTGGTTCATCGTCTTTGAGAATGAATTTCATTTTTACGCCCACCTCGCGCGTTCCAATTGGCTTATAATTCTGGACGAGACCTCGAATAGCTGTTCGGTGTTTCTCGTCATCAATTGTCGATAATACATCGGAATTTGCATCGTGATCAGCGCATAGGTCGATTTGATATATGTTCGGCAAATTACCCTCGATGGGTCCATTTAGTACGGGACGGACTTTCGCAACGCCAAGCCTAACATTCAAATCAACTTTATCGAGAAAATCGCGACCGACCAACAATTGGTGTCGCATCGGATCATTGGAAATAATGCGGACCAGTATCGAATACGTGTGCCCGTCTATCTCAATTGTCGCGTCGAACTCGCCTAGTGTCGCATATTTGATTCGGTACTTACACCGCGAAACGGAACTTTTTTAGCGCTCAACTTCGGCGCCCCAATCTTAATATATTGGTCTACTCGCATAACGGTCAATTCGCTCCCCGCATCGAGTATCGCTGCGATGCAAAAATCGTTTATTTTTACGTTGACGCTATGCTTACGCGACGCTACTTCGGCTACGACGCAGTTGCTCTCGACCATTTGTTTTTTTTCGTACACTTCGCCGCTATATGGCCATACTCCGTGCAATTAAAATATTTGGGATCTTTGTCCTTTTCCAGACACGACGCGCTCACATGATCTCGCTTACCACAGTTGTAACAACGTTTTGCCACTTCTTTCTTTGTTTCATAACTCACGTATTTCTTTTCACCAGATACGTCCTTCTGACTCTTCTCATGCTTGTCATTTTTTTTCTTGTAACCGTCAGACTTGTCGGTGGGTCGTCCACCGCTGGTTTTCGATATGCTGTCTCTGTCTCGTGACGAAATCTCCTCAAACGCCGTCAATAGAGATTCCTTTGATGCAAATCCATGTATACGAGCCAAATCTCGAAGATGAAGATCAGGAATTCCCTCAACGATGTACCCAACAACGTCGTCGTCGCTCACGGAAATACGATTACCCAGAATCACCTTCTCATGCACGTAATCGTGAAACGATTCGTTTTTTCTCCAGACACGTTCTTCAAATCGTCGTCGCAAGGCTATCTTATTTGGGCAGTGATAAAACATACCCCGTTACGCGGTCAACAATGCATCTGCTGTCATCTCGATGAATTCTGGCTCCGAGTGTAGCCACTCGAGCGCCTTTCCTTTCAATCTCATGCCAATAAGAATTTTCGTTATGTCGTCATCCAAATTGTAGGCCATTTTCAAAAATCCGACCTGTCTTGACCATGTCTCGAAGGTTTCCGAATTCCCATTGAAATAACTGAGGAGATCGGCGATTATCGTTACGCTCATTCGCGCACTCGTCGACACGCTCAGCGTCGTGTTGGGCGCAGGCAAGACGGGGGATGGGGTCAAATCATTTCGACTTGTACCCGCTCTTTGTGTTTCGTCACGATGCGCGTTTTGCAAAAACTCAATTTCTCGTCTAGCTATCTCAAGTTCTCGTTCTAGCATTTTTTTTTCGCGCCGTGCTAGTTCGACTTCCCGCTGTTGAATTGTCGACGTAGCACCAGCATCTTTTGCATCATCGCATCTTTCGTCCTTGTTGCCTTCGGATAAATTTTGTTGCCAGTTTCCATCGGGGTCGGCTGTTCTTATACGCTCTATAAGATCAGCCTTTGCTCCCCCTTGGTGCAACCCTTTTTGTTTTAGCATGCTCCTCAACTCCGCGACGGCGAGAGATTCAATATCACGTACCGTAAGGCTCATTTTTGGTTGACTATACTTCATCACACATCACTTCATTGATTATTTCTTAGCGGGTATACTTCTTATAGTCACTTGCGGATCACATAAGTTTCAGTCTCAGTTCGTGTTAAATATTGCTCATTTCAGATTTCACCGCAAATCCACGCATCAATCGCCGCTCACTGTCCTCGCACAATCCCGGACGAGCCCCCAAGATATGGGATAAATAAACGATAGATGTTAAATCGGTCTCCCAAAGATATAAATGAGGATAGGTTGAGGGACAGTTAGTGGTTAAAGATTCTTTATTAATGTGGGATGATAAATAACAGAACATGCGCCCGCTTTTCTTTTCGTCGTATTCTCGCGATTATTTTATGTCTTACATCCTCAATGTCTCGTTGTCAACTCCCTCCTCTTGTTTTTTATTTAACGCCCTCGCAACGAGCACTCGCTCGCAATCCCTTGTTTATTCATTCCGTCTTGTTCCGCTCAGTCGCTCTCTCACATGTTTTAGCACACAGCAAAGCTTTGAATGCCCTTTTCCCTACATACACACACACACACACACACACACACACACACACACACGCGCGCGCGCGCGCGCGTGTGTGTGTGTGTGTGTGTGTGTATACTGTAAAAAAATTCGGTATAAACCACTGTATAAACAACACCACCCGCTGATAGTGGAAATAAAAAGAAGCAGGAGGGAGAGGAAGAAGCAAAGCAAGAAGGGAAGAACAGTGGGAAGCGGAAGATGGTCGGGAAAGATGAAGGAGGAATATAAGAGGAGAATAGAAAGAATGGAAGTAGAGGGAGGAAATGGACTGGACAGGAGGAAAGAAATAAAAGTGAGGAGGGAGGGGGACGGGAAAAGTGGACGGCAAGGGAAGGATGGTGGGACGAGGAAAGTAGAGAAATGAAAAGGGAGGTTAGAAAGGAACTAAGAAAGTGGAGGAGAAGCGGAGGAGAGAAGGAGGAATACAGGAGGAAAAGGGAAAAGGGAGTACAAGGAACTATGTGAGAGAAAGAAGGAAGAAGAGAGAGAAAAGATGATAAGGGAGATAGCGGAGGCAAGGACAGAAAAGAGAATATGGGAGATAGTGAATAGAGAAAGACGAAGGAGGAAAAGAGTGTGTGAAGAGATAAAAGGGGAGAAGTGGAGAGAGTATTTTACGAAACTATTAGAAGGAACAGAAAGAGGAGAAGGAAGAGGAAGGGAAGGAGGAAGGCGAAGGGATGAGGAGGAAGAAATAAGAGAAGAAGAAATAAGGAAAGCGGTGGGACAGATTAGGGAGGGGAAAGCGATGGGAGGAGATGGAATACCGAATGAAGCATGGAAAGGGAGAAGAGAGAAAGCGGTTAAATGGGCGGGAGAAATATGCGGAAGGGTATGGAAAGGGGAGGGATGGCCAGAAGAATGGAAAGAGGGAATGATAGTACCTATAGTGAAGAAAGGAGAGGGAAAGAGAGTAGAAGAATATAGGGGGGTCACCCTGATGCCGTCGTTGTACAAAATATACACGACAATATTGGCAGGAAGATTAGAGGAGGAGGTGGAAGCAGGAGCTATGTAATAGGCATATTGGACTATGTAATAGGAAGACAGGTAAGGAAAAAAAGGGGGAAACTCGTCGCGATTATTGTAGATCTAAAGGCGGCGTTCGATTCGATAGATAGGAAGGTATTGTGGGAGACTCTGGAGAAGAGGGGGATAAGAAAGGGGCTGAGGGAAAAAATAAAGGAGATATACGAGGAAACGAAGAATAGGGTGAGAGCACAGGGGGAGACAGGAGAATGGTTTTGGACGGAAAAGGGAGTAAGGCAGGGGTGTCCGCTAAGCCCGATATTGTTCAACATTTTGACGGCAGATCTGGAGGAGGAGCTGAGAGAGGAAAATTGGGGAGGGGTCAAAATAGGGAAGGAGCGGATGTATACACTAGCGTACGCGGACGACATCGTGGTGATGGCGGAAAGGGAAGAGGAAATGGAAAAAGTAATAAGAAAGTTAGAAAGGTATTTTGAAGGAAAGAAGTTGAAAGTGAATGTGGGGAAAACAAAAATAATGAGGTTCAGAAAAGGAGCAGGGAGGTTTAAGGAGAAGGAATGGAAATGGAAGGGGGAGAAGATGGAAGAGGTAAAAGAATTTAAATACCTAGGGTATATTTTCAAAAGGAACGGAGGACAGGAGGCGCAAATAAAAGACAGGGTAAGAAAGGCAGGCACGATAATGAGGCAGGTATGGGGAATAGGGAAGAGGAAATGGGGGAACGACGTGGGAAGGAGAGTGTGGCTTTTTGATACGCTGGTATGGACGGTGATGGGATATGGAGCAGAGATATGGGGGTGGAAGGAAAGGGAGACGATGGAATGGATGCAGGAGCGGTACATAAGATGGGTGTGGGGGCCGGATTGGAGGACAGCAGGATACATGGTGAGGGAGGAATTGAAAAGAGATAAGTTAGGGATACGGGCAGGACGAAGGGCATGGAGGTATGAGGAGAAATTAAGTAAAGGGGGGGGGGGTGAGCTGGCAAGAAGATGCTGGCAGGAGATAAAGGAGAGGGAGAGAAGAGGGAGAAGGGAAAGAGTGAAATGGGAAGAAGAAAGAGAAGAATTTAGGAGAAGAGAGGGAAGGGCGGAGGAGGCAGGTCAGGAACAAGAGAATGAGGGATACGAAGGAAAAGAGAGAGAAGAAAGGAAGAGGCAGGAAGAAGAGAGACAGGAAAGGATAGAACAGTCAAGGTACAATAGGTGGTACAGAGAGATAAGGACAGAAGGCGTACCGGCGTACATAAAGACAGGAATGTGCGAGGAGAGATATAGGAGAATAGCGAGGTTTAGATTAGGGAATGAAATGCGGGAAGGAAGGTATTGGGAAGCAGAGGAAGACAGAACGTGCAGAGTGTGCGGAGAGGAATTGGAAACGTGGGAACACGTGATAGACAGGTGCAGAGGAGGGACAGGAGAGGAAAGAGGAATAGGGGAATGGATAAGAGAAATACTGGATGAAGGAGGAGGAGGAGAAGAATGGATGAGGAGATTGGAGAAGAGTAGGAGAGAACGGGAAAGGGAACTAGGCAGGGAAGGGAACGAAGAGGAAGAGGAATGAAAGAGGAATGGAGTGAAAGAGGGAAACGGAAGTCGGAGAGGCAAGGGGAGAGGAGAGAGAGAGATAGGCTAAGGAAAATAGAATAAAGCGGAGCGGAAGAGAGGAATAGTTCGTAAGAGCGAGCGAATAATGTTAAGTAGTTTTAAGTAGTATAAGTGAAAATGGAAGATTGTACGGAAGCCCATTGTAACCCCGAGGGGATCAATAAACATTACATACATATATATGAGTTTGTTTGAAAAATCTATAGCATGTTATTCGATGAAACTCTCTAATTATCACAATCATATCAACTAATTGATATAGGTTATGTGATACAACAAATATTTATAGGTATTCCTTTGGTCTCTATGCCATATCAGCGACCAAAATGTTATGAGCACTCTGTAGCATAGGGACAGCGAGCGTAGCTATGAGTAGGTAGGACTAGGTTCAATTCGCATATAGGGCAAATATTTTCTTCCACAAAAATCATTTCTAAAGGCCAGGGAACCACGAATTATGATGAAAAATCCTTGTGGTAAAGCTCTCAATTAAGGAATTCATTTTATTTTCGATTTATGAATTATTTTATGCATATAGTACACATACCTTTACAGTGTACATTGTAAGCAAATAAAGATTAATTTGAATCTCATCTTTATTAACATATATAAATATCTTTGAAACAAATATGATTATAGTAGGCTGTGAGACAAGGAAAAAACCTATTTTATTTAAATAGATCCTATATAAATTAATTTTTTTGTTTAGCAGTATACAGTAGGCCGAAAGGGGGGGGGGGGCAGTAGGTTCTGCGGCAGCACTCGGAGTAGGTCCACCTAAGGTTCCGTAGGTTCAATTGTGATCCTTACTGACCTCCTTTGAGTCAAAAAGTCTAGTTTCTGCCATGTCGGAGGTTCATCGGACGCTCTAACGCATGGTATTTTCAAACATTGTACCCTCCTTTAGATACCCAATAATCTGCTCTCGGCGATTTCTGCTTGCCTTCATTTTGTGGGTTGAACGCGGCTCGAAAATTTCGACTCGAGTAACGTTGCAACTTTTTCTCCTATTTCTCTCAGCGGAGCTTTGTCCATTGAACCCTTTCTGAGAAATTGTAATACTTGCTCTGTGTCCCATGTACTATCATACTTCGGACGCAGTGGTTTTTGTTTGTATACTCCATTAAAAAACCGTGATACAATATCATCCTCTCCGAAATTTCGTCCGAGAATTAGTGCAATCACAGACTTGTCTGCGCATAAACTACTATAATTTGCACCTTCCTCGAATCGTTTTGATAAAAAAGGAATGACGTCCGCTGTCTCCGCTTTGAACGTATAGCTCTGTTGGTTCACTCTAAATTCCCACCAACGTTTCAAGGACGACTGATATTGTTTTATTGTATTAATTAAGTATCTCAAAAATCTTTTTCGACAACTCTCATTCTGTGTCAATGTTTTTAATTCGGGATGCCGCGTCCGCAAAAACGTTTTGTTTTGTTGAAATATATGACGCGAAAAGCCAAAGCTTCTGTTTTACTCCCCATTGTCAAATTTCTCGTGCCAATTCACTCAAATGAGGAAATTGCACGCCCCCCGATCGATTTATGTACGAGATTGTCGACGTATTATCCACTGGCAATAATAATTCCTGATTCGATCGATTTTCTGCGAGGCTTTTCAGACCTAGAAATGCTGCGAGAAGTTCCAGATAATTAATACTATATTTCCGTTCTATCGGGCTCCAAAACCCGTAAGTACTCCTACTCTCGCGATGCGCTCCCCACCCTGGTAGGGAAGCATCTGTCTCGATTTACTGCGCAAAATTGAAAGTGCGAATGGGGTTAAAATCTAAACTTAGATTTTTCTTCCACCAGCACAGATCTTCTATGAGTCTATCTTTGAAAGTTAGTATCTTGTCATAGTTTCCGTCGTTGAGTTCAAGCGCAAGAAATTTTTGTCTTTCTCATCCCTTACAATACAGTAGAACCTCGATTATCCGAACTAGTCTCGGTTCCAATTAGCTCGGATTATCAAAAGTTCAGATAATCAAAACGTGGGTTTTTTGGGACGAGATCATAGGCAAAATTGTTGTTTATGATCTCGTCCCAAAAAACCCACGTTTCGATTATCCGACCTTTTGATTAGCTGAACTAATTGGGACCGAGACTAGTTCGGATAATCGAGGTTCTACTGTATATCGATCCATAAGCTATCGCTGGTGTGGCTGCTGCGAGCGTACCGAACAGCTTGAGCAAATTGCGTATACTATTTTTATTTTTGCTTTGAAATTGTTCAATCATGTCCTTGATCCGGACTCTCTTTCGCTCAGTTAACTCCAATCTAAAACTCTTTGAATCGATAATGAATCCTAGATATGTACATCTTGTGCTAGGAATAAGTGAGCTTTTCCAGTTTATGCTGAAGCCTAGATTTTTAAGATCACACGTTTTTGCGATATTTTCTGCACATATCTTTTGAGTTCTGCTCATGACTAGAATCATCGATATAAATAATTAAGTCATCGATATAAATAATTAAGGTGATCTTAACAAGCTCAAAACGGGCTTCATTAATTTAGTAAATACGAACGGGCTTGTACAAAGGCCAAACATGTGAACTGATAAAGTTCGTCCTCGAATCGGAATCGAAGATATTTTCTATATTCTTGATCAACTGGAATCGGGTAATATGCGTCTTTTAAGGTAATACGAGCGCGCAATCTAGATTTATATAGATTTTGTTCAAATTTTAACCAGACATTGTTCATATCATTATGCATGTTTGAGGGAAATTTCAGAACAGTCGATGCGCGACCGCAGGCGCGCCTGCCGACCCACGATGAACGGTGCGTTGCGGACGTTAAGTGGATCGCACCTATAATAAGAGGACATGCCAACACCGCATCATTCCACGTATCCAATGATGTGAGTTTTCGCGGGATATTTAAAATAATACTGCAACACAAATTTTTAGTTGGAAATAATTTTTAGTCGAACAAAGTTTTTAATTAGTTATGAATGAACCAACAATTTTATTTGTTACTGAAGATAACATAAACAATATAAAATATTAATATTTATAATGTAAATATTTTTTCATGACAACATTTTTGACTTTGGGAACATGATAATTATTTTTTTTCTCGAAATATTGTACAATACAGTTCTGTGGTGTGGGCATATGTCTTCTTATTATAGGGGCCATACATTTTTTTACGGACAATTATTCTGTCTAAATTTCATTGCAGACCCTGCAGTGTAAAAATTGGAATTTTAAAACCCATTATCTCCCAATCTAAATAGTAGACTGTTCTAAAATGTCACTCAAACATGCATAATGATATGAACAATATCTGGTTAAAATTTCAACAAAATCTATAGAAAATAAGATTGCGTGCTCGCACTACCTTAAGTCAGTTGTCCCCATGACACAGTCTTTTGACAAGAGCCCCTTCGCTGACCGAATGTCTTCCATTTTAAAGTCAGCCGGTCTGATAAAACTGTTCAATCTTTTTAGATTCAGAATAAATCTTTTAGAGCCATTCGTTTTTTCTGCGAGGAAAAAGGGGGAGAGGAACTGAGATGGGCAGTCTTCACATTATTCTATTTCTTTTTTAGTCAATAAGGCCTCAATCTCGACTCGAATATTGATACGTTCACTGTTATTCCATTCTTGTGCATACGATTCATTGTTTAAGCCTGGGATTTCCTCGAAGGGAATACGGTAACCTTTCACGCATTGCAAAGTAAATTTGTCCGTGATGAATTTTTCCCCCTCGCTGATAACATTTTTTAGACGTCCAGCTAAGGTTTTCACCTGAACTACTTTTTCTTGGTCGTCTTAGACGATCCTGTCGACGGTTTGATCGTGTTGTACGTTTGAAAATTGCGGTTGAATCGGAATGTCGAGCGTCTCTGTGTGCCCACCTGCCTGCTCCCTGCAGGTAGGTATCTGGAGTTTCCCTGTGTCTTTTCCGTCGAGAATTCGGGAACAGGCTTCTCTTTTATATTCGCACAGGCCTTGTCTACATCCTCCGCATCTTTCACCTGATCGTTGAATTTCTCTCCGTAAAGCCACTTGTCTGAGATTGTAGCTTTTAGCGTTGGTTTTACCGATTTGTTCAGTAACGGAGTTATGAAAGACTTTCTAGCGACCGATTGCTGATGAAATACGTCAGTTAGTAATTTTCCAGCATCACAGAGCAGTTTTAGAAATGGTTCCTCCTCGATGCCTTCTTTAGGCGGTTCAATCATCATTGTAAGCGCTGAGCCTAGAGAAATCAGTGCAGATCCTACACACTTCTGTGTATCTACAAAGTATTTGTCTCTCTTTTTCGCGATTTCAGTGAGAGCGTGCGCGATCTCCAAATTTATTTGAGGAGCTTATGTATAAAATTCGCCTTTTCTCGAATATTTTTTGAGGACCTCCTCCCTGCTTTCCTCTGACAGCCCATTCGCCGTCCACTGGTTCAATTTTTTATATAGATCGGCGTTAACAGGTGTCGATGTCTCCTCTACCTCCGTGGGATCGTTTATAAGAGCTTTCAGGATATCGCTTTTTTATATTTCTTCTTCTTCCAGATCTATTTCATCTATTGAGACCATTTCGTGTGCCTTATTGGCCGGTTCCTCACTGGCGAATGCCTTGTTGGAGGTGACCTTGTTGGCCTCGTCTTGCGAAATTTCTTCCTCCCATTCTGTAGCGTTTCCGATTTTTAGGGAAACAGAATGGAAGTTAGTCATCAGACACAAACCACAAACAGATTCTTGTTGAATCTCGTTGTGTTGTCCTGCTCGTTCAATCGTGTGGACTTTTTCGCGAGGGGCGGTCTCACGTTCGTGTGGACCGTGAGACCTTTTTTACTGTAGACATTTTTGTGCTAAACTCGTAAGGAGATATTTCACAAATAATAACCTACCTTCATCTTGAATCGATCGTTCTAGCGTCGTTATTGCCCTGGCTTCATTTGATCGATCCTTCAGGAATTGCGACAGCATGTTTTGGAGGTTATCCATTTTCTTTTCAAGCTTTTCGATTTTTTCCTCCGACCCTCTGTATTCTCGTTTATTTTCTCTAGATCTAGAGCGAGAGCGTTTGCTTTTCCTGTCCTTTGGCATATTCCTTCGATGAAACGTAAGATTTTTTTTGATAAAATAATCTTTCGTTTCACGCTGCACGTGTTGAGTTCGTTGCACAACGAAACATAATGAAGTTAGGGGAGAGCGCAATACCGCCGTGGACACACCGGAAAAAGGCGCAGCAGGCGGGACTTTCAAAAAATGCCTATACGTTAAAAAGCCGTGAGATTGACGTATGACAAGCATTACTACAGATTATCATCGAGAACGAGACGCGTAGTATAATGAGTATGAAACCGATCCTTTCATAATTAGTTATGTCAATGAAAACAATTATTGCCGCAATTATTAATGACAAAGCACGCGTTACGTAATTTGTGGACGGCCCCTTATTCTCATCGCGTTTAAGGGGCGTACACAAATTACGTAACGCAAACTTTCCCATTGTTTGACCCCCCTCCCCCACGTAACGGGACCGTAACGCTTGGCCAGAACCCCCCGCCCCCATTCCGTTACGTAACGGATGCTTTGCCATCAATAATTGCGATTTTTTTCATAGACATAACTAATTATGAAAGGATCGGGTTTATACTCATTTTCAGAAGGACATATTCCTCTAGTTTTATACCAATTTTTATGGCAAAATCTTGAAAATTAAGGGGTGAGATGCGCTCAGAATTTTCTAAAAGTGGATTTTTTTTTATTTTCTCAAAGTATGATGTTTCGAAAATATTCCCTGAAAATTTCAAGTCAATACGATGAATAGTTTCCGGGATATCCCACAATTAGTGAAGAGGCGTCGGGTCCCCTTGTCAGGTAGCGGCTGAAATACGTGCAAACGATAATACCCGGGAAGACAGAATGCTTTGAAGACAACAACAAATTGATATTTTGGAAGCTTCCACATCGGCAGAAGCCCTATTGTGTGGGCCAGGAATTGATGATTCGATGTCAGTAATTTTTTAATTAGTATTTATATACATAAATCAAGTGTAAAGAAAAACTCTTTCAGAAATTTTCAAAAATGAATTACTCAAAAACTATGAACTTTAGACATTTTTATACAGAATACTTTCGTCTTGAAATTGCCCAAATTTTTTTTTGTAAATAATTCATCCCGAAAGACCTTAATTTTTTGAGAAATTGTTTTAACAATTGGCTATAAACAATACAATGCTCGACTTTTCGGCAAAAATTGTGATATTCGGATTCAGCGGATCAAAATACTTAAAAAAAAGTTTAGCTTCAATCATCGAGCTCAAATTTTTACGAACATGCAATACCGTATCCACATAGAAAAACTTTAAACGCGGTTTTCTCGAAACTATGTTTTACAAGTCGGTGACCACTATAATTCAAAATCCACTCGATGGATTTTGATGAAATTTGGTGTGCTTATTGATAGCATTAAATACTAGTCCTTAATAATCGAAGGATTTTCATATTTGTTGAAAATTTCTATTTTTTAAAACAATAAACGAGCGATTGTTTCATCGAAAATCGAAAGTTATCGGTCGGAAGCCGCCATTTAGTTAATTGTTGAAAAAAAAGCTTCAATTAAGGACTAGATTTATTATTAAACTAATGATTTTTTTGTTTTTTTTCCTCCATTGATTTGTCAGATGATCCAGTAAAATTTTATGATGGTCACCGCAAAGCACTACATGCCGAAGGGGGTCTGACAAAGATAGCGATATTTTTATAAATAATTAATATTTTTCTTTGAAAATTTGTACAAGTCAAGTTGAAATATACCATAAAAAGTTTGTATAACCACTTTTGTAAAACAAACTTAATTACTACAAAACAATTATTGAAAATGCTGGTTTTTCACGCTTCTGACTGCATCTCACCCCTTAACCGAGCTATAAGCCTTGATTTGACGAAGAAAAAAAAATTCTCTTCATTGTCCCATCGATATCTTTGTGAAAGGTTATCTGTAAATTAAAAGTCAACAATTTATCGATATCTATGCAAATGTAGCTATCGTTATGCGTAGCCGTTTTTTTATTTTGTTTTTTTTTTTAATACCGACCGTTTGGAAATTTGAAATTGGAAATTTGATAAGTTTATAAGTATTCGCTCGGACAAGGTCGAAAAAACTAGTTTCGAGAAAAACGCGTTCAAAGTTTTCGTTCCGTGTTTTGTTGATATAAAATTACGTTTTATTCTAGAATATCGATACTTATATTGAAGTATCTAGCCGCGGGCGATATGACGGTTCTTAATCTTCATGATAGTTCACAAAATAATAAGAGCCTGTATGTTCGGGATTCCGCCTCGCCTTACAAGCGGGGCGAGCTTCCCGATCGGCTCGCGCCGAGGCAGCACCTCGTGGGCGCTCTCACCTCGCCTCAGAGCGCATGCTCTGCTGGACGCGTGCCGGCCGGCACGCGAGAGCGGCCATCTTCATCTTTCTGTTTCGTTCTAACCGTGCTCTGCGACACTTCGCTACTGGTTACGTCCAAGTTTTCTTTAACCGCCCCGCTGTTAAACCCGCACCGCTATCGCAATCATAATGTGAATTAACGTGTGCCTTCTGCACTCATCACCCGCACGATTGGCGTATAAGACGCAATCGCTACCCGCTATGTCTACATCGCATTTCCGTATTCTTAAGCGCACCGCGTGGCCTGGCCAAGACCGCGTGCGTCATCAAATTTCCACTTGTTCGGCCAGTTCTCTCCAGTCGTGAGATCTCAGTACGAGATCAATAAAATCAGTGCGCGATCTCCGACTCGTCTACACTGCTTAGCATTATTGTAAAACCGCTCGTTCACCCGCAATTTCAAAACATTGACTCCGAGACTATTTCAATAAATAGACAAGCGAATCCCGCGCTAACACATCGCGTCTTCGAACAAACTTGATTTACCACCGTGTGCACGATCCTCAACATCCCGGCAATAGTTCACTCATTCCGCAACATTTTTTGGTCCTTCGAGCCGGATCGTGCCACCTGTGATTTCGCGAGTGTTTTTGCGAGTGAAAAGTTCGCGAGTCTAAACTCTGTGCGTCGCGAGACCACGTGGCAACTCGGCCAATGTGAATCGGCCAACCACTGTGCCGCGCTCGGGAATCTCCCACCTCTCGCTCGTGTCGACGTGGCCAACCACTGCACTCGGTGACAGTCATTGGCCACTTAGCGGAAAAATTCGTTTTCTCCACGCCGCCGCGTGTCTCGCGCCATTGTTCGCGATCAGCGGTGCGTCGCCTCGCATTTTCGAGTTTTCTTCGGCGAGTTCGCGAGTTCGGACGATTCTCGCGAATTTCCGTCGATTGTGTCGCGCTCCTTTAATCTCTCGCTGTTCGTGACAGTACGTGATCGCCGCGGCAGTGAATCGCAACAACGCGATTCCTCTCAGATTTTCCCGCCTCGCGTGTGCGCGCTCGCGACGGCCATTGCTCTCGTGGGCACGTCGCTCTCGATCTCGGTCTCTCGAGACTTCGACCGCCATTTTGAGCGGTGTCGCACTCACCCCGCGCAGTTTCGTATCTCGTGCGTCGCGCGTCTCCCGGGTTTCGTTGTTCGAGTGCGCGTCGTGCAATCAAGACACTAGCCCGCCATGTCGAAACCGTCATCCGGCCGCACGACGCCCGAGGTCACCGTCGACCAAGGCTCGCCGGCGAACCTCACGACGAAGCCCGAGACAGAGGCCCCGCTGCTTCTAAGAGAATCGGCCGACCAGGGTTTGCTCGCTCCTCCATCAACCTCAAGCGATCCATCTCCGGAAACTGCGCCGGCGCGCTCTGGCGGCGAACGATCGTCCCGCCAAAACTCACCCGCTCGGCTTCCGACTGACCTCGCGGTCAAATACAAAACGCAACTCAGCCGACTGGACTGCATCCAGTCGATTTTGGCTGAATCCGTCGAGGATTGGTCTCTCGACACCGTGGAGGACCTTCAGGTCGAAATCGACAATGTCGAGGCCATCCACGCAGAGTTCAAGGAGACGCATCGGTACTTTGAACTCCACTGGCCCGCCAAATTCATTGACCACGAGTACTTCCGGAATGACACCCACGGTACCGAAGCCAAGCTGCACCACAAGTGCTTAAAAGCACTCAGCAAACTGCGCGCTCAGTTCGTGGTACCAGACTCAAGCCAGCAGCCCGCACCGGAGTCCAAGTGCGAGCCAAAACTCCCGGACATCCAACTCAAGACCTTCAGCGGTGAGTACGCAGACTGGCCCGGCTTCAAGGAAATGTTCGGAGAACTCATAATGAAGAACTCTCGAATCTCCGACATCGAGCGCCTCCATTACCTCCGGAGCTGCATGTCCGCTGGACCAGCCGAACTCATCGCCAACTACCCGCTAATGGGTAGCTCGCTTGAACCGTCGTGGCGAACGCTCGTCGCACGCTACGACAACAAGCGCCTATTGATTGAGGCGCAACTCGACAAATTGTGCAGCCTACCCAAGCTCACAAAAAAATCCGCAAAAGGGCTCTTTGCACTCATCTCACAAGTCTCCGAGGCGTGCAAGGCACTCGATTCTTTGGGAGTGGTCGAGAATCTAGGTGGAGCGATTCTCATTCACCACGTGTGCCATCAGCTGGACATCGCCACGCGGGAGGCCTGGGAGAATTCCCTCGGCTCTTCATCCGAGTACCCGAGCTTTTCCAAGCTCGAAGAGTTCTTGAACGTTCGAGCTCGAGCACTCGAACGGATCGAGACTACCACGCCAACGGCTTCGAGCTCGCTGTCCGCTTCCAAACCGGTCAGCGCTCATCACGCATCCGCACAACAGGGCTCTGCTAAACCGCTTCGTGACCCGCGCGCGTATCACTGCGACTGCTGTAACGGGTCGCACTATATCATCACGTGCGCGAAATTCAAGGCACTCGACATAACAGGACGCCGCAAGATCGCGTCCAACTGCCGGCTGTGCTTCAACTGCCTTGGCAGGCACAGCTCGGCCGCCTGCAGGTCGACAAAAACGTGCCATTTCTGCGGTGCAAAGCACCACACGATGCTCCACGAGGAGCCAAGCCGTAAATACAGCGCCCCCGCATCAAGCGAGCAGAAGCCCTCAACATCCGCAACCTCGCAGTAGGAATCAGGTGCAATCGTCAAAACCGCTGACGTGCCTCGCACTCAAACCTCAACCGCTAGCGTGCCTTGCACTCACCACACAACGCTGCTTGCCACAGCACTCGCAACCGCACTCTCGTTGTCAGAACACACGAGAGCGCGTGTCCTCGTCGATCCGGGATCAGAACTGTCCTTCGTCTCGGAACAACTCGCCAAAAAACTCAAAGTTCGTCGTCATCAATCCGCAATCCCAATCATCGGCATTGGAGGAGGAACAACAACGCAAACGCAAGGAATGGCAACAATAACATTGCGCTCGCTCCATTCCACCGCCTCAACATCGGTCGACGCTCATATTCTGAGGAAATTGACCTCGGTGCTACCATCGTTCCACTCCGCTAGGCAGACGTGGCCCCACCTGAACAACTTGAAGCTGGCTGACCCAGACTTCTTGGAGCCACGCTCTGTCGACCTCATTCTCGGCGCCGATGTGTACGGGCAGATCATCAAGCCCAACATCGTCAAGCAATCACCGACAATGCCGATCGCTCAGCTGTCAATCTTTGGTTGGCTAGTCCTGGGCCCTGTGCACTCATTCAACTCTCCAGTGTGCACTTCCAACCACGTAAGTACGCAAACCAGCAACGATGAGCTGCAAATTCTCCTCTCCAAGTTTTGGGTTCAAGAGGAACCGCCGTCAGATGCAGAAGGAGCTCTCACGCAAGAAGAACAAGAGTGCGAAGACCACTTCAAGTCTACGCACTCTCGAGACTCCACGGGCCGCTACACGGTGCGGCTCCCTCTGAAATCGTCACCCGCAGTATTAGGGGACTCGTACCCCGCAGCTCACTGTTGTCTCAAGCGCACTCTTCGCAAACTGCAGAAGAACGACTCCTACCGAGAACTCTACAAGAACTTCATGCACGAGTATGAAGCACTCGGCCACATGGTTCAGATCTCCGAACAATCACCTAACCTTCCGCATCGAGGTGAGCATACCGTTGGTGACACCACTGGTGAGATGACCTTGGCACCAGTTGGTTTACAACCAGCCGGAGGGTTGAGGGTCTCATCCGGTGGTTCACCGGCACAAGCTCATCCTCACGGGGTGTATTACCTGCCGAACCACGGAGTTCTCCGACCCGACAGCACTACCACAAAATTACGGGTGGTCTTCAATGGGTCCTGTCCAACGTCATCTGGACAGTCCCTCAATGACATCATGCACACTGGACAGAATCTGCTTCTGGAAATCACCGACGTGCTCACGTGGATTCGTCATCATCGCCACATCTTCGCAACGGACATTACGAAGATGTACAGACAAATCAACGTGCACGACGACGATGGTGACCTCCAACGCATCCTGTGGATCAACGACGACGCCACAGAAACTCACTTCAAGCTCAAAACGGTGACGTATGGAACAAGAGCCGCTCCTTTCTTGGCCGTACGAGTCCTTCTTCAACTCGTAGAGGACGAAGGACACCGCTTCCCTTTGGCTATTCCATCGCTGCTCAAGGGACGTTACGTCGACGACATTTTCGGCGGAGCGGACTCAGTCGAACAACTAATCGACATCGCTCACCAACTCAAAGAGCTGTGCCACGCGGGAGGGTTCCCGCTGGCCAAATGGCAATCAACGCATCAAGATTTGCTTTCGGCAATCTCCGCAGATGAGGCACCCGCTTCCACAATATCATTTGACGATTGCTCGACCAAAATACTCGGGCTAAAATGGAACGCTCAAACTGACGAATTCACATTCGCAGCTCGCTTTTCTAAGACCGCAAAGGCAATCACGAAACGCCAAATCTTATCTGAGGTAGCTCAGATTTTTGATCCACTTGGTTTCATCTCCCCAGTGACGATTCGAGCTAAGGTTCTTCTCCAAGAACTGTGGCTGCAAAAAATCAGCTGGGACGACTCACTGCCACCGACCATCGTGTCAAGGTGGCTCGCCATCAGAGAAGACTTGCAACAATTGGCCAAAATTTCCATCCCACGATGGTTCAACACGTGGAGCAACTCCACTGTTGAACTCCATGGCTTCTCTGATGCATCGCAGCTCGCGATGTCCGCAGTTGTCTACCTAGTAGTCAACTCTCCGTCCACTGGCGTCTCGTCAACTATCGTTTGCGCAAAAACGCGAGTCGCCCCGCTTAAACAACTAACCATCCCGAGGTTGGAACTCTCAGCAGCGCTGCTACTCTCAAAACTCATCAGACGAACTCAAGTGACACTCCAGCTACCAGTATCACGGACTCACTTGTGGACGGACTCTCAAATCACTCTGTCGTGGATCAACTCACCCGCATCAAGGTGGAAGGACTACGTCAGGAACCGCGTACTGCTTATTCAGCAGCTTGTCCCACTTGCTCACTGGAGACACGTTCCTGGCACATCAAATCCTGCCGACGGGCCCTCCAGGGGCCTGACGACCCACCAACTCCGAAATCATCCGCTATGGTGGACGGGACCATCATGGATGACTGAACCGCAAGAGAAGTGGCCTCGTCAACCACTCACCGCTGACGACTTCATCCTACCTGAAGCTCGTCCGGGAGTCGCACTCTTCGTTGCGGCCCCTAAACTCGAATATCACTGGGACTTAATAAACCGGTATTCATCATTGCAGAAACTCATCAGGATCACCGCCATCTGTTCCAAGATTGTTGCAAAACTGAGGAAACAAGCCATCGGAGCTTACGTCACCATTCTCACCCCAGAAGAGATCGACGCCGCAAGAATCCTGTGGGTCAAAGCAACGCAAGCGCTCTACTTTGCGCACGAGATCAGGGTGTTGAGCTCACACTCTAATCTCAATCAAAACCATGCCTTCTCCCGTCTCACCGCATTCCTTGATCACGAAGGCGTGATTCGGGTCGGAGGCAGACTTACCAGATCATCGCTCTCAACCGAGGGCAAGCATCCCGCTATTCTGCCTAGGCACTCACGCCTGACAGAACTCATCATTGCCAACTCGCACCTCCGGACGCTCCACGGAGGCACGCAGCTCACGCTCGCTGACATTCGGCAATCATTCTGGATTCTCGGAGGCCGAGCTCCAGTCAAATCGCACATTCTTCGCTGTGTCAAGTGCGCGCGACAGCGAGGAATCCGCGCTCAACAGCTGATGGGCCAATTGCCCACAGCCAGGGTCTCACCGCATCGCCCCTTCACGCACACAGGCCTCGACTACGCCGGGCCGTTGACCATCAAAACGTGGAAGGGACGGGGAGCAAAAACAACCAAGGGATGGATCTGCGTCTTCGTGTGCCTCACCACGTCAGCCGTGCACCTCGAGGTCGTCAGCGACTACTCGACTGACGGCTTCATCGCTACATATCGACGCTTCGCAGCGAGAAGAGGAATACCTCGCGTCCTGCACTCTGACTGCGGCACCAACCTGGTCGGCGCCGATTCAGCCCTTAAAAGGATGTTCTGCAAAAGCACTCACGAGCATCACGCCATCGCCGCTCAATTGTCCAACGACAAAACCCGCTGGGATTTCAACCCGCCAGCCGCTCCACATATGGGCGGTAAATGGGAGGCGGTGGTGAAATCATTGAAGTTTCATCTTCGACGCACCGTCGGCGACATCGTACTGACGTTCGAGGAACTCACCACGCTTCTCACTCAAATCGAAGCGACTCTGAATTCTCGCCCGCTCGGACCTCTCAGCGACGACCCAGACGACGTGTCAGCTCTTACGCCGGGAAATTTCCTGACGGGAGCTGCGCTCTCCACATTACCCGAGGCTTCACTGACCGAGCTCAAGCTTGGCCACCTCGACCGATGGCGCCTTCTTCAACAACGTTTCCAACACTTCTGGAACCAGTGGAGCACCCATTATCTTCAACAACTTCAGTCGATCGGCAAGTGGCGACACCCATCACACGACATCAAAGAAGGCACTCTCGTGCTTATCACCGACGAGAGGTTCCCGCCGAGCAAATGGCCGTTAGCTCGTGTCACCGCCGTCCATCCTGGCCAGGATGGACTCATCAGGGTCGTGACACTGAAGACCGCATCTACAACTCTCACACGACCCATCGCCAAGCTCTCACCGCTTCCGACCTCACCTTAGATCATCGAGGACGTCAACCCTCATCTATAACATCACCACCACAGTGCTGATGGCGGGAGAATGTTCGGGATTCCGCCTCGCCTTACAAGCGGGGCGAGCTTCCCGATCGGCTCGCGCCGAGGCAGCACCTCGTGGGCGCTCTCACCTCGCCTCAGAGCGCATGCTCTGCTGGACGCGTGCCGGCCGGCACGCGAGAGCGGCCATCTTCATCTTTCTGTTTCGTTCTAACCGTGCTCTGCGACACTTCGCTACTGGTTACGTCCAAGTTTTCTTTAACCGCCCCGCTGTTAAACCCGCACCGCTATCGCAATCATAATGTGAATTAACGTGTGCCTTCTGCACTCATCACCCGCACGATTGGCGTATAAGACGCAATCGCTACCCGCTATGTCTACATCGCATTTCCGTATTCTTAAGCGCACCGCGTGGCCTGGCCAAGACCGCGTGCGTCATCAAATTTCCACTTGTTCGGCCAGTTCTCTCCAGTCGTGAGATCTCAGTACGAGATCAATAAAATCAGTGCGCGATCTCCGACTCGTCTACACCGCTTAGCATTATTGTAAAACCGCTCGTTCACCCGCAATTTCAAAACATTGACTCCGAGACTATTTCAATAAATAGACAAGCGAATCCCGCGCTAACACATCGCGTCTTCGAACAAACTTGATTTACCACCGTGTGCACGATCCTCAACATCCCGGCAATAGTTCACTCATTCCGCAACACTGTACTTTATCTATTGTAAATGATGCTACACCTGTAGGGACTGAGGGCACTAACCCGTTGCGTTACCTGTTCGCACTAAAGTGACTATAACTCCGTCAAAGGCCATAGCAGGGTAAGTAAGTAGGGAAAAAGTGCCCCTGCATTTTCTCCAGCGAAATTAGGAGTATATTCTGAGGTATAAAAAAAAACAAATTTGATGAAAATTTCATCCCCGTCAACGCAATGGTTTTGGAAAAATGCATTTTTTTTTTAATAAAAAAAAATAAAAATTCCGGAAACGCTTCAGTGGATCGATTCGATTTTTTTTGGTACTTGTTACGATCAAAAGTGTTACGAAATAAAATTATAGAACATCTTGCAAAAGATTAAGGTTTAAAAAAAATAATGTTCCTTGTTTTATTTTTTTTTACTATAATCCACTTGGGGCACAATAACGATTTTTTTTTCATATAATCTTTGGGCACCTTATTAGATTATATATTTTTTTCAAAATGATGAGTTTGGTACGCCACAGTGAAAAAAAAGAAAAATACTTTATTGATATATTTTAGTTATATATCTATATAACTAATAGATATACCGGAATTTGTATATTAAAATTCATACAAAGTTTATTAAAGACGCAGGTAGTAAATAACAACAATTACACTAACCTACCACCGTAAAATTAATACACTTTTCTATGCCAAATTTACTTTTTTTAAATTTAAAAATACAATCTGTGGGTATTAATTTTAATACGCTTATAATAGACACCTTGCATATGATTTTTCCAGTACTTAAGTGTTGCGATATTACTGAACGATCATTAGACATTCGAAAAGCAGTGCATTGATTTTCAAACGACAATATTAAAATTCATAAATGGTATCTGTAAAAAGACTTCCTACACTTTTATATTAATTTTAATACAGATTTTTTTACAGTGTAGGTCTCATACTCGTGTAGAGAGCGGCGCTGTAATCGTGGCAACAGCGCGATTTTCTTTCGCGAAATACTTCATATAAATAAAAAAAGCGTGAAAATGTCAACCCAAATGCGACACAAACGAAAGTTTACAAGAAAAAAGGCGCTTGCTAAAAGACTGAAAGCTGTGGCAGCCATGTGTCAAGCAAATGCAGCTAAGGGGCCGTACGCAAATTACATAACGCAATGGGGGGGGGGGGGGTCGGCCAGGTCTTATGGTCTACGTACGAGGGGGGGAGGGGGGGGGGTAATATCTTGCGTAATCCTCAATCATCCGCTCGGACCATTACAACGGGTGTCAGAAGTAGCATTCGCTAAACACCCCTCCCGCGTCACAAAAGTTTACGAAAGAAAAAAAAGTGAAAACAAAAACTCAGTGGGCCTGATCAACCCGCTCATGGTTTTATAAAAAAAAATATCTTAGACGCTCGAACACGGAATCTACACGCTCAACGTTCAAACGAGATATTACTGAACGAGACGAGGACGATTATAATGGAGATGTTTATTGCGAGTTGAACTGTCGAGGGAGTGCACGTTGCGACGGTTAGGCGATTCGGAGATGGACTGCTGGCTCTAGGGCCATCAGGAGGAAGCGTGATTGAGCGGAGGGGCCTGAGGAAGGTGGAGGGGATGTCACGCGCGAGAGTGACGAGAGCGTGGGTTCAGGAACTATGGGACTCAGATTAAAGAGAAGAGAGAGAGAGGATTGCTGATGAGGATTTCTAGGTAGGAAGATTTTGTTTCTGCTGAGGGTTTCTAGGAAGGAAGATTAGGTTTAGGTGAGAGCTGTGGGAAACGGTTGATATGAGGGCGTGAGACTAGGTTTAGGAATGGCAGTCGTGTGGGACCGTGACAATACTTTACGACAATGTTTTTAAAAAAATACATTTTATGAAAATTCTCACATTCTCAAACCACGTGCCGATAAGCTAGCTGCAGCGTACAGTGTTGCCATTCCGTTACGGATGGTTGAGCCCGAGTTCGGTGTGGAATAAAATTGCCACTTTTCACAAGTCGATATCTCCGAAACTAAACGGTAAAAGTTTGTAGTTTTTTTTTAAATCAATCCCACAATAGTGTTATTTTGTATGTTTCCCACTCGTATGTTTTTATTTTGAAATCTTAATTTTGGCTGCGAGGAAGCCAAAATTTAAGAAAAATAGTGAATGATAGAGGCAAAAAGAGGGAAGGAGAGAGAGAGAGAGAGAGAGAGAGAGAAGAATCTACAAGAAGCAATTTGCAAATTGCAAATTGCCATCGTTGTTTACATACATTCAAAAAAGAATGTCAGAAATCGCCATCAAACCGTTCATGTGCAGATACTTATTTGATGATTAGTAGGGTGTTTAGATTTGGGGGTTTCTCGGATTCTGGATGGGAGTGAACCGGTGGGAAAATTGCGTTCGATATTCGTGAAAATTGAGGAACGCGCCGGAAAATGAAGAGTCGAAGTGCACTTGGTTTAATATAAAGAATATAGGTTTATTTACACACTAGTTTAATTATTTAATTTAATTGATTGGGTGGAATTATCCGAGGTTGCCAAATCGGTACCGGCAAATTGTTTAACCGAAGGGTACCGAGGTGACCGTTGCCGCGGGAGTTAACGCGGCCGTAAATCGCGTTAATCCGTTAGCGTTAAGAAGGGGGGAAGAGACCGAAGCTAAACCGTTTACCGAAGAGACTTGTGACGAAGTTGCAAACGAAGAGCGTTCAAAAGAAGGACCAATGCGATAATATAGCGTTGAAAATAAGGGGGGGAAAACCCTGCGCCCGGACACTGGACGAGTCAAGCGCGCGACCGACCGAGAGACGTCGACCTCCAGCGGGGTCTCCCGGAATTAGGGAATCGTGGTTGGAGTTTCCGAAACATTCTCCCCGCCTTCGGCGGCAGTCGTCGATGAAGAGTCCACTGGAAGTACTGCCAACTTGGCAGTCGGTCGCTTGAAGGTGGAATTGGCCGTGCGAAGTGTCACTACCCTGGTTAGACCATCCGACCCGGGGTGAAGTTCGACCACTCGTGCTAATGGCCATTGTGAAGGTGGAAGTCGCTCGTCCGTGATTAGCACGAGTGAGCCGATTTTGATTTCATGTTAAGGGTGTCGCCATTTTGAGATCGACAAGCTTCGCTGAAGGTACTCCGAAGCCCATCTCTGCCAGAAATGTTGTAGTTTGGCCTGAAGGAATTGCCACCGTGAAAATCGAGGTTCCGGAATTGAAGTAAGAGACGGCTCTGGCACGGTGGTGAGCGCCTCGCCGATGGTGAAGTGACCCGGTGTGAGGGGAGAAATGTCCTCGGGGTCGTCCGATAATGGACAAAGTGGCCTAGAATTCAAAACAGCCTCCACTTGCGCAAGAAGAGTCGTAAATTCTTCGTACATAAGTGAAGTTTCTCCGATTACCCGACGAAGGTGGTATTTCGCGGATTTTACCGCAGCCTCCCATTTTCCACCCATGTGAGGTGCTGCCGGAGGGTTGAAGGGCCAATTCGTCCCAAGGTTGGTCAGCGAGATGATCGTAGAATTCATTTCGGCTGATCCAGCCTTGAAGAGAGTACGAAGTGCAGTATCTGCTCCGATGAAGTTGGTACCGCAGTCACTATAAATTGTGTGACTGATTCCTCGTCATCCGAAAAACCGCCGATAGGCGGCAACGAAGGCCTCTGAAGTGTAATTCGTGACGAGTTCGAGGTGGACCGCGGAAGTAGTGAAAAAAACAAATACGGCCAGATAAGCCTTGTACGTTTTTGTTCCTCGTCCACGCCAGGTCTTAACAGTGAAGGGTCCCGCGTAGTCAATGCCGGTGTGGAGGAAGGCCCGTGAAGGTGTGACTCGCGCAGTCGGAAGTTGACCCATGAGTTGTTGCGCTTGAAGTCCTCGAAATCTGGCACCCGTGGTGCAGCGAAGGATGTACGATCGAATTGGAGCCCGGCCACCCGGAATCCAGTACGATCGACGGAGGAAGCTTAACCTTGATTGGGAACCACCGTGAAGCGTTCGAAAGTGCGAATCACCGATGATCAATGAAGTGAGCTGAGAGGTCCGGGGCAATATTGGTGGATGTTTTGCCTCGGGCTGTAGAAGTGCGTTAGTCAACCGGCCGCCAACTCGAAGGGTCCCTAGTTGGTCGACAAAGGGTTTGAGAGCGGCAAGAGAGTGACCCCGATTGAGGGTCGCTCCGCTCGAAATCATCTGAAGTTCAGCCGAGAAGTGTGTACGTTGAACGAGGCGTATCCAGAAGAACCTTGCCTCTTCCAGATCTCCCGTGTTTAGCGGGTGGGTCATTGAAGCGTGCGGGAGCCGTTTAAAGCGGGCAACCGCTCTCTGATACACTGCCGTGATCCGAAGAAGCCGAGTGAGCGAGGAGTACCGTTGTAGAAGGTCTCAAGTTTGAGGACTAGGCTCGGAGGTGGTGGTGAAGGCGAGACCCGATCGTTGCTCGGGGTCGCCATCCGGTGGAAGTTCGGCTGAAGAGACTGGCCATGAAAATGGTGTTCGCGCGAGCCACTCAGGCCCGTACCACCAAAGAGGGTGCTTGGAAAGTTGTCGGAGAGTCTGCCCTTGCGACGCACAGTCGGCCGGGTTCTCCTTTTCCGCAATGAACCGCCATGTTGCGTTGGAACAGAAACTTTGGATCGAGGTGACCCGATTTCGGATGAAATCTTTCCATCGGGCCGGATTTGAAGTAATCCATGTCAACGCAACTGAAGAGTCCGTCCAGAGAGAGACTGGAACTTGCGTTAAGTCGAGGGTTCTCTGAACGTGAGAGGCCAGCCTTGAAAGAAGTAGAGCCGCCGATAACTCGAGCCGCGGAATTGTGAGTCGTTGGAGGGGGGCTACTTTCGTCTTCGAGCAGACGAGGGTGACCGTTGTGACCCCGGCGACTGACGTTGTTCGGAGGTAGATCACGGCTCACATGGCGAGTTGGAAGGCGTCCGAGAATCCATGTAGCTCGACAGTCGAAGAAGGCGAAAGGTGAAGCCACCGCGAGAGATGAATGAGCGACAAGTCGCTCAGACCCTCTCGGAAGCGTAGCCATTTTTCCTGAAGTCGAATTGGGAGTCCGTCGTCCCAGTGAAGTTTTGCCAGCCACAGTTCTTGGAGAAAGACCTTCGCGATGCAAATGACTGGCGAGATGAAACCCAAAGGATCAAACAAGGATGCCGTTTCCGATAGAACGGTCCTTTTCATGATATCCCGGTTGAAGGAGAGCTGAAGAAGGAATCTGAAATTGTCCTCGTTGGGATTCCAGACGAGGCCTAGAAGTTTGACGGTGGGATCTTTCGATTGAATCACAACCGCATGCGATTGGGACTCCGAGGTAACATTCCGAAGGGCTTCCGTTGAGTTAGCTGACCATTTTTGAAGTGGAAAGCATCCGCGTTGACAGATTCCCTAAAGTTGTTGTGCTGTTGCCTGAAGTTCGTGAATCGTGTCGGCACCGCCGAAGATATCATCAACGTATCGGCCGTTCGTCAAGGGTGAAATCGCCAGTGGGAAGTCGTGCCCCTCTTCCTCGACCGGTTGAAGCATGACCCGGATGGCGAGAAAGGGAACACAAGTGAGGCCGTACGTGACTGTAGTCAGTTGATATGGGACGACTCGATCCTCCTGGTCCACCCATAGGATTTGCTGGAGGTCCCAGTCGTCCGGATGGACTGCGATCTGCCGAAACATTTTCGCAACATCGGTGGCGAAAATGAACCGATGGCGTCTGATCCAGAGCAGAACGTCCGAAGTATCTTGCTGAAGTTTGGCCCCGGTGTGAAGGATGTCGTTGATTGACACACCGTTCGATGTTTTGAAGGAACCGTTGAAGACGACACGAAGTTTCGTAGTGGCGCTATGGGCCCGAAAGACACCGTGATGTGGGAGAAAAAACCGTGGTCTCGAAGACGCTGCCGTTGGAGCACGAGCCATGTGAGACAGGTTCTCATATTCTTGCAGGAAGGCGTTGTAGAGACCGCGATACGACGCATTTGTCGAGAGTCGCCGTAGAAGTTGAAGAAGGCAGCGTTTTGCACCCGAATACGAATCTCCGAGTAGCGAAGGAGGATTCTTGAAGGGGAGCCGTACGATATATCGGCCCGTGGCGTCTCTCGTATGAGTGTCCTTGAAGTGTTGTTCGCAAGCGGATTCGTCCCGGTCGGTTGTAGGGGCCGAGTCCGGAGGAATTTCCTCTTGTTCCCAAAACTTTAATAATAAAGAAGTGACCTCGTCTTCGATGGAGACATGGTGAATACGAACCGACTTTGAGGTGGAGCCGTTGACAGGACCGAGTACGATCCATCCGAGAAGCGTGCGCTGAGCGATGGGATCGATGGCCCGACCCTTGACGACGTCTGACTCAACCAGAAGACCGTACGCGTCAGCTCCGATGATGACGTCGATTGGTCCCGGTTTCAGAAAGTCGGGGTCTGCCAGAAGGAGTCCTTGAAGATGGTCCCATTGCCCCGAAGTAGCGAACGAGGGAAGCGTCGACGTTAATGCGTTTAAAGGCCTCCACGATTGAAACTCCCCGTCGAAGTCGGGAACCTTTAATTTTGGGAGCGCGCTTCGTATGTTTGAGGTGCCCGGGAATGCTGAAACGTCCGCCAGATTCGCTCCTGTGGGTTCGACCTGCTCGTAGTGCTTCTTGACAGTGAGCAGGCTTACCTTGGCGTCTTCGTAGGCTTGCTGACAGCGAGATTCCACGGCGTCCTTGAAGTATGGCGCTTCCGAGAAGTTTTCGCAATTCATCTCGAGCAGCGCGATATGTTCTCTTTGGAAGCGTTCCCAGTTGGTTTCCAACAAGGACAGACGCGTGGTGGCGAGCGTCTTGTTGGTATTTTGAGGGGTCGCATTTCTCGTCTTTTCAGCCAAGCTCGAGATGCACTGAAAAATGCTGACGAGGCCGGCTATGCGACGTTCCATCTTGGCGGTGTTGCTCGTCATTGTCGAGGAGTCACTGTTTGATACACGAAATCGCTCTAAATTAGCGTGACGCGTCCAAGCCGAAAACTCGAAAAGGCGTGAGAAAAAGTCCAAACGAGTAGCGCGAAGCGTCCAAGCCGAAGAACACGAAAAAACTCGCGAAAGAAAAGATGGCGCGATGCGTCGACGTTCTTAGCACGCGCGAGAAATGGCGCGAAGCGTCCAAATCGAAAACACGAAAAACTCGCGAAAGAAAAGATGGCGCGACGTTTCGACTATCTTAGCACGCGCGAGAAATGGCGCGAAGAGTCCAAACCGAAAAACACGAAAACTCGCGAAAGAAAAGATGGCGCGACGTTTCGACGATCTTAGCACGCACGAGAAATGGCGCGAAGCGTCCAAACCGAAAAACACGAAAACTCGCGAAAGAAAAGATGGCGCGACGTTTCGACGATCTTAGCACGCGCGAGAAATGGCGCGAAGCGTTCAAACCGAAAAACACGAAAACTCGCGAAAGAAAAGATGGCGCAATGCGTCGACCATCTTAGCACGCGCGAGAAAATGGCGCGAAGCGTCCAAACCGAAAAACACGAAAAAACTCGCGAAAGACAGATGGCGCAATGCGTCGACGATCTTAGCACGCGCGAGAAAATGCGCGAAGCGTCCAAACCGAAAAACACGAAAACTCGCGAAAGAAAAGATGGCGCGACGTTTCGACGATCTTAGCACGCGCGAGAAATGGCGCGAAGCGTTCAAACCGAAAAACACGAAAACTCGCGAAAGAAAAGATGGCGCAATGCGTCGACCATCTTAGCACGCGCGAGAAAATGGCGCGAAGCGTCCAAACCGAAAAACACGAAAAAACTCGCGAAAGACAGATGGCGCAATGCGTCGACGATCTTAGCACGCGCGAGAAAATGCGCGAAGCGTCCGAAATGAAAAACACGAAAAAACTCGCGAAAGAAAAGATGGCGCGACGTTTCGACGATCGTAGCACACGCGATCGAAAACGAGAAGCGTCCACAAGAATCACGAAAGTCGTGAAAATGTCCGACGGAGATGCTCGAGGCGTCCGAAATCGATGAAAAAGAAAACTCGCGAAATCGTGGCACGAAACGTCCAAAACGAAAACCATGAAGAAAACTCGTGAAAGACGAAACGGTGGCGCAATGCGTCGACGCGCGTTGCACCCGCGAGAAATGGCGCGAAGCGTCCAGGCCGAACACGAAAAACTCGCGAAGGAAAAGATGGCGCGACGTCGACGAGCGTTGCACACGCAAGAGATGGCGCGACGTCGACGAGCGTTGCACACGCGAGAGATGGCGCGAAGCGTCCAAGCCGAACACGAAAAACTCGCGAAAGAAAGGATGTCGCGATGTTTCGACGATCGTAGCACACGCGATCGAAAACGAGAAGCGTCCACAAGAATCACGAAAGTCGTGAAAATGTCCGACGGAGATGCTCGAGGCGTCCGAGATCAACGAAAAACTCACGAGAAATGGCGCGAAGCGTCCAAGCCGAAAAAAAAACCACGAGAACTCGCGAATGTAGCACGAAGCGTCCAAACCCACAATTCGCGGAATCCGAACGATATTTTCTTTCGAGGCGTCCAAAATCGATGAGAACTCGCGAAAATCGTAGCACGCGAGAAAATGCGCGAAGCGTCCGAAATGAAAATCACGAGAACTCGCAAAAGACGAAAAATTGGCACGATGCGTCGACGTTCGTAGCACACGCGGTTGATGGCGAGAAGCGTCCAAAACGAAAAAACAGGAAACTCCCGAATGCCGAATTGTGGTGTCGCCGATCGACACGCACGAAGTTTTACTGCGCGTGGCGTGAAGCGTCCGAAAAAACGAAGCGAACCTTTTGCTTATCGAAGCGACGGTCTCTTGCACGAGAGCGCCCGATTGTCGCGAGAACGTGTTCGGAAGAAGAGCACGAGATCGGTCGGTCGACCCGCACGTGAAGCGTCCGGTAGACCAGACACGGCCAAGCGCGCACGCGCGCGTATATGGAATCCGACTCCCGGCTCGCCCGAGAGCGAGAGAGCGCGATGTGTCGGGCGCGGTGCGCGTGCGAGAGAGAGAGAGAGAGAGAGCGAGGTGTCTTCTCGGCTCGCCCGAATGCGAGAGAGCGCGTTGTATCGGGCGCGGTGCGCGTGCGAGAGAGAGAGAGAGAGAGAGAGAGAGAGAGAGAGAGAGAGAGAGAGAGAGAGAGAGAGAGAGAGAGAGAGAGCGAGAGAGAGAGAGCGAGAGAGAGCGAGGCGTCGCTCGAGCTCGTCTTGCGAGGAGGACGACTAGAATTCGCGGCCGGCGTGTGGTCACAAGATCGCGATGAAAATTTCCTTTTCTTGCGCACCGGTATAGAAAAGACTGAGAATTTCCTTTGCCTTTTTCAGCGAATAACTCACTTTTTCCCACTTCGTTCACTTGAATCCGGCTCGAAGGACCATGTTTAGATTTCGGGGTTTCTCGGATTCTGGTTGGAAGTGAACGGGTGGAAAAATTGCGTTGGATATTCGTGAAAATTGAGGAACGCGCCGGAAAGTGAAGAGTCGAAGTGCACTCGGTTTAATACAAAGAATATAGGTTTATTTACATACTAGTTTAATTATTTAATTTAATTGATTGGGCGGAATTATCCGAGGTTGCCGAATCGTTACCGGCAAATTGTTTGACCGAAGGGTACCGAGGTGACCGTTGCCGCGGGAGTTAACGCGGGCGTAAATCGCGTTAATCCGTTAGCGTTAAGAAGGGGGGAAGAAACCGAAGCTGAACCGTTTACCGAAGAGACTTATGACGAAGTTGCAAACGAAGAGCCGTTCAAATGAAGGGCCAATGCGATAATATAGCGTTGAAAATAAGGGGGGAAAAACCCTGCGCCCGGACACTGGACGAGTCAAGCGCGGGACCGACCGAGAGACGTCGACTTCTAGCGGGGTCTCCCGGAATTAGGGAATCGTGGTTGGAGTTTCCGAAACATAGGGAGACATACAACGCTCCCCTTTTCGGCTTGCCTCAGAAATGGCGCTAAATCGCGGCGGTGAGTTCAGCAATATAATTTCGTGATCATCGCCTCTGTCAAGGTTGCAGATTCCC
Organism: Ophion obscuratus; assembly: GCA_964007375.1. Taxonomy (NCBI): domain Eukaryota; kingdom Metazoa; phylum Arthropoda; class Insecta; order Hymenoptera; family Ichneumonidae; genus Ophion; species Ophion obscuratus. Next base: position 53,104,828 of record OZ023315.1, read on the forward strand.
GTGTAGCCGCGCGAGTCGTGGTCACCGCTCAAGTCGGTATCGCAGTCAGCGTGAACACGAATGGGTAGCTGGGCGGGAGAAAACCCTCCACCCCTCACCAATCGTACTCGCTTGACAGGCGAACGGAGCGCGGTTTTCCGACGATCGAGCTCACCATATATGTGTGGCCGTACTGCGAATTGGAATATACATTAAATGAATGGGTGTACATCCGAAAAGCCGAAACCGAACTTCGACCTGAAATTTGGCATACACCTTCCTTTCAATATTACAAGATATCCCCTAAAGGGGTTCTTGGCGATTCGCCACAGTTTTCGAGATATCGATTTTTGAAAGTTATTTTCTTCATCGCGCGTGTACCATATCTATAGCCGACGGCCTCAGCTACAGCTATACCTATATATCTTATCGCGCTTCCGCTTTGTCCGGATCTTCGTCGAGTTTGTTTGGAGAAATCCCATCCAATGTTTCCACGACCGGCGCGCTTATGGTGTTAAACCTCGTATAGCGAATTCTCATTTTTACGGATACGTGTAATGGTGCCTGCTCTCGGGACGGCAAATAAATACGGACGGGAATAAATTTTTCTAAATTCATCAAAATATTTGCGTACTAATAAATTCTCTATCAAACGTGAAAACCAAAAACCAACATTACACCACAAACAACAATGCGGCCGGATTTCGCGGGGGGGGGGGGGTGGGGAGGAATTTTTATATCTGAAGTAAACATTTTTGGGCTTCGTCAGAGAAGGCGGTTATCGGAGACGGACTCACGCAGTACGAGACCGTAAACACTCGAGAGGCACGTGGCCGCTGGATAACGTCTTTCCTAGACGACAAAGGACCAGATGAAGGCCCTGCAAGGGGTTCGGCGTTCTTGAAATTAGTCCATGCGAAACCGTTAACAAGAACGCATGGTCGAGCTGCAAGTCGTATATTGGCGCTTCATTATTACGCGTCGAAGATATTAAGAGACTTTATATAAAATTACTATACTGTACGAGTCCATTGGGCATTTAGATTTACCAAATATCACCGTAGTAAAGAAATCTTACTACAGATCAGAAGTGGGATATATCACGCGTTAGTTTTGGAATCGCAAAATCCAAAAGACAAGTGTGGTTAAACGAGAAAATTGGGAAGTGAAGACAAAGGTGGAACTAACAGTGGATGTGTCACGATAAGAGGAGAGGATCACAAAGAAAAGAACAACGTCGTCCAAGTCGAGCAGACGTGACTGTGACAAGAAATCCGCAAGGACAAGGGATGACGATGAACGGCGAGCGAGATCGCCTTCACATCGCATGAGAAGATGGGGTTCAAGGGATAGCAGTCCGCGACGGTCCAGATCAAGGAGGCTAAAAGGTCGCACACGTCATCAAAGAGAGATGTCAGGATCGAACAGGAACGATTGACGCGAAGAGCGAGATCGCCTTCGCATTGCACGAGAAGACTCGTTCGAGACTCGCGGACTGCTATCAAGGGATAGCAGTCCGCGACGGTCCAAATCGAGGAGTCTAAAAGGTCGCACCCGTCACCAAAGAGAGACGTCAGGATCGGGCAAGAACGATTGACGCGAAGAGCGCCAGCGACATCGTCGGACGCGAAGCCGAAGTTGATCGAGGAGTTGCCTGTCTGGCAAATCTGCAAGCACGAGTCTCGTGGGTGTTACCGCAACTCAGGGTGAGTCCGAATTTGCGAAATTGACTGAAGTGCTATCGGCTATCGTTAGGACAGGTTCGGAACGGTCAAATGAGTATAATAATGAAAAAGTATTACCTGGATTTAATCCGGAAAAAGAAAGAGTTATCGGCTATGGAATGGTTAGAGAAAGTGATCATGTACGTGACCATGCACGATTGATATCCACAAAATAAATTTACTTAGCTCCATTAAAGTTGAAGGGGATTGGGAGAAGTTGGTCCAATAGGAAGTTGCTGAAATTAATCGACTGTCATTTTAAAACACGTGGACATAATCAGAGAAGCCAAATTGCTTTAAATAGAGGAAACTCTGCAGTTTTTAACGCACATAAATAAAACCCAGTCAAATATTTTTTATGTCAATTTATTACATCTTATAAAAATAACGAAAAAGTACAGTGATTAATGATAGATATTTTCGAAGTGCGAATCGTTAGATTGTGCACAAAAATCAATTCTCATTTGAAAACTGTGTCCAACATATCGTTCGTAATGCTGTGAACCACTTCGTAACAATGATCTTTAATGTAACCCCACAAGAAAAAATCACAAGGGTTCAGGTCCCGTGAGTACGGAGGCCATTCTAGTCCGCCTTGAGCAAATTTAGGGTACCCCAGACCGATTATTCGAGTCCCATATACGCGATGAATAGCTTCAAACACCTCATGAGTCCGGTGCGGCGTCGCTCCATCTTGCATGAAGTAAAATTTTTTAACCAGTCCCCTCTTTTTTGTATAAGGGAAGAATTTCGTTTCGAAAAGCTGTTTGTAACTCTCTCCTGTTACCATAGATTCCAAGAATTGCAAATAAATTCCTTTTACTGAAATCGCTGCCCATGGCGTTACTTTCTGTGAATGAAGAGACTTCGCTAGCGATATGTTGGGATTTTCCGTTCCCCAAAACCGGTAATTTTGCTTGTTTACGTACCCATTCATCCAAAAATGTGCTTCATCGGAATAAATAATCAATTTCTCATTAAGTTCTTCGGCTTCAAACATTCCCGTAATAGTGTTACAAAATTCGATGCGTTTCGTCATGACATGTTCAGTTAACAGTTGATGAGTGCTTAATTTATACGAATAAAACTTTAAAAAATATTTCAAAATGTTGTGTAATGATGATTTGGTTATTTTTAATGCTTGAGCAGCTTTCCGAAGCGTATCATTCGGATTTTGTTTGAAATAATTCTCAACTTTATCGATCTCCTCTGATGTAGTCACCGTAACAGATTGACCTGGCAACTATTGTCTACGGTCCTGGAGTGTACCATACTTCACGAAGTTATCGATTATCCTACAAAAATTAACGTAAAATTACTTCAATGCAGTTTAATTGAATAGAAACACAAGTTGTGTGATAGATGAATATTAATAAATATTAAATTCTTACCTTTTCAGAGTGTTTTCGCTGGCAACTCCATGAGTTTCAAACTTAGTACGAAACCCTCTATACGCATTACTATAATTTGTTTCCCTCGAGAAGAAACACTCGATAAGATATACTTTTTCTTCCGTGGTGAGCTCACTCATTTTGACGCGCGCGTACTTGCTCCAACCACGGCTGGAATAAAACTGCGGAGCCTCAGGTATGCGCCTTAAAAAAAGGGACCTATTGAATTCATGGAGGGAAGAGACACTTATTTAGTTTTAGCAACTCCCTATTGGACACCCTGTACCAATTAAGCCCATCTTAAGAGCGCATCCTTTAGTTGGGAAGCTTTACAGAAGCAATTCGTATACAATTTTCAAGAGAACCAGACGCTGGGGGATTTCATGAATATGCGGTAACGTATAAAAGTACGCTGGGTCAATCTTTACAAGCGTATTGCTTTAAAAAGGTCATAATAATCAATTGAGTGAATCTAGAGCCCTAAACAAAAGATCATGGAATTGGTGCTCCACGGAATCCATGATGAACAATTAAGAATGAATTTAATAAGTTAAAAGGCGAACACTCGCAGAATTGAATCGATGTCTGGAATGTGTATGAGTTGAAAAACATAAAGGGATTAAACATACGGGGTAGAGAAGGACAGAAGCGCCCTTTGGTAGAAGAAAGAAAAAACAACCTAGACGGTGTGAAAAGAAAGCATGGCTAGGTGGGGAGGGGCAGCCTCGCAGAAGGGGGCAGCCTCGCTGCAGGACTTATTCTCGCTGGACGTATTCGAGATCGCGGCGACCTAAGTAAACAAACCACTCGAGAAATACGTCCTAGGCAACCGAGAAAAGACCTGTACCATTGATTTGGGAAGTAACTGCTCTATTGACCGTGAGGCCCTAGCAGGGTGTTTCAACTCAAAATTTAAAGATACGGGGTAAACCTTACCAGCATTAGACCATGCAATAGTCATCCCGATTACTCTATCGAGAATGAAGGTCCACATGGATGACTTTCCTTAAAGTAAAAGTTTTCATTGTTGCCGATGACCAATTAACGAAGGAAATTCTTATCGGACGAGACGTTTTGCTTAAGGCTGATATTAAGGCAATATCAGATGCGTCCCGAGTGATGGTTACTTCGGACAAACAGGTCAAAAAACCGATAACGTAGAAGTTGAGGTGTTAGGTGTCAATCAGGCAGGAGCGTTGAGAGAAGTCGATATTTGGTGGGAACGTCGTGACGCAAGTAATAAAACAAGATTATTATCACTACTGAACAATTATCGGAAACATTATTTCACATAAAGAATTGGGCAAAACGATGCAGCGGAGGTGAAAATTGAATTAACTATTGAAGTCACTGTTTTCCATGGGCCGTATGGCTTCTCTAAAGCCGATCGGGACAAAGTGAAGATAATAGTAGCCGAATTAGAGAGAAGCGGCATTGTTCGTAAGAGTACGTCGCCCTATGGCAGTTCCGTCGCGTCGTACTTATGCAATAGAAATTGGGAAACGCGAATGGCAAATTGTATGTATAGAAGTCTCAATAAAATTACTAAAGGTATTCAATACCCATTAACCATTACTGTCGATAAAATAGATCAGCTTTGTAAACAACGGCTTTTTACATATTTGGATATTAAATCCGGACTCTACTAAATCCCCATGCATCACGATTCCGTTGAGGATACTGCTTTTGTGACGCCAGACGAGCAATGGAAACTCATGTGAATGCCTTTTTCGTTGGCCAACTCCCTGACTATGCTTAAGGAAGATGCGCCTTGCGCATCTTCACGGTAATAAATGATTGCAGTGCCATGCGCGCACGGCCGATAAAAGGAAAATACAACCGCGAGTCGCTCGTTAGCTGGTATATTGGCGGGATTACAATTTTGAGATTGTGTATCGCCCAGACACTTAAGTAGCTCACGTTGACTTTTAAGTAGGAATCCAATTGATTGTTGTGCTACCGATATTACGGAAAGCGAATAGATGAAGGTGGCTCAAGCTCTGGATCGTAGACATCGAGGTCATTCGAAAAAAAATTAGAATCTGGCGAAACCCAACCGGAAACGAAACAATACTTTGACAAGTACGACCGTAAGGGCGGCGTTGTTTTTCCGAAAGACTGACACGGGCAAGAAATGTTCCGTACCAAGAATGTCACGCTTCAACGTGATGCGATTATGCCACGATGAACAAGGACATTTCGCGCTTGAAAGAACGTTAGAAAAGATAAGGGAAAATGATTGGTTACCATTGGTTAAATACGTAAACGCACGTCGAAACTGTTTGTATTGTGAATGGGTCAACCGGGCGCAAGCCTGGACTATTGCACGCGATAGATACAATTACTATTCATTCCATACGATAAATCTCGATCATGTTAGATCATCGACATGCAGTAGGCGTGGAAAGATACAAATACGCACCATGCGGGTGGTTGTACTAAATTTTGTGTCCTTAAACCTGTCCGCGATACCTCCACATCGAGGGTGATAAGAGCACTGATTTAATTAATCGCAATATTCGGGGTACCGACTCGGGTAAGGAGCGACAGAGAGCCTTCACGTCGCATTCATTCGAGGCCTCTTACGAGGAGTATGATGTCAAGCACATACCCAACGCTGTGGCAACGCCATGTGCTAATGGACACTGTGAGCAAATGAACCGCACGGTTTTAAGTTCTCTTGCAGCTACCTGTGCTGGGGAAGCAGAAGAAAAACTGGGACGACAACGTAAACAAGGTCCAGAGTGCTATCAACTCCCCTCAGAACTACGGGCACGTCACCAACTCAGCTCCTGTTTAGCTATAACCGGGCAGTATGGCCGAGGCTAAACTACTGGCAGGGATCCAATGTGCATTGGACCAAGTTGACCTGCGGAAGCTGAAGAAGGCTGACGAGGCATCCATGGATGCAGAGCAGAGGCAACGTTAGAGGGCTTTCGACACCCGACGGTTTAAGCCGCCTAAGTACGCAGTGGGCGATGCCGTCATGGTAGCAGCGAGTCCTTTTGCAGACGGGCAGAGCAGGAGGCTGGTCGCGAAGGCAAAAGGGCCCGCCGAGGTGACGTCTGTTCTGACTAACGACCGGTACGAGGTTCAGGATCTCCGAGGTTTGGGAAAGCCGCCGAATCAACACAGCATGGTAGCGGTCCGCGGCTTGCGGAGGTGGGTCAGCTTCGACGCCACGCAGTAAGCCCGCGAGTACATTTCGTCATCTGGTGACGGGCCGCGAGTCAGTGGCCCCAAGATGCAATCTGTGATCGAGATTCTGAACTACGCGCTGGTCCATTCTCTGCGATTGAGAAGTGGTCAATCTCGACGCTCGTGGAGTTTGGGCGGAGGCCACGACCAACCCAGTAGTCAGAGTCAGGTGTACATAGGGCTGAGGAGGCCGGTTGCCCACTCAGTCCGGCATTTGGCACTTGGCAAGGCTAGCAACCGTCAACAGGTAGTCAGAGTCAGGTGTACATAGGGCTGAGGAGGCCGGTTGCCCGCTCAGTTCGGAATTTGGCACCTGGCGAGGCTAGCAACCGTCAACAGATTCCTATCCAAATACCTCCCCAACTAATCAACTCTTGGTCATAGCTGTTTATCGATGGACACTTTTGAAGGAATTGATCACTCTTTGAGTGTTCAATTCCTTGAGAATTGAGGGGTTGTGTTTTTTAAATTTTAGCAAACAACTTATGCGGGAAAAGGTCGAGGACGAGCTGGGATGGTCAGGGAGGCCGAATGAAGTAAACATTTTTGGGCTTCGTCCGAGAAGGCGGTTATCGGAGACGGGCTCACGCAGTACGAGACCGTTAACACTCGAGAGGCACGTGGCCGCTGGATGACGTCTTTCCTAGACGACAAAGGACCAGATGAAGGCCCTGCAAGGGGTTCGGCGTTCTTGAGATTAGTCCATGCGGAACCGTTAACAAGAACGCATGGTCGAGCTGCAAGTCGTATATCGGCGCGTCATTGTTATGCGTCGAAGATATTAAGAGACTTTATATAAAATTACCATACTGTACGAGTCCATTGGGCATTTAGATTTACAAAATATAACCGTAGTACAGAAATCTTACTACATATCACTGCTCCGTATTCCGTTGTTCCATCAACAGCTAACTACAGCCCTCTATCCCTTCATCTAAACATACATGTTTTCGATTGCCGTAATTAAGGAAGCAACTACCAAACGTTTTAATTAAGCTACAAGCACTACCAAATGATTATCTTCCATATGAGACTTATTGGAACGAGATCGGTGAAAGAAAATATGAACAAATTTTGATATCATTGCTCCGTATTCTGTTGGATCCATCAACAGCCAACTACAGCCCTCTATCCCTTCATCTAAACATACATGGTTTTTCGATTGCCGTAATTAAGGAATGAACTACCAAACATTTTAATTAAGCTACCAATCACTACCAAACGATTCCGTTTGAGACTTATTGGAACGAGAACGGCGAAGAAAAATATAAATAAATTGAAATATCACTGCGCCCTATTCCGTTGAATCTATAAATCACCAATTACAGCCCGCCACCATATGCGCCTAGACATAGATTGTTTTTCGACCGGGATAGCTAATGAATTAACTACCAAACTCTGGAATTTGCATATTTGTGACCAAGAAACTATTCTGCATCGATTTGACGTGGCATTTTATGGATTGCGTGATAAATAAAAAAAGGTCCGGCCAACTTGACGGAAAAAAGTCTCATTTAATTATAACGAAACGGTCGAACAACAAACCTTCTTATTAGGCTACCAATTACCATGAAACGATTAGGAAAGAAAAAACCTTGAGAAGTTAAAGTTGTCCGGCTATGTTTATGGTGGTATCCGTGGGGCCCATCGTTGGGTCATCTCTCTTCTGTGACTTCCTGTTGAGTTCCTTCAATTTTATTCTTTATTAATAATCAATTTTCGCACACTTCAATTAAACAATTATTTCCGAATGAGGTCACGAATGAAAAAAATGTTACGCCTTGGCTATGACAGATTAGGATCCAAAGTCATAACCGAACCAAGAACGGATATCCGGCGTCGTGATTAGAGGACTGCGATTGGTCACTGAAGGTCCAACCACAGAGCAAAATTGTAAAACACGGATGCACCCGCTATCTCTTGTCTGATTTCCCTTCAATGAGTCTTGATTTATAGAAAAACTCCCGGAAGCGTTTGGTATTCAATTTAGAACGATTGGTAGTCGATCACTAGATTGCCAACGAGAAATACCTGTGTATCATCTACGGCGAGCTGTGATTGGTCGCCAGAAGCCGCAGCGGAAAAAGGAATTTCTAACAAAGATTCACCCATTATTTTGTGGCTAACTCATTGTGATGAGACTTAATCGATAGAAAAATAAATCATAGCGTTTGGTATTCTATTCATTGGTTTGGTAGTCGATCAATTTATAACGCCAACGCAAAATACAGCGAATCGGGAATGAAACGCTGAGATTTGTCGCCAGACGCCGGACTGGCAGAATTATTTATTGGCGTAGATTTACTCGTTATTTCTTGTCCGATTACGTTCTAATGAGTCGCTATCGATTGAAAAACATCCGGTAGCGTTTGGTATTCGATTCGCGACGTTTGGTAGTCGATCATCCAAATACGATAGCACAAAATAGTGCATTTCAGGCATAGAGAGCTGTGATTGGTCGCCAGGAGCCGCAGGGGCAGGACGATGTGACATTTTCATAATTAGATTTGTTAATAAACTCCGACCGAACCGAAAGAAATTACGCGTATCCGAAACGGAAGGCTGCGATTGCTCGCGATAATATCCGACGTTTTTGCGATAGATGGTGTTGGTCGTCGAGTCTTTTTCCGCTGCTCACCGTCCTATCTTATGGATCGAAATTTTCGTTTTGATTTTCCAAAAGAACGGAAAACTACCAAATGATTCGAGTGGTTTACCAAACGCTACCAAACGACCACCAAACGATTCGTAAAAAAAGAAGTTCAATTAATCAAAGTGGGGCGGGGGGGGGGGGCAACTTACTGCCCAATTTTTGATTATCGATTTTTCGAAAAACGGAGAACTATCAACCGATTTGAATGGTTTACTAAACACTACCAAACGACCACCAAACGATTCGTAAAAAAAGTTCGATTAGTCAAAGTGGGGGGGCTAACTTTGACGAGGTCTGACCACGGTCTTACATACAGGTCTGGAAACGACCGTGGTGGGGGTAGGTACCGTTAACGAACCCACGTTTGTTTCCAATTTTCACCACTACTTGGCATTGCTATCGGCGTGTACGTGTGCGACAAGGACAGAACAGCTTCCGTCCGTCTCTCTCACTCTTCTCGATGATCGGAAATGCACATTACCTTTTTCGTGGGGGGCGAAGGGGGAATAGAGGTAGATGAGAAAAAATTGTGGAATAAGGACGGGGGATTGTGGAAGAGAATAGAAGTGGGGCTTGTAAAAAGGGGAAGGTCCTGTATGGCTGGAAGAAGACCAATATAAAAATTTAAAAAATAAATAAAAATACTTACCTTTTTCGAGTGAAATGGATTTTTATTCGAATTTTATTCCGAGTTTCTTTCGATGACGAAAGTAAAAAAATACGCAACACATGGAATGTTGAATATACAAATACATTTATTCGTTCGTCGGTTTAGAAAGCCCTGAAACAACGGTCCACCTTCGCTAGCTTTATGAATATTTTTTAAACTACAAATGCTCGTTGACGCAAACAGAGGTTATCGAGAACGTTGTCATAAAAAAATGGAGTAATAAATGGCACGGGGCACGGTCTAAGACAAGGCAAGGGGCGAAGGGAGAGATCACAGAAGACCGTGAGTGGGAGGTACTCGCCGATAGTAGCGACGGCGGTGACGGCGAGCGGAATGAAAAGTGAAGCTCGTAACGGTGCCTCGCGACTCCATTGAAATCTGGCTTCGTTTCCAGACCTGTATGTAAGACCGTGGGTCTGACCGTGTACGAGAGTAGCGCTTGGCTACCCTGGCCACCTGGACGACGAAGTTTGACACTTCATTGAGAACACGCAACGGGATTCTCGCCTAGCACTCTCGTTTAGCATTCGGACGCTATTAACGATAATGAGCAACGCGATAAATATTAATTGGATGAGTTCGGCGGAGGGAGAGTCGTTGTTGCATTATTTTTACGATGGCCCAAAGAAGAAGAGACGTTCCTACGGTAAATCAATTATTGGTAGCAATACCTCGTATACACTTTTCATTAAGGTGTGCATTTCTTGTGTCGAAAGTCCGAGACACCGAAAACGTCATAGCGTTGTAGCTTATATGTTGTTTACGCACATTATACAGACAAGCTGAATTTTTTTGCGGATGCAATGCGGAATTCATCGTCTTTCAGGTATATTGGAGAAACCGGCATTGGCATCCTCGATCGAGGAGGTTACGTACAAGATTTTCATGATCGGTAGACCAGGAGCTGGAAAATCAGCTGTGGTCAATCGATTGGCTGGTGTTGTCGGTGATAATGACGTTTATTCCGAAACAAACGGTATTCGAAAGACTACGATCTTCTGGCCGGTCAAAATATGGGACAAGGTCGTACTTTTCAAACTACAGTTTTGGGACACTTCGGAGAACAGTATAAAAAAATACAATCACATTCTGCCGGTTGTTTCATTTGTGATGGTTACACTCGACAAAAAAGGTAATTTTTTGTCCTAATTAATTTCTTTTTGCTTGCCTGCAGGTCTGCAAGGATAAGGTAGACGCTGTTTGCTCGGTTTTTTCATTCGATGATGCGGCCAGCTTCCGTGACATCCCCTATCTCATGAATTCCATAGGCAGTTCCATGGAAAACCCTGCCAAAATAGTCATTGGAACAAAGTAAGTTAGTTGAAACAAGTCATCAATGATGGAAGTATGTTCAATTGTATGTTTCATTGTTGAGTCGCTGCTCTATTCTTTTTAGTTCTGATGCTCCTAACAAGGGACATGACACAAGTATCTGCCTTCAATTTTGTTGAAAATTTGTTTCGATTTTGTTTTTTCAATTGTATATTCTATAGGAACAGTGTAGACCATGGGTGGACAACCTATGGCCTGCGGCCCGTATGAGCCCATCCGGGAGTCATGTTGTAGACCTCGTAGCTGGGTCAAATGAACATAAATGTTAACTTTGAATGTACATATTACCAAAAGAACACCAACACTTGATTGATTGCTTTGATAAGCAAAAAAAAGGAAATTAGGTTGGAAAATGTTTATGACAAACAATTTAATATATAAATTTGAATCAAATGATAACACTTCACCAACTGTCCTGAAACTCCTTAATGCTTGACTGTGAGCGGGTCATTTGACAGAGCCAGTTTAACACAGGGTTGCAACCCTCAACCTACAAGTTTCCCTAATGTCCAGGAACAAATCGTTCCAGCTCACGATTCATATATATTTTTCGAGTATTATTAATGAACAAAGTAGAGAAACCGCTTAACTTTTGACAACATTTCCAACACTCTAATCACTAGTCGCTCAATTTTTCATTTGAATCGAAGTATTATTTTAGCCCCTAAATCCCTGTAACCAGTGTTTACGAGGTGCCATGCGTTAGCAAATGGATGAAGGTTCAAATTGAACATTAAAATTCTCAAAAACTATGTTGAGAAACTAATTCATTTTCAAACCGTTAATGCATTCTAAATAAATTTCTCGGTCATATAAATTTCAATCGTCTACAAGCATTTCGATTTTAACCTCGAAACTCCTCAAACTCAAGCAAATTTAGTCCAACTCAATATTTTGGTAAATTTAACTATCTATAGTATGAAACAAAGTCCGTGGTAAGTGTCTCTGTTTTTTGCGGCGAATCTTGAGAATCCTCAGTCAGATGTTGATGCGGTTTTGGCTATTGGATGGTTTATTCTTAGTTTTAACTTCTTTGGAGTTTCGCAAGTTCTACAGAACAGTTTCCAGTGGTTTATAATGATCACCCATACGTAACTCATGATGAGCATTTCCATGTTTGCCAAAAATGTTTGTTCCACAAGGTTAATTTTCACGAGTCAATCTTGAGAAAACCAGTGGATTTATATGAAAACTAATGTGATATAAAACGCGAGTACAGACATTGCAAGAATGCCTTTCACTTGATGTATTTAGGATCTGTAATTAAACAGTAACAAGGGAAGCCCATGAACAAATCTCTTCCATGATTCAACAATTGCTCCCTTGTAACATCGTTGAGGGGCGCCAATCAAAAGTGTTATGTCGTATCGTATTTTTATAATATACTATATAATCATATAATGTTATTTAGATATATTATATATAATGCCGAATGTAAATGTATCATTGGAAAATATAAAACATACTAACTCAAATGTTCTTGTCGAATCGCCAGGTATCAGGCCTATACGACCATGATAGTACTGGAAAGCCAGGTCAAGGAATTCGAGGAGAGATGGAAAACCACCGTTATAAAAATGGATACCAACAAAGCACCGGCTAGATCGGAAATACTCGATTGTTCCCATTATATGAACTGTATTTGCAAAGCACTGTGGAACAGAGATCAGGACTTTATATTCAAACAAATAATACAAGTTTGAGACTTGATGGAGAAAGAGAAGTTTTTCTCTTCATTGTTTTTCACTCGGCATGAAAATCGCACACACCGAATTTTCATTAAAATTGGGGAGTCCAAACGTCATCACTTTCAAGGAATGGAAATCAAATTTGAAGATAATAAGAGATTGAGTTTAATTTTGTAATAAAGTGGACCATAATCTCATTGATAATATAATAGATTATGTACATATACGAGAAAGAATGGATTTGTAGCAAAATATTTACTAAATATATTTTCAAGATTATTAACAATGTTCGTTCATCCACCGATCTTCTTTCCGTTGGTCGGCCACCAGCGTATTTTTCCGTTGAATTCTACGAAGCTGGCAATTTGAATAACGGATATGCGAGACAGTAGAGCCCGATGGCGGAGGAGACCGTTCCGAGGAATCCAATAGCGCCGGGACTGAATTTCGTGTATCCCAGAGCTGAAAGAGGTATAAAAAGATCGCAGCTATTCTTCACAGTGTCGAGAAGGACATCTCTGTGATTCGTGAGTGTCAAAATGGACTTGAATTTTTGCATAGCCATAATCGTGGACACAGCGGCAAATTTGGATGTGCAACGGGCTTTTCGCCGCTCCAAAATCTGTAGTATCTCATAAAAGTCTCTCGTTAAATTCATGATAATGCTGAGCAGCCAGTAACGATGAGATAACGATGTCCATTTCTCCAGGTTTATTCTCATAACCCCAGCTCTGCTGAGCCATATCATATGATCAGCGAGGAGGAACAGGGCGTTTGTTATTCGCGACAGCGTCATTGTGATTCTTATCGTTACATCTGGATACTTCATCATCGTGAACGCAGAGTAAAGACTGTCCAGACATCTGCCGAAATGTAGTACTGAAAATTGCCCAATTATTTGTTTCGGGTATGTAGGATGTAATTGTCTTGTTACTTTGAGAAACGCATAGTGAAACGTTTGTTCACTGATTCATTTTAAGACGTATCGAACGTATTGTCAATTATTGTTAAGAGCTGATGTCTTTCTCGACTATATAGCGACATTGATATTTCCTTGCATTCCATTACGTAATTCAGCGAAAATTTGGCATAGGAATTTCGAGAATTCCTGTATTAAATCGTAAGTCACAAGCAATATCTGTTGCAGACACATTAAAAGGTTACATAGCTTGCAACATTAAAAAAAAACATTAAAAAAAATATTGTTGAAATGTTGCTCTTTTATGTGCTCAACATTTTGAATAAAATAATTCATATATTATATAGTTTTCAACAATAGAAAAAATATGCTTTTTTTTGGCTTCGAAACCCATGTTACCCCTTAAATAACTGTGATCATCATGAAAATTCCAGGACAATTCATGTTTTCCTTTAAATAGAAAAAACAATGTAGCGGAGCTTATGAAAACTTCGAATTCAATTGACATTGAAGTTTGCATCGTTGGAATGCAATGAAAGTATTTTTTTTATATTTACTATGTTTCCTCTGGCGAATTTGAACCGCAAACATCTTTTCGGATTCTTATTTAGTAATCTACAATTTTGCTAAATATGATTTTCGATAATAATGAATATTGGAAATTACCAAGAACTTTCGTTGCATTCCCACCATGCAAACTTTAATCCTATGAATTTGAACCTCAAGTTGGGATGTTTGCTGAGTGCATGGGCTACTGTAAAAATGTCCAATGTCTCCTTTGTCGCTTGAGGGAAGTCAAATTGAAGAAGAAGGTCCATTATATTGTGCAGGAATCGCAGATTGAAGGTAAAGTTATGACAACAATGATAGAATTGCCTGTAAAACTTTCAACGCGTTTTTTCCAAAACTGTTTTTCAAAGCGGTGTACAAAATTTGGTACACTTATGCAGCATAGCCGTAGCTTAGCCTTAACCAACGTTCCCTATCTTAACGTTTTTTTTTTTTTCATTGGTTATTAACAACGTAATTTCTTCATTAAAAAATCGAAAAATTCAAACTTTTTTTACGATTGAAACAGGAAAAGGAAAAAGTCTCGGTCAAGTCTTAGCCAATATTATCTATTCTAGGAAAAATTTCATTTTTTTTTATTTCAGATCAACCGGGTGGCCGAAATCACGTACACCATTGAGCCCTTCATGTTCAAAAGTCCTTCGCGAGATTGTTTATAACTTCTTTAATTATTAATATTTCTAAATGAAATTTGGCATACACCTATGTTAATGTACATACAAATAATTTTTGATGAAGTATGCTTGAAAACAACTTTTCAATCGTACTTAGTTCTGCAAAATAATTTTTTTCATACCCCTGATTTTTGGGTCACACAGCGTAAGCAGTAAAAAAAATCAATATTCTTTAGAATTCAACGAAACATTGACTACAAGGTGCAACCAAGTTTTCATCTATATGAATTATATTTTCAGCAAATAATGATTTTATTTTTTCCAAAACATTGCTTCTTTGAAGAGAAAACTTGAAATATAGTAGCTCTCTAAATTACGTTTGTCCTATGAAAATTAGAAACAAATGTTGATAAAAGAAGAATAATATATTGTGTTATTCAGGAAAATATAAATGTTCGCAACTACGATGAAATATAATAATCTTCATGGGATTGTTGATCATTTAAGCTGTTCCCAAAAAATAGATAAGAAAATGTGTTCTCATAGTAACAAAAAGCGAATTTTCTCTATGTTACATGGTAATTTACGTTTTCTGAAGGAACTAAAAGTGTACTCCAAACTTTTCAGAACATCTGAGGAATGTCTTGACGCTCTACCAGCCTGTGAGTAGTACCAGCCGGCTCGGGCGCAGTACTGCAATAGTCTAAAAATGAAAATCAATGATTAATTCAATAATCCATCCTTTTCATTCCATTTTTTAAGTTTTCGAATATCTTTTACGAAGTTGTAAAATTACGATCGAAAGGTCGGGTCGGTTATATCTTTCATCATTTTTACGTGGCGGACGCGTCTTAACCTATAAATGTGTGCCAAAAGGAAAAAGATCAACCGTCAATTCACATTGACTTTTATAATCACCGCGTATTGACATTCTTTACCTGATCATTTTGTCTCTACCGGCGGTTTGATTGTTCAATCGTACAATAAAATCCATGATTTATCGTTCGATGTATGCCAATTCGATGATCTAGAAGTACCACCAATGCTCGCTAGTGTAATGCAAAATAGGATGGTAAAAAAATTCACCTTTGGATACGTTCGTTTTTTATCGTATTATCTCAGCTTATTAAACACTGTGTTTTTTTAATTTCGAAAACCAATTTTTTCTATCTCGCGTCTATTTCGCGATAGCGATGTCAACTTGAAAAATCCTTGGCCCGAAAAGGTTCTTGCATTTTCTGATTTCGCAACATTTCAAACACCCGGAATTTTCATCTTCAGAATGAAATCTAAAAAACCTAAAAACCGCATTTTTTCTCATGCCGACATTTCTTGTATGTCCGTGTTGTGAAAAACAAAGCAGTTTCGTTCTTAGAGCTGGCGAAAAATATTCCAAAACACCTCTTGCGGAATAAAATGTACGCATCATTCAATGCGCAATCGCGCTCAAGTTATTTACATCAAAGAGTATAGGGTTGATCTGATTGGTCCGATTCAGTGGGTATTGGGCTGTGTCCACGGTCTTACAGGCTGGAAACTCCGGCGTTTTGTAGTGGTGGGGGTAGGTCGCTTATGAAGCCATATTTTACGACTTTTAGCGGTGGCGCTGCGGTAGTGTCCTAATCTTGGTTGTGGGACGGTGGCTGCAGGGGCAGGTTCTCTGTCTCAGTCTTACTCTCGCACAACTGCAGCTGTCATAAAATTTCCAAATCAACCTAACCGTAAAATCCGAAAAATTGGAGTATAAACATCGTGTCTCTGTGTAAAAAAAATGGGAAAGTGGTGTGTGGTACCGAACTGCAAAACAGGTAATAACACGTGGAAAAACCAGTCGGTATTTCATATCCCAAAAAAAAGAAACGCGGAAAAAGTGGGAAAATGCTATTCCCGCAATCGTGTATTTCCCCAAAACGGATGTGGTGTGTAAAAGACACTTTAACGAGGAAGACATTTCCCATGAGTGGATTAAAGTCGACACAACTGGCCGAGTAATTGCACGGGTGAGTTCGATTTGAAAATATCATGTGCAGTTAAAAACGTAAGATTCCCCATCGAATCATGTATTTTTCTATTGAAGGTTGCATACAAGTATCCACAGCTCAAGAAGTTCACCGTGCCCACAAGTTTCAACAGAGTTTTAGAAGGCACTCCTCCGGATGTCGCAAGTGAGCATGATGTTTTGGCCCATCCTACAAATCGTGCAACTTCATCGATTCATCAGTCGGTAGTTCTGTTGGTGAGTTTCTTCTGGTGGCAGTCATATAGGCTGCAATCATTTGGAAATACAGTACTACCTCTCTAAGAGAGCCCTCGCTAAGAGAGAATTTCCCCGCCGTTCCGCTTGAGCGCATTTTATGGCTTCCCCCACCTAGCTCGAGCTGTCCAGTGTACCCGAGGCCTCTTGAGTTTGTCGCGGACAACTCGATAAGAGATCGCGAGCGATTTCAGAAAATCGCACGTCGCACGATAGTCAAATGGATAATATTCCTTTGTATAATAATATATACGTTTAAGCCGTAAAGTCGGAGAAAAAAACATGTACCATAATTAAATTTCAATGAGATATACTTACGCATGAAACGACGAAATGCCAGTACACTTTCCGCAACTCGTTTACAGTTTTCTCAACACTTTCGTTCGCGCTCTCTTATCGAGTTCGAGTGGAGAAACACATACACGCTACCACATGCGCGATTTTCGAGCGCGCTAACCTAGCGGTGGGGGAAGGCTTCGGCGACGAATTTCTCGAGAATTTCTTCCCCTAACCGCCCTAGACCGCTCTCTTAGAGAGGTAGTACTGTATTTTAATTCGTTGCCTCGATATAAAGATAGTATTGCACGTTGTGAGAACCGTAGACGTTCCAAAAAAAAATATGTTTCTGCTCTTGTGCATTTTTCTATCTCATGTTTTTGCATTGCAGATATCTCTTCACCAACCTCAGCCACTGGCATGAGTGATAACTTATCGATCCCTCCCGTTGGAGCAACGAAGTCAGAATCTCCAGCGGTAGCATTATTGGCTCCTCAGGAGCGTGTCGAACCATGCTCACTTCTGAGAAATAGTGGACGTAAGTATCATAATGTTTTGCTCGAATATTTAAGTGAAAATACTTGGAAAAATGAATAAGGTGTTGCAAGAAAAATTTATTTTCTATACATGTGTTCTGATATAATTATTGTGAGAGCAATTTACAGCTTCCTTAACACAAAAGTTAAGTATTACTTATAAAAATTACTTACTTTTATGATTTCAGAAATAGTGGGAAAAAATACAAACACCGACGATGTTAACATTTCTTGCTACATCCCAGAGGAATGGAGTTTGGTCATCATGAGGACGAATCTTACACAACATGAGTTATTTACAAACACGATTACAGATTACGAATGGTGAAGAATGTCTTGTAGCACAAAAGTTTGTCAGACTTGACGAGGCTGAGACATTAAAATATTTCGTGTATGGATGCCACGTTGATCCGCAAGACCAAAATCTCGAAAGAGTTTTGAAGAAAAAGGAAATGCTTCCCGACGTCTTGAAGAAATTTAAAGCCATGAACATCTGTACTGGCCTAGGTGAAATTGGTTTGCATTTTGTACCAGGTGATGATTCCTACTGCGATTATGTCGACAAATGGAGAAGTAAGGGTTGCTCTTTGCTCTCTAATCAGAAAAGGTGCAGCACTTGCATGATGACAAGAAAAAACGCTATGATTCTGCTCTTAAAAAGTCTGCGGACAAAAATGCAAAAGTTCATTTGAATTGGATAAAACGTGGCACTCGGGGCTTTTTGAGGTCGCTGATTATGATTCTGCTCTCAAAATTCGAAAGCCTTTGGGTATTTAAATACCTGAAAATACCAGGTATTTAAATACCCAAAGGCTTTCGAATTTTGAGAGCAGAAATATAATACGTGACCTAGAAAACCCCCGAGTGCCACGTTTTATCCAATTCAAATAAACTTTTGCATTTGTGTCCGCCATATTGGATCCGCCATTTTTAATTTCGGAATTTTGAGAGCAGAATCATAATCAGCGACCTCGAAAATCCCCGAGTGCCACATTCCATCCGATACAAATGAACTTTTGCATTTTTGTCCGCCATATTGGATCCGCCATTTTTTATTTCGGAATTTTGAGAGCGGAATCATAATCAGCGACCCCGAAAACCCCCGAGTGCCACATTTTATCCATTCAAATGAACTTTTGCATTTGTGTCCGCCATATTGGATCCGCCATTTTGACTTTCGGAATTTTGAGAGCAGAATCATAATCAGCGACCTCGAAAACCCCCGAGTGCCACGTTTTATCCAATTCAAATGAACTTTTGCATTTGTGTCCGCCATATTGGATCCGCCATTTTTAATTTCGGAATTTTGAGAGAAAAATCATAATCAGCGACCTCGAAAACCCCTGAGTGCCATGTTTTATCCAATTCAAATGAACTTTTGCATTTGTGTCCGCCATTTTTAATTTCGGAATTTTGAGAGCAGAATCATAATCAGCGACCTCGAAAACCCTCGAGTGCCACGTTTTATCCAATTCAAATGAACTTTTGCATTTGTGTCCGCCATATTGGATAGGCCGTTTTGAATTTCGAAATTTTGAGAACGGAATCGTAATCAGCGATCTCAAAAACCTCCGAGTACCCATTTTCGTCCAAATCCAACTACTTTTCATTTGGGACACCGAGCGTGACATTTTTCGTGTCACTCAGGGGGTGAAAAGCGCCATTTTGGGGGTGAAAATGTTGACAATGAAGAATTAAAAAAATTGATTGTTCAATCGTCACTATTCTATGCACCCATGGTTGAAAAAAACCGGACTTTTCAACAGCTTCGAGGTGAAAAATTTTTTTGAAAAAAAGTGTCATCGATTTTTCCTGTTTTTTTGTTGTTTAAAAGCTGCCATATTTTTTTTCCTAATGGACAAAACCCGATTTTGACCCCAGATTCTGAAAGAGCACCCTCGAAAATACTAGGAAACGTATCTCTTCATTTTTTATGATTATTTTTATATAATAAAAATCTGGCTTGAAAATGAAGGAAAAAATCGCGATTCTTGGGCGTTAATGGGTTAATTTTGAATGAATAAAATTGAATAAAGAAAAAGAAAAAGGAACCGATATTTTTATTCATACTTACCTGTATTTTTAAGACTAAGAAACCTATACAAATAAAAATGGATGCGATTTCTTTGAAATTATGCTAATGGTTTTTTTTCCTATTCTTACGCGTTCTTAGATACAAAGCTACGAAAATTAATCGCCCAGATATACAAGTGTCGCATTCAATAGCTCATTAAATGGGTTTTCTTTGAATTTGTACTTTACTACAATCTGCAATATGATAAAATTTGCAACACAGTACAATAGATTTAGGATCATAATAACCTTAATACTTATACAATAAGCCAAAGAAACTTGCCAAATCTGAGGTGAAAGTATAATGTTTAAAATCGTTCATTTTTTGTCGAGCTTTCTCACATTTCGATAAAACTTTAGTCACTGTTAATAACATATTTTTCCGTGTATATTCCATGGAGACTAGAGTAAAGGAGCCCGAACGCTATGCTGGCGAAATGGTTGTGAAAGTGATGAATGATCCGCGGATTGTTCCCGCCTGGCGGCGCTACAACTGCTGGCTCCGTCCGCGCAGTGATTTTGAATCGTCGATCCGCAATTTGTCGTATATTTGTTTCTTATTAGCGCAGTTTATAATACTGAAGAGTAATATTGATATGCTTTTGTTTAAATTATGAAATGATAATATATCAGTAATTTTTTGCTTGGAGGTGATCTATACTGTAAATGTTTTATTTGTATACGGTGACACGTACGATTAAACAGCCATAATATGAATATTAAATACATACTGGATTTTCAAGAAAAATATTTTTTTTCGTCGCTACAAAAAGAAATAATAAAGTATATAATTTACATCAAACCTCAAATCAACCAACAAACCAAACACATATATATATATAATACTCACATATATGGTAACTGACAGCAGTGCAGCCAGATCGCGCGTAAAAGTTACCCCCTCTCTAGTCTCTTACGCGCCCATCACACAATCATAGTAGCGCGTGTCCGTGAACGAGCGACGCTCGGACGTCTTCGGAAAGAGCCGAGCACGGTCGAAGTTTCCCGACCGCGCCTTCGGCAGCTACACCAACACATGGACGCTGAGCACGTTCATGTGCGGCCAAGCCGAAACGATGGCTTTGAGGGAAAAAGCAGTATGAGCACGACTCCCGCGTGACTTCACCCGACGACACGCGGGAGGCTTTTAGATGATTTCAATGCTTATTTAGCTCTTGATTCTCTGCGGTATTAATGTATAAAAAAAATGTATCGCGCACTCTGATCGCTTATTTTTTTAGTTTATACGTTAATTTAAATATAATAATAAATCTAAATTACAACTTATTTATCTTATATAAAATTGTTTACGCTTTACTCACACCCGTCCTTATGTCAAATAAATTATAATTCATAAAAGTAAGCGGAAATATATTTATATTCGTATTATTATATTAATTCTCATACTTTCATCAAGCGATAAATCATTATCTCCAAAAACAAGCTAATCATCCATCCGGCCGCGAATCCCAAGTATCAGAAAGTGTACATATTCTACAAGCGATAAGATGGTCCCGTTGGTAGCGTTCCTGGCTTCGGTCCGCAGGGGCCCCTTGTGCAAATTTTTCTCCAAATTTTTTATAATTTCTCATATTTTAGTCGTATTTGAGATTTTCGGAGAAAAATGATTTAAAGCAGATTCAAGTTCTGGTTTATTTCCCAAAAACACATTGTTTTTACTGAAAATTCATGATTCCTCATTTTTTTCCCGGAAATATCTCTTTTTCCTATGACCTGAGTGAACCGCTGCGGACATATTCGGAGAAAAGTTAAAGATGAAAAGAAATGAGATTTTCGTAAAAAAAAAAAAAATTATTATTTTTTCGGAAATTTCCTTTTTTCCTATTACCTGAGTGAACGGCTGCGGAGATATTCGGAGAAAAGTTATAGATTAAAAAAATGAGATTTTCGCAAAAAAAAACACATTTTTTAAGCCTCATAAGCTGAGAAATAATGAATTTCCGAAATGTTTGCATACATTATTTTCCTTATGGGGTTACACCACTGTAACGGCCTGCCACGAAGTGTTTTAGACAAATAATACTTGGGGTAATTATTAAGCAAATATTGAAGTATATTGCAAAAAAATTTTATGGGAAAATATTACAAAATGACCACACTGCAGCAAATTCTTCCGAGGCATGTTGAACATAAGGTGCTATGCGGCACTCAGTATAACTTGTGCCAATTTTAATGTGGACAAAATTTTTTTTTAACCTAGATGAGTGTAGCTAGTGAACCCCGTAGGGGATTTTAGAAATATTGATTTTTGAGTAATTGCAGAGTATTTGACTAAAAATGTTCATCTAGACCTAATAAAACAAAATTCCCTTTTTTTTTTAAATTGGCACAGTTACACTGCGTGCCGCAGAGTTTCGACATGTTTCGGAAGAATTGCTGCAGTGTCGCCATTTTGTAATATTTTCGGATAAAAATTTCTAGCAATATACGTAAATATATGCTCAATAAATACCGCAAGCATTATTTGTTTATCACATTTTCTTCCGCCAAAAAAAATATCAAAAAATACGCTTCCTGTAAGACCGTTACAGTGATGTGGCCCCTTAAAGCCTTCATATAATTTCCGACGTTTTCCCGCGATCGTAATTAAAATGATGAAATATTCGGAAGATCTTGAAAAAATTCGGAGAAATTCGAAGAAACTCGGATGTTTGCATAAAAATAATTCTCCGGAAAACTCCGAATTTTTCATATTTGTTCCAATTCATAGAGAAATTCGAAAAAATTTGCCGGAAAAAATCGGAATTTTTCAGAAAAAATTTGCACTAGGGGCGCGGGATCGTTCCCAGCGCTTAGTGCTTTCTTTAAATAATTATTATTACTATTAATTCATATTTGATTAGTTATTTTTATTAGTTATCATTATTATTTCAATTAGTTATCTTTTAGTGTCGAAAAATGTATCGCGCACTCTGAGCGATAAAGCATTATGATAATGCTTTATCGCTTGATGAAAGTATATGAGAATGAATATAATAATACGAATATAAAAATATTTCCGCTTACTTTTATGAATTACAACTTATTTGGCATAGGGACGGGTGTGAGTAAAGCGCAAACAATTTTTTAGAAGATAAGTCGTAATCTAGATTTATTATTATATTAGAATTAACGTACAAACTAATAAAATAAGCGGTCAGAGTGCGCGATACATTTTTCGACACTAAAAGATAACTGACTAAAATAATAATGATAACTAATCAAATAAGAATTAATAGTAATAATAATTTTTCAAAAAAGCACTGAGCGCGGGGAAAGATCCCGCGCCCCTAGTGCAAATTTTTTTCCGAAAAACCCCGATTTTTTCGGGAAAATTTTTCCGTATTTTTCTATGAATTGGCACAAATATGACGAATTCTGAGTTTCGCGGACAATTATTTTTACGCAAACATCCGAGTTTCTTCGAATTTCTCCGAATTTTTTCAAATTTTTCCGAACATTTCATCATTTTAATTATGATCACGGGAAAATGTCGGAAATTATATGAAGGCTTTAAGGGGCCACATCACTGTAACGGTCTTACAGGAAGCGTATTTTTTGATATTTTTTTTGGCGGAAGAAAATGTGGTAAACAAATAATACTTGCGGTATTTATTGAGCATATATTTAAGTATATTGCTAGAAATTTTTACCCGAAAATATTACAAAATGGCGACACTGCAGCAATTCTTCCGAAGCATGTCGAACCTCTGTGGCACGCAGATAACTGCCAATTTTAATCTAAAAAAAAGAGTTTTGTTTTATTAAGTCTACATGAGGGTAGCTACTCAACCACGTAGGGGATTTTCGATAAGTTAGTTTAAACAATATTTATTAACAAATAAATGTCTTAACAAACAAATTGAACATATTTAGTCAAATACTCGGCAATTGCTCAAAAATCAATATTTCTAAAATCCCCTACATGGTTCACTAGCTACACTCATCTAGAATTAATTTAAAAAATTATTTTGTCCAGATTAAAATTGGCACAAGTTATACTGCGCGACGCAGAGCACCTTAAGTTCAACATATCTCGGAAGAATTTGCTGCAGTGTCGCAATTTTGTAATATTTTCCCATAACATTTTTTTGCAATATACTTCAATATATGCTTAATAATGACCCCAAGTATTATTTGTCTAAAACGCTTCGTGGCAGGCCGGTATAGTGGTGTTACCCCTTAAGGAAAATAATGTTTGCAAACATTTCGGAAATTTATTATTTCTCAGAATTATGAGGGATAATAAATGTAATAATTTTTTTTACAAAAATCTAATTTTGTTATTGGTTTTTTTTCTTAGGTACACGCTTTTCGCGTTTGTTACCTATTCTTTCCCTTCATTGTGCCCGTTTCTTTCCTCTACTGTTTTTTACTTTTTTCTCCATCTTTCTCTCTGTTCCCCCCTCTTGCGGCCGCAGCCGACTTCCCCCTCTGTATTATATTCATCATGACATTTCTGTCATGGCTATAGGGAAATTGCGGAAAACCTACACCAATACAGCCGGTCATCGAGTTCGCCCCCCAGTCTTGGAACTAGTCTTATTTCGCCGCGAAATGCCAAAGAGAAACATTTCACAACGAAATGTACGCGACTGGGATTCGAACGCTAACCACTAGACCATCGCACCGGTTAATAGGAAAAAGAAAAAGTTCAGGAAAAAAAATTATAACAATTTTTTACGAAAATCTCATTTTTTTCATCTTTAAATTTTCTCCGAATATCTTCGCAGCTGTTCACTCAGGTAATAGGAAAAAGGGAAATTTCCAGAAATAAATAATAATAATAAGTTTTTGTTTTACGAAAATCTCATTTCTTTTCATCTTTAACTTTTCTCCGAATATGTCCGCAGCCGTTCACTCAGGTCATAGGAAGAAGAGAAATTTCCGGGAAAAAATGAGAAATCATGAATTTTCAGTAAAAAAAATGTGTTTTTGGGAAATAGACCAGAACTTCAATATGTTTTAAATCATTTTTTCTCCGAAAATCTCAAATACGACTAAAATATGAGAAATTATGAAAAATTTGCACTAAGGACCCCTGCGGACCAAAGCCAGGAACGCTACCAACGGGACCATCTCATCGCTTGTAGAATATGTACACTTTCTGGTACTTAGGATTCGCGGCCGGATGGATGATTAGCTTGTTTTTGGGGATAACGCTTTATCGCTTGATGAAAGTATGAGAATTAATATAATAATACGAATATAAATATATTTCCGGTTACTTTTATGAATTATAATTTATTTGACATAAGGACGGGTGTGAGTAAAGCGTGAACAATTTTATATAAGAAAAATAAGTTGTAATTTAGATTTATTATTATATTTAAAATAACGTATAAACTAAAAAAATAAGCGATCAGAGTGCGCGATACATTTTTTTTATACATTAATACCACAGAGAAACAAGAGCTAAATAAGCATTGAAATAATCTAACAAGGGGACAGTACGGCAGTCGGATTTTTGTAATTTTTCGTACTCATGGTACGCGAAGTTCAGAGCTCGAATATTAATATCCCAAAGCAGTTCGACGCCATATTCAGAAATTTTCGAGAAAATTGACTTTGAAGTTTTCGAGCGCACTCTTATCCCACAAAGATGCAACGATATTCGAACCGGGCTCGTGGCGTACCCGGTAGCGCTCGAGTCTAGTAATCGCGGGGTCGCTGGTTCGAGTCTCACTTCGATTTTTTTTTTTTTTTTCATTTTTTTTTAATTCGCATACCTTCGCCATTTAAATATCCCGATGAATTTTTGTTGTATATAATCACATATTATTATATATAATTAATATAATATATCTATATATGTTTATATATGGACAAAATCCATATATAGTTATTTATGTACAAAATTCATTATAGTTATACATAATTATATATTTTCTCATATATGATCATATATTATTTATATATAACAATAGGTGATTATTTATAAAAAAATAAATAAATAATCCCGGGATAAAAATCATAAAATCTATGCTAATTCACATATATGTAATTGTAATTGTCAATGATAAATGCAAGTCTTATTTTTGATTATCTCTTGCTTGAAATTGCGAATAGGCGACGTAAAAATATCCAGTAAAAATATTTACATAAACTCCCTTGTAGATTAATAGGAATATAAATAGAAGAATAAATGTGGAAATATGTGAATATAACGCTTGCTTTGGCAACCGTCGATATTGTGAATAACAGTTCTGCGTACATCGTTTGCCTTTGTCCTGATCAACTACCTGCGAAGCGGGCACAGCTGCTTGTGCACAAAAGATTTCTGGGAATTCCAGAACGGGTGGAAGGGATACGGCGTCTTCCGCATGGAATGCCTGTTTGAAGTAGCATTCGACCGTTGGTTTTCGGAGCAACAAGTACTGTTTTTCGGCGTGATGCACGATTTTGTAGAATATTCGATAAAAAAAGATCAAAATGTCGGGCGCGGGAGACGACGAGGTGCCTGGGCCTTCGACGGCACAAGATGATATTGAATATTCTTTGTGCAGTGAAGTTTCAAAATTACGATTGAAGGATGCCCTCGTATATTACGAGCAAATTCTCACACAAAATAATCTTGTGGCACCAACACCATCGGAGGTAATTA
This sequence comes from Ophion obscuratus, assembly GCA_964007375.1. Classification (NCBI taxonomy): domain Eukaryota; kingdom Metazoa; phylum Arthropoda; class Insecta; order Hymenoptera; family Ichneumonidae; genus Ophion; species Ophion obscuratus. The sequence goes on from OZ023315.1 coordinate 53,131,309, forward strand.
CTGAAGAGGGAATGTTACTAGCAGAAGACTTGTTCCATTATACAGTACAAACTTTACACGAAAAAAAGTTTGTAACGGATGAAGAACTAATTATGCTTGATGAATTGGACGAAGAATACGCTTTTGACGAACCTGCATCTGACAACGAAAATTCTTCTGAAAATTATGAGCCAGAGGAGAAAAGGGCGAAATCGTACACGGACAATATTCCGCTGGATTATAAAAGGAAAGTTATCAATATAGTTCGAGCACATCCGAAATGGAGCCTAAAAGTTCTGCAAAAAAACGGGTGCAGCCGCTTAAAGCGCATGGAGGAATTGCCAAAATGGGAAAAACATGTAAAAAGCGGAGGAACCATGACAGACAAATACGCGACCATCGATTCGTGGACTTACGATCGCTTTGAGGAAGCGCGACAGAACAACCAACAAGTTACAACCCGGAACTTGCAGCAGTGCGCTTTATCGGCTGCGAGTCAATTTGAAAATTTTGATTTCAAAGCTTCCGATAGGTGGGTTGTGAAATTTAAACGGAGACATCGAATTCGCCAAACAAAAATCACGAAGTTTGTAACGGAAAGAGAAACCGCAACGCTGGATGAAATCCTGGCTGCTGCAGAAGATTTTCGTATCCAGGCTCGTTATGCCATACCAAACTTTGGTCCCGATTTCGTCATTAATACAGACCAACCAGGTATTCAAAATTTGTTCTCATTTTCCATAATAAATTAATGTAGACTTTCGTATATAGTATTTTCAATTTATTCCTTTTCTATTTTTTTTCAGGATGCCAATACCAGTCGACGCTCGACAGAACTCTGGCGACCAAAGGATCAAAAGTAGTGCTGGTAAAGCGGCAGAATATGAATAAAGTCACCCATTCCTATACTGCGCAGTACTCTGTCACCCTATCAGGAAAATTGTTGCCCCTGGTGTTCGTATGCCTACAAGAAACAACAGGTTCATTTGGTCCCAGAGTTCAAAAATCGATCGACGAGTACCTAAAAAAATACGGAAACGTCGTAGTCACGTCATCGAAATCGGGAAAATTGACTACAAAGTCATACAAAGATTTTTTAATCAACGTTTTGAAACCCTACGTAAAAAAAGAAAAGTTTTTCTTAATTATCGATTCCTGGGGAGGCCAAACCGATACCGTGATGTACAATGAGGTGTTTCGAAATGACAGGCGTCTGCCTACTTGCACGGTGCAGGTAATTCCACCAAAATGCACTCCATTAGTGCAACCTTGTGACGTCTATTTTTACCGCCAAGTAAACAATTTCATAAAGCGTCTGCAGAACTGCGCCTATCTGATTGAACAAGGACGTGAAATTAATTATAGAGAAGATTGCATAAAAATTCATTCTATTGTTCATCATCAGTTGTCTTCTCCGGTCTTCAATAACATGATCAGATATGCGTGGTTTGCTTCGAAACTTTGCGATCAAAGAGAAATCTTCATGAACGTGAATGAAGTTTGTTTTCCGATCGATGTATTGAAAAAAAATTGCGAATGTAACAATGCAGTGTTTGTACGATGTGCGAGATGCCGTGAAAATTACTGTTTTCCTTGTTTTTACGATGGTTATCACTCTGGCTCGTGTAACATTACACCCGATGTATAAAACAAACGAATACAGACCGAATAATAAAGTATTCAATTCCTTGCCCGACGTTTTTCATTTTCATCCTAAAAATGTTGTTGGTTATAAATATTGATACTTGAAAATGTATGTTTATAATCAAGAGATAATTAAAAATATGACTTGCGTTTTTTCATTTAAAACAAATGAAAAAAAAAAAAAAAATGTCGAAGTGAGACTCGAACCAGCGACCCCGCGATTACTAAACTCGAGCGCTACCGGGTACGCCACGAGCCCGGTTCGAATATCGTTGCATCTTTGTGGGATAAGAGTGCGCTCGAAAACTTCAAAGTCAATTTTCTCGAAAATTTCTGAATATGGCGTCGAACTGCTTTGGGATATTAATATTCGAGCTCTGAACTTCGCGTACCATGAGTACGAAAAATTACAAAAATCCGACTGCCGTACTGTCCCCTTGTCAGATTGCTTTTTCCCTCGAAGCCTTCGTTTCGGCTTGGCCGCACATGAACGTGCTCAGCGTCCATGTGTTGGTGTAGGTGCCGAAGGCGCGGTCGGGAAACTTCGACCGTGCTCGGCTCTTTCCGAAGACGTCCGAGCGTCGCTCGCTCACGGACACGCGCTACTATGATGTGTGATGGGCGCGTAAGAGACTAGAGAAGGGGTAACTTTCACGCGCGATCTGGCTGCACTCACTGACAGTAAAATGTCATTGTATGTATGTCACAAACACTGCTAAGCCGGTCCTCACGGACCTATCCTATTCGGTCCCTGGCGCTAGTATCGCTTGCGGATATTTTTCGAACTACAAGATCTTTCATCACTTTCGCGATCCACTTTTCGACGATTCCGCCATATGCGTTCGGGCTCCTTTACTCTAGTCTTCATGGTATATTCATTCACGTGTTCATTTCGGAATGTCTCCTTCCGTATGCTAAGCATGGAGACTAAAGTAAGGAGTGGACACAGCGTGCTTTAGAAGTGGACACGAAATCGGTACCTCTTGTGGCGGCGCTGCGGTCAAAAACATCTAAGTCATATATATATATGTAGATCAAATACACTGCTAACCTCTCGACTGCCGTCGACAATGCGTCGCGGTTGGGAATCCAGCTGTTTACCTCTCCTATTTCGCTGCCTCTCCTTTCTCGACGTACTCGCTTAAAAGGCATGTGCACCTATAGCGCTTAAACGGCATGTGCCCCCATAGCGCTTAAAGCATGAAATAATGTTGGTATGTAGGCTTCGTAATGACCAATACCGCTAGTTATAACGAATGAAATTAAGCGGTGAACCAACGTAACAAGCTGGCAGCGTAAGTAAACCCCAAGCGCGGCTGCAACTGAAATATAAGAAAACTATCCATATTGTGGAACGGTTTCGTGTCGAAATTGATAGGGTGCTGGACTACTCGTTTAGAGATCCTGAGTTCGATCCTCGGTAATTGCAGTATTGTTTTGCATTTGCAGTTATGTGGTAATGTATTAATTATTCATATGCATTGCATTGTTTTAGTATGTATATATGTACATATATACAGGGTGTATCTTAACTACTAGTTTTTCGTTCGTGAGCATATAGGGTGTACCTATCCAAGCAAAACGCTTTTTCCTAAATGTTGTGCAACAAAAATTGGCCGAGATTTTCACAAGTAAAGTCTAACGGTAAGTAAACAATGGCACGGTAGTTTCGGCGTCCAAGCGAGCGCGGGCGCGGGTTCAAATCCACATTCGGGCAAGTGCATTTAAACTTTCAATTTTGGATTTTCAAATTTGAGTTTTGAACGTTATCCGGTCGCCCATATAAAGTATTAAATAATCAATAAATAATGTTAAGCAATGTTGTCCATTGTTTACTTGAAAGATTTCTAGATCTTTCAAGTAAGAAATGGATAATATTGTCTAATTTCAATTTCAAATTCAATTCAACAAAAATCAATGGATTTGAATCTACTTGCGCGAACATGGATTCCAACCAGCGCTGACTCTCGCTTGGATGCCGAAACTACGGTGCCATTGTTTACTCATCGTTGGACGTTACGCATGAATATCTCGGCCAATTTTTGTCGCACGATATTAAAAAAAAAGCGTTCTGCTTGGAAAGAGAAACCATATATGCTCACCAACGGAAAACTAGTAGTTAAGATACACCCTGTATATATATATATGTATATATATATGTGTGTGTGTAAGCTGTGATTACACAGTGATAGATTTTTAGCTTCTCGTGTTTTTTTTCCATTCGTCAATTATCGCGTATCTTCATAGTATCATTGGTTCTGCAATAGCCACCCACGTATCTCACACCCATGTCCAACCCCATTTATGTATAACATTTTCGAATAGACAAACGTTACCGATGTTTTTCCAACTATCGAGAATTGTGTATGTTTCACCGCTGTTCAGATAGATTGCCAGCGGTATAAACTCTTCTATCGCCGATGTATCGTTATTGATACCACGAAATAACGAGCAATTGTTGATTTTTTTAGCAACCGCGCTATTCTCGTTAATTTTTGTTAATTATTAAACGTTAATAATTTTTTTTCTTTCATGGGAGGCCTTTTCTTTTTTCTTCTTTATTCCACAGGAGGGTAAGTATCGGAGGAACGTCCACGGTGAGTATAAGGCAAGTACTTTTTATTGTTTAGCGAGGGAGGCAACGGATGCTCCGAAACTCGATATTTTATTTACGTGACAATATAAAGCTTAACTAGTAGGTGCACACACATAAATGCTAATAACCTGGGAACAGAGAAATTACAAAGCCTTTATTGTGTACTTATTTCCACAATTTTATCTCACAATATTATCAGTGCCAGACAAATTTTAAAAATGATAACTACAACTCTCAACTACCACATCAGTTAATCTGATGCAGAAGAAATCGGTTTACCCTCCAATATTTGCAACATCTATAACTTGGCATTTTTACGAAGCCGTTTTATGTTGATGCAATTCTCGTTTTGATTGGCGTTATAAGAGTTGGCCAAAAAGAAAGCTCTCATAGTTATGTAGAAATCAACAATCTTCTGAGTGCAACTCATGTAATGATCGGCACAACCAAGCATGGGTAGATTGTTAATTGACGAAACTCTCTCGAGAATCGTTTGGATCGTATCGACTCGTAAACCGAATTTGGCGGTAACGTCCAATACAGCTAATTCCAGGCACTCAGTTAACCGGAAGAAAGGCTCACTGGGCCGAATCAAACCTCCAAACTTTTCTAAGAGATCGATTACTGCGTGGGTAGGATCACTGATGCCTTCATCACTAGACTTCAAAGACGAGAGGCAGTCTTGTCACTTCAACTTCTTCATCATTGATCGGCCAATGAAACCAGCGATGTAGCTTTGCACCTCTGGACTGGTACGGGCAACGTCATAAGTGTGGTCGTGCGTGCTGTCTTTCCACGTACTGAAATCCATTGACAGCGTGGCCTCGTAATTGTGATCCTGCTCGTGACTTTGCGTAGGGACTTCCTTGGCATGAATTTGTTCGAGCATGTTGTCAGTCACTCAGCATGATTGCAGCCACTCAGTGCGGGGTGTCGATGCAGTAGCCAACGAATCTGTGGTCTGCATTAACATTTCCAGCAGCTCAGATCCTTCGACATTGCTTCCTTTTGGAGGCTTGACTAGAGAGTAACAGCGCAACAATCGGAAGAGTTGAGCGAAGAACTGAGGGTCGGGATGGTCGTTGCTACCACCAGCACTGCGCATCATACCAAAGAACCTCAGAAATAATCGTAGTTTTATCAATTTCATTGGATGATGTTGAACAGAGAACAATATCCGTAACAATAGCAACAAATGCATCCGTGATATTTAAATTGCAGTAATGAAATACTGCGTTCAAATGAAGTATAAGGAATTGATAAATAAATCAATAAAACGTGTAACCTACTTCCAAAGCATCTTGGTTTAAACGTGCTGTCATGACAAACTCAAAATTAGACTCCGATTGCAAGGCATCCAGGATTTGGAGGGTTCCTCCTAGAGTCACTTTCAAGTCTTTTAGAGTACTGGACGATATGGGTAATTCTTTTGGTGTTACTGAAGACCCCCATTCGTTCAAGTACGCGAGGAATATTGAAATGGCCTAGTTTTTATCGCAGGAATGAATGGAAAGATGATTATTATTAAAGTTCAAAAAAGGATTATAATAATGTCGTGAGGTGAGGGTTTTGGAAATAAAAATGGGAGATCAATGAAAACAGATGCACGAAAAAAATTAATAAAATTTTGCAAAAAGATTAACAAGACAACCTATAAAATAAAAACCGATGTTAGGCCGACACAAGCACATAAAGAATCACAATCACCACGTAGAATAACTTTAATCAAGATCACAGAGTAAACAGATATTATGTAAGAAAAAGTATGAAATGAAGGCACCAAGTAACCACGATCATGAGTATAATGACAAGTTGAAGTATTCCACACCGACCCTATCAAGAAATTATTACCAGCCTGAAAGAATCACTGAAGTGAGCAGTGATCCTCGAAAAAAAAGTTTATCCGAACGACAGTTTATTGAAGTACTCCTCTACAACTGAATAAATTGCGATGATGATAAATCCAACGTTGATCATCCTAATTATCCTTGGGGTTGATGGGTGAACTTGCTAAAAGCTGAAAATAGTTAAATGTTACTCGGTATTAATAATACTGTGCCACTAACGAAAAAGGATTTTTCGCAAAAATGTATCGCGCCGCAAGTAATGGGAAATAAATTTTGTTATCTGAAAAGATCATTGCTTCAAAGCAGCCCCCTGACACTGGTAGATAAATGATGACCTGTTCGCAAAATGTCCTTGCCGCACTGTGGCGCTAGTAGACGTGTGACAGGCATGCATATATATGTATGCTGCACCGGTGTTTCAAATATCCTACATGAATACAAGTCTATCGATATATTTGGAATGATTTTCCTTTCTAATGATGTTCCATTTGAACACAATAAATTACGTCGCCATAACGATAACAGGCGAAAGCCACAAAGTATCGAATCGTTCAGCTGATCGGAGTATTTAGAGCCGAAGGCTGTCATACAACAGCCAACGCTAGGCAGTGGCGATTTCAAAAACTAAAAAGCCGGGACAAAACGCGTTTCCGTTTATCGTATAGGAACAGTAGGCCAGTGTCAGGAGGCTGCTTCAAAGAAACCGCTTTAAACAGACGCAAAACGAATTCAAACACCGTAATACTGCGACAATAACAGTTGTGATTTAGTATCAGGTTCTGGACACGATGTTCGAAAACATTGGCAATTCGATATATTTCTGCACTTCCTTGGATTCCATACCTACAACGCAGTATGTAGTTTTACATTGAATGTTCGAACACCTGAATACAGCGAAATCGATTGGATCATTTACGACCATTCTTCAATACATGAAATGATCGTCAAGGAACCATTAAGTTCGGCAAAGTGTACTCAAAACTACCTTCAAATACTGCCGGAAGGAAATTATTGTACAATTTTCGAATTATATATTTCAGACATAGCGATGGTGCTCTTCAAATGGCGTACCTTTTTTGCGAACAAAATTCGGATGGACGAAGTGCAGTTTTAGGAGTGCGCGACATCATCGCTGTGATCACATCATCTACGCGTTCGCAAAAAACTCGCGTCGGTTTTGAGTCTCTCAATTACGGACAAGTCTTCTCATGGATTTCCATGGCGGCACGGATTTGTAGCGAGAACAACTGGAACAATTTGATAAATGAATATTTTGCTTTAATTTAAAGATGTACACTTTGAAAAATGCGAAGTAATGTAGCCTACCTCGAAAGCTAGTGGCACATTCATTTTCTGATATCCCACAGGATTCAGAGTGCAGGCGACAATTTGTATGCTACTTTTAAATTGGGCTTAGAAAAATGTTCGCACTGCAGTTGCGCTTCCCAATGCTCCTTTTTTACGATTTCGTCCGGTGTCTGAACACAGTAAAAATGTCAATAATCAGGCCAAGGGCATCAAAGAAGTTATTGAAATGAAGAATACAGTGAACATCTGAACTTAATTTGTTTACCTTGAAGAAACGACGATTGATGAGACCGGGAAATCCGAGATCATCCACAATCTTTTCTTTTCGTCGCAAGGATGTAAACAACTCAAGTTGTTTTCATCGATGCCGAAAAAACTCCAAACGCCCCGGTTCCATTGAGCTCCGTCGGTAGTTACGGCATCAACATGGAATCCCGAATTACTTAGCAGAACCACGCACTCCAAAATAAGCTTATGCAGAACCGCACTGGAGACAGAATCTTTGCTGAGGAAACAGCCCAAGACTTGTACCCATTTCCCTTTGAACGGTTGGAACATAAAGACGACCGCGTGGTCTGCTCTTGTTCCGTTTTTATCTTGTGGAGTATATTTTTCTAGATCGACGAAACCTCCAAACTTCAGTGTTTGTCGGTTAAATGAAATCGCCTCGCTCAATTTCATTTCGTCGATTAGGAGAACACCCAAATGTTAATTAGCCCATGTTCAATAATGTATGTAATATGTTTGTTATAACCACAAAAACCAGTTCAGTAACAATACAATCGAGAGTGCGAGTTCAAATAGAGTGGAAAAGGAAGTAATGAAAGGAAAGAAATCTCAGCGCGAGCGTATTGCATCATACAAGGGTACTGAAAGTTGAAATATAAATAAGACACAACCCGGACAAATGGAATCAGACCGCAACATTTTCAGAGAAACCAAGTTAGTATGAGCCGCTATTTATGGGAAAAGGTAAGTATCCCGCAAGTAAGTATGTAATGTGAACGTTATTTTTATTATTTTTTGTTCCAATTTTTTCATCTCACTTTTAAGATGATGTTTACATTTGTTATTGTATTATAATGTTTATTATTTTTTTCAGATACTGCAATCGGAAATACGTACTTGAGGATGAAAAAATTCGATGTAAATGTTAAAGATGTTTGGTCAATTAATGAAAGAAGAATTAATTAAAACTAAAACTAAGAATTAAAAATTAAAACAATGTACGGGCAAACAATCATTTTTTGTTATTTGTGTTGACAATACCTCTGTTGGAAGATTTGTCCATTCATTAGCCTTTAATCCGCAATCATTGAAAGATCGACTCCTGAAATCCGTACGTTGAAGAGCTGATTTTCTGGATGTAGCGGCTCAATGTTTTGCGACAAGGCAGCGGTAAAATTTCTCGATCCCTGATGTGTTCATATAAGGACGAGTTTTTTATCCTCATCAGCAAACATTCGTAGATCCACTTAATTGCGTATCTACGTTTATTTCGACACTTCACTTTCGAGGCCTCGAAACACGACATGATGAGTTCTTGCTGCGCATCTGGAAGATCGGCAATAGCGCTTTCCAACACACTAGCCTCTATTGCCGGACACTTTGCTTGTAGTCGAGCTACATTCTCCTTCATGGTTGCAATCTGTAAATACATTGATATAACATTACTTCAGCCATCTGCATACATAATTTCTTTCTTTTTTTCTTATATAAAGATGTAATGACGATTGTACTACCTTCTGTCGCAAACGAAGAAACTTTCTTCGCTCTAACTGCGCGGACTTTTTTGTTGCGGCCAATTGTTGCTGCACATGAACGATGAGTTTGTTTTCGCAGTAGCATTTTGCGAAGGTGCCGACAACGCATGCAACGGAAACGGCCAGACGCACGTGCATATTCTTTGGTGTCATCGAGAATACCCGTGCAATAAGGTGCGCGCCTTAGCATAAGATTTTTCTATGTATTTCTGATGAGAATGCAAACGATTTGTTCAAAATATAACAATACCTTTCGTTCTCGATGTCCGTTCCCTTGCATACAGTGAACTTCTTCGTGATACGCATGTTATCGATTATATCGGCCATTGACTTGATGATATCATCGAGATCGATCATCTTGTCGGAAATAGTTTTAATCTGTAAAAAAGGAATAAAATTATTAAAAAAATGCAATGATTCAACATGAAATCTAAGGTCGAGTCTGTGAATGGAGTGGCGTAATTACACTTATAGAGAGATCTTCTTTGACGACGAGATGTAATCGGACCGAAAAGTCCAACTGATCGAAGTTTGTGAAAAATATCTCTGTACCTCGCTGACTCCAAGCCCAGGACTCTGGTAGCAGTGCCGAGCTCAATTCCCGCTTCAAATCGAGAATGGAGAAATGTGGAGTGTCTACTGCAACATTTTCGTGCAGTTGAAAATCGTCACCGTGAGGCGTTACTTCCTCAATGTTCTCACATTCCATCGTGAGGATTTCTTCGGAAACGTTGTCAATTACAACGTTTTCCAGTTGATTATCCGGCACGGAAATGTTGTTGTTCTGAAATAACACATTTGTACGGATGTTCCAAGTAGTGATAATATTTTTTGTCTTTTTGGTCTGTTAGTGTACAAAGAAAAAAGAAAATCGGAATCGAAGAAAAAAATTTTAACAGAAAAATAGAGGCGATCAAAAAACTTTTGATTAATGAAAATAATAGAACGGGAAGCCAGAAAAATCAAAGAATACAAAGAAAATGCGACAAAAAAACTTCACAGATGTTGCGTTCCAGAAAGATAACATTGAAGGTTAAAAATAAAAACGTCAAAAAGAAATTCAGGACAATGAATAATTATAAAAATACCAACAGCCTAACGAAAATAGAGAAAATGAAATGCGCGGTCTGCAATACAAATCTAATAAATGACGTCAAAGACGATCTTGGGCTTCTAAGGGCTTGATGGGGATAAAAAAATGTCAGGTACTTACCTCACAATGCTCTGCACGTTCATCATGTATCACGGGTACAGCGTCCTTTTCCAGAACCCAATGATTACGGGGTATGCAGCTGGTAGTCCCGTCACGTAATTTGAACGTGTCGCTCTTCTTTATATGCTGTTCGGCGAAATGCAATTCACAAATAAATTGAGTTTTTGTGATGTTACATTTCAAAGCATTTCTCCATTCCTTTAGCCGTTCGTCATTCTAAATGGAAAAGAATGCAAATGCAAAGAAATGTATTATTCCAACTGAAAAATAACGTAAATTCAAATAGTTATAGTTAAAGAGTGCTCTCAAATTAACTTTTTTGTACCTTAGGTACTGAAAATACGGAGATTGGTCGCAGCCCCAACGCCTTTCGCCTCGAATAATTTTTCGATCTGCCACTGTCGCATCCTGGCACGGCGCAGGTCTTTGGCATCCTAGAAAAACAGAAAATAAAAGAAACTATTATACAAGTTACGAGATTACTAGATACGTGTGATATTTTAGGGAAAAAAAGTAAGAAAAAGAAAAAAAATGTCAAAAAAACATGCGTCAATATATTGCCGCAAACGGACGTGTGCCGCATATTTCAAAAGCATCTTGAATTCATTTTTTCTTTTTTTCCAACTTCTAAGTTTTACTTCGTTTAATAAATCCTTACTTATTTCTATACATACATAAGAATAAAATACATATATACATAAGAATAAAATGAATGATTTACCTTGCTTATTGAAGGAAACGTTGAATAAAAAAATTCACCAAGTCTAAAGAGATTTTTGACACTTTATAAATTACGATTATGACAGGAGGTCATGAAGGAAATAGGAAAGAGCTTTGTGCTGCGCAAGCGCTGAACGATAATATACTGCTATTGGTGGATGTTACCGATCTTTGCGACCCTAGTGGCAGAACACAGAACTATTGAAAGAACGGATTTCCAGTACGCTGGAACTACGTATTCTCCTATCCTGTGTCCACTCCGTTACTCTAGTCTCCATGGTACGCAGGTGGAATAACGGCGAAAATTCGTGGGCGAGACTGAGGGCGGTATTCATAGTCAGATCTTAAGACAATCGTCAACTAAGATGGTCTCAGAACGTGTCTCAAGATAGCGCTGTAGTTCCATAGTCGGTAAATAAGACGCGACAAATAAGATAGTCTTAACGAAGATCATCTCATAAAACTCTTGCTCATTCCAAGTTTCATAGTCCAGTCTTGTTCAAAATAAGCAATGTCTCAATAGTGCAAGGTTTCATACTCAATTATGACATGCTTATTTGGAGAAATAGACCGTAAATAAGATGGTCTTGACCAAGACGTGGTTCGAGTCGTCTTAAGCAGCGTCTCATTTGTCTCTCGCATATCAAAAGCTGTATGCACATGTACAAACTGACTTTCAAAAAAGTGCCCTTAATTAATCAACGAAATTCGGAATGTACAAAACCGGTGTTTTCGTATTGTTGGACTGTGGTGACATTATATAAAATAAACGAGTACAAGTTGTTATGTGGTACATGTGAAAGTGGTAATTGAGGTTAGAAATGCAGTGAATAAGTAAATAGGGAATTTTGGACTACGCAATCAATCGAATTATTGCAATGTCCCATTTCAACGATTTGCTGAATCTGTATAATACGGATAACATAGATTATACGGATTCGGACGAATCATCTGAAGAAGAAAATGTTCAACAAGTCCCGCGTACTCCAAAACGATACATACGAGACCGCCAGAATCCATTCGAGTTCTATGGCGAAACTGAATTTAAACGACGTTTTCGGTTTTCTAAACATAGCATCATACATGGGATATTACCCAGGATCCGAAATAATTTACTTAAAGTTCATAATCGTGGACTACCAATTTCACCAGAATTTCAATTGTTAAATTGTCGTCTTGTTTCCGCAAACTGTACATCTAGTTTGGTGCTAACAAAAAATAATTCATAATGTTGAGAAGTAAAGTTATCGCACGTCGATAGGCTCACTGCGCATGCGTGAGCAAAACTTAGTGTTAAGGCGCCGGAGCGCACTACTTGCGTTACCGGCAATTTTTCGTCAGTTGGTCCGTGACCGTTGCCCACGAGACGTGTGCAATAAGAAGTTCCTTTGTTAACACAAAACTAATAAAGCGTACTTATATATATTGAAAGTTATCTTTCTCTTTAACCCTATCGTCTCTCTTTCCCTTCGATAATCTCAACAGGTTATGGGCCCAGGCAAGCAGCCTGCGTAACACCCGATTATCGAAGTCAGAGAACGATAGAGAGAAAACGGTTATCTCGATTTTTTCTTCCTTTGTGGTCGACACGTGGTCGCCATTGTAGTGTACCGGTAAACGCGTACGGGAAAATAATCGAACGAAAATGGCGGAATCAACTCTGATAAAGAACATCAAGAAGTTTGATGGCTCGAATTTTCAAGCGTGGAAATTTCGAATGAACTCGATGCTTATCGCGAACGCGATTCAAGACGTCGTAACGGGCGCGCGAGTGATGCCGGCAGACGCAGATTCGGCCGACGGCAAAAAGTGGGTGAAAGACAACGCGATGGCCATGTGCATAGTTTCCTCGTCGATAGAGGATTCCCAGCTCGACTGTATGTTCTACTGCACCACAGCGAAGCAAATGTGGGACAAATTGGTGAGAATTCACGAGCAGAAATCAGTGTCGAACAAGATGCTCTTGCTACAAAAGTTCCACGGACATTGCATGGAATCAAACGAGTCGGTTGTACAACACGTTTCCCGGGTACAAAACATGGCGTCTCAACTGAAGGATTTGGGAGAAGCGATTTCGGACACGGCCATAATGGCGAAGGTTCTTGGCAGCCTACCGGTAAAGTACAACGCTCTCCAGACAGCATGGGACAGTGTACCCGAAGAAAGACAAACTCTTGATAATCTATTAGAACGATTATTGAAGGAAGAAAGAAGACTCGAAGGTAACGATGACGTCACTCGAGCGTTAGCCGCTGTTAGTCTTGGCGGGAACAAAAAGAAAAAGTTCGCCGCGAATCAAAACAATAACAGTGAGAAAAACCGCGAAAGTAGAAATACGAGCGTCGAGTGTTTCTATTGTAAAAGGAAAGGACATCTTGCTCGCGATTGCCGGAAAAAGAAAAGGGACAAAGACAATCCCGGTGAAAACCTTCGCGAGTGTCCGTTCGTCGCTTCGACAAGTGAACAAAAACAGCGACAAGTGAAATCGGAGACAGTGCCGAGTAGTGAGGTCGTAGAACGACTCATGGCAGTCGACACAAGCGATGTCTGGATTACCGACAGCGGTGCGTCCAGGCATATCACTTACCGACGGGACTGGTACAGTGAGTTCGAACCAAGCAGTGGCGAGTCGATATCGCTCGGGGACAATGGCGTGTGTGACGTTACCGGCAGTGGCACTGTGCTCATCAATAGACTAGTGAACGGTAAATGGTGTGAAGCTCGAATCGAAAACGTGCTCTACGTTCCGAAGATTCGAAAGAACTTGTTTTCAGTTGGCGTATGCACTGAAAAGGGTTTCGATGTTTTGTTCAAAGGCAAACTAGTGACAATTAACCGTGACGGTGAAGTTTTCGGTGTCGGTGTGCAACAAGACAATCAGATTTACCGAATGCTCTTTAAAGTGAGAAAACCAAGTGTTGCGAGAGAAGCAAATGTGTCAACTGTCAACTTGCGTGTCTGGCACGAACGAATGGGACACGTAAACAATAAAGGTTTGCGCGAAATGACGCAAAAGGGGCTAATTCGCGGTGTGAAATTAGCGGACATTAACAATTTCTTCTGTGAATCGTGTGCCTTCGGAAAAGCACACAGGCTTCCGTTCAAGAAGAACGAGACAAAAAAAACACAAAACCGGGAGAATACATACATTCGGACGTATGCGGACCATTCTCAACAGAGTCGAGCGGTGGTGCAAGATTCTGCATAACCTTCAAGGATGACGCATCAGGATTTCGGTATGTTTACTTCATGAAACACAAATCTGATGTTTTCGACATTTTCAAGAAATACGAAAAGCTGATCGACAACAAATTCGGTAAGCCGATGAAGGTGTTACGTACGGACAATGGTCGAGAGTATTGCAACCGTGAAATGAAGCGATATCTCGAGGCTCGTGGTATCGAGCTGGTAAACACGGCACCTTACACTCCCCAGCAGAACGGGAAAGCCGAGCGCGACAACAGAACGATCATCGAGAGTGCGCGCACGATGATAACGGCAAAGAAACTTCCTCTGTCGCTATGGGCGGAAGCAGTCGGCACAGCAGTGACCGTGCTCAACCGAGTTCTGGCTACCGGTAAAGAGAAAACGCCATACGAGATCTGGTTTGGAAAAACACCAGATGTGTCTCATTTTCGAGTGTTCGGATCGGATGCGTACATACATATCGACAAACAATTTCGCAAGAAATTAGATCCGAAGGCCACAAAGTTGATCTTAGTTGGATATCAGAACGACTCGATGAATTACCGTTTGTACAATCCACAGAATAAGAAAATATCTGTATCGAGAGACGTCACATTCAACGAAAAGTCGCAACTTGGGGCAGAAAAAGGGGAAGAATTCGAATACATCCTTCCAGCGGACGAAAATGAAGATGTGGCAGAACCCGTCGAGCAGCAACCGGAGGAAGAACGCCAGGAAGCTCAGGAAGAACCTGAAAGAAACGAACAACCAGAAGATCCTTGAAAAGAAGATCAAAATCAGCCAGACAATGACAGACAATTGCGGGACAGTGCAAACATCCGACGACCCATACGGTATGAGATCGACTTCGCTGAATATAATCCGCCAAACACATTTCAGGAGGCAATGAACAGTGCCGAGGCGAAAAATTGGGCCGAGGCGATCCAGGAAGAGTTCGACGCGCACGAGCAGAACGAGACTTGGTCGTTCGTACCAAGGAAAACGGATCGAAAGCCCGTAGATTCGAAATGGGCGTTCAAGGTCATACGAGACACGTCACGCGACGTATACCGGTACAAAGCAAGACTTTGTGCACGAGGATTTCAACAAAAAGAGGGACTCGACTACACGGAGACCTTCTCGCCAGTCGTGAGATACGACTCGTTGAGAGTTCTGTTGGCCATGGTGGCTGAAAAGGACTTGGAGCTCACCTAATTTGATGTTAGAACAGCCTTTCTTCAGGGCAAGCTGAAGGAAGAGATCTACATGGAAATACCGGAGGGACTCAACATCAAGAAAGAAGAAAAACGTGGTTTCGTGTGCAAACTGAACAAGTCGTTGTACGGCTTGAAACAAGCACCCAGGTGCTGGAACGAAAAGTTTCGCGAGTTCTTAGAGAAATATCAGTTTTGCGAAACGGAAGCCGACAAGTGTATCTTTCGAGGACGGGTAGACGGTGTAGATGTATTTTTGGCGCTTTTTGTAGATGACGGACTCATCGCAGCAAAAACAAGTAAAGCCCTCGAGCCAGTAATAAAATCGTTGGGAAACGCGTTCAAAATTACGATCGGGGATGGAAAGTTATTTGTCGGGGTACAAATAGAACGAAATCGAATAAAGAAAACCATGTTCTTGCATCAAGAAGCGTATGTGAAAAAAATCTTAAATAAATTTAAGATGATTGATGCAAAAGCGGCAAGTGTTCCTGCCGACCCGCACGCACGACTAGTTCCAAACGATCGCGACGATGAAAACCCAAGTACAGTACCGTTTCGAGAAGCAGTGGGTTCGTTAATGTTTCTTGCGGTTGTGACGCGACCGGATATCGCATATTCGGTGAATTCGGTTAGTAAATTTCTTAGCAATCACAATGAGAGCCACTGGCAAGCGGTGAAACGAATCTACCGGTACTTGGTCGGAACAACGAAAGTCGGGGTAATGTACAAAAGCGGCGGGAGTAACTCGGAGTTACAGGGGTTTTCAGACTCGGATTTCGCAAGTGACGTGGAGACGCGTAGATCTACCACGGGGTATGCGTTTTGTCTATCGAACGGGATTGTGACGTGGTCGTCCCAACGACAAAAGCTAGTCACACTCAGCACAACGGAGGCTGAGTACGTCGCGGCAGCAGCGGCTGCGAAAGAGGCCATTTGGCTGAGGAAATTGTTAAACGATCTCGGGTGTCTACCGGAAACTGCGACAGTTTTGCGAGTAGACAATCAAAGTGCAATCCGATTAATAAAAAATCCGGAGTTCCACAAGCGAACCAAGCATATAGACATTAAGCATCAGTATGTTCGCGAAACTGTGGAGAGTGGGGAAATATCTGTAGAATATGTTCCTACTGATCAGCAGCTAGCTGATGTATTTACCAAAGCATTTCCAAAGAGACAATTTCAGCATCTATGTAACGGTTTAGGCATAGGGTCCTCGACGCACTCAAACGGCGGGAGTGTTGAGAAGTAAAGTTATCGCACGTCGATAGGCTCACTGCGCATGCGTGAGCAAAACTTAGTGTTAAGGCGCCGGAGCGCACTACTTGCGTTACCGGCAATTTTTCGTCAGTTGGTCCGTGACCGTTGCCCACGAGACGTGTGCAATAAGAAGTTCCTTTGTTAACACAAAACTAATAAAGCGTACTTATATATATTGAAAGTTATCTTTCTCTTTAACCCTATCGTCTCTCTTTCCCTTCGATAATCTCAACACATAATATTATATTCGCTGGTTATAACAAGTAATTTATAATTATACATTATTCTGTGCAGCTCGTCAATGCAGATTTGATATCTGTGTCACAATCAACAGTGTCAAGGATAATATTTAGGATTTCTACGTTACTTGCGGCTGAAATGTTCACCGTTATTAAAATGCCAATGTCAGAAGAAACTCGATTAGAAAATCGGCAACTTTTTCAGCAACTTGGAGCCAACAGAGACGGCATCGGTCTTCCTGCAATTGACGGCGCTATCGACTGCACTCACATACGCTTATCACATACAAAATTCGAAAACATTCAAGAAGTCTACAGAAATCGCAAGGGATATTTTTCGTTAAATGTCCATGTATATTTTATACACATTGCTAATGTAGTCCACAGGATTGCGATTATATCTGTTTGTGAATAAGAACCATCTAAAATTCTAATCGTACAGGCTGTAGTAGGTCCGCGCATGGAATTTCTGGATATCGTCCCAGAATGGCCCGGAAGCCAGCACGACAGCCGAATTTTTCAAAATTCTAGGCTTTATATGAAATATTATGAGGGGCAGCTAACCGGAGCCCTTGTTGGAGATGCTGGATATCCTTGCCTTCCGTTTTTGCTTACACCTCTGGGAAATCCTCTGACAGATGCAGAGCGAAGGTATACATGAGAAAGATTACTTTAATCGTTAAAAGATGGATGCAAAAAAATTGATTCTGCAACTTTTTAATTCCAAATAGCTACAACATTGTACAACAAAGGACAAGACAAGTCGTTGAAAGGACATTTGGAATATGGAAACGCAGATTTCCATGCCTATCGAAAGGCCTTGCCACAAAATTAATATGCAGTACCACAATAGTCGTAGCGTGTGCTGTCTTGCACAATTTATCCCTTACTCTGGATAACATTCTTCCGGAAGAAGATCCAATCGACGAGGAAGAAGTAATCCCGGGTCAACCCCCACATTGGCAGCCTAGAGAGGGTTTCCTGATTCGAGAAGCTTTAATCGAGCGGCTCTTTCATTAAAAGAAAGAAGTTAAACGTGTAGATCAGTCGTTCGATCGGTAAATTCTTCCATTAGAGGGCATGATTTAAATGGTATTATTCTCGTTATACGAAGCGTCAGGAAGAAAAATCAGTTTCTGCTTCTCAGCGCTCTTTCTCGCACTCGCGCTCTTCGCGAGCGTTACGTGATGCCAAGTATAATAGATTTTTTAACTTCAAGAATGTATAATTTGCAGACGATTGCAAAATTAATAAATATATTTTGTCTGGGCTATGAATTATGTTATTGTATCCGGTATTATAACGCAATCCAATAATGTGTGAAAACATATATTGTTCTGATGTATATATATATATATATATTTATTTTATAACCGTATATCAGAACAAATTATAATATTGTAACAAACTTTTATAAAGTTCCCAATAAAATCAACGAAAGTATTAAAGATATCGTAGATGCTTTGGTTATATTATTAATATCTATATATTAGTCACGAACCTAAACAAATCTTTACTACAGTTGAATTATAATTGATAAAATAACTTATTAGTAACACTTAATTGAATTGTCCTTAAACCCGATAAAACAAAACCTATACATCGTTTTTTCCTTTGGCAAGTAAAAATTCTGCTAGTTCGGCTTCAGCTTTGGCTTTTCTCAATTTGAATTAATATTTTTCGATTTGCAATTCATGTATCCTGCTTAAATTACGTTCTGTCATTTTTGCAACCTTCATTTCATGATTTCGTTTTATCTGAAACAAGAGTTGGTCTTGCTGACAGAGCGCCGCAATCCTATGCAGTTTTTCGGCCTCTCGTGATACTTTTCTGTTGGTAGATGACGCGATAGACACAGACTTCTTTCTTGGATGTTGTTTAATATCCGCTCCGTACTTCTCTCGACGGTGCGCAGGGATTACTGGAATAATACAAATTATCCATTTATATGTAATTATAAAATGATTGCACTTTTGTACTAACATTCGTAACTAGTGAATCATTTCACTTATTTATTTTACCTTGATTGATTTCACTTGAACATCCAGATGCGTGCACGTCCTCGCCTTCGCAATCGTCTTGAGTTTCCATCAATAAAGATTCATCTAAATACTCTTCATCGGTTACACTTCCATTATTTCGCTGCTTCATAACTTTGATCAAGTAATCTGCAACTAAAAAACACCATGCACTTTTTATATATACTATATTATACATCGCATTTTGGTTACTTTGCCAGATATCATGTCTTTATAATTTATAAATTGTACGTCTTTATTAGTGAATTTAAATTATATAACTAATTAGGGAAACATTGTGAAACATCGTTGATCTATTCATTTGTTACCATCTATTATATCTAGGTACGAGTAATGTAGGACGAGTAAAAAGCTTAATTGCCCTCTTCATCTTCAACGACTATATTTGATGAAAAATTTGTCGGTGCAACATCCATTAAATGAGGAACGATCATGCCTACTTCTGGGTCGACTTCAGCAGGAGGCAATGGCGGACCACCTCCAGTTGCCATACAAGCCTGCTTCTCTTGAGTCAAGGCATCTCGTTGGATGTGCTTGAGATTGATCCACATTTTTTTCAATTGGTCCATTGTTCTCTGAGGAAATTCGAACTCAAGTATAATTAGGAAATTTGTTGCGTTCGTCGTGACTTAAAAATAAAACATTCATGAAGTAAAAGATTATTTCACTTACCGTGTGTACAACTTCTTTCGAATTGTTGTATTTTTCTGTAATTTTCTCCCACGCGACTTTTTTCATTTTTAGCGTTGATGCATCACTTTTCTTGGCTTCTATGATGTCTTTCTGTTCACTTATAAAATTCAGCAATAATTTCCGTTCAAGCGGGGTGTAATGCTTGCTTTTCGAGGTCATTTTGGATTTCGATTTCGTTATTATTCAAAAATAATTATTCGAGTACAATAGACAAAGCAATTGCTGAGACCTTATTCACTTTGACATTTATCAAATTTCACATATGGCGGCTCGTAAAACCGCGTTCTCATCTATGATTGGTCGATACAACGGTAAATTTCCGATACTACCCGAACGCCGAACAAGCACGGTCTCAAGCAAATGCTTTATCAAGACGGCTTCCGTTCAAATAAGACCATCTTCAGCAGCGCCGTCTTCACGAAGATCATCTTATTTCGGAACTATGAAATATACGGCATCTTAAGAACGCCGCGGTCTAATGAGATCGTCTTGACGAAGACGATCTTGGAGTGCATTTGAGATCTGACTATGAATACCGCCCTGAGACAGCTCAATAAACTTAGCCGGCGACTATGAAAATATCGAATTCTTTCCCATGCCAATCGATTGTTAGTCGTTTGTTAGTGTTTGTTAGACAAAATCCAGCGTTTTTTAGACGCTATTTATTTAATAATACGAAAAACAAATTTCATGTCAAAGTTAGCCGCGGGAAAATCTTTTCTGATGATTTCGAACTTTTTTTCGTCACCAATCTTTTGTTAGTGATTGTTAGTGATGGTTAGTCGATTTTTATCGTTTGTTAGAGCTTAATTTTGACTTTAACATTAAAAAAAATTTCACTCCCATACCCCGCTGCAGGCCACGTGAAGTTGGCCACATTGCCACGACGGCTCCCCCATGGAAATTTATGTATGTAAAATATATGCAGAAAATATATGCTACGTATATATATCGTTCGCATATATAGTGACGAAAAATAGAATAATACGTATATATTCTGTATATATGCACCAAATATATGACGCATATATGACCCATATATTTTAGATATATTTTTCTGACCAAAAAAATATATGCTACGTATAAACACTATATATGATGCATATATGAGGCATATACGATGCATATATTTTCGATATATTTTCAATCTATTTTTTTGTCAGAAAAATGTATAAAAAATGTACGCGTCATATATGACGCATACTTTTTTGATACATATTCCTGACAAGAAATATATGCTGTGAACAAACACTATTACAGTTAAACTTAATAAAACTTAATTTACAGTTAAAGTACACTATTACATATAAACAATATATACACCCACATGAAAATAAAATATATAAAAAATATATCGAAAAATATATAAAACATGTATTAAATATAATTGGTTCGAAAAATTGGATATGCCAATTATATTTTTGGGCAAGAGTAAAACCTATACGATATATAAATATAAATCCATTTAAGATACATCTTAAATATATCAAACATACAAACTGAATGTATGTTTTATATATTTTAAATATGGTTGGTTAAGCAACTTGAGTAACAGATGACGTTGCAAATCAAAAACATCTTCAAGTCGGTATCTCGCGAAGACCTAGACGCACTAGCCGGAATAAATGATCGGACAAAAAAATTGAAGGTTATGTAATCTCGTAATTCTATTCGATTATCGCTCTCTATGCGAACGCAATTAAGTAATTGATCCGATAATGTTAGTTACCCTTGTAAATCCACATATTTCTCAATAAACTAACTGTGTGTATTGTACGATATGCAGACGATACGAAAGTTAATTTAACAAGTAGAACTAGCTCAGTGGGGAAGGTCCCAGCTCATCACTCAGAGGTCCCGGGTTCGAAACCACCTTACAGCGTGTAAGCGTCTGATATAATTTTAATTTGAACCATTAATATATTTGAACCGCAAACACCATAATCGTAATTAAGGACAAGAAAAAAATATCGTAAAAGGGTGCAATGATGTAAATAACGTCATAACAAAATTTTTAAGAATATTTCAAGTATAGTTTAAATATATTTCAAGTATATCTTAAATACACGTTGAATATATTTCAATAATATCTTAAATGTAGTATGAACATATTTCAAGTATATTTTTAATGGAGTATGAACATATATCGTGTATATTTTAGATGTACTTGAAATACATTTAAAGTATATTTCAATTATAAGTCGAATACAGTTAAAATACATTTGTAGTATATTTTGAGGGTATTTTGAGTACATTGTAAGTATATTTTCAATATAGTTTGTGGCATATATGTATATATGTGGTATGCATGCAGTGTGTATGCAACATATATGCTAAATATATGTGGTATATATGCAGGGTAAATGCTACATATATCATTGATATATGGTACAGTGATATACAGTAATACCACGCATATACATGTCATATATAAAAACGTTACGAAAATTAGAATTTGGCACATATATGCAACATATACTTTCAATATATGGCATACATTTCACATATATTACAATTATTAATAAAATAAATTTGCCGTATATTTTTGCGTATATAAATTTCCATGGGGGCTGAGCAGGGCTGTGTACATGTAACTCCTCAATTTCAGCAAAATGCTGATTATTTCAATTCTACTTGATTGTTAGTCGTTTGTTAGTGTTTGTTAGACAAAATCCAGTGTTTGTTATACTTTATTTATTTGAAAATATGAAAAACAAATTTCATGTCAAAGTTAGCCGCAGAAAAATCTTTTCTGATGATTTCGAACTTTCTTTCGTCACCAATCGTTTGTTAGTCGTTTGTTAGTGATTGTTAGTCGATTTTCATCGTTTGTTAGAGCTTCATTTTGACGTTATCGTTAAAAAACTTTTCACTCCCATAGCACGCTGCAAGCCACGTGAAGTTGGCTTCAAGATACGTTAAGTTGGCCGCATTGCCACGACGGCCGAGCAGGGCTTTGTACACGAAACTCCTCAATTTCAGCAAAATGCTAATTATTTCAATCCTACTCGATTGTTAGTCATTTGTTAGTGTTTGTTAGACTTTATTTATTTAAAAATACGAAAAACAAATTTCATGTCAAAGTTATAACTTTGACATGAAATTTGTTAAAGTTATAACAGAAAAGATTTTCCTGCGGCTAACTTTGACATGAAATTTGTTTTTCGTATTTTTAAATAAATAAAGTGTAACAAACGCTGGATTTTTTCTAACAAACACTCACAAACGACTAACACTCGAGTAGGACTGAAATAATCAGCATTTTGCTGAAATTGAGGAATTACATGTACAAAGCCCTGCTCAGCCATCGTGGCAATGCGGCCAACTTCACGTGGCCTGCAGCGTGCTATCAGAGATTAGTAGGGAGATGTACAACGCTCCCCTTTTCGGCAGAGATTAGTAGGGAGATGTACAACGCTCTCCTTTTCGGCGTGCCTCACAAATGGCGCTAAATCGCGGTGGTGAGTACGGGAATATGATTTTGTGTGCATCGCCTCTGTCGAGGTTGCAGATTCCCTTGTAGCCGCGCGAGTCGTGAGCACCGCTCCAGTCGATATCGCAGTCAGCGTGCACACGAATGGGTCGCTCGGTGGGGGAAAGTCTCTGCCCCTCGCTCACTCCACAGGCGAACGGAGCGAGGTTTTCCGTCCGATCGATCTCGACATATGTGTGGCCGTACTGCGGATTGGCATATACATTAAATGAATTTCAAAGAGAAAAACATGTATCGAGAAAATTGTTTTCTCGCGGTTGGCCGTTTATACCGAGAATGCGGGTTAAAAAGTTTTTTTTCAACAGTAAACATTATGAATAAGCGTGTATCATAAATGTTTTTCTATGCCAATGAGCGTCGTGGCTGAGTTGGCAGCGTGACGGATTGACCATGCTTGCGGTCCGGATACGATCGCTGGTTAATCGACTTTTTTTAATCTATTTTTTTTCTTCACTTTATATTAAAAAAATTGTGAACTTACTTTCGCTTTAGCTATTCTTGCCTGTCCAGGCATTATTTATGATATTTAATTCATATATGTTTAATTTTAAAAAAGACGTTGGCTACCGGGGATCGAACCCGCGTCGTCAGCACTCAGAGCCCGCACGCTGATAATCAACCGGGAGGCTCTTGTGATTGCAAACCTGCCTTACGTATACACAATTATCCAACCTTAAAAAAAATTCGCTGCATACCGATTGCATATTGTTTTTATGGCCCCAAAGTATTATTGAAGACAAATGAAAACGATTTTTCAAAATTCTTAGAGTGGTGTTATCCCTTAAAGATCAGAAATTGATTTTTTGATTGTTGTAAATGTATATCCCCTCTTAAAGACTATAAGGCGTCTGGCCACCTTGGCCGATCGAAAATGGGTATTAAAAAAAAATAATAATAAACTCAAAAGTATGGGCCGGAATATTTTTATTTCTTTACACAACGTCAGAAAGGGCTTTAAGAATAACGTTAATAAATTTCCGTTAAAAATATTTAAAAATGGCGCCGTTATGCACATTGCCGAGGAGGCCCTCCGCACGATACGCGCGGTCGTTGTCCCAGTTGTTACCCGGTCATGTCACATCTGCAAAAAAAATCAGCTCATTCGTGAATAGTGTCGCTACAATGTAGCGTAGCGGTTTTTTTTCGACCATTAAAAAAATTATGGTGAGCCGAAGAAAAAAAATTGTATTTTTCACCGAAATTATGGTTCACTATAATTTTTTTAACGGTCGAAAAGAAAACGCTACGTTACATTGTAGCGACACTACTCACGAATGAGCTGATTTTTTTTCAGATGTGACATGACCGGGTAACCGCTGGGACAACGACCGCGCGTATGGTGCGGAGGGCCTCCGCGGCAATGTGCATAACGGCGCCATTTTTTAATATTTTGAACGGAAATTTATTAACGTTATTCTTAAGGGGTAAGGCCACTGTAACGGCCCAAAAAAAAAGGTTTTTTCACTAATTTTTTGCTCCCAAAATTGAAGGTATTTGAAAAAAAACTTTTAATGGTGTTATCGGGCATACATTAAACTTTATTATAAAATTTTTTTACAGTAAAAAAAAACAAAATGGCGGTTCCACAGCTATCTTCCCGGGACATGTTTTGCTTCCAGGGCTCCGCGGCACGCAGCACCACTGGTGCACTTTTGAATCTAGAACAAAAAAAAACCATTAATCTAGAGGGCTATAGCTAGAGAATGTCGATCGGATTTTAAAAAGTATCAATTTTTGTGGATTTGGCGTGCGTTTGAAAAAAAAAATTGATTTTTGACGAAAAAAACGGCAAGTTTTTTGTTAATAAAAAATCAATAAATAAAGTTCTTGAAAATTCCGATCGACATTCTCAAGATAATGTAAATGTTCACATCTGGTTAAAATTTCAAGTAAAAAAAATGAAAATTGTTCGAGTTATGCTGCGTGCCATTTTGAAAAACCATGTTTCGAGAAAAACGCGTTTAAAGTTTTGCGAATAGTTTTTTATTGGAAAAAATTTAAAAAAGAAGTTCTTATTTTAAGGGGTCTTCTTATTCTAGAGGGTTTAAACTATTTTTTAAGCCAATAAAAAAAAATCGATTTTTCAAAAAATTTACAGTGGCCTTACCCCTTAAAGCCCTTTCTGACGTTATGTAAAAAAATTAAAATAATCCGGCCCATACTTTCGAGTTTATTATTTTGTTTTAATATACCCATTTTTCGATCGGCCAAGGTGGCCAGACGCCTTTAAGGGGTTACCCCCACTTGCGATTTTGAAAAAAATCGATTTTTTATTTTATTGCATTTTTTTGAAGTATAAGTATCTGAGAATATGTCTTGAAAATTTCAAGTCGATCCGAACAAAATTGACTGAGATATGAGCATTGAAAGAGAAGAATCCGTTGTGTAAACGACCGGCTAGTTGAAACTTTAAACGCGTTTTTCTCAAAATGGCATTTCTGAAGTCGGTGACCAAGATTACTCGAACACTAATGCATCGATCTTCTTGAAATTTTGCAGGCTTATTTAATACATAAAAATGTAGTCTTTAATCGTTCGATTTTTTTTTTTTTTTGAAAAAAATGGCCGTTTTATAGCCAAAAAACGGCCGTTTTGTTTCGTTAAAATCGAACCATTAACTTTGACTGTCCGCCATTTTGTGAAAAATGAATATTTTTTAAAATCCTTCGATTAAAGACTAGTTTATACTTATATTTGACTAAATCCATCCGCATTTTTTTTTCAGATGATCCACTTCGCCGCAATGTTGGTCACCGCAAACCGTGTATATAAAAACATTATTTCATTGACGGCATTTTGCCACTAAACAATGTAATATTTATCAATAAAAAAATTACTGAAAGCTCTTCAAGATGTGTTCTTTGAGATGGTATATTGATCGATTAAAAAAGTTTGGTAGTTTCTTTTAAAAAAAAATCATGAAAAAGGCCTTTTTTTGCGCTACAAGTGGGGGTAACGCGTTAAAGAATCTCGTACGTGTTAGCGAAAATCGGCAGAAAATTATGAGGCAGCTCGTCCACTTCGTTGATGTTCGCTATTTTGGACTATCGCTCGTTTGCCTACCTGAGGTCTACACTTTCGAAGTTTGTATCCTCGATATATATGTCTTTTTCCTATAGATGATATTACCAATATTAGATACTCACGTCTTTCCATTTCGGAGATATGGATGTTCTAGATTGTTTGAATCTCTATTTGTATGACTCAAACTGCAGACAATCTGAATACACGTTCTCGAATAAATGAGCTCTCGATTAAATAATCCTTTGGTGTAATAGTTATTCAATTTCGTCATCGGTCGAAGGATAACATTTCAAATAATTTATAGTTCGTTATATTGAGTTTATAATTCTGTCATTTCGAAATCTTTGTCGTTCTATATTTGGCCTTTCAAAGTTTTGATCCCCATCCCAATGTGAAATGTGTTGAAAAAATGCCGAAACTTACTTATCCAATGTGAAATGTGTTTTGAAAAAAATGCCGATCGAGAAAGACTCAAAGTTCTCTTCGAGCCATTCTCGATCGTTTCGGCACTTTTCTTCAACAATTTTTTAAATTAATTTTCTAAGGGGAAAAGTAAAAACTCATTTACGTATTGGGGGAAACATTAATGTTTTTGTCATATTTTTCAATACTGTTTGCACCAAAATTTGGAACACCCGCTCGTTTTGAGCAACTTCAAGATGCGTCCGGCGGGGCGAACGACTGCGGGTTCGGTCGCGTCGACGATACCCGCGCCGTTCTTGCTGCGGCCGCTCCCCTCGCTCGTGCCGCTGTTCTTTCGATGGCCTGCCCTTCTCGCGCCCTTGGGCTCCCTCGGGTGCCTCTTGCCGCTGCGGCTGCTGCTGACGACCACTTTTCTTTTTGTTGCGACGCCAAAATTTCTTCTTTGTAACTGTAAAAAATAAATAATAAAATGTACAAATAAAATACACTACTCACACAAATTAAGGGATATTTAAAAAATTCCAAATTTTTGGCTGATTTTTAACAAGGGATAACTCGGAGAAAAATGGTCGTACAAAAAATAAATAAAAAAGGAAATTATAGCTTCAAGTATCTAGTTTTCAGATCTGGACTGTAAAATTTGTTAGGGTGAGCGGTTTTCTTGTAAGAATCGAAAACCAACGAAATTTTTTTGCCAAATTTTTGCTCGTCTATAAAATGGTCTGTCGACTTCAAATAATTTTTTTTATCATACGACTATAAAAGTCTTTCAGACAATTTAATTAGCTTTAATTTGACCTTTTAAGGAGCTCCGTACGATGATTTGGCGCGGAGTAATCGTCGATCAAAGCAAAAAAGGCCATTTTAACTTTGACGATCAATTACTCGAAAAACTAATGATCGTACAGAAAATAAAATGTTTTATCAACAGCCCCTAATTGCATGTCATAGAGCATGTTTTGTAGTTTTCAAAACCCAACTTTTATTTTCTGTACGATCATTAGGTCTCGAGTAATTGATTGTCAAAGTTAAAATGGACTTTTTTGCTTTGATCGACGATTACTCCGCTCGAAATCATCGTACGGAACTCGTTAAAAGGTCAAATTAAAGCTGATTAAATTGTCTAAAAGACTTTTATAGTCGTATGATAAAAAAAATTATTTGAAGTGGACAGACCATTTTATAGACGAGCAAAAATTTGGAAAAAAATTTCGTTGGTTTTCGAATGATTACAAGAAAATCACCCACGCTAAAAAAAATTACAGTCCAGATCTGAAAACTAGATACTTGAAGCTATAATTTCCTTTTTTTATTTTCTGTCCAACCATTTTTCTCCGAGTTATCCCTTGTTGAAAATCAGACAAAAATTCGGAATTTTTCGAATATCCCTTACTTTGTGTCAGTAATGTATTTTATTTGTACATTTTATTATTTATTTTTTACAGTTACAAAGAAGAAATTTTGGCGCCACAACAAAAAGGAAAGTGGTCGTCAGCAGCAGCCGCAGCGGCAAGAGGCACCCGAGGGAGCCCAAGGGCGCGAGAAGGGCAGGCCATCAATAGAACAGCGGCACGAGCGAGGGGACCGGCCGCAGCAAGGATGGCGCGGGTATCGTCGACGCGACCGAACACGCAGTCGTTCGCCCCGCCGGACGCATATATCTGTCTATCTGGGTACTTTCCCCTTAGAAAATTAATTAAAAAAATTGTTGAAGAAAAGTGCTGAAACGATCGAGAAAGGCTCGAAGAGAACTTTGAGTCTTTCTCGATCGGCATTTTTTTCAACACATTTCACATTGGGATAGGGGTCAAAACTTTGAAAGGCCAAATATAGAACGACAAAAATTTCGAAATGACAGAATTATAAACTCAAAGTAACGAACTGTAAATTATTCAAAATTTTATCCTTCGGCCGATGACGAAATTGAATAACTATTACACCAAAGGATTATTTATTCGAGAACGTGTATTCAGATTGTCTGCAGTTTGAGTCATACAAATACAGATTCTAACAATCTAGAACATCCAAATCTCCGAAATAGAAAGACGTGAGTATCTAATATTGGTAATACTATCTATAGGAAAAAGACATATATATATCGAGGATACAAACTTCGAAAGTGTAGACCTCAGATAGGCAAACGAACGATGGTCCAAAATAGCGAACATCAAAGAAGTGGACGAGTTGCCTCATCATTTTCTGCCGGTTTTCGCTAACACGTACGAGATTCTTTAAAGGCGTCTGGCCACCTTGGCCGACCGAAAAATGGGTATATTAAAAAAAATAATAAACTCGAAAGTATGGGCCGGAATATTTTTATTTTTTAGATAAAGTCAGAAAGGGCTTTGAGAATGACGTTAATAAATTTCCGTTCAAACTATTAAAAAATGGTGCCGTTATGCACATTGCCGCGGAGGCCCTCCGCACGATACGCGCGGTCGTTGTCCCAGCTGATACGTGGTCATGCCACATCTGAAAAAAAATCAGCTCCTTCGTGAGTAATGTCGCTACAATGTAGGGTAGCGGTTTTTTTTCGACCATTAAAAAAATTATGGTGAGCCATAATTTCGTTGATAAGTACAAATTTTTTTCTTCGGCTCACCATAATTTTTTTAATGGTCGAGAAAAAAACCGCTACGCTACATTGTAGCGACACTACTCACGGATGAGCTGATTTTTTTTTTGCAGATATGACATGATCGGGTAACAGCTGGGACAACGACCGCGCGTATCGTGCGGAGGGCCTCCGCGGCAATGTGCATAACAGCGCCATTTTTTAATATTTTGAACGGAAATTTATTAACGTTATTCTTAAAGCCCTTTCTGACGTTGTGTAAAAAAAAATAAAAATATTCCGGCCCGTACTTTTGAGTTTATTATTTTTTTTTTTAAATACCCATTTTCGATCAGCCAAGGTGGCCAGACGCCTTAAGGGGGGAAATCACAGTAGCACATAAAAAAATAGGCATATTTTCGGGAATTAATTTTGGCTGAATAAAAGTATCAATCGAAAATCTGTAAAGTAGGTTTTATAGCAATACTAAAAAAGTACAAAATGTAATTTTTTCAATAAAAAATATTTAAAAATGGCGGCTGCGCAGCATATGCCCCAAGGCGCCTTTTTTGAGCTAGCCGAAGACATAACTCGAGCAAATTTTTACCGATCGACTTGAAATTTTGACAGTAGCTTCGAAACATCTTTCTCCACGGAGCTACGTAGGATTTTTTATTTTATATGGCTTACTTTTTTTTATCGACGATTTTATGGCGTTTTTTTTTGTTAAAAATTTAACTTTATTTTTAAACATGCACCATTTTGCGAAAAATCAATATATCGAAATTCAATAATACTTTGGGGTCATAAAAACAATATGCAATTGGTATGCAGCGAATTTTTTTAAGGTTGGATAAGTGTGTATACGTAAAAGGCAGGTTTCCAATCACAAGAATATCGCGGTTGATTATCAGCGTGCGGGCTCTGAGTGCAGACGATGCGGGTTCGATCCCCGGTAGCCAACGTCTTTTTTTAAATTAAACATATATGAATTAAATATCATAAACAATGCCTGGACAGGCAAGAATAGTTAAAGCGAAAGTAAGTTCACAATTTTTTGAATATAACATGAAGAAAAAAAATAGATTAAAAAAAGTTGATCAACCAGCGATCGAATCCGGACCGCATGCATCGTCAATCCGTCATGCTGCCAACTCAGCCACGACGCTCATTAAGGATAGAAAAACATTTATGATACACGCTTATTCATAATGTTTACTGTTGAAAAAAAAACGCCGTAACGACCGCGGCAAAGGCTCGAGATTTCTTTTTGAACCTTCCACGGTCGTTTCGGCGTTTTATTTTTCAACGCAGTTCGTCGTTAATTTTTTTAACCCGCATTCTCGGCATAAACGGCCAACCGAGAGAAAACAATTTTCTCGATACATGTTTATCTCTTTGAAATTCATTTAATGCATATTCCAATCCGCAGTACGGCCACACATATGTCGAGATCGATCGGACGGAAAACCTCGCTCCGTTCGCCTGTCGAGCGAGCGAGGGGCAGAGACTTTTCCCCCACCGAGCTACCCATTCGTGTGCACGCTGACTGCGATATCGACTGGAGCGGTGCTCACGACTCGCGCGGCTACGAGGGAATCTGCAACCTCGACAGAGGCGAGGCACACAAAATCATATTCCCGAACTCGCCACCGCGATTTAGCGCCATTTGCGAGGCACGCCGAAAACAGAGATTAGTAGGGACATGTACAACGCTCCCCTTTTCGGCGTGCCTCGCAAATGGCGCTAAATCGCGGTGGCGAGTTCGGGAATATGATTTTGTGTGCCTCGCCTCTGTCGAGGTTGCAGATTCCCTCGTAGCCGCGCGAGTCGTGAGCACCGCTCCAGTCGATATCGCAGTCAGCGTGCACACGAATGGGTAGCTCGGTGGGGGAAAAGTCTCTGCCCCTCGCTCGCTCGACAGGCGAACGGAGCGAGGTTTTCCGTCCGATCGATCTCGACATATGTGTGGCCGTACTGCGGATTGGAATATGCATTAAATGAATTTCAAAGAGAAAAACATGTATCGAGAAAATTGTTTTCTCTCGGTTGGCCTTTTATGCCGAGAATGCGGGTTAAAAAAATTAACGACGAACCGCGTTGAAAAATAAAACGCCGAAACGACCGTGGAAGGTTCAAAAAGAAATCTCGAGCCTTTGCCGCGGTCGTTACGGCGTTTTTTTTTCAACAGTAAACATTATGAATAAGCGTGTATCATAAATGTTTTTCTATCCTTAATGAGCGTCGTGGCTGAGTTGGCAGCATGACGGATTGACGATGCATGCGGTCCGGATTCGATCGCTGGTTAATCAACTTTTTTTAATCTATTTTTTTTCTTCATGTTATATTCAAAAAATTGTGAACTTACTTTCGCTTTAACTATTCTTGCCTGTCCAGGCATTATTTATGATATTTAATTCATATATGTTTAATTTAAAAAAAGACGTTGGCTACCGGGGATCGAGCCCGCGTCGTCTGCACTCAGAGCCCGCACGCTGATAATCAACCGCGATATTCTTGTGATTGGAAACCTGCCTTTTACGTATACACACTTATCCAACCTTAAAAAAATTCGCTGCATACCAATTGCATATTGTTTTTATGACCCCAAAGTATTATTGAATTTCGATATATTGATTTTTCGCAAAATGGTGCATGTTTAAAAATAAAGTCAAATTTTTAACAAAAAAAAAACGCCATAAAATCGTCGATAAAAAAAAGTAAGCCATATAAAATAAAAAATCCTACGTAGCTCCGTGGAGAAAGATGTTTCGAAGCTACTGTCAAAATTTCAAGTCGATCGGTAAAAATTTGCTCGAGTTATGTGTTCGGCTAGCTGAAAAAAGGCGCCTTGGGGCATATGCTGCGCAGCCGCCATTTTTAAATATTTTTTATTGAAAAAATTACATTTTGTACTTTTTTAGTATTGCTATAAAACCTACTTTACAGATTTTCGATTGATACTTTTATTCAGCCAAAATTAATTCCCGAAAATATGCCTATTTTTTTATGTGCTACTGTGATTTCCCCCCTTAAGGCGTCTGGCCACTTTGGCCGATCGAAAATGGGTATTTAAAAAAAAAATAATAAACTCAAAAATACGGGCCGGAATATTTTTATTTTTTTTACACAACGTCAGAAAGGGCTTTAAGAATAACGTTAATAAATTTCCGTTCAAAATATTAAAAAATGGCGCTGTTATGCACATTGCCGCGGAGGCCCTCCGCACGATACGCGCGGTCGTTGTCCCAGCTGTTACCCGATCATGTCAGATCTGCAAAAAAAAAATCAGCTCATCCGTGAGTAGTGTCGCTACAATGTAGCGTAGCGGTTTTTTTCTCGACCATTAAAAAAATTATGGTGAGCCGAAGAAAAAAATTTGTATTTATCAACGAAATTATGGCTCACCATAATTTTTTTAATGGTCGAAAAAAAACCGCTACCCTACATTGTAGCGACATTACTCACGAAGGAGCTGATTTTTTTTCAGATGTGGCATGACCACGTATCAGCTGGGACAACGACCGCGCGTATCGTGCGGAGGGCCTCCGCGGCAATGTGCATAACGGCGCCATTTTTTAATAGTTTGAACGGAAATTTATTAACGTCATTCTCAAAGCCCTTTCTGACTTTATCTAAAAAATAAAAATATTCCGGCCCATACTTTTGAGTTTATTATTATTTTTTTTTAATACCCATTTTCGATCGGCCAAGGTGGCCAGACGCCTTATAGTCTTTAAGAGGGGATATACATTTACAACAATCAAAAAATCAATTTCTATTCTTTAAGGGATAACACCACTCTAAGAATTTTGAAAAATCGTTTTCATTTGTCTTCAATAATACTTTGGGGCCATAAAAACAATATGCAATTGGTATGCAGCGAATTTTTTTTAAGGTTGGATAATTGTGTATACGTAAGGCAGGTTTGCAATCACAAGAGCCTCGCGGTTGATTATCAGCGTGCGGGCTCTGAGTGCAGACGACGCGGGTTCGATCCCCGGTAGCCAACGTCTTTTTTAAAATTAAACATATATGAATTAAATATCATAAATAATGCCTGGACAGGCAAGAATAGCTAAAGCGAAAGTAAGTTCACAATTTTTTAAATATAAAATGAAGAAAAAAAATAGATTAAAAAAAGTCGATTAACCAGCGATCGTATCCGGACCGCAAGCATGGTCAATCCGTCACGCTGCCAACTCAGCCACGACGCTCATTGGCATAGAAAAACATTTATGATACACGCTTATTCATAATGTTTACTGTTGAAAAAAAACTTTTTAACCCGCATTCTCGGTATAAACGGCCAACCGCGAGAAAACAATTTTCTCGATACATGTTTTTCTCTTTGAAATTCATTTAATGTATATGCCAATCCGCAGTACGGCCACACATACGTCGAGATCGATCGGACGGAAAACCTCGCTCCGTTCGCCTGTGGAGTGAGCGAGGGGCAGAGACTTTCCCCCACCGAGCGACCCATTCGTGTGCACGCTGACTGCGATATCGACTGGAGCGGTGCTCACGACTCGCGCGGCTACAAGGGAATCTGCATCCTCGACAGAGGCGATGCACACAAAATCATATTCCCGTACTCACCACCGCGATTTAGCGCCATTTGCGAGGCACGCCGAAAAGGAGAGCGTTGTACATCTCCCTACTAATCTCTGGTGCTATGGGAGTGAAAAGTTTTTTACCGATAAAGTCGAAACTAAGCTCTAACAAACGATAGAAATCGACTAACAATCACTAATAAACGATTGATGACGAAAAAAAGTTCGAAATCATCAGAAAAGATTTTCCTGCAGCTAACTTTGACATGAAATTTGTTTTTCGTATTTTTAAATAAATAAAGTCTAACAAACGCTGAATTTTGTCTAACAAACACTAACAAACGACTAACAATCGAGTAGGATTGAAATAATCTGCATTTAGCTGAAATTGAGGAGCTGCATGTACAAATGTCAGCATGAACAAATTCATGTCAGCCGTCGTGGCAATGCGGCCAACTTAAGGTATTCCTTTCGCGGAGGGCCGTATTTTGTGGGGGCATAAGCAGGGCCTTCTGAATCGTCGGTAAATTATAATTGCGCTTAATAAAAAAACAAGTTATAATGGATTATTATAGACAACGATAAACTAGAATAACAAAATTCGCGCAAATTTAGTAGATTGAGACATTTTTACATTTATTTGAAACGTCACGGCTACAAAAATTCTTCTGCTAACCACACTTTTCCAAGTTTTAACATTAATATTTTCTTTAAACGTTCGGTGACCCTCTGTTTTTATCGTTGTTACGGAATCTTTAGACTTTTTTACACCTGTGAGCAGTTTGTATTAGGCATCTAAAGTTATTTAGTGTATAAATTATTAGAAAGACATGTGGCCAGCGTGACATGTCCATAAAGCGCCGTATAAGTGAGACGATTTTTAGGGCCGTAATTTTTCGTTAAAGGTTCGGTAACTTGGCTTGAAATTTTACCAGTATACTGGGATGTATTTTTACTTCATTATAGACGAAAATCAGTTAAGTGTAAAATATGTGGGTTCGTGAAAGGAATACCTTAACGTGGCTTGCAGCGTGCTATGGGAGTGAAAAGTTTTTTGACGATAAAGTCAAAATTAAGCTCTAACAAACGATAAAAATCAACTAACCATCACTAACAAACGACTAACAAACGATAAAAATCAACTAACCATCACTAACAAACGACTAACAAACGATTGGTTACGAAGAAAAGTTCGAAATCATTAGAAAAGCATTTCCCTGCGGCTAACTTTGACATGATATTTGTTTTTCGTATTATTAAATAAATAACGTCTAACAAACGCTGGATTTTGTCTAACAAACACTAACAAACGACTAACAATCGAGTAGGATTTAAATAATCGGCATTTAGCTGAAATTCAGGAGTTTCATGTACAAAGCTCTGCTCAACCGTCGTGGCAATGCGGCCAACTTAACGTGGCTTGCAGCGTGCTATGGGAGTGAAAAGTTTTTAACGATAAAGTCAAAATTGAGCTCTAACAAACGATAGAAATCAACTAACAATCACTAACAAACGACTAACAAACGATTGGCGACAAAAAAAAGTTCGAAATCATCAGAAAAGATTTTCCTGCAGCTAACTTTGACATGAAATTTGTTTTTCGTATTTTTAAATAAACGACATCTAACAAACGCTGCACTTTGTCTAACAAACACTAACAAACGACTAATAATCGATTGGCATGGGAAAGAATTCGATATTTCCATAGTCGCCGGCTAAGTTTATTGAGGAATCCTCCACCGCAACCGCCACCCCGCGGCTAAGATTAGGACGCTACCGAAGCGCCACCGCTAAACTCTAAGAATTAAGGCGTCATTAAACGACCTACCCCCACCACGGGAGTTTCCCGGCTTGTATGTAAGACCATGGAGACTAGAGTAAAGGAGCCCGAACGCATATGGCGGAATCGTCGAAAAGTGGATCGCGAAAGTGTTGAAAGATCTTGTAGTTCGAAAAATATCCGCAAGCGATACTAGGGCCAGGGACCGAATAGGATAGGTCCGTGAGGACCGGCTTAGCAGTTTTGTGACATACATACAATGACGTTTTACTGTCAGTGGGTTCAGCCAGATCGCACGTGAAAGTTACCCCTTCTCTAGTCTCTTACGCGCCCATCACCCAATCATAGCGTCCGTGAGCGAACGACGCTCGGACGTCTTCGGAAAGAGCTGAGCACGGTCGAAGTTTCCCGACCACGCCTTCGGCAGCTACACCAACACATGGACGCTGAGCACGTTCATGTGCGGCCAAGCCGAAACGAAGGCTTCGAGGGAAAAAGCAATCTGAGCACGACTCGCGCGTGACTTCACCCGACGGCACGCGGGAGGCTTTTATATGATTTCAATGCTTATTTAGCTCTTGATTCTCTGCGGTATTAATGTATAAAAAAAAATGTATCGCGCACTCAGATCCCTTATTTTTTTAGTTTATACGTTATTTGAAATATAATAATAAATCTAAATTACAACTTATTTTTCTTATATAAAATTGTTCACGCTTTACTCACACCCGTCTATAAATATATTTATATACGAAATATATTTATATATATTTATGTACTACGAAATATATTTATATTCGTATTATTATATTAATTCTCATTCTTTCATCAAGCGATAAAGCGTTATCCCCAAAAACAAGCTAATCATCCATCCGGCCGCGAATCCTAAGTACCAGAAAGTGTACATATCCTACAGGCGATGAGATGGTCCCGTTGGTAGCGTTCCTGGCTTCGGTCCGCAGGGGTCCCTAGTGCAAATTTTTCATAATTTCTCATATTTTAGTCGTATTTGAGATTTTTGGAGAAAAAATGATTTAAAACATATTGAAGTTCTGGTCTATTTCCCAAACACACATTTTTTTTTACTGAAAATTCATGATTTCTCATTTTTTTCCCGGAAATTTCTCTTTTTCCTATGACCTGAGTGAACGGCTGCGGACATATTCGGAGAAAAGTTAAAGATGGAAAGAAATGAGATTTTCGTAAAAAAAAACTTATTATTGTTATTTATTTCCGGAAATTTCTATTTTTCCTATTACCTGAGTGAACGGCTGCGAAGATATTCGGAAAAAATTTAAAGATGAAAAAAATGAGATTATCATAAAAAATTGTTATAATTTTTTTCCTGAACTTTTTCTTTTTCCTATTAACCGGTGCGATGGTCTAGTGGTTAGCGTTCGAATCACAGTCGCGTACATTTCGTTGTGAAATGATTTTGTTTGGCATTTCGCGGCGAAATAAGACTAGTTCCACGACTGGGGGGCGAACTCGATGACCGGCTGTATTGGTGTAGGTTTTCCGCAGTTTCCCTATACCCATGACAGAAATGTCATGATGAATATAATACAGAGGGGGAAGTCGGCTGCGGCCGCAAGAGGAGGGAACAGAGAGAAAGATGGAGAAAAAAGTAAAAAACAGTATAGGAAAGAAACGGGCACAATGAAGGGAAAGAATAGGTAACAAACGCGAAAAGCGTGTACCTAAGAAAAAAAACCAACAACAAACAAAATTAGTATTCGTAAATATTAAACGTAAAAATAGTAGTATTTCGTAAAAAAAATTATTACATTTATTATCCCTCATAATTCTGAGAAATAATGAATTTCCGAAATGTTTGCAAACATTATTGTCCTTAAGGGGTAACACCACTGTAACGGCCTGCCACGAAGCGTTTTAGACAAATGGTAGACTTGGGGTAATTATTAAGCATTTATTGAAGTATATTGCAAAAAAATGTTATGGGAAAATATTACAAAATTGCGACACTGCAGCAAATTCTTCCGAGACATGTTGAACTTAAGGTGCTCTGCGTCGCGCAGTATAACTTGTGCCAATTTTAATCTGGACAAAATAATTCTTTTAATTAATTCTAGATGAGTGTAGCTAGTGAACCACGTAGAGGATTTTAGAAATATTAATTTTTGAGTAATTGCCGAGTATTTGACTAAATATGTTCAATTTGTTTGTTAAGACATTTATTTGTTAATAAATATTATTTAAACTAACTTATCGAAAATCCCCTATGTGGTTCAGTAGCTACCCTCATGTAGACTTAATGAAACAAAACTCTTTTTTTTAGATTGAAATTGGCAGTTATCTGCTTGCCGCAGAGGTTCGACATGCTTCGGAAGAATTGCTGCAGTGTCGCCATTTTTTAATATTTTCGGATAAAAATTTCTAGCAATATACTTAAATATATGCTCAATAAATACCGCAAGCATTATTTGTTTATCACATTTTCTTCCGCCAAAAAAAATATCAAAAATACGCTTCCTGTAAGACCGTTACAGTGATGTGGCCCCTTAAAGCCTTCATATAATTTCCGACATTTTCCCGTGATCATAATTAAAATGATGAAATGTTCGGAAAAATTTGAAAAAATTCGGAGAAATTCGAAGAAACTCGGATGTTTGCGTAAAAATAATTGTCCGCGAAACTCAGAATTCGTCAGATTTGTTCCAATTCATAGAAAAATACGGAAAATTTTTCCGGAAAAAATCGGAATTTTTCGGAAAAAAATTTGCACTAGGGGCGCGGGATCGTTCCCCGCGCTCAGTGCTTTTTTGAAAAATTATTATTACTATTAATTCTTATTTGATTAGTTATCATTGTTATTTATATCTGATTGATAGTTAATCATTGTTATTTTAATTAATTATCTTTTAGTGTCGAAAAATGTATCGCGCACTCTGACCGCTTATTTTATGAGTTTGTACGTTAATTCTAATATAATAATAAATCTAAATTACGACTTATCTTCTAAAAAATTGTTTCCGCTTTACTCACACCCGTCCCTATGCCAAATAAGTTGTAACTCATAAAGGTAAGCGGAAATATTTTTATATTCGTATTATTATATTCATTCTCATATACTTTCATCAAGCGATAAAGCATTTTCATAATGCTTTATCGCTCAGAGTGCGCGATACATTTTTCGACACTAAAAGATAACTAATTAAAATAATAATGATAACTAATAAAAATAACTAATCAAATAAGAATTAATAGTAATAATAATTATAAAAAAAGCACTGAGCGCTCGGAACGATCCCGCGCCCCTAGTGCACATTTTTTTCTGAAAAATTCCGATTTTTCCGAATTTTTCTATGAATCGGAACAAATATAAAGAATTCGGAGTTTTGCGGACAATTATTTTTACGCAAACATCCGAGTTTCTCCCAATTTCTCCGAATTTTTTCGAATTTTTCCGAATATTTCATCATTTTAATTACGATCACGGGAAAATGTCGGAAATTATATGAAGGCTTTAAGGGGTAACACCACTGTAACGGCCTTACAGGAAGCGTATTTTGTGATATTTTTTTTGGTGGAAGAAAATGTGATAAAAAAATAATACTTGCGGCATTTAGTGAGCATATATTTAAGAATATTGCTAGAAATTTTTATCCGAAAATATTACAAAATAGCGACACTGCAGCAATTCTTCCGAAGCATGTCGAAACTCTGCGGCACGCAGTATAACTGTGCCAATTTTAATATAAAAAACGAATTTTGTTTTATTAGGTCTAGATGAACATTTTTAGTCAAATACTCGGCAATTACTCAAAAATCAATATTTCTAAAATCCCCTACGTGGTTTACTAGCTACACTCATCTAGATTTAAAAAAAAAATATTTTGTCCAGATTAAAAT
Organism: Ophion obscuratus; assembly: GCA_964007375.1. Classification (NCBI taxonomy): domain Eukaryota; kingdom Metazoa; phylum Arthropoda; class Insecta; order Hymenoptera; family Ichneumonidae; genus Ophion; species Ophion obscuratus. The sequence continues at coordinate 53,170,713 of OZ023315.1, forward strand.
TGGCATAAGTTATACTACATGCCGCATAGCACCTTAAGTTCAACATGCCTCGGAAGAATTTGCTGCAGTGTCGTCATTTTGTAATATTTGCCCATAAAATTTTTTTGCAATATACTTCAATATATGCTTGATAATTACCCCAAGTATTATTTGTCTAAAACACTTCGTGGCAGGCCGTTACAGTGGTGTTAGCCCTTAAGGAAAATAATGTCTGCAAACATTTCGGAAATTCATTATTTCTCAGAATTATGAGGGATCAAAAATGTAAGTTTTTTTTGGCGAAAATCTAATTTTTTTCATCTACAACTTTTCTCCGAATATCTCCGCAGCCGTTCACTCAATAGGAAAAAGTAAAAGTTCCGGAGAAAAAATTATACCAAGTTTTTTTTACGAAAATCTCATTTTTTTCATCTCTAAATTTTCTCCGAATATTTTCGCAGCCATTCACCCAGGTAATAGGAAAAAGGGAAATTTCCGAAAAAAAAAATAATAATAAGTTTTTTTTTTACGAAAATCTCATTTCTTGTCATCTTTACCTTTTCTCCGAATATGTCCGCAGCGGTTCACTCAGGTCATAGGAAAAAGAGAAATTTCCGGGAAAAAATGAGGAATCATGAATTTTCAGTAAAAAAAATGTGTTTTTGGGAAATAGACCAGAACTTGAATTTGTTTTAAATCATTTTTTCTCCGAAAATCTCAAATACGACTAAAATATGAGAAATTATGAAAAATTTGGAGAAAAAATTGCACTAGGGGCCCCTGCGGACCGAAGCCAGGAACGCTACCAACGGACCATTTCATCGCTTGTAGCACTTTCTGGTACTTACGATTCGCGGCCGGATGGATGATTGGCTTCTTTTTGGGGATAATGCTTTATCGCTTGATGAAAGTATGAGAATTAATATAATAATACGAATATAAATATATTTCCGCTTACTTTTTTAATTATAATTTATTTGGCATAAGGACGGGTGTGAGTGATTTATTATTATATTTAAATTAACGTATAAACTAAAAAAGAAGCGATCAGAGTGCGCGATACATTTTTTTGTATACATTAGTAACGCAGAGAATCAAGAGCTAAATAAGCATTGAAATCATCTAAAAGCCTCCCGCGCGCCGTCGGGTGACGTCACGCGCGAGTCGTGCTCAGATTGCTTTTTCCCTCGAAGCCTTCGTTTCGGCTAGGCCGCACATGAACGTGCTCAGCGTCCATGTGTTGGTGTAGCTGCCGAAGGCGCGGTCGGGAATCTTCGACCGTGCTCGGCTCTTTCCGAAGACGTCCGAGCGTCGCTCGCTCACGGACACGCGCTACTATGATTGTGTGATGGGCGCGTAAGAGACTAGAGAGGGGGTAACTTTTACGCGCGATCTGGCTGCACTGCCCGCGGCGTCTTTGCTGCGGCCGCTCCCTTCGCTCGTGCCGCTGTTCTTTCGATGGCCTGCCCTTCTCGCGCCCTTGGGCTCCCACGGGTGGCTCTTGCCGCTGCGGCTGCTACTGATGACCACTTTTCTTTTTGTTGCGGCGCCAACATTTTTTCTTTGTAACTGTAAAAAATAAATAATAAAATGTACAAATAAAATACACTACTCACACAAATTAAGGGATGTTTAAAAAAATCCAAATTTTTGGCAGATTTTCAACAAGGGATAACTCGGAGAAAAATGGTCGTACAGAAAATAAAAAAAGGAAATTATAGTTTCAAGTATCTAGGTTTCAGATCTGGACTGTAAAATTTGTTAGCATAGGCGGTTTTCTTGTAATCATCCGAAAAACAACGAAATTTTTGTTCGTCTTTAAAATGGTCAGTCGACTTAAAAGAATTTTTTTTATCATACGACTACAAAAGTCTTTTAGAAAATTTAATCAGCTTTAATTTCACCTTTTAACGAGCTCCGTACGATGATTTGACGCGGAGTAATCGTCGATCGAAGCAAAAAAGTCCATTTTAACTATGACAATCAATTACTCGAGAACTAATGATCGTACAGAAAATAAAAGTAGGGTTTTGGAAACTACAAAACATTCTCTATGACATGCAATTAGGGCTGTTGATAAAACATTTTCTTTCGGAGTGATGATATTGACTGAAAAAAGTAGAAAATTTGCCAATTTAAGGATATTAGGAAAATTTGGTATAACTTTGGATATAATGCATGAACGAAGGATATTGTGGGTAATGTTTTAACCTCGAAGTGTCCCCAACAAACCCTCAAAGTTGCAAAGCGCTGCGATTTTTTTTTCTTAGTGCCCCGAATGATTGAATTTATCGTTTTGTCACGTCGCGACCAAATTCGCACAATCTATTTCTTTTTCTTGCTTTCTCTTATCTTTTTGAGCCCCGGCGAAGACGCAGGGCCGATGCGATTTCCCATGGAAATCGTGAACGACCACATACGCGCGATAGCGGCATTCTCATTTTTCGACGGATATTTATATTTTTCCTTAAGCTTAGACCTACATGGCGGAAATGTAGGCTATTTATAATAAGTAAACGTCTCACGTGCTTTCCCACGCGAGAGAAGTGCGAGAGTCTTAACCATATGAAGAACAAATACACTCTCACCAGAATGAAATCCTCGAATCAAGGAAACCACCCTGTCATAAAACACCACGTGCACTCGCGGGCCTTGGTCAACAAGCCCTATGTCGAGCAGTACGTTCTCGCCACCGACAAGGCCCCTTTTTCCGCCCGGTATTTTTCCGCGCTCCAGAAAAAGGAAATGCTGCTTCAATTCCCGGAAATAAGGCGATGAATATGACTCGCAGACTACGTCCTCCTCCCACTCTCTATTATCACTAAGGAAAAAGCATCACGAAAATCCACTCCTTCCCCCATTAACGAAACCTCTCCTATTTTCCACTTAGCGAAGAATTATCCTACAGAAAGTCAGTGTTCCATCAACACTCGTTGAAGTTAGTCTCCCAACAGTTTCCATCGCGATCGGACAAAGTCTCCAACATCTTCCATCAAATCTAGTTCAAAACGAAAAGATGTCTCCTGACAGTATCCGACAAGTCCAAACGTTAACTCTAAAAATTATTAAATCTCCGGTATAATTGTTATAAGTTCTGTCTATACTTTGTAAAGCGCGACCACATTAATATTGATACATTGAATTGCGTAAATACCCAATTAATTCGAAGACTCGACTCGCAATCAATAGTCGTGTATTAAAAGATCGTGTCTACGTGAAGAACACCAGCTCCGCTAAATCCGTAACCGAGCGTACACAACCGAGCGGGCCGGCCTACCTGCGAAGGCCCCATTCGACCCTCCGTATCTCCAACCATTGTACCCACGGCAGTGGATGTACTAGAGCGGTTCTGCTTCACGTTGGGGTGAGGGTCAGGAGGGGGGAGGGGCAATGGGGGGAGGGTCAAGGGGGAGGGTCAAGGGTGAGTCACGCAGGGGAGGGTCAGGGGGTCAGGGGTCGTCAAGGGGGTGGTGTACAGGGGGGGTCGCTGGGCGCGATGTCCGGGGGCGGGGGTCCAGGGGGGGAGGGGTCCAGAGGGCGATGTCGGGAGGGGAGGAGGGGTCGCTGGGCGCGAGTGACGTCACAGAGTGGCCTCTGTGGAGGGGGGCCATGTGGTCCGAGGGGCGTCTGGCAGGGAAGCCGCCGTCGATAAGTATTGTGTATGTGAAGGGCGGCGCCTTTCAAAGTCCAATATTTATGACCTGCAGCTGGTTCCATTCCAAAAGACAATGTCTATTGCATCCGCCTCGTCTCCAACCTCGCCGACAGACAAGTCCTGACAGGTTCCTTGGAAAAGCGTTTAGGGATCAAAGGATGTAACCGTCGATGGGCCACTTGAGCGTAGCTCTTGTCGAGGTCTCCATTCCGAAATATAACGTCAAGATGTTCGCATGTGCGCGTGTGTACGCGGAGCATCCGGCCAAGCACCCCCTGGACTTGACCAAAAACGAGCTCGAACAGGCTCCAAAGGTCATGCTCCTAAAATATTGGGGTAAATATATTGGCTTATTGTGGGATCGTTTGCCAGAACATCATCGGAATGACAGTGAAGTGATATCATATCTTCCATGCTTGGAGGACTATAATACACCACAGATGAAAGATCACATCGATGGCCACCCACCTCAACGTCGGGAGTGTAAAAAATGCTGTGAAAATTCTCCACGTATTGGGTTCTTCGAACGTGTTTGAACCTGTTTTTCGGGAGCGTGAAAAATGTCTGGGGAAAATTCTCCACGGTTCTTCGAACGTGTTCGAACCTGTTTTTCACGATTGGAAAAGAGGGGAGTGGCTTAAAAATTTGAGTGGGAGGCTTACGAGGCAGATTATATTTTTGTGGACCAAGTTTAGACTGCACTATTTCACTGCACCATCAACATCTAAAAGAACTTTGAAAGAGCGGGGAAAATGGATCTCTCGAGTATCAACAAAGTCGGCCGGATGGCGGAATTCCTCCCAACGAAGAAGCTGTCAGAACTCCCCGTTAAGTCGGAACGAGTAATCTCCGACATAAGGGCCGTACAAACCAAATTTGGGAAACGCTACAGCGCAGACATCGCGGATGAGTTCTCTGTCTTCTTACCGGTGCGACTTGTGAAGGCCTTCGACCAAGATCCGACAATGTTCGAGAGTATGCTACAAGTGGCACGCGATGGTCAGCTCTGCATACAGTATATTGGTGGAAAATACAACAGTGTCGAGTTCCGTCGTCGCTAAACATGGTGGACGGGAAGAAATCGTTGGAACACCATCGTCGAACGGCTATCCGCATCATCGGGAGTATGCTGCAACTGGTCATCTCAGTGGTTGGGAACTACAACAGCGTTCCATCGTCCCCGAGCGTGGAGACAAAATTGGGCACCACCGTTCGCATGGTTTTTTTTTCAAAGTGCTGACTATGTAAAAATGTATATGTTTAATCGAATTGTAAATGATGGATGTTTTCGTCGTAAAATAAAGAATACAAATGACATTTTCATCGAGATGTGTTTTATTCATTTAAAAAAATCCCTCTCTCGTGCTTCGTATACGCTCAACCAGCTTTTCACCGATTTTACATTCTCATGGGCGCAGTTCGTGTTGAAGGGATGATGGGGGCATTTGGAGTTAGTGATTTTGGGCAGCGATGGACAGTCCAGAGTCTCCAAGTCGATGACGTTTGTCGCGGGATCCATGAATCTTGATAGCCATGCGCATTTTTCGAATCCCTTCGCATAGATGGTGGGGGCTCCTTGCAGGATTTCTCGAATTGTCTTTTTAGCTGCCTCGTATGGTATGCCATTATGATCCCATCGAATTCCATGGAACTTGCGTTCCAACCACTTGTTTGTCATTTTGTACTTGGCCGGTAAAGAGTCCCATGCAAATGGTGCGTCGAAGGCGAGCGTCAGCGGTTCAGCATTCTTCTCGTGGAGTTTGACGATGGACATCTCCTTCAGGACAAATTCGTTGACGAGTCTCTTAAAGCCCTGCAGATCGACGATAAGCTCCATGTTGACTGAAGTGGATGTCCATTGGCATGATTTTATACAATTTTTTTAACTCCGCCACTGATTGGATTATACTCTTCGTGAGACGTTGCAGAGACTTCCGAAGACATTCATAAGACGTTCGAAGACATTCAAGAGACGTTCGAAAACATTCATAAGGCGTTTGAAGACATGAATGAGGGGTTCAAAGAGTTTCAAAAGACTTTCTACGACATCATGAGACGTTTGAAGGTATTCGTGAGGCCTTCAAGAGACTTTCGAAAGCTTTTAAAGACATTCATGAGAGGTTCGAAGACATTCAAGAGATCTTTGACAATATTCACAATACGTTTGAAGACATCGATGAGGGGTTCGACGAAGTTTTAGAGACTTTCAAAGACATTCACGAGGGGTTCGAAGACGTTCAAAAGAATTGCGACGACATTCATAATACGTTTGAAGACATTCATGAGGGGTTCGGAGACGCTTAAGAGAGACTTTCAAAGACATTCACGAGGGGTTCGGAGACGTTTAATAGACTTTCGACGACACTCATAATACGTTTTAAGACGTTCAAGAGACTTTCAAAGAGATTCGCGAGAGGTGCGAAGACGTTCAGAGACTTTCAAAGGCATTTACGAGGGTTTCGAAGACGTTCAAGAGACTTTCAGAGACATTCGCGAGAGGTGCGAAGACGTTCAGAGACTTTCGAAGACATGCAAGAGATCTTTGACAATATTCATAATACGTTTGAAGACATCGATGAGAGGTTCGACGACGTTTTAGAGACATTCGACGACATTCGTGATACGTTTAAAGACATTCATGAGAGGTTGCAAGACGCTTGAGAGACTTTCAAAGACACGAGGCGTTCGAAGACGTTTAAGAGAATTTCAACGACATTCATAATACGTTCCAAGACATTCATGAGGGGTTCGAAGACGTTCAAGAGAATTTCAACGACATTCATAATACGTTTGAAGACATGCATGAGGGGTTCGAAGACGTTTAAGAGAGAATTTCAAAGACATTCACGAGAGGTTCGGAGACGTTTAAAAGACTTTCGACGACACTCATAATACGTTTGAAGACGTTCAAGAGACTTTCAGAGACATTCGTGAGAGGTGCGGAGACGTTCAGAGGCTTTCGAAGACATTCAAGAGATCTTTGACAATATCCATAATACGTTTGAAGACATCGATGAGGGGTTCGACGACGATTTAGAGACTCAAAGACATTCACGAAGGGTTTGAAGACGTTCAAGAGACTTTCAACGACATTCGTGATACGTTTGAAGACATTCATGAGGGGTTCGAAGACCCTTAAGAGAGACTTTCAAAGACATTCACGGGGGGTTCGGAGACGTTTAAAAGACTTTCGACGATACTCATAATACGTTTGAAGACGTTCAAGAGAATTTCAACGACATTCATAATACGTTTCACGACATTCATGAGGGGTTCGAAGATGCTTGAGAGACTTTCAAAGACATTCACGAGGCGTTGGAAGACGTTCAAGAGAATTTCAACGACATTCATAATACGTTTGAAGACATTCATGAGGGGTTCGAAGACGCTTAAGAGAGACTTTCAAAGACATTCACGAGAGGTTCGGAGACGTTTAAAAGACTTTCGATGACACTCATAATACGTTTGAAGACGTTCAAGAGACTTTCGAATACGTTCAAGAGACATTCAGAGACTCCCTTACGAGGGTTTCGAAGACGTTCAAGAGACTTTCAGAGACTTTCGCGAGAGGTGCGAAGACGTTCAGAGACTTTCGAAGACATGCAAGAGATCTTTGACAATATTCATAATACGTTTGAAGACATCGATGAGAGGTTCGACGACATTCGTGAGATTTTCGTGAGAGGTGCGGAGACGTTCAGAGGATTTCGAAGACATTCAAGAGATCTTTGACAATATTCATAATACGTTTGAAGCAGGGGTACGAAATTTGTAATGAAAAAGTAATGCATTATTCATTACTTCTTTAAAAAGTAATGGAAAAATATTTCATTACCCATTACATTTCATTAAGTAATGTAAAAAAATTCCATTACCCATTACATTATATTTTGTAATGTAAAAAATTTCCGTTACTCATTACATCTGGTTTTGTAATGTAAAAAATTTCCATTACTCATTACATTATATTTTGTATTGTAAAAAATTCCATTACTCATTACATTACATTTTGTAATGTGAAATATTTTTATTACAAAATGCAATGTAATATGTTATGACAAAAAAATTCATTACACATTACCTTGTAATGGGCAATGGACATTTTTACATTACAAAGTCCAATGTAATGAGTAATGAATTTTTTTTACAATACAAAATATAATGTAATGAGTAATGGAATTTGTTTAAATTACAAAATCCAATGTAATGAATAACTGAAATTGTTTACATTACAAAGTGTAATGGATGGATGGATGGATGGATGGATGGATGGATTGATGGATGGATGGATGGATGGATGGATGGTTGGTTGGATGGATGGATGGATGGATGGATGGATGGATGGATGGATGGATGGATGGATGGATGGATGGATGGATGGATGGATGGATGGATGGATGGATGGATGGATGGATGGATGGATGGATGGATGGATGGATGGATGGATGGATGGATGGATGGATGGATGGATGGATGGATGGATGGATGGATGGATGGATGGATGGATGGATGGATGGATGGATGGATGGATGGATGGATGGATGGATGGATGGATGGATGGATGGATGGATGGATGGATGGATGGATGGATGGATGGATGGATGGATGGATGGATGGATGGATGGATGGATGGATGGATGGATGGATGGATGGATGGATGGATGGATGGATGGATGGATGGATGGATGGATGGATGGATGGATGGATGGATGGATGGATGGATGGATGGATGGATGGATGGATGGATGGATGGATGGATGGATGGATGGATGGATGGATGGATGGATGGATGGATGGATGGATGGATGGATGGATGGATGGATGGATGGATGGATGGATGGATGGATGGATGGATGGATGGATGGATGGATGGATGGATGGATGGATGGATGGATGGATGGATGGATGGATGGATGGATGGATGGATGGATGGATGGATGGATGGATGGATGGATGGATGGATGGATGGATGGATGGATGGATGGATGGATGGATGGATGGATGGATGGATGGATGGATGGATGGATGGATGGATGGATGGATGGATGGATGGATGGATGGATGGATGGATGGATGGATGGATGGATGGATGGATGGATGGATGGATGGATGGATGGATGGATGGATGGATGGATGGATGGATGGATGGATGGATGGATGGATGGATGGATGGATGGATGGATGGATGGATGGATGGATGGATGGATGGATGGATGGATGGATGGATGGATGGATGGATGGATGGATGGATGGATGGATGGATGGATGGATGGATGGATGGATGGATGGATGGATGGATGGATGGATGGATGGATGGATGGATGGATGGATGGATGGATGGATGGATGGATGGATGGATGGATGGATTGACGGACGGACGGACGGACGGACGGATGGACGGACGGATGGACGGATGGATGGATGGATGGATGGATAGGATGGATGGATGGATGGATGGATGGATGGATGGATGGATGGATGGATGGATGGATGAATGGATAGATAGGATGGATAGATGAATAGATGGATGGAAGGATGAATAGATGGATGGATGGATGGATGGATGGATGGAAGGATGAATAGATGGATGGATGGAAGGATGAATAGATGGATGGATGGATGGATGGATAGATGGATAGATGCATAGATAGATAGATGGAAGGATGGATGGATAGATGGATGAATGGATAGATAGATAGATAAATGAATGGATAGATTGATGGATGGATAGATAGATGAATGGATGGATCGATGGATCGATGGATAGATGGATAGATGAATGGATGGATCGATAGATGGATGGATGGATAGATGGATGTATGGATGGATAGATGATGTATGTATAGATGGTTGGATGAATCGATAGATAGGATGGGTAGATGAATAGATAGATGGATGGATGAATAGATGGATGGATGGATGGATGGATGGCTAGATGATGTATGTATAGATGGATGGATAGATGATGTATGTATAGATGGATGGGTGGATGGGTGTACTATATAGATGAATGGATGGATAAATGGACGGATGGATATATGGATGCAGAATCATTTGTACGTAACAAACACATCGATGAAAATGTTCATTTAATATTATAAAATATTGGTTTGGAAATAACCAAAAAGCAGATACACGTTTTTCTTGGACATCCTTGATATTTCGAGGAAAATAAGAGTTGCACCTCATTCTCTGACGAAAAGAGTACAACTTAAATTTTGCTTTCAATATAAAGCGTCTCCGAACAAAATGTGAAGCCGGAGTTTGTTTGGGTTCCAAACAAACCCAAACAATTCAAGCAAAACTCAAACATCATGAAAGTCTTCGGTGACTTTTGAGATAATACGACTTTCGACGACATCCATAAACCAAAGACTTTCATGACGTTTGAGTTTTGCTGGAATTGTTTGGGTTTGTTTGGAATTCGCCCAAACATTCATGTCAAAAAGGGATTCACCCTTGCGAATGTCTTTGAAAGTCTTTCCACCGTCTTCGAACCCCTCATGAATGTCTGAAAAAAGGATTATAAATGTCGTCGAATGTCTCTTGAACGTTTTGGGGCCCCTCGTGAATGTCTTTGAAAGTCTCTGAAACGCCGTTGAACCCCTCATCGATGTGTTCAAACGTATTATGAATATGGTCAAAGATCTCTTGAATGTCTTCGAAAGTCTCTCTGAAAGTCTTCGCACCTCTCGTGAATGTCTTTGAGAGTCTCTTAAGCGTCTTCAAACGTATTATGAATGTCGTCAAAAGTCTCTTGAATGTATTCAAACGTTTCTTGAATGTCTTCAAACCCCTCGTGAATGTCTTCGAAAGTCTCTTAAGCGTCGCCGAACCCCTCATGAATGTGTTCAAATGTATTATGAATGTCGTGGAAAGTCTTTAGAACATATTCGAAAGTATTTTGAACGTCTTCAAACCCCTCGTGAATGTCTGTAAAAGTCTCGCTTCGCACCTCACGTTTTCGAACCCCTCGTCAATGCCTTTAAAAGTCTCTCTTAAGCGTCTTCGAACTCCTCATGAATGTCTCCAAACGGATTATAAATGTTGTCTAAAGTATCTTGAACGTCTTCGAACCCCTCGTGAATGTCTTTGGAAGTCTCTCTTAAGCGTTTTCGAACCCCCTCATGAAATTCTTCAAACGTATCATGAATGTCGTCGAAAGTCTCTTGAACGTCTTCGAAACTCTCGTGAATGCCTTTGAAAGTCTCTCAAGCGTCCTCGACCCCTCATCGATGTCTTCAAACGTATTATGAATATTGACAAAGATCTCTTAAATGTCTTCGAAAGTCTCTAAACGTCTTCAAACCCCTCGTGAATGTCTCTGAAAGTCTCTAAAACGTCGTCGAACTGCTCCTCGATGTCTTCAAACGTATTATGAATATTGTCAAAGATCTCTTGAATGTCTTCGAAGGTCTCTGAACGTCTTCGCACCTCTCGTGAATGTCTTTGAAAGTCTCAAGCGTCTCGAACCCCTCATGAATGTCTTCAAACGTAATATGAGTGGCATCGAAAGTCTTTTGAATGTCTTCGAACCCCTCGTGAATATTTTTGAACGTCTCGCTTAAGCCTCTTCGAACTCCTCATGAATGTCTTCAACGTATCACGAATGTCGTCAAAAGTCTCTTGAACGGCTTCAAACCCTTCGTGAATGTCTTTGAGTCTCTAAAACGTCGTCGAACCCCTCATCGATGTCTTCAAATGTATTATGAAAATTGTCAAAGATCTCTTGAATGTCTTCGAAAGTCTCTGAACGTCTCCACACCACTCACGAATGTCTCTGAAAGTCTCTTGAACGTATTCGAACGTCTCTTGAACGTCTTCAAACGTATTATGAGTGTCGTCGAAAGTCTTTTAAACGTCTCCGAACCCTTCGTGAATTTCTTTGAAAGTCTATCTTAAGGGTCTTCGAACCCCTCATGAATGTCTTCAAGCGTATTATGAATGTCGTTGAAATTCTCTTGAACGTCTTCGAACGCATCGTGAATGTCTTTGAAAGTCTCTCAAGCGTCTTCGAACCACTCATGAATGTGTTGAAACGTGTTATGAATGTCGTTGAAATTCTATTGAACGTCTTCAATCGTATTATGAGTGTCGTTGAAAGTCTTTTAAACGTCTCCGAACCCCTCGTGAATATTTTTAAACGTCTCGCTTAAGCCTCTTCGAACTCCTCATGAATGTCTTCAACGTATCACGAATGTCGTCAAAAGTCTCTTGAACGGCTTCAAACCCTTCGTGAATGTCTTTGAGTCTCTAAAACGTCGTTGAACCCCTCATCGATGTCTTCAAATGTATTATGAAAATTGTCAAAGATCTCTTGAATGTCTTCGAAAGTCTCTGAACGTCTCCACACCACTCACGAATGTCTCTGAAAGTCTCTTGAACGTATTCGAACGTCTCTTGAACGTCTTCAAACGTATTATGAGTGTCGTCGAAAGTCTTTTAAACGTCTCCGAACCCTTCGTGAATTTCTTTGAAAGTCTATCTTAAGGGTCTTCGAACCCCTCATGAATGTCTTCAAGCGTATTATGAATGTCGTTGAAATTCTCTTGAACGTCTTCGAACGCATCGTGAATGTCTTTGAAAGTCTCTCAAGCGTCTTCGAACCACTCATGAATGTGTTGAAACGTGTTATGAATGTCGTTGAAATTCTATTGAACGTCTTCAATCGTATTATGAGTGTCGTTGAAAGTCTTTTAAACGTCTCCGAACCCCTCGTGAATGTCTTTGAAAGTCTCTCTTAAGGGTCTTCGAACCCCTCATGAATGTCTTCAAACGTATCAGAAATGTCGTTGAAAGTCTCTTGAACGTCTTCAAACCCTTCGTGAATATCTTTGAGTTTCTAAAACGTCGTCGAACCCCTCATCGATGTCTTCAAACGTATTGTGAATATTGTCAAAGATCTCTTGAATGTCTTCGAACCTCTCATGAATGTCTTTAAAAGCTTTCGAAAGTCTCTTGAAGGCCTCACGAAGACCTTCAAACGTCTCATGATGTCGTAGAAAGTCTTTTGAAACTCTTTGAACCTCTCATGCATGTCTTCAAACGCCTTATGAATGTTTTCGAACGTCTCTTGAATGTCTTCGAACGTCTTATGAATGTCTTCGGAAGTCTCTGCAACGTCTCACGAAGAGTATAATCCAATCAGTGGCGGAGTTAAAAAAATTGTATAAAATCATGCCAATGGACATCCACTTTAGTCAACATGGAGCTTATCGTCGATCTGCAGGGCTTTAAGAGACCCGTCAACGAATTCGTCCTGAAGGAGATGTCCATCGTCAAACTCCATGAGAAGAATGCTGAACCGCTGACGCTCGCCTTGGACGCACCATTTGCATGAGACTCTTTACCGGCCAAGTACAAAATGACAAACAAGTGGCTGGAACGCAATTTCCATGGAATTCGATGGGATCATAATGGCATACCATACGAGGCAGCTAAAAAGACAATTCGAGAAATCCTGCAAGGAGCCCCCACCATCTATGCGAAGGGATTCGAAAAATGCGCATGGCTATCAAGATTCATGGATCCCGCGACAAACGTCATCGACTTGGAGTCTCTGGACTGTCCATCGCTGCCCAAAATCACTAACTCCAAATGCCCCCATCATCCCTTCAACACGAACTGCGCCCATGAGAATGTAAAATCGGTGAAAAGCTGGTTGAGCGTATGCGAAGCACCAGAGAGGGATTTTTTTAAATGAATAAAACACTTCTCGATGAAAATGTCATTTGTATTCTTTATTTTACGACGAAAACATCCATCATTTACAATTCGATTAAACATATACATTTTTACATAGTCAGCACTTTGAAAAAAAACCATGCGAACGGTGGTGCCCAATTTTGTCTCCACGCTCGGGGACGATGGAACGCTGTTGTAGTTCCCAACCACTGAGATGACCAGTTGCAGCATACTCCCGATGATGCGGATAGCCGTTCGACGATGGTGTTCCAACGATTTCTTCCCGTCCACCATGTTTAGAGACGACGGAACTCGACACTGTTGTATTTTCCACCAATATGCTGCATGCAGAGCTGACCATCGCGTGCCACTTGTAGCATACTCTCGAACACTGTCGGATCTTGGTCGAAGGCCTTCACAAGTCGCGCCGGTAACAAGACAGAGAACTCATCCGCGATGTCTGCGATGTAGCGTTTCCCAAATTTGGTTTGTACGGCCCTTATGTCGGAGATTACTCGTTCCGACCTAACGGGGAGTTCTGACAGCTTCTTCGTTGGGAGGAATTCCGCCATCCGGCCGACTTTGTTGATACTCGAGAGATCCATTTTCCCCGCTCTTTCAAAGTTCTTTTAGATGTTGATGGTGCAGTGAAATAGTGCAGTCTAAGCTTGGTCCACAAAAATATAATCTGCCTCGTAAGCCTCCCACTCAAATTTTCAAGCCTCTCCCCTCTTTTCCAATCGTGAAAAACAGGTTCGAACACGTTCGGAGAACCGTGGAGAATTTTCCCCAGACGTTTTTCACGCTCCCGAAAAACAGGTTCAAACACGTTCGAAGAACCCAATACGTGGAGAATTTTCACAGCATTTTTTACACTCCCGACGTTGAGGTGGGGGGCCATCGATGTGATCTTTCATCTGCGGTGTATTATAGTGCTCCAAGCATGGAAGATATGATATCACTTCACTGTCATTCCGATGATGCTCTGGCAAACGATCCTACAATAAGCCAATATATTTACCCCAATGTTTTAGGAGCAAGACCTTTGGAACCTGTTCGAGCTCGTTTTTGGTCAAGTCCAGGGGGTGCTTGGCCGGATGCACCGCGTACACACGCGCACATGCGAACATCTTGACGTTATATTTCGGAATGGAGACCTCGACAAGAGCTGCGCTCAAGTGGTCCATCCACGGTCACAGCCTTTGATCCCTAAACGCTTTTCCAAGGAACCTGTCAGGATCTGTCTGTCGGCGAGCTTGGAGACGAGGCGGATGCAATAGACATTATCTTTTGGAATGGAAGCAGCTGCAGGTCATAAATATTGGACTTTGAAAGGCGCCGCCCTTCACATACACAACACTTATCGACGGCGGCTTCCCTGCCAGACGCCCTACGGACCACATGACCCCCCTCCACAGAGGCCACTCTGTGACGTCACTCGCGCCCAGAGACCCCTCCCCCCTCCCGACATCGCCCTCTGGACCCCTCCTCCCTGGACCCCTCCTCCCTGGACCCCCGCCCCCTGGACCCCCCCCTGTACACCGCCCCCATGACCCCCCTTAACCCCCCCCTTGACTGACCCCCTCCTGACCGCCCCCCTTGACCCCCTGACCCTCCCCCGCTTGACTCTCCCTTGACCCTCCCCCCCTTGATGCTCCCATTGACCCTCTCCCCAAAGTGAAGCAGAACCGCCCTAGTACATCTACTCACGGAGCATCGACAAATGTAAGCAAAATACTTCATGTACATTTCCTGTATTATTCATTTAATCGACTTAACCAGATTGGTTAATTCCAATAGACCCCGAATCGTTAGAATTTGGGTGTCCAATTATTCCTCAATCGGATAATCGCGTCATCCCATTTTTACCCAAGCACTACTCCTTTTTACCCTCATCCCGAGCTATTGCGCTAGGCGTAGGCTACAAAGAGGGAAACGTAAAAATATATGCCCACGTCCCCTCAGGACGTGACAGTTTCTGTCAGAAATCACGGTAACAAGCACATTTTCGATTTTTATTCATTTTTTCATCTTCAAAATGTTTTTTTCTCAGCAATAATGCGTAATTTATTCATTCAGAGACAACAATTACCAAGAATAAAAATCGAAAAAAAATTCAAATAAAAAAAAAATCAAATTTTTAGGGTAGTTTTGAAAAAAAAAACTGTTTTCTGTATTTGTTAAGAAAGTGTATTTCAACGACTGAAGCTGCAAAAAAATTAAAAGTTCAAGATTTGTGTGAAGAGAATCAGTCGACAGTAGGGGGGTATATCAACAACAAAGGTGGTTAGACTGGTAAAAAATAATCGACCAAATTATTTTTGACAAGAGGAGATTATCGTTAACACATGAAAAAGAATTGAAATTAAAATTTTAATATTTCAAAATAAAAATTTTAATATTTCAAAATAGAAAAAAATTTATTAAATTTTTTTTCAAAAAAAAAAAAAAAAAAAAAAAATTCAATTGTTTTTTCACGTATTAACGATGATCTCCTCTTGTCAAAAAAAATTTGGTCGATTTCTTTTTATCAGTCTAAACCATCTTTGTTGTTGATATACTACCTACTACTACCTACTGTCGACTGATTTTCTTTACACAAATCTCGAACTTTTAATTTTTTTGCAGCTTCAATGGTTGAAATACATTTTCTTAACAAACACAAAAACAGTTTTTTTCAAAACTATGCTAAAAAATTTCTTTTCTTTGATTTTGTTTTAACATTTTTTTGAAATTTCTTGGTAATTCATGTTTTGAAATGAATAAATTACGCATTATTGTTAAAAAAAACATTTTGAAGATGAATAAATAAATAAAAATCGAAAAATTGCTTGTTACGGTGATTTTTGACAGAAACGATAAATTTGAACCTTCGGGTCACTAAGAGAAAAAAAATCGCAGCGCTCTGCAAGTTTGAGGGTTTCTGGGGGACACTTCGAGGTTAAAACATTACCGACGATATCCTTCGTTCATGCATTATATCCAAAGTTATACCAAATTTTCCAAGTATCCTTAAATTGGCAAATTTTCAACTTTCTTTCAATCAACATCATCACTCCGAAAAAATGTTTTATCAACAGCCCCTCATTGCATGTCATAGAGAATGTTTTGTAGTTTCCAAAAACCGACTTTTATTTTCTGTACGATCGGTAGTTCTCGAGTAATTGATTGTCAAAGTTAAAATGGACTTTTTTGCTTTGATCGACGATAACTCAAATTAGAGCTGATTAAATTGTGTAAAAGACTTTATAGTCGTATGATTAAAAAAAAAATTTAAGTTGACAGACCATTTTAAAGCCGAGCAAAAATTTGGAAAAAACATTTCGTTGGTTTTCGGATGATTACAAGAAAACCACCTACGCTAAAAAATGTTGGCAGGCTGTCAACTCTGCACCGTGCAAGTCGCCCCTGTGTCAAGTCGCCCGTTCAACTTGCCGTCTGTTCAACTTGCCCCAGCGGGCAACTCTCCACAGACCCAAGTGGACACCGTAGCAGCCCGCCATTTCCCCGACGCTCGCGTATCCCCACTCTTCAGATTCGGGCCGGGCATTTTTTGCTACCGTGTGAACTCGCACGGTGTCTCAACTCGCCACGCGTAGTGTCCTCAACTTACATTTCCTAGCGGCTGTACTTTTTTTGAATCACCCATACCCGGGAACAAGAAATATACAAGCAAAATGTTTTTACATGTACCGACTACCCGCCCTGTTAGTTCTCTAGTTTATTGACTGATTTTGAATGGAAATTTCACGAGCGGCATTTTGTTATAGCTTTATTCTTTAATAATGCCACGAACTTATATGTAGTCTCCTAAAATTTTGATTCTTCCACACTTCGCGGAAAAAAGCGTCATTTTTGAGTACCTGAGAATAACGATAAGCAATACTAAGAGAACTGAAAACTCATATAATAATCGCGTGAAAGAAAAACTGGTGGCCTCGTACAGTTGGACAGATTTTCGTTGCCGTCGAGAGGAGGATTCTCGTTGCCGTTGAAGACGATGTTTAATTTTGATCTGAATTTCATTTCTTGTGGCTCTTGATTTGTTCTTAAAAATCATTGCGCACAGTCTACATTTTATAATCAACTTTTTAATCATCAAAAATATCGATGAAAAATTCATATGCATTGTGACGTTGCGTCACAATCGCTCAGGCTTCGACGCTGGCTCACGCAAAACCCCTTAATTCCCTTCCCCCTCACGCACTGCTATACCCCCTTCTTTTGCGCTTTTCCATTTTGTTTAGATTAAGCCGCGAAAATGTGTGGCCCCGCGAGGCCCGAAAAATAATGTACATTAAGGTAAGCCCGGCCATCGACGACGCGGGAGCCCTCCACACCATAATCGCCGCAGCAGCCCTCCCCTTCCCTCCCAGAATAGCCCTCCCGCTCCCCCGCTCGAGAAGATCTGTGAAAGGAGGCAGCAACCGTCCCTGGACCAGCCGCCCACGTCATTCCACCGCAGGGGATCCACCGCCCTCGCTCCTCTCCACATCGAGCTACAGTCCCCCCGCGGGGAGTCCACCATCCCGCGGAGGCGCCGAGCCACCAGCCGCCAGTCCCCGACAGTCTCCGCCACACCAAACGGCGCGAGGCTGCGGGAAAGCCGCCGTCCGAGTATTCAGAGCCTCGCCTGCCCGAGTCACGTACGAGAGAGAGAGAAAGAGTGCCGCCCGTCGCTGGAACGAGTCCTCAACCGGCACGCTGCTGCCATCCATCGTCACGCTGATGTCACCGATAGAGCGGAGCCCTATTTCCCCAAATCCCGAAATTCGATAATTACCGGCCCTACCTTACCCCGAAATCGACCCGCTATCGATTTACCCACGAAATAGATCCTCGCCCGCCCGGGAGGTGCTGCCCCCCCATCGAGACGCCAGCAACCCTCTTGGAAAAATTTCGAGGATGTGACGAGCACGCGAAGAAGGACAGTTAGCATCGAGCCAGTAGCGAGCGAACAACATTTTCGAGAATATTTGAGCTATTAGAGTTTCGTTTTTTTTGAGTTCTTTAGTCTTTAGCTGCGCCTCTAAAGTTTTATACCTCTTGGCGGTTCTTTCTTTATTGTTTCTTATCGACTTAATTTCTTTCCTTTTTCTTCTTTACTTTGCGTTTTCTCTTCTCTGCGCGAGAGAGAGTGTGTGAGCGCGAGAGAGAGAGGGAGGACGACCGGCCGTAATTTGGGATTAGCCGAGAGTCGATGCCGGTAAGTCCCTTGCCTTTTTTACGACGCCCGCCGCCAATTTTCTCGCATTCTCCCTTAACCTTTTCTATCGCGTCTCCCCACTTCCTTCAAGACGGGTGATATTAATTGCGAGCGTACCGAATAGCGCTTCCCCGTGCAGTGCGTGCTCCCGTACCCCTCCCCACCCCTTCCCCCCTTGGCCTAGCGAAGTCCTTCGCCCGCCGGCTCGTTGAGAACGATATCGCCGCGCGCGTGAGCGCCGAGCCGGCCGACGAGCGACCTTCGACTAGGTAAACAAAGCCTTGCTTCACCTACGAAACGAGGCCAGCAGCTATAAGGGCCGTTAAAATTTATCACAGAGTCCGAAATAATATTCCGGACTCTGGTGGAATTATTCGAGTCATCCCGTAACCCCCTCCCATTTTCCCGCGGACTAGCAAAGATCGAGAATCGCTCCCCGAGAGGAGCTGGCGCCCACCGAGCCGTAACCCCTTTGAGCTTGAGCTTTTTTTTCTCTTTCTTTTTTTTTAATTATATCTTTTATTTATTTTTTCTCTTTCTTCTTTCTCTTCTTTTTTTTTGCTCCCCGAAAGGAGCTGGCGCCCACCGAACCGTCGCGTCTTCGAGCTTGAGCGCTTTTCAAATTATTATTTTTTTGTATTCTCTTTTTTTTCTTTCTTCTTTTTCTTTCTTTCTTCCTTTTTTTTTCCGCGAGCTAGCCCCAAAGTGCGCGAGTCGATCCCCTTGCGATAGACCCCTGGACTGAGTGCCACCCTCGCGTGTACGAGCCCTCCCCCCCCCCCGTTCCATTGTTATTGCGTTCCCGTTGTTATTCTGTTAATTAAGTATTTTCACAAATTGTATTCCGACGCTTTAATTTTGCTTTATATTAAATATTTTTTTTTATTATATTTGATTGTTTTCTTTTGGGTTTTTTTTTGTATTTTTGAGCTCCCCTTTTTCCCCCGCTTCCCCTTTCCCTCCCCTTAGGTGGCAGTGTAGCCAGCCAGGGACGTCATAGCATTTACAAGAAATTAATATCATGAAAAGATTCCTTTCATTACAGATTGAAACGTCCACATTATTAGTATCCATGGTGTTCATATACTTAATGCCAAAGAACAGTGCATGTCGGCTATATTTATTATTCATTAATGTGTAACATATCGTCTACTATGTATGAAAAAATTGAATCATCGTATAACATGAATACGCTGTGTTGAAAAGCGCAGAATCATTAAGGCAGGATTCTACTTTGAAACCATGAAAAATCGCTATTTTCGTGAATTTTTTCTGAAAATACTATGAAAGATATCGATATGGGGTTTAAACTGTTCAATAAATACACTCTTTAAGTACATAAAAAAAAAATTTAAATGTATTTTATTCATTTTTTGTACACGTAAAATATGTTTAAAGCCAACGCCTCGAAAAGCAGGCACCGTTGCCGTGGTCGTGAAATCTTCCCGACGGATGGTCTGAAACAAAAAAATCAAATAGTTTCATGTTCAGTATCTCTTCAGGAACCGACCTAACTAGAATATTTTATATACGTGCAAAATTAACAAAATGGCGGCTAAAATACGAAAAAAAATGCGTTTTTTGGGTCTTTTTTGCAATAAAAAAATAGTTCTAATCAAAATTTTAAGTTGATTGTAGTTAGGTCGGTTGGTACACACATATAGAATATGTGTTCCAAATTTCATAAGGATCGGTTCAGTACTTTTTGAGTTATCACGACGACGGTACTTGAAAATGTCGTTTCGAGAAAAACGCGTTTAAAGTTTTGGTAAGTCCGAGCCGCGCGCCCAGCGGGTCACAATGGCGCGCTCAGGTAGGTGCGTTCGAAAGGGGAAAAAGGATAGTTACACTGCTTGGAACTTTATAAAATTTTGTACATATTTACTTTCGAAAAATGTAAAAGAAAAAAAAAATTTTTTTTCAAAGTTTCAAAGTAGAATCCTGCCTTAAGGGGGGGGGTAAGAATAATTTGCTATAAAAAAAGCATATTTTCGATATTTTTTGTTGACGACACTGTTTATATATATTTATTTATATAATTAGTATAAAATAAAAGGACATTTGAAGAGTATTCTGTGAAATTTTCGTTAATAATTGTGCAGACATGAGCCAGTGACGGCAAATCTTCTCAGACGCCACAAAAAAAAAAGTTACATTGCGGTGAACTGCATAACTCACCACTGGATCATCCGAAAAAAAATTCAAGAAGATTGTATTAGTTCATAAGTTTCTTGAGGTAACGCTGTCGAGTTTTTATTTTTATTTTTTTTGTTTTCAATTTTTAGTCACACCTAGAAGACAAAATAGCGAATTAAAATGATGAAAACAAAAATTCGACAGCGTTACCTCAAGAAACTTATTAACTAATACAATCTTCTTGGATTTTTTTTTCTCGGATGATCCAATGATGAGTTACGCAGTTCACTGCAATTTTTTGGAGGTGTCGTCAAAGATGTGCTGTCAATGGCTCATTTCCGCATAATTGTTAATGATAATTTTACAGAATAGTCTTCAAATGTCGTTTTATTATATGCTTCTTACACGAATAAATATATATCAACTGTGTCGTAAAAAAAATTATCCTAAATATGCTTTTTTTCGTAGCGAAATAACCTTAACCCCCCCCCCCCCCCCCCCCAACACGTCGGGCCACCCTGGCCACTCGAAAAATGGGTATTATTTTTTAAAAGTCATAAACTCAACAGTATAAAACCATATATGTTAATTTTTTAACCTAAGGTAAGAAACAGCTTTGAAAATGCCTCAAATAAATTTTATTCTAAAGTATTATAAGACGAATATTATTAAAAGATGAATTTCCTTTCCAGGCAAACAACGGTAAAGCATCTTCGTTGACAGAATCATGAAAAAAGAAGTTTTGTTTTCATGTTGCCAAGTAACGAAGTAACTTGGCTCGGATCAGTACAGTAAATACTGAAGCGAAGGAACGTATTTATAAATGAAAGGATCAATGTCGAATTTTTGTCAATACTTGTGGTTTTATTTATTTAACTCTTTAAAATAATGCGCAGCCGTTTCAGATTTTTTTTATGCTACGATTCACATCCTACATATAGGATAAAATAAATATATAGAACTAAATAAAATTATAGAACATCTTGCGAAAGATTAAGGTTTAAAAAAAATGTTCCTTGTTTTATTTATTTACTATAATCCACTTGGGGTACAATAACGAATGCGTTTTCATATAATCTTTAGGCACCTTATTAGATTATATAATTTTTTCAAAATGATCGGTTTGGTACGTCAGAGTGAAAAAAAGAAACACACTTTATTGATATATTTTCGTTATATATCTATATAACTAAAATATATCAATAAAGTGTGTTTCTTTTTTGTTCACTGTGGCGTACCAAACCGATCATTGAGTCACATATCAGACTTTATTGATATATTTAATTATATATCTATATAACTTAAATATATCAATAAAGTGTGTTTCTTTTTTTTCACTGTGGTGTACGAAACTCGTTATTGTACCGTCGAAACAAATTCGTTATTGTACCTCAAGTGGGGAAAAATCTCGTTATTGTAGCCCAAGTGGATTATAGTAAACAATGATAAAACAAAAAACATTACTTTTTTTCAAATCTTAATCTTTCGCAAGATGTTTTATAATTTTATTTCGTAATACGTTTGATTGAAACATGTAGCAAAAAAAATCAAATCAATCCACTGAACCGTTTCCGGAATTTTTATAATTAGAAAAAATTCATTTTTCTAAAACCATTGCGTTGACGGGGATGAAAGGCCATAGCCGGATAAGTAAAGAAAAATTGCCCTCGCATTTATTCCAGCGAAATTTGGAGTATATTCTGAGGTATGAAAAAATCAAATTTTCTGAAAATGTCATGTTTTATTATATACATCTTGCACAAATAAATGTATATCAACTATGTCGAAAAAAAAATTATCCTAAATATGCTTTTTTTCGTAGCGAAATAACCTTACCTCTCCCCGCTTCCCCCGTATCACGTCTGGCCGCCCTGGCCACTCGGAAAATGGGTATTATTTTTTTAAAGTCATAAACTCAACAGTATAAAATAATATGTGTTAATTTTTTACCTAAGGTAAGAGACAGCTTTGAAAATGCCTCAAATAAATTTTATTTTTAAGTATTATAGGACGAATATTATTATAAGATGAATTTCCGTTCCAGGCAAACAACGAAAAAGCATCTTCGTTGACAGAATCATGAAAAAAACGGTTTTTTTTCATGTTGCCAAGTTACGAAGTAACTTGGCTCGGATCAGTACAGTAAATACTGAAGCGAAGGAACGGATTTATAAATAAAAGGATCATTGTCGAATTTTTGTCAATACTTGTGGTTTTGTTTATTTAACTCTTTAAAAGAGTAGATAAGCTATGCTGGTTCCCCCTCATGTAGGAATCTACTTTACCGACGGTCGGTAAGATAGATTCCAGCAAGTCCCCAGGAATTTACCGACGGCAGATTCTGACCCAAACATGGTACCTGTGGGAATCTACCTTACCGACGGTAAATTCTGACCCAAACATGGTTCATGTGGGAATCTACCTTACCGACATACCGACAGGAAATCGGCGGGAAATACAAAAGACCGGGGGAGGGGGGGGGGATATCTTTTGGCGGGAAATTCAAAAGACCTTTCGGCGGTTGATTCAAAGCGCGGATACTTTTCAGCGGGAAGTTCGAGAAAAACGACGCTCTTGGCGGGGGGGGAAATTAAAAAAACCGCGCGCGGAGACCTTTTGGCGGGAAATTCAAAAGAGGGGGGAGACCTTTTTCGGCGGGAAATTCAAAAGGGGGGACACCTTTCGGCGGTTGATTCAAAGCGCGCGGATACTTTTCAGCGGGAAGTTCGAAAAAAAACCTCTTGGCGGGAAATTCAAAAGTGGGGGCCTTTTTCGGCGGGAAATTCAAAAGCGGAGACCTTTCGGCGGGAAATTCAAAGCGCGTAGACCTTTCGACGGTTGATTCAAAACGCGCGCGGATACTTTTCAGCGGGAAGTTCGAGAAAAAAACCGCTTGGCGGGAAATCGAAAGACCGCGCGCGCGCGCGCGAAAGTTTCAAAAGCGGAGACCTTTCGGCGCGGGAAATTCAAACGGGGAGACCTTTCGGCGCGGGAAATTCAAAACGGGGGGAGACCTTTCGGCGCGGGAAATTCAAACGCGCGCGGTCCGTGATACCGGCGATCGGGATACCGGCGATCGGGATACCGGCGATCAGGATACTTGACAATCGGGATTGCTGTGACACTCACGCTTGAGATGTTTATTAAGAATTCGAGATACATTGTTTACATTGTCTTTTGAGTGGCAAAATTTTGTCCGCGTGTTCGCGGCATCGTTGACACTCGCCGACTTCGGGGTCATTTTTGAGGAATTCGGGTAATTTGTCCCAGGCGAGATCGACGCTGTGTGCAGCGAAGGTGACGATGAATTCCTTGGGTAGATGGGCGATGTCGATGGGTTCCATGGCAGAGAGGGATCCAACTTGATGAAACAGTTTGAGCGATCGTCCGACGGAAGGGAGGCTCTCTCGAAGAAACTTCCTCAACAGCAGGACATTTCGAAGTGCGCAATTGGGTGAATCGTGGTAAGGGCAGAATGCCGCCACTTTGTTGGCTCTCCTCAGCGAGGGACACGCCACGACGTCTCGTGCATCGAATCCGAAACGTTCGAGCCACTGCTGCTTCTGCTGTCCCTTCACGTAGATGGCGCTGGCGTTGTGCAGAACCGATCGGAGCACGTTCTCCACCTCGCAGTAGGGTACTTCTCCCGTGCTCCAGTCGAGATGATGGTAGTTGCGTTCGAGCCAGGAATTTATGCTTTTGTACCTGGCCGGAAGATCGTACCATGGGATCGGTGGTTTGAAGAGGAAAATCAGCGGCTGCACGTCCGCATTGAGCGGAGTCACTGCCAGTTCCTTGAGTACAAACTCGTCCTGCTGGAAGCCCTGTGTATCCACCACGTACTCCATTGCGATTAATGGCGACGATGAACGCTTGACTCGAGCCGCATTTATAGGCGGATTCTTCATCCCCTCCACTTTAGAGGCGTTTCCTCACATCCCCACTTATGGGATTGTAGTCTACGATGCGATCGTGCAAGATCAGGCAGTAGGCTGTAGTTCCCGCGGGAAAATTGGATTGAGCCTCTAGTTCGATACGAACGTCAACCGGTGCCTGCTTGAGGGCGTCGTTCTGTCTCGAGCAGTCAATCACAATGAGTGGAGCATGCGCGATGAAGTCTGTCTTTGTCAGCATGGGTTCTGCCTCCTTGGCGTAGTACGCAGTCTGGAAGCTGGCGTACATCTCGTACAACTGAGCGTACTGGTTGCGCGACACGTCAAGATTGAGGTTACCGTAAGGGTAGCACTGCGAATTGAGGAACAGTTTCACATTGGTTATTGCGCAGTGATCGAAGCGGCTAGCGTTTGCCGTTCGAACGCCTCGTCGATTCGTTTGCAGCGCGAGAATGACGAAGCGCGGTTTTTCCAGCTGATTCGACGTCTTGACCGTCCAAACGTGTTTCGTCGTGATTGGGAGCATGGGGTATTCGTACAACTCCCACATGCGAAACGACATAGTGATGTCCTTCTCAATGTGACTGAGCAGACGTATCTTGTGCTTAGTTGACAGCATCACGTAAGGCATCAGCCACTCTATTTTAGCGATCTCAATCTTGAATTCCTCGGTGGCGCCATTCTCGAGGGCTGTTTGAATAACTGCATTCGTGTCGTTCCTCGATCGCGTGAGAATCAGCTCGTGCTTCGTGTTGATGACGATCTTGCGATAGTCCTCGGCGAAGCCGAGAATCATGGCGAGCGGTATGCACACGTCGAAGTATCCCCTGTCGTCCGTCAGTTGCTTCGGCTCTTCGAACCAGCCAGAGTTTTCAACGCTGAACATCTGACCGGGGCTCAGTGATGCGTAGCCCTTCATGAGACTCGTCAGACCAACGTTCTTGCTTCTGTCCACCTCTATGGCATTGATCTCGTAGCGAATTTCCTCAAACAGATGCAAGATGGCGTTGTTAACGAACTGTGTCGCCGTGACGGCGTTTCCGTTCGTTCTGCTGAGTCTACCGCAGACGTGTAGGGAGCTTCGCGCCGGCAGAACGCACAGGTCCTGATGCTTAATGGATATGCGAATCTCATCGCTGTTGGCGAAACTCGATGAAGTATAGGGTTGATGCGCGTGAATCTCGTAATGCGTTACGGACTCGTCGAAAACGACGGGCGAGTGCACGTTCAATGCCTCTTCCATTCCAGCAGCAAAATATCAGGCAAGTTACTCTCTTCCACCACCAACGACAACTTTGAGTCCGAGGCTTCTCAGGAACTGAATGTTCCGACGTGTTAGCGTTTTCGACACTCGTCGACGACTGATGCTCGGGCGACATGGTAACGCGCTTTTATAGCCGACCTTGTTGTATACGATACCCATGTCTACTTGGCTTCCTTGATGTGCAGTCTGATAGTGATGATTTCACCGCGAAAATTCACCAGTTCTCCGTCCTGATCGACTATGCGCAATTGCACGTGGTCAATGACTTTGACGGTGATCGGCAGGTAAATGACTTGCGAGGGAACTTCGATGATCTTATATCCTGGCGGTACTGCCGGGAAGAATTCATGGATCGTGTGCTCTCTGTGCTCGTTGATGTACGCCCCGGACGTGATGTTGCACTCGACTCGCAGCGCGTTGACTCTGAGAATACCTACCGGCAAGTCCGAGCTGTGAGTTGTATCGGGTGACAGCTCGCGCGCAGCGAAACCCAACAGGTTAGCGATGGAGTCTGCCGGTCGAAAATCCACGCTTCGGTTGCACTTGAGCAAGCTACGCAGCGTGTTGTTGTTGGGCTTGAGGTTGAGGGAGATGCCTTTTCGCCCAAGCACATCCTGCAAGTACTTCTCGATATCTTCGATCTCGTAACTTCCCGTCGGCAACGCAATCACCTCACCACCCGCGTAGAACTTGTTTTTACTGGTATCAATGTTGGGTACGGAGTTGAACGAGAGGAATTCCACTAGTCCGAGAACGTAGTTCTTGCTGGGTGAGAGTTCGATCGGCGGAAAGTACTGCGCCTCCAGTAGAGACGAGCGTCCCGACAGGCTGAGAGTCAATGACTCTTCCATGCTGATGCGTGACTGACTCCGCGTAAACTGTCACAACTGCTTATATAAGAATTTCAGACAAAGATGGCCGCACTCGTACGTGTCGAAATCCTGATATCTCGCGTGCTTGTACTTGACCTCGGCGACTCCGAGGTACTTCAGGAGTTCTCGAGGTGGTGGTAGATCGCCGAAACTGTCAAAGTAGACGACGTTGTTGCCGTGCTTTCGATAGGCCACCCAGTGCGTGCCCGGACGGAATTCGTTGGCTTGCGCAGCAAAATGTACAGCGTCCGAGTCGAGGGCCGTGATCGTGTGAAGCGGGCGTGAAGAGGGCGGTGGTCGAGGCGAGCATCACCTTCGACGACTTTGTGCACTGCCTGCGGGAGAAATTGACGCAGGCAGCAGTGCGTGATCAGATCGCGCTTGCACAAAGTGTTCACCGAGAGGCAAATGAAGGTGGCGCTCACGACGACAAACGTATCCTCCTCCCCGACACCACGGATACGTTGCCGTGAGGGCACTTCAGAGCCCCACCGCGCGCAGTGGAGGGGATAGCGAGTATATGAGCGTCGCGCTTGCGGCCGTTTGCCTCATCAGCACGATGGACGGCATCGAGAAGCTCAACAAAATCGCTCTGCTCGAGGATTTCCTGCCCACGAAGAAACTGGCAGCGCTGAGTATAAACAGCGTCTACCGTGTCACCGACCTGAGATAATTTACAACGAAATACGGCCTGAGAACCGTAGCCACCCTCGACGACGAGTGCCAAGTCTTTCTGCCTAAACGCATCGCGGACGCGTTCGTGAAGGATCCGAAGATGTACGAGCACGTGGTGCAAACAGCCACGGACGGGAATTGCTCCTGAAGTATTTGGGCGGTAGCGAGGCTAAGATGAATCAAATAGAATTCAGCATCGATCATAAATAACGGGAAATGTTTTTTATTGCAATAAATGTTCAAACCCATTTACAAATCGGTCTTGTTTATCCAGCTATTGTGCGAACTATCGAATCCCAGCCACTTGACGTAGACTCTGTCGCCACGTTTCCTCAACACTTTTTCCACGAGATACATGTCGGGGTACTTGACTCTCAGAAGCTCCTCCTCGTAGAAACCACCGGCAATGGGCTTGTCTCGGTAGTCCTTCAGTCTGTATGTCACCGGAACGGTCGACTCCATCACTCGACTCACCGTGAAAATTTCCGTCGTCCAGTTGGGCGTGTAGCCTTTCTCGAAAACGTGCTTATTCTTGCTGACTCGCACCTTGTCGCCGATTCGGAACTTGGGCGCTTTGCGCTTTTGACAATCACGCGGCTGCAGCAACACAGTTTCGGCGTCGGCCACCTCGTTCGGCTTCATTCCGATAGTGCGATGTTTGCTGCTGTTGTATGTAGCTACGAGATCGGGCAAAATGTCGAGCCACTTGTAGGAACCGCGCAGACTGAACTGCAGCCACATCTTGTTCTTGAGTGTGCGATTGAACCGCTCGACGATGGATGCCTTGAGGTTGCTGTACGTCGAGTAGTGATTGATGCGATATCGACTCATGAGGCTCCTGAAGGACGCGTTGTAGAATTCTCTGCCTCGGTCAGTCTGCAGATTCCTCGGTACTCGACCCTGTCGTAGCACGAGTTCCATGGCCGCAGTGACGTCGTTGCCGGTCTTCCGCTTCACGGGAACGGCCCAGGCAAACTTGGACAGCACGTCGATGATTGTGAGCAGATACCTGACACCCCGGTTTTCCCGAGCGTACGGTTGCATCTCCACGAGGTCGGCCTGCCACGTCTCATCCAGTCCTCGCACGTCAAACTTGCGTCGTGGATAATTGCGTCGTGCGGGTTTATGCAGCTCTTCCACCAATCTCCGATGCTCCATGCCGCGTGTCCAACGTTTTGATGGCCTCGGAGTTGCGCGTGGCCAACTCCAGAGTCGTTTCAACGTTTACCTCGATAATTCTCAGCCTGTCGTTCACTTGATTCTGCAGAATATGTATGTTCAGTTGCAGATCGTCAAAATCCTCTCTCAGCCGAGTTGTGATGTGAAACAATTCGCTCAGAGTGCTTTGAACAAGACGTCTCGCGAGACTCAGGTTGACCCCGTCGCGAGGTTCACTCGCGTCGGCAACGTTGCACAATCTTTTGCCCTCTACGTCGTACTGTCCGTCGGTGGTGAGCTTGAATCCGAATCCGGGAGGACCTCGCGTACCGCTCTCAGTTCGTCCTAGCTGACGTCCGAACACGTCGATGCTCATTGTTCAAGTGTGGTTGCAGCGCCCCTTGTGCCCCGCTTATATGACAATACCGGCCTCACGCAGCTCCTCGATGATCGAGATGATCTCGTTGATGTGACTCGAATTGCCGGCCGATCGCTCAGCCATCAGCAGACGCAGTCGATCAACGAGCTCATTCGGGTCGTCCCAGTACACGTAGTCCATTCGCGTGTTCCTTCGCGCGGCCTTGTACCGAGGCAATATACCACTACCGGTGGATGTACCACCACCGACCAAGGGCGCCACCCAGTCCCTGTACTTGCGGTTTCTTTGCCTGTGAATGACCTCGTCCGACCTGTAGTGTTTCTTGTGTGCGTTCGTCGTTTGCAGGATTTTCCCATAGACATTCTTGTCTTCCGCGCTCACGAGATGCGCACTGGGTTCCTTCCTGAAGAGCAGTTCGAGCAAGCCGACGCTCGATCGATACTTCCTGTCACCCACAATCACGTCGTCGTTCACGAAACGTATGGGTGAGTCGCCGATCATCATGCTACCGTCTGGCAACTTTCGAACCCCATAGGTCACATCGAGATACTTTTTCCGATTCGTGTTGAGCATGTGAAGATATTTGTCGAGCGCAGGCACTTCCGGCATGTCATAATATTCGTCGGGACTCTGCTGCTGCACGTATTCGTCGGGGCTCGTTTTTTGCTGCACGTATTCGTCGGGTGTCATTTTCGGCCACTCTTCCTCCGCGTCGTACGCAGTTTTGAAGGAGCTTTCCATCTCATCATCGCCACGAGACACCTCCTCCTTCTTAGGCAACGTGTGGCTGGCGTTCACAAGGCGTTCGAGAGGTTTGACGATTGGTTTGAAAGTTTCGTCCAGAGCTTTCTCCATCGTTTGCTTGTCCGCCCTGAGAAGCATGTACTTGCGCTTAATCGCATCCCTCATTTTCTCCATCTGGCTGAGCGTCTGTTTCTCGCGACGGAACTCAGCCGTCACACTGTCGCTTCGACCATCCATAATGCACTGCGGGGATCACGTCGCGCACGATATATTTATGGCAAAGCTGTCGAAGCCCTTTCTGTACCTGCCACAGTCGAGTCCACTGCCACGGTTGATTACGAGAAATCCGTGACTGGAGTCGTTCCAGCAGGTCGAGCACAAGTCTCTGAACTGCACGTACGGCATGTCCGTGTTCACGTGATCGTCATAGATGTGTCGGAGGTTCATCCCGTCCTGTCGAAAGACGACCAACAGATTAACGTTGTCACGCACCAGGTGCTTGGGGATTTGAGCGTACGATTGACACAGGTAGAAGCAATCGATGTTCTTGTGTCGACCCATGCAGTAGAAGGCTCTGACGTTGTCCTGTTTCTCGCAGGCTATATCGTCGAATACGATGATGGAATTGGGACGAGCGTCCGCGGGTGATACGACCTGATCGTGTTCGCTGAATGCAAAGTATCCGATACCCTCGAGCGGTGCGAGCACTTTCTCGAGCAGTTTGTACTTTGGCTGATTCAGTGACTTCGAGTACACGTAGACGTTTTCGAATCGCAAACCATTGGGATGCGTGATGAGGGCTAGCAACGCGTTGGTCTTGCCGCAGTTTGACGGACCGCAGAAGACTGCGCGAATACTGGCAGGCAGCAGATCGCCGTGTCGCGTGCCCTGCTTTCCGCCCTCAACGAGCGCATCGAAATTCATCACCGGTAGCTTGTGCACTTGCTCTCGGAAATCCATGACTGAGCCGTCAAGGTATAAATAGCCCGCTTATATACCCCTCGACTTCATTCGCTGACTGATCGCGTAGTGATGCACACAGGTCGAGGTGTCCTGAACAAGCTCATCAACAGGCTTCCAATCGAGTTGCACGTACCGGGCTATCAGTACTGCGGGCCAGGCACGAAGCTAGCGGAACGCGTCGCTCGCGGTGATCCCGGTGTAAATCCTCTGGACGCAGCCTGCAAGGAGCACGATATCGCGTACTCGCAAAACCGTGAGGACGTCGCGGCGCGCAATTCGGCCGACCGAGTTTTGGCAGATAGGGCCTGGCAGCGGGTGTTTGCAAGAGACGCCGCTATTGACGAGAAGCTTGCCGCTTACGTCGTGGCAAACACCATGAAAGCCAAGTCGAAACTCGGTATGGGGCTGAAGAACAAGAGGCCCCTCATCGCGCTTGCCAAAATAGTGAGAGCCGCCTCGCGATCGACCGGAAGTAATTCTCGCGAAGTCATTCGATCGGCGCTCACGAAGGCTCGCCAAGCTGTGAAGCAAGCTGGCGGAAGGAAGAAGGTGTTGGTGCCACGCGTACTGCCCATCCCGGAGAAAGTGGGCGGAGTTTTGCCGTTCCTCATTCCCTTGTTTGCCGGCTTGAGTGCTACGGGAGCGCTGGTAGGTGGCGCTGCGGGTGTGGCAAAAGCTGTGAATACCGCTAAAGCCGCCGAGCGTCAATTGCAAGAGAATCGCCGACACAACGAGACGATGGAAGCTATCGCTCTCGGTAAGGGGCTCTACCTCAAGCCTCACAAAAAGGGATTTGGTATACACGTGGAGGCGAAAAAAAAAAGTTCAACTATCCCAAGCGTCCTCTAACGGACGCCGACCTGCTGAAATACGCGCAGGACGTTCCGCACTTTCGCGGTGTGTTCATGAGAAACGATTTGCCGATGAATGGACCGCATTATCGCGAATCGGCCATCGTAAATCTCGACGACAAGGAAGGACCGGGCACGCACTGGGTGGCCTATCGAAAGCACGGCAACAACGTCGTCTACTTTGACAGAATCCGCCTATAAATGCGGCTCGAGTCAAGCGTTCATCGTCATCATTAATCGCAATGGAGTACGTGGTGGATACACAGGGCTTCCAGCAGGACGAGTTTGTGCTCAAGGAACTGGCAGTGACTCCGCTCAATGCGGACGTGCAGCCGCTGATTTTCCTCTTCAAACCACCGATCCCATGGTACGATCTTCCGGCCAGGTACAAAAGCATAAATTCCTGGCTCGAACGCAACTACCATCATCTCGACTGGAGCACGGGAGAAGTACCCTACTGCGAGGTGGAGAACGTGCTCCGATCGGTTCTGCACAACGCCAGCGCCATCTACGTGAAGGGACAGCAGAAGCAGCAGTGGCTCGAACGTTTCGGATTCGATGCACGAGACGTCGTGGCGTGTCCCTCGCTGAGGAGAGCCAACAAAGTGGCGGCATTCTGCCCTTACCACGATTCACCCAATTGCGCACTTCGAAATGTCCTGCTGTTGAGGAAGTTTCTTCGAGAGAGCCTCCCTTCCGTCGGACGATCGCTCAAACTGTTTCATCAAGTTGGATCCCTCTCTGCCATGGAACCCATCGACATCGCCCATCTACCCAAGGAATTCATCGTCACCTTCGCTGCACACAGCGTCGATCTCGCCTGGGACAAATTACCCGAATTCCTCAAAAATGACCCCGAAGTCGGCGAGTGTCAACGATGCCGCGAACACGCGGACAAAATTTTGCCACTCAAAAGACAATGTAAACAATGTATCTCGAATTCTTAATAAACATCTCAAGCGTGAGTGTCACAGCAATCCCGATTGTCAAGTATCCTGATCGCCGGTATCCCGATCGCCGGTATCCCGATCGCCGGTATCACGGACCGCGCGCGTTTGAATTTCCCGCGCCGAAAGGTCTCCCCCCGTTTTGAATTTCCCGCGCCGAAAGGTCTCCCCGTTTGAATTTCCCGCGCCGAAAGGTCTCCGCTTTTGAAACTTTCGCGCGCGCGCGCGCGGTCTTTCGATTTCCCGCCAAGCGGTTTTTTTCTCGAACTTCCCGCTGAAAAGTATCCGCGCGCGCTTTGAATCAACCGTCGAAAGGTCTCCGCGCTTTGAATTTCCCGCCGAAAGGTCTCCGCTTTTGAATTTCCCGCCGAAAAAGGCCCCCACTTTTGAATTTCCCGCCAAGAGGTTTTTTTTCGAACTTCCCGCTGAAAAGTATCCGCGCGCTTTGAATCAACCGCCGAAAGGTGTCCCCTCTTTTGAATTTCCCGCCGAAAAAGGTCTCCCCCCTCTTTTGAATTTCCCGCCAAAAGGTCTCCGCGCGCGGTTTTTTCAATTCCCCCCCCCCCCCCCCGCCAAGAGCGTCGTTTTTCTCGAACTTCCCGCTGAAAAGTATCCGCGCTTTGAATCAACCGCCGAAAGGTCTTTTGAATTTCCCGCCAAAAGATATCCCCCCCCCCTCCCCCGGTCTTTTGAATTTCCCGCCAAAAGGTTTTTTGAATTTCCCGCCGATTTCCTGTCGGTATGTCGGTAAGGTAGATTCCCACATGAACCATGTTTGGGTCAGAATTTACCGTCGGTAAGGTAGATTCCCACAGGTACCATGTTTGGGTCAGAATCTGCCGTCGGTAAATTCCTGGGGACTTGCTGGAATCTACCTTACCGACCGTCGGTAAAGTAGATTCCTACATGAGGGGGAACCAGCATAGCTTATCTACTTAAAAGAATGCACAGCCGTTTCAGATTTGTTTTATGCTACGATTCACATCCTACATTAATAACTGTTCATATAAACATCTGTATAACTATTTACAGTTCTGTGACAAATGACAAATATTATATATTAGATTCCTTTTTATCACATCACATTATTTATCACATGTTGAATGCATTGTTTTCACATATTCGCAGTCATTCAAGTGTACATGTTTTTACAACTAATTAATATTATTAACGTTCCTGTACATATTGGTGCATTTATATTTAGATACATTTTTTTGGGTAAGTATTGCACAGTAATTTAACGCACTGTCCGGCGAGTAACAAAGGCCATAGCCGGGTAAGTAGGAAAAAATTGCTCTCCCATTTTTTCCAGCGAAATGGTTTTAGAAAAATGAATTTTTTTTTAAATATCAAAAAAATCTGGAAACGGTTCAGTGGATAGATTTGATTTTTTTGGTACTTGTTGCAATCAAACGTGTTACGGAATAAAATTATAGAACATCTTGCGAAAGATTAAGATTTGAAAAAAAAATCATGTTCCTTGTTTTATTATTTTTTACTATAATCCACTTGGGGTACAATAACGAAATTTTTCCCTACTTGAGGTACAATAACGAATTTGTTTTCACATAATCTTTGGGCACCTTATTAGATTATATAATTTTTTCTAAATGATCGGTTTCGTACACCACAGTGAAAAAAAGAAACACACTTTATTGATATATTTTAGTTATATAGATATATAACGAAAATATATCAATCAAGTGTGTTTCTTTTTTTTTCACTCTGGCGTACCAAACCGATCATTTTGAAAAAATTATATAACCTAATAAGGTGCCCAAAGATTATATGAAAACAAATTCGTTATTGTACCCCAAGTGGATGATAGTAAAAAAAATAAAACAAGGAACATTTTTTTTAAACCTTAATCTTTCGCAAGATGTTCTATAATTTTATTTAGTTCTATATATTTATTTTATCCTATATGTAGGATGTGAATCGTAGCATAAAAAAATCTGAAACGGCTGCGCATTATTTTAAAGAGTTAAATAAATAAAACCACAAGTATTGACAAAAATTCGAGAATGATCCTTTTATTTATAAATCCGTTCCTTCGCTTCAGTATTTACTGGACTGATCCGAGGCAAGTTATTTCGTTACTTGGCAACATGAAAAAAAAAACTTTTTTTTTCATGATTCTGTCAACGACCATGCTTTATCGTTGTTTGCCTGGCACGGAAATTCATCTTTGAATAATATTCGTCTTATAATACTTTAAAATAAGATTTATTTGAGGCATTTTCAAAGCTGTTTCTTACCTTAGGTTAAAAAATTAACATATATTGTTTTATACTGTTGAGTTTATGACTTTTAAAAAATAATACCCATTTTTCGAGTGGCCAGTGTGGCCCGACGTGTTAAGGGGGCGGGGGGTAACGTTATTTCGCTACGAAAAAAAGCATATTTAGGATAATTTTTTTTTACGACACATTTGATATATATTTATTTGTGTAAGAAGCATATAATAAAAGGACATTTGAAGACTATTCTGTAAAATTGTCATTAACAATTATGCGGAAATGAGCCATTGACAGCACATCTTTGCAGACACCTCCAAAAAATTGCAGTGAACTGCATAACTCATCATTGGATCATCCGAGAAAAAAAATCCAAGAAGATTGTATTAGTTAATAAGTTTCTTGAGGTAACGCTGTCGAGTTTTTGTTCTCATCACTTTAATTCGCTATTTTGTCTTCTAGGTGTGACTAAAAATTGAAAACAGCAAAAATAAAAATAAAAACTCGACAGCGTTACCTCAAGAAACTTATGAACTAATACAATCTTCTTGGATTTTTTTTCGGATGATCCAGTGGTGAGTTATGCAGTTCACCGCAATGTAACTTTTTTTTGTGGCGTCTGAGAAGATTTGCTGTCACTGGCTCATTTCTGCACAATTCTTAACGAAAATTTCACAGAATACTCTTCAAATGTCCTTTTATTTTATACTAATTATATAAATAAATATATATAAACAGTGTCGTCAATAAAAAATATCGAAAATATGCTTTTTTTATAGCAAATTATCCTTACCCTCCCCCCCCCCCCCTTAATGATTCTGCGCTTTTCAACACAGCGTATTCATGTGATAGGATGATTCAATTTTTTCATACATAATAGACGATATGTTACACATTAATGAATAATAAATATATCCGACATGCACTGTTCTTTGGCATTAAGTATATGAACAACATGGATAATAATAATGTGGACGTTTCAATCTGTAATGAAAGGAATCGTTTCATGATATTAATTTCTTGTAAATGCATATGATTTTTTCATCGATATTTTTGATGATTAAAAAGTTGATTATAAAATGTAGACTGTGCACAATGATTTTTAAGAATAAATCAAGAGCCTCAAGAAATGAAATTCAGAACAAAATTAAACATCCTCTTCAACGGCAACGAAAATCCTCCTCTCGACGGCAACGGAAATCTGTCCACTGTACGAGGCTGACAACTGTACGAGGCCACCAGTTTTTCTTTCACACGATTATTATATGAGTTTTCAGTTCTCTTAGTATTGCTTATCGTTATTCTCAAGTACTCAAAAATGACGCTTTTTCCGCGAATTATGGAAGAATTAAAATTTTAGGAGACTACATATATGTTCGTGGCATTATTAAAGAATAAAGCTATAACACAATGCCGCTCGTGAAATTTCCATTCAAAATCAGTCGATAAACTAGAGAACTAACAGAGCGGGTAATCGGTACATGTGAAAACATTTTGCTTGTATATTTCTCGTTCCCGGGTATGGAAACGTAAGTTGAGCACACTACGCGTGGCGAGTTGAGACACCGTGCGAGTTCACACAGCAGCAAAAAATGCCCGGCCCGAATCTGAGGAGTGGGGATACGCGAGCGTCGGGGAAATGGCGGGCTGCTACGGTGTCCACTTGGGTCTGGGGCGAGTTGCCCGCGGGGCAAGTTGAACAGGCGGCAAGTTGAACGGGGCGACTTGACACAGGGGCGAGTTGCACGGTGCAGAGTTGACACCCTGCCGTTGAACAGACGGCAAGTTGAACGGGCGACTTGACACAGGGGCGACTTGCACGGTGCAGAGTTGACACCCTGCCAAAAAATTTACAGTCCAGATCTGAAAACTAGATACTTAAAGCTATAATTTCCTTTTTTTTAAATTTTTTGTACGACCATTTTTCTCCGAGTTATCCCTTGTTGAAAATCAGCAAAAAATTCGGCATTTTTTAAATATCCCTTAATTTCTGTGAGTTATGCATTTTATTTGTACACTTTATTATTTATTTTTTTACAAATATAAAAAAGAAATTTTGGCGCCGCAACAAAAAGAAAAGTGGTCGTCGGCAGCTGCCGCAAGGGCCGCTCAAGGGCGCAAGAAGGGCAGGCCATCGAAAGAACAGCGGCCCGAGCAGGGGAGCGGCCGCAGCAAGGACGCCGTGGGTATCGTCGACGCGACCGAACACGCAGTCGTTCGCCCCGCCGGACGCATGTTGAAGTTGCTCAAAATGAGCGGGCGAGCCACATTTTGGTGCAAACAGTATTGGAAAATATGACAAAAAATAAATGTTTCCCCCAATATACGTAAATGAGTTTTGACTTTTCCCCTTAGAAAATTAATTTTAAAAATTGTTGAAGAAAAGTGCCGAAACGATCGAGAAAGGCTCGAAGAGAACTTTGAGTCTTTCTCGATCGGCATTTTTTTCAAAACACATTTCATATTGGATATGTGTGTTTCGGCGTTTTTTACAACACATTTCACATTGGGATGAGGGTCAAAACTTTGAAAGGCCAAGTATAGAACGACAAAGATTTCAAAATGACAGAATTATAAACTCACAAGGGGACAGTACGGCAGTCGGATTTTTGTAATTTTTCGTACTCATGATACGCGAAGTTCGGAGCTCGAATATTAATATCCCAAAGCAGTTTGACGCCATATTCAGAAATTTTCGAGAAAATTGACTTTGAAGTTTTCGAGCGCACTCTTATCCCACAAAGATGCAATGATATTCGAACCGGGCTCGTGGCGTACCCGGTAGTGCTCGAGTCGAGTAATCGCGGGGTCGCTGGTTCGAGTCTCACTTGGAATTTTTTTTTTTTTTTTTTTTTTTTTCATTTTTGGGGTGAACTGCGAGATTCTTTAAAGGCGTCTGGCCACTTTGGCCGATCGAAAAATGGGCATATTAAAAAAAAATAATATTGAACTCGAAAGTGTGGGCCGGAATATTTTTATTTTTTTACGTAATGTCAGAAAGGGCTTTAAGAATGACGTTAATAAATTTCCATTCAAAATATTAAAAAATGGCGCCGTTATGCACATTGCCGCGGAGGCCCTCTGCACGATACGCGCGGTCGTTGACCCAGCTGTTATGCGGTCATGTCACATCTGAAAAAAATCAGCTCATTCGTGAGTAGTGTCGCTACAATGTAGCGTAGCGGTTTTTTTTCGACCATTAACAAAATTATGGTGAGCCATAATTTCGGTGAAAAATACAAATTTTTTTCTTCGTCTCACCATAATTTTGTTAATGGTCGAGAAAAAAACCGCTACACTATATTGTAGCGACACTACTCACGAATGAGCTGTTTTTTTTTGCAGATGTGACATGACCGGGTATCGGGTACCGGGGACCGGGTTGAAAAAAAAACGCCGTAGCGATCGCGGCAATGGCTAAGGATTTCTTTTTGAACCTTCCACGGTCTTTTCGGCGTTTTATTTTTCAACGCGGTTCGTCGTTAATTTTTTAACCCGAATTCTCGGCATAAAGGTCAACCGAGAGAAAACAATTTTCTCGATACATGTTTTTCTCTTTGAAATTCATTTAATGCATATTCCAATCCGCAGTACGGCCACACATATGTCGAGCTCGATCGGACCGAAAACCTCGCTCCGTTCGCCTGTCGAGTGAGCGAGGGGCAGAGACTTTTCCCCTACCGAACTACCCATTCGTGTGCACGCTGAATGCGATATTGACGTGAGCGGTGCTCACCACTCGCGCGGCTACAAGAGAGTCTGCAACCTCGACAGAGGCGATGCACACAAAATCATATTCCCGAACTCGCCGCCGCGATTTAGCGCCATTTCCGGGGCATGCCGAAAAGGGGAGCTTTGTAAATCTCCCTACTAATCTCTGGCATATACAGGTCTGGGCACTCCCGTATATTCCCTATACCGCAATGCGTGCATCTATCTGACGCCTCTCTTTGCGGAACTGGCCGCAAAAGCGTTGAGCGCTGCTATCTCGGAGGCATGTGCGACAGATATATGCGCGCATGCGAAATGTCTTTCCCTTCACGTGGCCGCGATGAAAAATTAATACATCCTAAATAATTAGTCGAACACAAAAACTAAAAGCATATACCGGAAATATGAGCGATGAGCCATCAGATAATGATACTCGGCGTTTTTGACATGGAAATGCCGATTTACCTATCGCTCAATCCAATTCCATTTTTTTCCGTTTACGGAAGGGAAGGACATTCAAAATTTACGCGTAGTACGCAACTCTTCATCACTGGGAATTTTAAATAACGAGACGTGCTCCGGATTATTTATGTATCCACTTCTGCATCTCGCAATCATGTACCGCTTCGGCATCGCAATATATAGACACTTCGTCTTTTATTATGCCGTATTGAATAAAAACCGTGGCTACGATACACTCGAAATCACCCCGCCAAAACGAGGTTAGACCACACGTACATACGACCGTCGCTACAGCTACGTGCATGTCATGCCCCGCAAACGCGGTATAAACAAAAGTGTCTCCCCTTCACTAGCGCCACGGTGGAAGGCGCAAAGAGAGGCGTCACTTAAGGTGCGGTCCACTTAACGCCCGCAACGCACACTGCGCTCTCAACCGTGGTCCACTTAACGACCGCGGTCGCTGTCTGGTCGCAATGGCTGCGTTGATATGCGCGACCACGGCGAGCTCACGATGAACCATAGTTCATCGTGGGTAGGCATGCGCGCCTGCGGCCACGCATGCGCAAACCAAATACATGGCCGGGAGGGGAGACCTTCGTTCAAAAAGTTCCGCTTTTGTCGGCATCATTGTTCATCACCACTTGTTATCTGTAAGGCCTGTATTCACAGTCAAATCGTAAATATAAGTTCAGTCTTATGACTCGATTTGTGAATGAAAACACTCGAGATAAGTCAATGGAAACGTGATCTTAAGATCGCCTTATATTTTAAAAGAACCGATTGTGAATACGGGCCTAAGTAAAAATGAAAAAAGTGTCCCCGTACAATCACGACTGTTACATGTTCCAACTGTCACGTCTGGCTACTTCTGCTCCAGTCGCCCAAAATACGGTCCACTTGTATTTTTGTCCGTGGCGCCCGCGAGCGTGTGCCAGTTAGTGGACCGGAAAATCTTGCGGTCGCGGTCGTAGGCGTTGCGGGCGTTAAGTGGACCGCGCCTTTAGAGACACGCATTTTTTAACGGAGTGCCCGGACCTGTATATACGACCGTGGACCGCTTACAGCGCAATACGGTCCGCGGCCTGAGATTTGACTGAGAGGGAATACTTCTAGATTATTTTAGACGCTTCGGGCGTTGTTCGTACGGTAGCTACTGACGTTACCTATGTTTCCCATATGCAGCCCGCAAACTACATCTTTAGCTATGTCCAATGGGATCTTTACTTTCGTAGAGGCTTTCCACAACAACTTAGCTCTCATTGGATATAGCTCTTCGCAAATCGCGTGCAGTATGCGGGTACCATTATTACCAGTGTCGCACTGCAGATGATAATAGTGAGTGTGCTCTGATACTGAAAATACTGTGAGGTATGACGTCAACTCAGGGTGCGTTCGACTTGGGCGTTTAGACGCTTTCGGGGGGTGCGGGGGTAGCGGGTGAATAGTTGCACGTTTCGCACTTTCACCTCACATTAATTTTGTCACTCTGTTACGGATCAGTCGGGTTAGATTGGCGTGCTAGTATGCCCTTTCTACGGCGCCGTGAAAATGTAAGATCACGAGCCGGGAGTTCCTATATAACAGCTTTGGATGTGTCGTCGCTGCATTACGACGACGTTCACGCATGCGCACTACGATTTTCGACACGGAGAAATTTCGTGCCGAGTAAACTCACGGGAGTAATTTGGCAGTTTCACTAGGTGAAAAGAATCGTAATAGGGTGAGCTGCTCACGTTTGTCCCTTCCACCCAAACGGAACACCGTAATAGCCCCCCAGCATTTGTAAGCATCGCTTATGTCGTTCGACTCTGTGCGCTCTTTTAGAAGCATTTATGATGTTACACGTGACGCCATTGACCGCAATCCGAAAAGCGCTTACAGCGTTCATAGCCTGCTTATGGTTGATCTAATTGGTCCAATTGCAGTGGGCATTGCGCTGTGAGCGCCACTCGGACCGCGGCGATTACTGCTGCCATATTGTGCTCACAACCGCTTTGGCTATAACTTGTGAACGGGGTGACATAAAAATAAAGTTCGATGGGAAAAAATTGTATTCTTCTACTACTATACATTTGTAATAATAACAATAGATAAAACAACAAATTGTAAATATGTAGAGAGTGGCATATAGCCGACACACGTATTTAGTATTTAATGGACATGTCGCAATTAAGGGGTGGAACCACCCTTTAATTTTTTGCTTATATGCGCGCAGAAATAGTCAATGCTTTTGGAATACCCGGCTGACTTCGTGTTCCTGAAAACAGCTGGATTACAATCGTATATTTACGAAAAAAATCGCCCCGGAGACCTACTACCCTCGAAGATTACAATATTTTCGAAAATAAGTTGTAGCACTTATTTATTTGATTAATGCTTCAACTATATTTTTTATGGATTATACTTACACGGCGACCATTATTATCGGGACCTCCACAAATGCAACGACCCCCCACTATGTGCCGAAAATCTAGTGGTATAGCGCATGGTGGGAGAAGCGCCAGGCCTTAGCGCGAGGCTCGAAGCATATACTAAACGATAAAAGAGGGCTTTGATGGGTACTGATATTATCTACGCGAGCTGCAGAGAGTCGGCTTTAGTGCATGGTGCGCAACCTCGATTCTTGCAAGTGTGATCCGGAGCCGGTCCCGGCGCTGTGCCGATAATGAAGGTCGCAATGTATTGCAATAATGATAGTCGTGAAAAAAGTGTTTAAAACAAAGAGGTGTCTAACACCACGGACAGGCGAATAATAGCAATTTCGCCGCAAATATAACCTGTCGGTGGACTCTGGTGTTTTTGTTGCGAATGAAACGATTGTAACTCAGAGATTGAGAGATGAAGACAATGTAATTAAACACGATTGTCTCTCAAGTGCAGATTGGCTTCATAGTTTTATGATATTGCGATATGATATATGCGAGAAAAGTGCTTTACAAAGTTTTTCCATACACGGAAGCCATAAACATCCAGAGGCTGCATCATTTCAGTTGTATCTGCAAGAATTGTTTGATTGTAATAAGTGTCTGAAGAAGTAGTGTGTGCATTACGTTTACATATCCATTTCTAGAAATGCCGTTGGACATTGACCGCTCCAAGAATTCAGAAGTATTAATGATTTTGGAACCGTACTGGGAATATATACTCCGTGAAACCGATGCTTGAAATGATTAGTCATTAATTTTCCAGATTCCGAAGCCAATAGAAATATATGTTCTGCTTTCCATATTTGGTCCATAATTGCCAGTAGGTTAATGTTGAACGACCAGCATACACTGAAAAAAAATCGTTCAGCCAACCAAAATTCAGTTGGTTTAACAAAATGAATCTTTAAATATGTTCAACTTGATTTGTTATTGGCATAACAAACGTATTGTTAATCTAACTGATAGTTTTAGTGGTGTGAACTGTAGCTTATTTAGCATGTCTGAGCAACTGTTAAAACAACAAAATTTCGAGACAACAAAATGCATTTTGCACCTTCAACGATTTCTTTTTCTCAGTGTAGGTGCCAAATGTTTGCTACTCGCAGAAATCAAAAGCTGTATAGTATAATTGTGTGTTATTGATGTTTGCGATTGCACCATTGTCTGTCCCTCTATTGCCAATGTTGGATCTGTATGCAGTTTCATAAATTGAATCCACTTTTATCAGATTTAAAGTAAATATAATTTAATTCTTTTTCTAAGCCCATATTAGAGAAAATTTGAAGGGCGTTTTTTACCCCTTATTAATTACGAGATGTCGATCAAATAAACATGTGTCATCTACTTTTCAACCCTCTATCATGTACAAACTTATATAGGGTGTCTTAAAATGACCTGACATTTTCATTGATTAATAAATCGTATTATTTATTTGAAAAGTACGAATATTTTTATTTTAATATAAGGTACAAACTCGGAGGTTATGTGTGGAACACAATATCCGGTAAATGGCCGCCTCGTTCCTGCTTGGAAACGTTCACTCTTTTGACGAAATGTTCAGTAACATTTTGGCATGATTGCGGACCAATTTCATTAATAGTGCGTCCAATGACTTCCTTGAGCTCCGGAATGGTCTGTGGATCATTGGCATACATTTTTCCTTTAAAAAAACTCCAAAGGAAGGACCCCCATATGGAGCAGGAATCGCCGGATAATTATATCGACGGGTATGGCATGAATTTCCCATATTTCGTTCTGTAAAATCCGCATAAAAAATTGACGTGTTTTCCTTGGAAAGAAGTTTTTCGGATTTTTGTGAATTATAACTCAGCTGTAGATTTTCCGATTGATTTGACATATCTGCAGATAGTCTGATTCCGTACGATCAATTAAAAAAAAGTTAAACATTTTGGTTTAAGAAGGTTGGAGCATTAGCCATAATTCAAGATGAAAACAATAATATAGGCTATTGTCTAGACTATGCTGAATCTTCACGAATTTTTCAAAATTTGTTCACCACAAAACACTAGAGATAAAAAATAGTTTAATGCATGTAATTTTACGTGCGATTAGATGGGTAAGACGTTCACACTAATGGTGGCGTTTTTTTTGCTATTTAGCCGAAAGATAAACCATTTCTAACAACCGACTGATGCAAACTAAACCTTTGCAAACATTTGGATAAGAAAAAAACCATCTTGAATCCATTTTTGATAATGTTCGAAAAATCTGTGTATTTAATCTTATTTAACGAAATGCTTTTGGGTTTTTGGTTTTATTTCAGATGACATGTGTAGCTCGTACGAATCTTGTAGATTGGAGGTGAAAAAGACCACGACGCCGACGTGCGCGGAGCCGTGTATCTCCACTAATAATTATTTTTGATTTAGAAAATACTTTCGAGAAGCCGATGCTATATTTGAAAAGTGTATAAAACATAAATAAAACATATATATGAATGCAGCTGCAGTAATTCCCGAAAACCAACTCGTACCAGTCTCTGAAGGTGGTGTCATCCCTCCAGGGGACTAGAGGGTTTGAAATCTTCGAAATTAGTTTGCGTTTAATTATTTATGACAAGGCGGCGAATAAATAGAACAGTTTGGTT
The DNA here is from genome assembly GCA_964007375.1 of Ophion obscuratus. NCBI lineage: Eukaryota > Metazoa > Arthropoda > Insecta > Hymenoptera > Ichneumonidae > Ophion > Ophion obscuratus. Next base: position 53,214,563 of record OZ023315.1, read on the forward strand.
TTTAGGGGTATTCGGATACGAATTTGTATGAAAATGCGTTGGACATAGCTTGCCCCGTTACGTTGGAGCAACATTATTTTTGGTCTGGGAACAAATATTGAACATTTTTCTTATTTTCTAACCCGGTAATGAATACGACCTCAAAATATGCTCTATAACGAGAACGAGACTATATCGACGAAACCTCAACAATTTTTCTGCGACGCCAAATATCTGCAGAAACACACTTCTTTCTATGTACGTGAGGAACGCCGCATGTGGAGAAAATTGAGAAATTCAAGATGCCATCGCATGCTATTATATTTTATTGACATTATTTCCAATAAAGGCGGCAATTGCGGCTTGAGTTTGACTGTTAAAGGTTCAGCACGCAAAATCATAGCGTTGGACTATAAGGTTCGATAAGAGATTTCAATAAAAATTCACGGAGAACAATGGAATTTGATGAATGTCAATCTTTTTGTTAAACTACACACACATTAATTAGTCTCAAGAAAAATTCGTAAAACACCGCCACTTCTATTGGCGGTGGTTGTGCGGTACATGGATAAAAGCATCCATCGTAAAAACAACGTTATGAACCCTAATTCAAGGATACAAAAATAATGTGAGAGAAAGTAATATGAAATGTGTCCGATTGGTAGTTTTTTCTTTCCTCATTGCCAATGAGGATTCACAATGAGTGAATCCCTGTCATCTAATTTGTTGACCGGCTGGTCAAAGGTCAGTTGGTCTTGTGGCATTTCGTTTCCACCGGGAGCGCGAGTTCTCGTATTTCGACTACTTCTGATCGACGCTGTGTGCATCCTCGATCCGTCCATCATGCTGGAGGATGGGAGAGTCATTGGAGGCAAATTTCTTGCTTCGACGCTGGTCGTATAGAGGGGCAAAAAGGCAGGGCTTCGGCGGGCGCACATGCATCATGACAGAGGGCGAGAGCGAGAGAGAGAGTGAGAGGTAGAAAGGGAGAGAGAAAAGAGAGAGAGAGAGAAGGGAAAGAGAGGAAGTGGGGGAAAGGCAAGGGAGGGAGAGAGATGCAATGATTTGGGAGCAAGCATAAGGATATCCGAGGCATGCGCGGTCCTATCATATTGATCTCGCCATAGTAACGATTCTCTCAAATTCCTGACTCTGTGGATGCTGGCACGCACTATACCTCGAGCAGTATACTGCATGGTTCATCCCGTGCACCCATCTCGCTCTCTCTCTCTCTCTCTCTCTCTCTCTCTCTCTCTCTCTCTCCCTCTCTCTCTCTCTCTCTCTCTCTCTCTCTCTCTCTCTCTCTCCCTCTCTCTCTCTCAGTCCCATTCACTCTTTGAGGCCCCGTGTCCTGGATCGCAGCCGTTGTCGTCTTCGTGGTATCAGCCATCGTCGATGACTACCAACTCGTTCGTCAGCCCGACGACGACGACGGGTCTACGTGAGTCGTGCGGACCTCTTGCTCAAGCGCTACCGCTGCCACCACCACTGGCTATCCATCAGCGACCAGAACCTCAAAAGCCAGAATCCCTCACGTATATAGCTGCAGAGAGAAAGAAAGAAGATGGGTGGGGGTGCACGAGCAAGAGGACAGACAAGAGAGCAAAAGAGAAAGAAGAGAGAGAGAGAGAGAGAGAGAGAGAGAGAGAGAGAGAGAGAGAGAGATCGAGGGTGGGAGTCGGAGAGTACGAAGACGGACTAGGGAGAAAGAGAGACAGAGAGAACGAGAAAGAGAGCGAAACTACAAAGCGCGAACTGCTGCGCTCTGCGGCTAAATGAATACCAGTCCAGCGTTGATCGCCGGCGAGGGCAGATCTTCGTTGTCGTAAAAAGTAAAGCATAACAACCTTATTCGTATCTAACCGTGAACAAACAGAATAAAAGACAAGCCCGAAGCCATTTACCCCCACGAACACCCCAAACAACACCGTACAAACCGCGAAAATCCAAGCAGGCTCGAGTATCGAAGCACCTCTCTTCATATCGAATTTCAACGAGAGTCGCCGAGACGAAACGCGACCTACAAAAGAGATCGAGAAGAACATACGGAAAAGGAAAAACGTTCTGGAGGCATGAGGCAACGCCGGGAATAAGAAGCTCGCGAAGACCTCTGAAACTCAATTAGTTGGAAGCCTGGGAGTAGAGGGAGAGCCTGCTCTTCGACCAGTACTCGAAATAATCCAGTAATTCATGATTGCGGCAGAGAAGCAGCCTGGATCGAAAAAGCTCGTTGAAGAAAGAAAGCGAGAGAGATAGCTCGTCGCGTAGGCAATGACATCGGTTATATCGTTCTCACAGGCAATCAAAATCGCGGACTTTTAGCCTCGGTGTTGCGAATTGCCGTGAAAATTTCCGAAAACAAAGATTATACTCGTACACATAGTGATCGGTTGGGGCTCGACACCCAAAACGGCTGTTTCACCATCCTATTTTTTTTTACCACACACGAACGTAGCGAATGGAAGTGCAGATTACTCGTAACGTCGCGGCAAATCAAAGCGAGAAAGCCAAACAGAGGAATCTCGTAGGTACAAGTGCTTTTTTGTGATAGACCGCGAGATAAAGTGAGAGATAAAAATAGCATAGTTCTAGGTAGATAGATAACTACATAACGAAAAAGAGGAGATAGAGGCCCTTATTGAAATTGCCGTAAAATTAAGGGTGATGTTTTCGCTACTGCGAGTAGTTCGTGGTACAATGTCTACGCCTCATGATCTATCGAGAAGACGCCGTAGGAGTTAGGATCCACCGGCGTTGTGATTACCCCGGAAAAAATCCGTAACGGAATCATCGACACTCACGTCTCGTCCGATAAACTTCATTATATCACCGTAAGCGACGAATTCGGGCTCGAAAATTTGTCATTAGTCGATCAGGGTGGTCGTTGACGACGCGGAGAAGAACGATCCTCGTCAGGGTGTGTGGCAGCTCGTCGAAATACGTTGTATTCATTGTGTTACGAGTATTGCGATACTAAATTTTCGATTAAAGGGAAGAAAACAACGCCGTGAAAGTAACAATTGGCAGCTCGTAGGAAAAAAAGTCCTGCTCGAGAGTATCAGCGTTTTATCCAGGGAAGAAGAGCAAGATTGAATCAGTGGTCGAAGAACGAGCAAATCACGCGAGAATCGAAAAAAAACGGAAGAAGGAGATCATAATGATTGAAAGATCGTCGATCGTGCTGTCACCCATAGTACCAATTGATTTGGCGTTATCGTATTCTTCGATGAGCGTCGCAGTCATTCATCAGCACACCTTTTAGGCAGCTTCTCGTGTGCCAGGTGACCACGTGACGACGAGGGTAACCAGCACACAGACTCTCTCTCTCTCTCTCTCTCTCTCTCTCTTCATCTTTCTATCCCACTCTCAATACTTCTTTATCTTTTCGCGCTTCTCCTTTTCCACACACTCACACCTACACACCCACATCTACACACACACCCACATCTACACACACACACACCCACATCTACACACCCACATCTCCACACACGCACACACACACACACACACACACACACACACACACACACACACACACACACACACACACACACACACACACACACTTTCGTTGTGTGTTTTCCTCACTTGTTTTCGAGACCTCTTTCTCCTCCCGTCATTCTTCCGTACACACCGGTCACGACGCCGATCGGTGTACAAGAGAAAATGCAACACTGCTGGACGTTTATAGCGGCGATCGCCCTTGCCACATTGGGTGAGTCATTCTTGAGTATATATTTGTAAAAAAAAAAGAAACAACAAACAAAAACGCAAAGGAACAAGAAAAATAACGATCACCTAATTTACGATCTTAAACACTCACACGTCACAGTTGCATCTAGACGTTTCGTGTATCCCGCCTCTACATGACAGGTTTTCATTTTCATTACAATTGTTTTCGTTTGACATCGTGCAATCGATGGACCACGAAAATCTTTTTTCGGTCACTTATGTACAAATATATCGGCGATGTTCCTATGAGAGTTGTTGCGCATTTTTTTTACGTTATCGATGTACTCTCAGCTCGATACACGTGCGACTGAAGGCCATTCGCTCGATTCAAAAGTCAATTTTACGGATGAAAAGCATATTCGTATATTAAGAAGGTTTGGACAACAGAAATATCCGATTGGACCGGCAAAATTTGTTCGTTTTAAATACGTAGCAATTTTTTTGAATTCCAATTGTACGCTTTTGGAAACGATAACAATTCATTCGGACGCACAGACACTCGAGTTCTTTTATGCCGTTAGAGAATTAACAAGATCGTTTCTTTTTTATATTACTTAGATCTCGCGTGAAAGGGAAAAGAAGGATCGGTATGAATTGGGTCTTCTATATTCTAGGAGGCAATCATATTTCCCGGGTATTCCAAATGCTAGATAAACACCTTTGCGATAAAAGTGCAATACGACCCCGCGAGGGAGAGAGAGAGGAAGTGTGAGCAATTTGTACTACTCTCACCATCAGCTTTGCGTGAGTTGTCTGATACGCTGTATCTTTGCGTCCCGCTGAAAACGAAGAGAATCTATGTGAGCTGACGATCCAATCGGGAATGACATTTTGCAGGCTAGATTTTCGATTTACGGTTAATTTTTCTCCCGATCCCGATTTTTTGTGCTTCAAGGGGTATTCTCACTTTAGACGCTAAAAAGGCTATTTTCATTATTTTTTGATAGGTTCATATTATAGTTATTGATATAAAAGTTGTCACACTTGATAAAAACACTTTACACACATACACGCACACACACACACACACACACACACACACACACACACACACACACACACACACACACACATACACGCACGCACGCACGCACGCACGCACACACACACGCACGCGTATATACACATACATCCTACACATATGCTAATGATGCTGGTAATCATTCAGACTCGACCTCGGATTGCATCACTGCGGCGGCTTGACCAATAGAGGCAACTCGCGTCTGACTAGTTAACGTCGCGACCACTGCCGTCGCGAGAGCAAAATAGAATTACTGTCCGACTAGGCTGCGTGTCCTAGCCTACATTCTCCTTTCCGTAACCTCCTCAATATTCTCGCGCCGTAGTACAGTCGTGTTGTCGCTGAAAAACTCCGTAATCGGAGAAAATTTGAAGAAGGCCAATTTTTTTGACAGGTGATTTTGTAGGTGCCGCGGGTGCTAAATCCAAGTTTGCCTAAAAATCGGGGTCTAGGTTTTTGTTTAGGGGATGCAAGGGGATGGAGGTGGATTAATGCCAAACTACAAGTTCTACGAGGTCGGCGCCGTGAGATGAAATGTGCAGAAAAATCCAGGCTTTAGTTTTGTCCACAGCGCCGAAGTCGTGGAAGTTCATTTTCGGAGTAAAAGAGTGGGGTGAAATTTTGAAAAATCAGTTTTAATTCAATAACTGTTTAGAAAAAATTCGTACCTTTTTTTTAAATGGGAACGTTGTAGCCCGTGAAAAGACACGTCGATCAAGTATTTGATCATCACTCTCCGATAATATCTTCACCCTTCAAAATATGGTTAAAATACAAAAAAAAATTGTTTATTGAATAACTCAAAAACAATCGAAATATACAGAATAATTTTCTCTATATTTTCGTCTTTATGGACCACCCTTGAAGTATGATTATTTAACCCCCCTCGGGGGTTGAAAATTCAAAATGGAATTCTGGGAAAACTATTGACCGTACGAATTCGGCGCTGTGGAAGAATTTGTAGCTTGAACCCTCAGCTACATTTTTGTCCACAGCGCCAAACTCGTGTCTTTTTATTTTAGGTCAATAGTTGTCCCGGAACTTCATTTTGAATTTTCAACCTCTGAGAGGGGCTCGAAAAAGCAAAATTCAAGAGTGGTCCATAGGAACGAAAATATAGACAACATTATTCTCTACATTTCGTACATTCGAATCATCCCCGAAAAATCGATTGTTTTTTAGTTATTCAATATACAATTGTTTTTAATCCTTCAATCTTTTGGGGGTGAAAATATTTTCGGAGAGAGTTGATCAAATACCCGATCGCCGCGTTTTTTCAAGGGCTACAACATTCCCATTTGAACAAAAATTGTATGAATGTTTCCTAAAGAGTTATCCAATGAAAACTGATTTTTCAAAATTTCACCCCACTTTTTCACCCCTAAAATCAATTTCCACGACTTCGGCGCCGTGGACAAAAATAAAGACCGGATTTTTCTGAACATTTTGTATCCCGGCGCCGACCTCGTGGGCAGGGCCGGTTTACGAAAATTAGCGCCCTAGGCCTGAGAAAGTTAGCGCCCCCCCGCCGGCTCTGCCGCTCGGCGATCATAAGGGGGCGCGATAAGAAGGGGCGCGCGTACTTGCGGATTCCGCCGACGCGCGGCGCCCCCTTTGCCGCGGCGCCCTAGGCCCGGGCCTAGTGACCCTAGTGTATAAACCGACTCTGCTCGTGGGGGTTGTAGTTTGGCATTAATCCATTTCCATTCCCTTTCATCCCCTAAAAAAACCCTACACCCCGATTTTTAGGCAAACTTGGATTTAGCACCCGCGGCACCTACAAAATCACCTGTCAAAAACTAGCCTTCTTCCAATTTCTTCCGATTTCAATATACAGAACGACTGTACTACCAGTGTATAAACGTTATTCTTTTCACTCGTGTAATCATGCACATTCTTTTGAGTCTTATTCGGCCCTTAACATTTTTTTGCCGTTTTGTATATTAAAAGGACTTTCGGGATAATTGACGACATGTTACCATTTGATAAAAATGTATACAGTAAATTCGTTGTCATATACTGCATTCACCGGCCAAATATTAAATGGATTGTCTAGACCATTTTTATAAAATTTACAATTGAAAGAAGCCGAATGGCAGGTTTACGCAATAAATAGTGTGAACAAGTGTTTGAAATGCTGTGAAAAACTGTCAAATCACTGACAAGGAAAGGTTGCGAGGTCGATCTCTCCTATTTTCGATTTCCCATTTTGACGGGGTAGACGCACCCCCGAAAATAGGGGTGTTTTTCGTCGATAACGTTTGAACGGTACGAGATATGAAAAAGTTGCAAGTTGCAACAATGTTTATTTTTTTCGTGTACTATACGTTCGAGATGAGAACCATAACGTTATCGACGAAAAACGAAAAACACCCCTATTTTCGAAGGTGCGTTTCACCCCGTACAAATCGGGTTCTACAGATAGAAATAAATACGTGTCGCCTATTTTTACCCATTCTACAAGTATGCTAAATTTGATCGCAATCGGAAAGATCGACCTCGCAAACTTTGCTGGTCAGTACATTATGACAATTTCATCTCCCTTTACATTATCACGATTGGGCATCTCCGTATGTTATGAAGTGTTTCTTCCATTGTAAATTGATTTAACTTCCGTTCGAGCTGAAATTTTTCACAAACTTTCCTTTTAATATTTTAAGACAACCCCTTAAGGGATTTTTGGCGGCTCACAATAGTTTTTGAGACATTGAATTTTAAAGTTTTCTTTTTAACGCGTGCTGACTATACAGGGTGTATCTTAACCACTAGTTTTCCGTTGGTGAGCATGTAGGGTGTGTCTTTCCAAGCAAAACGCTTTATTTTTAATGTCGTGCGACAAAATATGGCTGAGATATTCACGAGTAAAGTCCAACGGTGAGTGAACAATGGCACAGTAGTTTCGTCGTCCAAGCGGGAGTGAACGCGGGTATGAATCCACGTTCGCGCAAGTCGATTCAAATTCATTGATTTTTTGTTAAGTTCAAATTGAAAGTTCAAACTTTCAATTTCGAATGTTGAAATTTGAATTTTGAGCCTTATTCGGTCGCCCAAATAAAGTATTAAATAATAAATAATAAGTGTTACACCATATTGTCTATTGTTTACTCGAAAGATCTAAAGATCTAAAGCTCTTTCGAGTAAACAATTGATAACATTGTTTAACATTTTTTCGATATTATTAAATACCTTATTTGAGCGACCGGATAACGTTAAAAATTCAATTTTCAAAATCCACAATTGAAAGTTTAAATCCACTTGCCCGAATGTGGATTCAAAACTGCGCCCGCGCTCGCTTGGACGCTGAAACAACTGTGCCATTGTTTATTCACCGTTGAACTGTACTCGTCAATATCTCGGCCAATTTTTGCCGCACAACATTTAAAAAAAAAGCCGTTTGCTTGGAAAGGGCCACCCTATATGCTCACGAACGGAAAACTAGTAGTTAACATACATCCTGTATAGTCAGCACGCGTTAAAACGAAAACTTTATATATATATACCCTGTATATATATCTGCTATGTCTCCGTTCATTCAGAATCAGAATTCTTCCGAAAATTTCCGAAACGTTCCGAAAATTCAGAATCAGAATTTTTATGTCTCCACAAACTTGCGTTATAATATTTGGGCGATTTAACGACATGGGTATTTAACGTGGACGTTGAGTCATTTTTCTTTGAAACACATTCATTTTTCTCTACATTTATTCTCATAGCTATTACATTGTCGTTATGCATGTGTGAAAGTACTGTCCCTCTTATCCTACGAATGGAAACAATGGTTTTTCATCGCAACGAAACAAAAACTAAGAACGAACATTAGTAATCTACTCCTACTGGTCGGACAGAACAATGAATTAATTAGTCTTCCTATGCGTTCAACAGTTGTTTGTATTTTCCAAAATAATCGGAGGAAACAGTGGTCTTAAGGCGTCTTCTCACTTTAGACGCTAAAAGAAAGGCTATTTTCATAATTTTTTTTGATAGTTTTATATCAGAGATATTGATATAAAAGTTGTTACCCTTTATAAATGCACTTTCGAAATACATTTAAAAAAATGTATTTATTCAATTCACTATTTTTAGATGAAAATGGTAGATAAACAAATTTCCTACAAAAATTGTAGGCTGCGTTGTTGATGAAATCTCGGAGATGGATCATATGAATAAAAAAAAATTAAACGGTTTTATATTCAGTATATTAATGGCTATAGTACATGTTATACGATTTTTTATGTATGCAAAAATAACAAAATGGCGGACATTTTTCGAAAAAACAAGAAAATAGTAAATATCAAAATTTGAAAAAATCCTTGCTTTGCGCTATAGCTATAGTTGTAAAGAATGTGTGGCTAAAATTTCATCAGGATCGGTTCAGTAGTTTCGAAGATTTTATTAATAGGCCGTCGAAAAACGTTGTTTCGAAAAAAACGCGTTCAAAGTTTTAACGAGCACATGGACGTGCTAACGGAGTTAAGTAAAGGTCTGGTATAAAGTTTTGTATTAGTAAACGTTTGGATATGTATACTTTCGAAAAATGTCATTAAAAAAAATCGAATTTTTGACAATTGTAAAGTGAGAAGACGCACAGATGTTCCATTTAATATATAAAGACATCGCCCAATGGGATTTTTGGCGCATTTCAATAGTTCACGAGAAATCGAATTTTAAAGTTTATTTTTTAGCCCGCACGAGTATATCTATATCGCTCGCCACGGCCGATCGATATCCCCACTCCTTCGACTTCACGTGCCGCGCTTACCCCCGCAAGTATATCTATACTGCAGGGGTAACCCGAACGAACAAACCCAAACAAACCCAAACAAAAAATAAATAAAAACCCAAACAAACCCCAAAAAATCGATATTTCATAAACTATTGGAATGCGCCAAAAATCCGTTTCGGGGATGACTTTACATATTAAATGGAACATCTGTGCAAAATATCAGCCACATCGGGTGTAACAGCTTTTCAGATGTTAACCCAAAGAAAAATACGAAGAAGTACTCAAGAAATTCGAACACATAACTCAGCATTTGCCATTTCTACTCCTAGGAATTCCCAAAGCAGCCGATCGTTTTTTTCTCCATAAAAGCCGTAAGGAACAGTACCGATTGCGTCCCAAATTGTCCGTTCATCGTGAAAACTTCAAAGCGTGATGAATAACGTAACACTCGCGGCAAACTAGAGCGTCGAGTGTCTCCTTATTATTTTTATCTTGACGACTATGTATACACATGTAGAGGCGTGTCACGCGTGCGTATTCAACTGCTGATTTATGTACTACTCGATGCCCATCATATATTATATTATCATTATTATTATTATCGAATAAAAATAACGAGAGCTAAAACATATCGATTAAATAATATTGTAAAAGCGTGGATCATGAAAATGGGCAAATTACGCCGTAGGGCGTGTCAAATTGGCCGATTTTTCATTGTCGCTTTTTTATTTGGCTCTGCCGTTATGTTTTTTTTACCATTTTTTTACGGTCCATATCTGTTCTTCCTTTTTCGTATGTATATATCTATAAGCTGACGCGCTCCCAATGCACGTAGACCCGTATGTGAAGGAATGAACATTCTTTAAAAAAACGTTTATCGAAATATTGCTTTTTTGAGTCCAATGCGTTGGGTGCGCGCGCGCCGATAAGCGCTTGTATAAATCCGTGTGTGAATGTTGAATGATAATTACTCGACGATGGTGACCTACATCTTGCGTCTTATTACGTTATTCGTGTGCGGGTGTGTGTTTATATGCGCGCGTGTGTTGTACGTGTACCTAGGTATGTTTCGTGTAATTGCACATGTAAATTCTGAAGAGAAATAAAAGGGCGTAACTGGTAAGACTTGAAACGTTATACCTCGTGACTTCAGTCCTTTTGTTTCCGTCATATATATGCACGCACACACGCTCGCGGGCGCGCACACACACACACACACACGCGCGCGCGCGCGCACACACACCACACACACACACACACGCGCGCGCGCACACACACATACACACACACACACATACACACACACACACACATGCGCGCGCGCGCACACACACACACACACACACGCACACACGCACGCACGCAAATATGCACACATCAATTTTTTTCAGTCCTATGCAATACATGCGGTGCTATCTACATACGTGCTCGGTTGATGGGAGATTTCTCTGCTCTGATACGTGGTAGTTCGGTATACACACACATCGCATTTTATATATATAATGTCTTCAGCAGCCCCACGGTTTCTCGGATGCTCCCATTACTATTATATCGATGAATAAGGGTGTGTGTATGCCTATGTAAATATTGTCATATAGGTACACACCTGTTTTCCCGGAGCTTAATATCTCTGGGTACTTTTTGCGCCCAATACCTGTATTCGCCCAAATATTCAAACGTATATATTTATATATATACACACATATGATATTCCCATTGGGGAGTTTCTGGATAATTGGTGAAGTGTTACCATTTGATTGAAATTTATACAGCAAATTCTTTGCCATATACTGAATACACCCTCCAAATTTTAAATCGATCGTGCACACCGTTTCTATAAACTTTCCAATTGAAAAAACGTTAACATAGGTGCATGCCAACGGTCATCGCTGAATGGCAGTTTTACGTATGAAATAGTGTGAAAAAATATTAAAAATGTTATGACTGTAAAATCCCTCACAAGGAACATCCTTCAGGTGTCGTCCATTAATTTTGTTGAAACTTGTATATGTTATGAAGCATTGAAAATTGAGCGACAAGTATTTTTTTTATTGGCGGAAAAACGGTCTTAAGGGGTACAACCAGCCCGCGAAGAAAGGCACGTTAAGGGGTAATATTGCAGCTTCACCCACAAGCACTCGACCGATCGCAATGAAACAAAAACGAAAATTCTGCTAATCCGAAGCCATGAAAAATCCACTAGTCACCACTGAGGCACCGCAAAAAAAAATTAACGGGTGAATCACCCCTATTCGAGGGCTGGTTTCACCCCTTGAACCGTTGTTCCACCGATAAAAAAATTACGTCTCGCTCAGTTTTCAATGCTTCATAACATATATAAGTTTCAACAAAATCGAAGGACGACACCTGAGGGATGTTCCTCGTCAGCACATCATGGCAATTTCATCATCAGTGTCACAGCGTTTAATAACTCATGTTAAAAAGGGTTTTTCAACTGTACATTTTATAGAAACGGTGTACTCGACCTATTCAAAATTTGCAGGGAGCATTTAGTATATGACAAAGAATTTACTGTATAAATTTGTATTAAATGGTAACATTTCGTCAATTGTCCCGAAACTATTTAACTTTCCACTTCATTAATACCCTTCGCAATAGTTGACTGAGTGTTGATTAATCCACAACTTTTGTTGCAAACTTACACATGTACCAGCCACCCGTAAAATAAATGGCGTTCCGAATTTTTTGGGCCCGAAAAGTCAAACTTTTGTCCGTAATCATTATTAGCTATGTATGAAATCAAATTTTATTCTCACCAACATTTAACTTATTCGGAAAGTTATGGTGCCGTTATATTGGATGGTTTTGTACGACTAGCGCAAGACTTTCTTAATATATTTCTTCGTTCGTTAAGAAAGATAAATGAAATCACTTTTTTCTTGCAACCCTGTGGAGCTTCAGGTTCAAATTTGTTTTCCACACAGAAATATTCCTTTATGTATAGCTCAACTATTATTCCAGTCTCAGGGCTCTCTACCTATTATCCCTTTCTCTCACTCTCTTTTTCTCTCTTTGCTCTCACTCCTCCCCCCCCCCCCCCCCCCCGCCCCCTCTATCTCTCTTTGTATATATATCAAGGAGATGTGAATTCTCGTAGATTTTACGCACGCGACGCGTGGCAAAAGCGCACTGTCTCGGTGTCTCCCAGTTGCACGCGCACATTATTGAACGTGACAGGGAAGCGGAGCGTAAGATAGGCTTTCAGTAGGGCATGCGGAACATAGACTTGTGAGAAAATTATAAAGACGGAAGATCTAGAACGCCAATCGTATTTTGTCCTGAACGTCCCGTTCCTTCTCTCCCCCTCTCGCTCTCCCTCACCCTTCTTATTTTGTCTGTCTAGCAGCGGGGTTGAATAGAATAAGAAGTTTGCAAAAAACAGCTCACGGATGAAAAACGATCCCAAAAATTCGAATAAGACAAGCACGTTACGACTTTAGCGTCGATACCCACGCGGAGAAGATGAAAAAGCATCGATCTACCTCTGAATTGCGATAAATAAAAAATTGGACAAGCGTATATACGAGGCTTCACTTAATTCTGTGAACACTAGAAGAAGCTGTTTTTTTCATGCTTTGAGAATTTATTTTGTAAAAACCCGTTGAATTATATTAATCAAAGTTTTCATTCTCGGATGTTACTACTTTCTTCCACTTCTCTGGCAAAAGCTGAATCCCACGGCAAAAAGATTCCCGGTTTTTTATGCTGGCCACTCATCTACCCATTTTCTGACTTTTTCGCAATTACGGAAGTGTGTAGCTTCTAAGGCGTGTTCCGACGACCAGAACAAGTGATAATCACTTCGGACAATTTTCAGAGAATGGGCTAGGTAAGGGCAGGGGCTGTTCACTCTAGGCCCCCACCATGCTGAATTTGTCAGAGTCCGAGAATATCTAAGTGACAACTTGTCGGAATAAAAGTCGCGATAGCGTAAGTGTGGCAGCACTCAAAATAATAATAATAAGTGCGCCCCTCTACCGGCAAAACATATTCTGTCATTCTTGTAACCAATTTTACTGCGATCCCATGTGGAAAATAAGTTATGTCTTCAATTTTTGTACACTTCGTTTTTAGCTCATTTTCTTCCTTGCTTTCTGTTGTCTTTTTGAATTTATATTACAGGGTAATATTATATTACATTGTGATAAATAGTTATTGTTTTTTTAACCATGCTAAGCTGCAGTGTTTTAAATTATCAACGTACCGAAAGAAAAAACAAGTGTAAATTTCAACGTTTTTCAATAAATGAAGAATTGTAAGTCGGTAGAGACGTATTAAAATATAAATAAAACGTTTGTAGACTAACCTCTATCGCGATTCCTTCAAATAGAACCGAAGCCTGAGCGAAATGTTTGTTGTCCTCGGTTATGCTAGTCACGCTATAATGCACTATCATCGTACAAAAGTAAATGTAGATTATAAGCCTTGTGACTAATGTAAAAAGGTTTGAGAATAACTATTTTCATATTTTGATTATAATAAAAAAAACTTTAGATCTTCTATTATTCGTTTTCGACAATTAAATAATGTTTCATTGAAATTTTTACCCACAAGTTTTTGTTTCTTTTTGCTTTCAAATTTCCGGAGCTCTTTTTTCATAGACAGTCAAGAGAGATAGAGAGAGTGCCACTACCATTCCAGGGCATTGCTGACTTTACTGCTATCGTGAAACAAAATAACTATAGAAATATAGAAACTATAGGTTCCGTGTAATTATGTTGGTGTTGCTTATGGTCTCGGGGTGATAAAATGTGGCCCTATCTGAAAGCATCGAGTGAACATCCCCTAGGTGAGAGAGGACCTATTTCAGTTCCATCAGTGTCTTTTTCGCCTGCGATGCAACGTGCCGCCAAGCGTTGTCGTGCAGCAGAATAATTTTTCAGCGATTTGATGTTACCGACGGTTTTTTTTTCAATCAAATTGTCATTTAAACCCTCCAGCTGCTGTTAGTAATGTTTGCCAGTAACCGTTACCTTGGCTTTCAAGAGGTCATAAGACACTAGGGGCCGTCCATAAATTACGTCATCGACTTTTGCTGATTTTTGACCCCCCCCCCCCCTGAAATCATCCTATCCGTCATATCGTTGTGATCAAATTAACGTTACCGTCATCTAACGACCAGACCCCCCCCCCCTATTTTAAAATGACGTAATTTATGGACGGCCCCCTACGCCTTCCCACGGTCTTAAATACAATTCTGGAACCGAAGCCTGATTTCAATGATGCCGTGAGGCACTACATAGAGCTTCTTTTTCTTTCGGCTTGCCGCCACATGCATCGCTGCTATCGGAGAATGTCTCCCACTCACGGTCTTTAGTACTCCCACCTTACTCCTTTTGCCTCTTATTATTTCCTGTGTGATGTGAAACATAACCTCGGTCCGTGTATAATCTTATGCTTTCAAGATCGTATTAAAGAGAGTTACATATAGCTGTTTGGATTATAATATTATTACAGAAAAGTAAAAGTGATTCGGTCTTTGAGTGTATCTGCGGAAAATTCGTCGACATGTCTAAGCCATGCGCGATACCCAAGTGTCACACCGGGTGTCGGATGTCAAACGAAAATTCTTATATCACACACAGGTGACCACGATTACGATGGTGTCTATCAATCATTTTGGTCTTCAATAAGCTTATTATTTATTCATTTGGTGTTTTTATTCGTATCCCTATCAAATTTACGATAAACTCGGGGGGAAAAATCAACGGGTGCATGCGCCGCCAGGAGAGTGACAGAGACAGACAGAAGCTATTCTGCCCTTGCTGCACATCGACTAACAGCAATGCCACGCAGTGGCGGAATATGTAAATAAAAGTGGACAGTGGTTCCGCGCGGTCAATTCGGAGCGTACGCTAATACCGCCAAAAGCGCATCACTTCCGAATAAAAAGTACCAAAGTGAAGTCAGCTGCATATACAAATAAATAAACTAATTTTTTAATGATATTATATTGCTATTAGTTTTCGGTCAACCTTTGTGTAATAAGAGAATAAAAAAACGATTTGCGGCCACGAGAAAAAAGAATTTTGTCCACCTTCGTCTAACATTGTTTTGTTCCTATTACACAACAGCTGGTATGGTAGGAGAACATGTACAGAAGCGAGAGCGATTTATGGAGGGTGGGGGCACAAAGCAAAAGTAATATCACTTTTTCTGAACTAAATCTAAGGAATCAAAGTTCTTCCAAAATATCGTCAAATCCGAGCTTACTATCAAAACACAAATCACAAGTTAATTGACACATCCTAGACAACTGACTTTCCGTTGGCGTTTACCCCGTGCACCATGCAAAGTAAAATACCGTGCGTACTTCAAATTCATCTTATTCGATAAGATCCTCTGGCACGGAGTTTGAAAACAGATAATTAAAATGAAAAATGAATAAAAATGATCGTAATTCAGCAGAATGGAATTTTTAAACATTTTTTGTTTATTTATTTACGTAAAAGTTTTAAATTTCAAAGATAACAATATGAATGAACGTAACATTTCTTTATTTGACTTAAAAGTTAATTTATTTTATTTTATTTTAAAGTGAACATAAATGAACGTAATTATTTATTATTGAGCATAAATACAATGTTAAAGTTATTTGACTTTAAAACTATCTTAAATGTCACTAAAAAAACGAAAAATGATTCTAAGTGTCTATGTTTTTATCGCTGCAAGTCGAGCATATTTTTTCTACATGCATATAAGTATCATCTACGAAAAAAATAAGCGTCGGTGTTATCATACAATAATTTTGCGCAGAAATATAACTTTTCTTCGATGTATTTACGTTTTTTCATGCAATTCTTGTACAGAATAAGTCGATAAAACGACGAATAATTTATATATTTTTGCAAAAAAATATTCAATGATAAAACTGATGCTCATTTTGGTAGACAATGCTCAAATAAATGTGTGAAAATATCTGCAACTTGCAACGACAAAACACACGACAGTTGGATCATTTTCGTTTTGAATCAGAAATGTAATTTGGTGGTGGGGTTCCCGCTGTTATTATTCCCGCTTTTAGGCAGGAAAAACAATTCGTTATAGTAGGACCGAAATTCAAAAAAGGCTCGAGCGTTTCAAAATTAAATAGCGGTCCCCCCGTAAGCTTTAAACGAAGATATGAGGTGTGTATTCCCACTACGCCTTATTTTTTACTACCATTATCAATCACTGTCTGAGTCTATGTCCCTTGCACTTTTAGCAAGCAGCTTGCTCTCCGGTTTCCATTCGTAGCACGTTTCTGTGTGAAGTAGCTCTTTCGTTAAAAGCAAGGCATTGCTCGTGGGCACCTTAAGTTTATTTCGAGTGTTGGTCTTGATGAAGTTCAATTGCGAAAAAATTCTTTCTGCCGCAGCGCTACTGTGAGGCAGACAGGGATGCAATGCTGGAAATATCGGACCTTCAGCTTGATTCTTTATCGTGCCGATTCTATTGATAAAGTTGATTAAGCTCAAGTTGGCGTTTGAAAGTTTCGCTACCTCAGACAGTAATCTCCATTCAGAGCTGAGGTCTTCTAGCGCGTCTTCCTTTATAAGATTCGGGAATAGCAGTGTTAACGGAATAATTGAGGCGACAGGTCCAGATACAGCGACTTTTGGCTTTAAGACGGATAAGGCGGAGAGAATCGGGTCATCGAATTTGATTCGATGCCTTATTCTTCGGCATAGCTCGATATAGAAAGCAAGAGGTTGCAGCTTGAAATCAAGAACTTCATCAGCATGTACTTGGGTACTTTTCAGCATAGCTTCTACCCGAGCTCCGGCATAAAGTTCTTCAATGGGTTTGTATTCACGAGCATTGCCGGGATACTTTTGAAATACTTTTTCAGCAGGGTTCGGCACATCTCTGTGACTCGATTCAATAAAGAGTAGCGAAGTGAGTCTCGGTTCTAAAACTCAAGAATGAGTCGATTTATCAATCCAAGAACGTAGGACAGAAATCTAAAATACAGCCTGTAAATCGGATTTTTTAGCGCCTTTGATATAGTACTCGCAGCCTGCAAGGTATCCTTCGTCACGGCAATTCCAAAAAATTATGTCAATGCTGGCCACTGCTCCAAAATGCGATTAACGACAGCTTGTGACGATAGCCATCGAGTTTGACTCGGCCGCAACAGTCGATGGGGCGCTAGGTTAGCGGTCTCTTGGCATCCAGCGAATTCGGTCGAACGTTTTGTACTGTGTGAGAAATACGAGTATACGTCTTGGGCCAGACCCTCGATGGTCCGCGGTGTGAAAGGAGTGACAAACACAACCCATGACAAATACATTTGGCAGAGACTCTTTGAATTACGCCTGCACTCCATTCAAATTCCCCATCATGACCGAGGCATTGTCGGCGGCAAATCCGATGATATTTTTCAGAGGAATATGATGTAGCGTCAAAAAATCGGTTATGGTCGAGTGCAGCGCTGCAGCTGTACAACAGGGTACTTCCAAAAGCCGCAAATAACGATCTCTTAGCTGGTTCGTGTCGTCGTCAAAATTTCGAGCAACAATAACTTGGCGTTTACTCGTGCTGATGTCGGTCGTCTTGTCGATAATAAGCGAAAATTTCGCCGAACGCAGTTTGATAGCTGCTTTTTTAAGACTTTCGGGGCCAAGAGTATCCATGATCAGATCCCGTCCCTTCGTTTGGCTACAAGAAATCTGCCTTGCAATTTCGGAATCCGGACAAAGTGCAGGCAGCTTGAAGGGTAAATTATGCTCTGCTATGTGCATCCCTAATTTCAGAGCTAAAGTTTTTGCTTCGTTTGCAGCCTTCAGTCGGGGATTTTCCTTCACCAACACGTCGAGAGCTACTGTGCGAGATGTAGCACCCACCATTTTTCTCTGAAAATCCGTTTTTTCGTGTCTCTGAAGGTGTGAGTACCCTTCTTGCAGAGATTTTTGATACGCCGTACAGAAAGGCTTGTTGTTGCGATTGCTGATCCACGGAAAATATTTTCCCTAAACAGTACGGAACACTCGTTTCTCTTTTCGGCTTTTCTGACTCTTCTTGTTTTTCCTTTTTTTTTTTCGTCTTTGGTGATGCCGATCCACCGGTACTCGCCGTGTCAGGATCCTGGTCATCACCGGACACATCGCAATCACTCTCACTGTGGTCGGATTTTTCGCCCGGGAGCTTTTGTTTAACATAGCTAGAAGTGAAAGTTTCGTCGAATAAGTATTCTTTCGAACACATTTTATTACAGACATTTACAGTTGCAGCTATTCGAGCAAAGGAAATTCAGTCCCCATGCTTATTTTACAGTACAGATACAGTACACGAACTAAATATACTTTTTCCCATAATATTAGCTTCATGAGATTTTGGTTCTTCAAGTTCAGACTCTCAGCACAAGCATGATGTACCATATCCCTTTATGGTGCAAGAGAAATATCGCAATACGCGACACAATTGACGTCAGTGCAAAGCACTTGACATCTTTTTTTCTATTTTGCCCGTTTGGTCCCAAGCCAAGCAAACAACCAAAATTTCCATTAGGAGAAAAGCGCCATCTACCCCTGTACTTAAAGAAAATAATAAAATCACCCGTCTTTTCTCCATGAAAGAATATGCAGTTCTCTGTGAGTCTATATATGAAGTTATAAAACTTTTATCTTTAGCAACGGATTCATGTTTTCAGGCCTTACGCTACAATAACGGGTATAAAATCACGTGCGAATTTAACAAATTTTTTCGTATGTAAAAGTGATCCACGCATTAAATTAATTACACATCTACTTAGTATGGATATCAAGGTGTTAGAAAAGATATATATATATATATTTCGATGTACAAAATGACTGACTACCCGAAATGTCTCGAAACAGCTTTTTTCCAATTGACGTGACAAATACCTTCAACAATTTTCATTCGATTTACTTCAAATTTAAAACTTATGTTCCTAATTGCATTTTTCAGAGAAGCACGTACCGAATTTCTAATTACTCGAAAACTTGTCATTTTATGAGCAGTTTATGAGCAGTTATAACGAAATGTTTCACTGAAAATTCATTTCTTAAGTTCAAATACCAACGATTTTTGAATAAAACAATATTTTTTAAATTCCGTACCTACTTCTCTAGGTATTCTAATATAGATTACTGAGAATTTTTGTTTTTTGTTCTAGTTAAAAAATTATGGATGCTAAATGTCACGCCGCGGAGCGCCTAAAAAAATATAACAAAAGAAAATATTAGTAGTCGGCCATTTTGTAAATCGAAAAAAAATCTAACAGCTTGATATTCGTACTAAATAGATGTGTAATTAATTTTATGCGTGAATCACTTTTGCATACGAAAAAAGTGGTTAAATTCTGATAACAACATTTTATCCCCGTTACTGTGGCCTAAGGCCTTAATGCACCGCGATGAAGCAAAATGCGCTGATTCAATACACTACCGTTTTCCATTTCCTGTCATGATTGGAGCAACATCTTCTTTTTGATGGTTGGAATGGGGAGGCGGTTTTGCGTTCATGTCCGACGTATTCGGGTGTCGTATGACAACTTCCACCTCGCTAACAGGGATTTTTAGCTGTTTTAGCTATACTTCTTTCACTGTGCAGATTACGTCAATAATCCAATATCCATTTTTCTTTACGCAATTACAAAATATTTACGATCTATTGCTAAATAATTATGAAGTTAGGAAGAAGACACAACAACAGGGCTATCGTAAAAAAAAGATATCAAGGCCGACCCGTGGAACAGTCACATCGGCTATGACAATGTATCGATTCAACAAGTTTTCTGTCGAAAACAATGAAGACGAGCGGTAGGCTTAATTGAATTCTTAAAAACAAAAGATACTCTATTCGTATACTTACCGTTTCATGTCAGTATTTAGAAATTACGATCTAAAGAGTCGAGGTAGATTTTAATCGCTAGCAGGTGAAGATAAAACAACGGGATTTCGTGAATGCAAACACGAAAAAAGTGGTGACGACTCGCGTAGTACGATACAGTGAAGTCCTCGGCAATCGTTGCCAACTTACCTCAGATACCGATTGTACTGCCGCCACTTCTACCCTACCGGCCGGTCACAGTCACAACATACGTGAAATTCAGGCGGTGAATTAAAAATTTTGCGAAACATCGGCAAATAAGAGCAGGAGAAAGCATTTATTTAAAATAAGTTCCATTTAAAAATAAATCACATTTTCGGTAGAGGTGAGGCCTGAACAGAGTCAGACCTTTTCCAGTTTGTTTATTAGTTTGGTTATTTTTTTCAATTTCGAAAGTGTGAAGAGTTTTTTAATTAAAGATCTGATTGTACGTTTATTTGTTGGTTACGGTTTTTTTTTCGTCTACGATTTTTAGCGGCGCAATCGTTTATTTTTTTCACAATAAAATAATGTTTGTAGTTTATATATTTGATTGTTAGTATATGTCTTTGTTTGCTGCGTTCGTTGGCGTGCATTTGCAGATAGCATTATTTTGCTTGGTCTTTTATTTTTCAAATTCGAATTTATCTAAAAATTATATTTTTAATTGAAATCATGTGTTTGGGATTGGGATTATTGAGGTTTCTTCAA
Organism: Ophion obscuratus; assembly: GCA_964007375.1. Taxonomy (NCBI): domain Eukaryota; kingdom Metazoa; phylum Arthropoda; class Insecta; order Hymenoptera; family Ichneumonidae; genus Ophion; species Ophion obscuratus. The sequence continues at coordinate 53,235,565 of OZ023315.1, forward strand.
GTTTGGATTTAGATTATCTAGGCATGGCCTGTTTAAGTTTGGGTTTGAGTATATTGGTGTTAGGAGTAGAGTTTATCTAGGTTCGGGTATGGGTATAATAAAGGGGCGGATTATTAAAAAAAAATTGGAATCTATTTAAAATTCTCTTTCTAATCAATTTTTTGATTATTTTGTTTTGTTGGGTGAGTTTCGTGGATCGTTTTATTATTCAATATTGATTTTAAAACAAATTAAGGAATATAAATAATAAGGATGCTAAATAGAGAGAATAAAACATGAAGAGCAAAAAAGTATCATATATTTCAAAAAGTACCAGGTATTTCAACGTCGTACTTGTGTGCCAACGTATTCCGAAAAGTACCAAAACTGGTACAATTGTACCAACGCAGCAACACTGAAAGTGGATCGACTTCGAGTGCCTCCCATATGGAGACTACACAAAGGAGTCCGAACTCCAACGGAAGGGGTATGAGAAAAGTGACCACAAAATCGAGGAACCGGAGGGTTCCCGAAAACGCCATTTTGTGGCGCTGATCGTTACAAACGATGGCTTGAAAATAGCTTTGCGTGAGAGAGATCGAACGATGAAGCGTCATCAATCGATCGGCCATATTGAATTGTTGAACTATTGTCGAGTGACCATGTTAATTATTGAACAATTTGAACATTGTCCAAACCACAAAATGTAAACTGAAAAATGGAATATCATGTTTTATCCATGTATCGAAATAAAAATCGAAAGAATTTGACATGTTAAATAAATTTCTGTCGATCCGCAAAACTTTTCAAAAGTCAACACTTTTACCGTATTTGGCTTTTGTAGAGAAGCTTTTCAGCTATGCCGATATGATGAATTGCCCGAAATATAATTTTGCGGTGAACAATCTGTACAAAAAAATATCAGCGAAAATAAATTAGATTAAAAAATATGACTAGCGATACCGTAGGAAAAAAATTTTGTATCGTTTTTCTCCGGCTGAATTTCATGAACGATTTTCAGTTCATTTTTTTAGTTACAATTTTTGACTGGTACACTTTATGTCGACAAGGACATATTTGTTAAAACGATCCGTTTTAAATTCGTTTCAAATACTATTCAAGTTCAAATATCGTTTAACTTGTATTGAATGATTTCACTCATTGTTTGACGTTCATGTCATGTTTTCTTTCATTTTTAATCCTGATTGTTTCCATTTGTAATATTTTTTAAAATGATAATTGGATTCTTATATATACATTGCAGAAATTCTTCATTTAAATTGAAATCTAGCAACGATGTATACGAACCATTTTAAAGATTTTAACTGAATTTCATTTGTTAGGTTATGATCAGTTGTAGCATCTATAGCCAAAGCATTTTTCGCATTGAAGAAAGTGAACTTGCATGCCTCATGCGCCCACCACTAATTTCAAGCCATCGCTGATAACAATCAGCGCCACGAAGTGGCGGTTTCCGGAACCGTTCGTATCCTCAATGCTGTGATCACTTTCCTAATACACAGTTCGAGCTCCTTTATGTAGTCTCCATGGCCCACCATATCGTGACCGTTTTCATACCTGCATTCAAGTCCGTGCGCCTTCCATATCCCAACAGATCCACAGCATGGCTATGTCATCATGGATATTCTGTTTTGGCGTCGACGTTAGTGTTTGGTGAAGGCTTGGTAAAGTTAATTCATTTTTCATCCCCAGTTATAATACGCCACGAAAAACTTTATTTTCTGAGCATCGCTGAAATGTAAATGGTGATGGTTAATCAATTCGCAATTGCGTCCTCGCGCAGCTCGTATGGCAGTTTCCTTCTTCCTATATCTTCCCCATCGCATGCATACGTAGGGATACTGTTGACTTGTCATCATTAAGTTTTATCCAGCACACTTTAAAATTCAACATACAGCCGACCAGCGGGTTTAGCAATACCATCACTTTATAAGAAATGCCTCTTCTAAAGGGAATTAGGGCGATGTACGCAATTAAACGTGTTTTTTTCTTCTTCGAATTCTTATACAGCGGTTGCACAAAGAAATTTACGGCAAATTCCGTTTAAATCTTCATCAGCTGTAAATACTTCATACATGAGAATATGTCCTTGTCAATGTATTTACCGTCACGTACTTTAGCTCACGACATTTAGAGTAACACGTTCACCTCCAACCCGTCCCCCTCTCACTGTCTATAAATCTGTGCTAAACGGCATTTCTACTTTGTTTATGTTGGCCACTCTGTATACCTGATTCTAATTTTTTTGCTTGACATGCTGCAGATTCGATCTCACCTCTGCGAGAAAACATTTTCCACCAAACATACTAACCAATAAATTTCATCTAACTTCCTCCTTCTCTCGCAAATATTATCAAAACTTTTTCATTACGAAGTTTCGTACTCTTATGATGGCAGCATATGGGTTTTGAAACCTGATGAAAACGTGTCAGATTTACCACTTTGTCCACACGTAACGTATGTTTTCGTATGTGTATGTGTGTATGTATGTGTATATATATAGGCATTTATACACAGCATAAACACACGACATACACACACGCGCACGCATACACACACGCGCACGCACACACACACACGAACAGTTACAGCCTTGGTTGAAAGTATTAGGCACCGTGTAAATTTTCTATCCGGGCAAAAAATTGAACATCACGGCGAAAAAAATCGTAAACTGATTTATCAAAGGGGGTTTCGAAGCGAACAATGCTAGCTTCACTTATCTTTTTTATTTTTGTAATTTTTTTTGTACCCGGTACGTCATTTTGAAAGTGCCGGTTTTTCACGGTTTTCGCTCTTTGCAACATTGCGTGCTAGACTTTGAAAAATAGTAATCTCATTATTTAGTGATAAGATCTTCAAAAAGGACAAAGTTAGCTTTAGTTTGATTTTAAAAAATTGCGACATTTTTTCGCAGAGTTATTTAGTTTTTTCTTGAAAAAAAAAAACGGCAGATTTCCGAAAAGCCGGCATCGTGCGGCGTAACTTGAAAACTATGAGGTTTGGAATATTAGTCTAAGGAGTAAAAAGTTGTACTTTATTATTTTCATGCCTCTAAACTTTTGGAAGATTTTTTTCCAAAACTTTGTTGTATCGCTATTTTTGGTTGATAGTCGACGATTTTCCTAATTAATTTATTGCCGTTACTTTGAAACAAAGATGTTTTTATGAAAATATCAAAAGGAGAAAAGATACATACAGCATTTGCCAAAAGTATTAGACACCCCTATAAAATATTGATAGTTTAAAAAATACATAAAACTGTTACAATTGCTTCGATATTTCGGCTTGGGACTTCCCTTGTTTGTGCAAAAGTTTTAATTTGACCCATTTTTCGTATGAGAGCTCACTACTTTTCGGCATTCTTGAAAACAAGGAATCGCGCTGAACGAATGAAATCGCAGAAAAGGTCTTCTCCACTCTAAGAATACTAAGACTGGATCAATATTCCAATACTTCGCAATCCACCAAAAGCGGTTTTCTATTGTTTCATTTTGTATTTGACAATGCCGTCTTATTGTTAGTTTTATTTTTAGTACTTTTTCAAATATCAATATTTATAGCGGTGCCTAATTCTTTTGGCCAATGCTGTATGTTCCTTTTCTCCTCTTGATATTTTCATTAGAATATCTTTGTTTCAAAGTAACGGCAATAAATTAATGAGAAAAATTGCCGACCATCAACCAAAAATAGCGATACAAAGAAATTATGAAAAAAATCTTTAAAAAAATGTAGTAACTCCAAAATAATAAAATAATTTTTTTTACTTTTTGACTAAATATTCCAAACCTCATACTTTTCAAGTTACGCCGCACGATGCCAGCTTTTCGGAAACCTGTCGTTTTTTTAAAGAAAAACATAATAATTCTGCGAAAAAAGTCGCCAATTTTTTTTCAAAACAAAACTAGAGCTAATGATGTCTTCTTTAAATACCTTATCACTAAATGGTGAGATTACTATTTTTCAAAGTCTAGGACGCGATTTTGCAAAGTGTAAAAATCGTAAAAAACCGGCATTTTCAAGTAGACTTATTGGGTAAGTTAAAAATTATATAGACTTATTGTAAAAATTAAATAGACTTATTGTAAAAATTAAAAATGAAAATGAAGCAGGCTTTGTCCGCTTGAAAGCCACGTTTCGGAAATTGGTTTTCACCGAGATTTTCGATTTTTTTTCTGGTTATCAAATTTACAAGGTGCCCGAATCAAGGCTGTATATATATGTGTGTATGTATGTATGTATATCGTTAAACATGATATCGAATATGAAAAGGAGTACGCCGAAACAGAAAAAGCATTTTTAACGTTTATTATACGATGGGAGTGACGTTGTTCCTATTCCTGTAAAAAATTGGCGTAACTCGAGTGTAACTAATATTATGTGAAATCAGGCGAGAGAATTTAATAAGTATTCAATTATATGTTTTGCCTTGTACCAATTGCTGATTACGGTCCGTAGTCGAGATTTTTCTCTTTTGGATTTTAGTTCGTTCGTAAAATACTTTTATTTCGAACCCGTGTTTTCGGAGTGGAAATGACTCGTGGGAAAATGAATGTAGTGAAAAATATCAAATTATCGAGTAAAGTGATTGATCCAGCAACGCTTCCAATATATTTTAGTTTCTACGAATAATGGGAAAAAAGGTGCCGGCATGTTAATCTCCCTGTGTACTTACGACGTGAACATGATAAATAAATATTAGTTGCAGTCTTCGGAACTTTTCAACAAAGGCACCAATTGCTCGAATTTCTCAGCTATATAGATATAGGACTATGTAGATTCATGTAGTACGATTTCGCGGAAATTCTTCGCCTCCGGCACTCATCATTGTACGTCGTATTTCAAGTCTCTCTAGTATTAGCGAATTCGCAAATGGCTTTACATAACAGTGCGCAGATTAACAATGTTCTGAAGTATTTCCTATTTGTAAATGTGCGATTGGTTTTCCACATGTTTCCTTTATGTACGTATGGTGGATGTGGCAAAACTCTTGTCATTATAATGTGAGGCTTCCTCAAAAGCTTAAAACGTAGGACCACCCTTTTCCAAGCGATGGCACCACGACTTCAGGGCTTCATTTTTTGTTCGTATAGTTTTCTAGTGAATGCCCCTGTGGGTACAATATAACTTTTCGTACGCAATGGTTACGCAGCATCAGAGTATTTAGAACGAGATATTAAAGATATATTCCAAAGACGCCGATGCTTAAGGAATTACGTGGGTTTCAAAGGCAAAAAACCATATTCTGTCGATCAAAAAAATATAATGTATAAATTATTTTATTCAAAATGTTGAGCACATAAAAGGGCAACATTTCAACAATATTTTTTAAAAATTTGGGAAATTCAGCCGGTGGAATGTGGTTTCCAGACACCCCTAAAAAAATGTCCTCGTGATGGTCAGGATGACTCATGATAACTCATCTGAAATTAAAAAACCAATTTTTTCTGTTAGTACATAAGTATAGCTCGTGATTGAACAGAGGATTAAAAAAATGAATTTCTGGCATACTTGTATGCAAAATAGTTCAATTTTTGTTACAATTTACACTAAGTATAGCCTTGTAAAATAAAACGCACACACACGCGCACACACGCGCACACACGCGCACACACGCGCGCACACACTCACACACACACACACACACGCGCACACGCACACACACACCCACGCACACGCACACGCACGCACGCGCGCGCGCGCGCGCGCACACACACACACACACACACATGCACGCACGCACGCACGCACGCACGCACACACACACGCACGTATACAGGACTGGACCAAAAAATGTACCTACTTTGTGTGACCAGTGAGTGATCACTGGTGTGATTTCGATATTTGTGCGAATATGTATATGAAAATGATAAATAGAATAAGCATCTAGCTGTCCAGAAGAAAGTTAACTAATTTGCTTCTATGTTTTCACAGAAATAATATTGTGCGTACTTTCTTTCCTCCAGTACTGTATATTTACATGTACGTATGTATTTATGGTCAGTTTAATAAATTAATAAATAAATAAACAAATGTATATAAATATATATAGTGTGTGTATTAGGGTGGTCCTTATTTGGAGTGTTTTCGAATTGTCCTGCGGACAAGGCGGAAAAAGTTTTAATATAAATAAATAAAGAAGTACGCTAAAGCTGGTAGGCCAACTCAATGTACTCCCGCCAAGGCCGTGAATTTTCCCATTTAATTTCAATCGAAACTCGGACCTACTACACTTTTTTGCCCCCATCTAAATATTATTTTGAAAAATCTGAAACTTGCCATATATCTTCCCTATAGTCATAGGTATTCTAAAAAAGATTGGGCGATTTACAACGATGAATTTTTCAAAGTACCAGCGCATCAAAGTTGCGTCTTGAAGTAAAAAATCATCATTTAACGAAATAAATAGATTAATATAAAATATTAAATAATTAGATATACTTACATGAGTTTTTACAAATTGTATGAACTAAGAATTGTTACGTTAAACATGTCGTTGCAGTAATTATGACGAGACACATTATTTTTACTCGATCATTCAACAGCACGATTATGGCTGTGGAATGTATCATCAAAGTTTCTAATGTAAATTAAGTACGTCAAAATCTCTATTTTGTAAACGAAACAGTGCGGCAACAACAGTGACCGAGGTGAAGGTATTTTAGCAAAAAGCGGCTTTGCCGACTCAGAGAGACCAGCTCTGTATTGAGAAAATATTAAATATTCACAAACAATATTGCGCTTTGCAAAAAAGTAATAAAAAACAAAGTAAACAACAGAAAGAGCAAGATTTTATGTCCTCAGCGAAAAATCTTTTCGATATCGCTTATTAAAATACTTTTGATGCATTCGGCGAAGACAAAAAAGAATTTCTTTCAAATCAAAGGAAAGATGGAAGGGTTGGCTACATTGCCAACATCAACGTCGAATGTGATGAAGAAAAAAATGGACTACCGAAACTGACACAAGAAAAACTATTCTTGGGTAAGAAACAACATTAATTTTTTGAAAATTGTTGAATTTGATTATCATATCACTGAAAAAGTAATATTCGTCATAAATTATTTAATTTTTAGCGCCGAGAACATATTTTATTTCGTTTTTCAGAAGATGCAGTCGAGTCGAGATCGAGTGACGGGAGTCAAGAGACGCACATTCTCAGCCAAAAAGTTTCCTCATTCCATTAGAATTTTTCACACCAACTCAATGTTTGGCATTGTACTGAAAATTAACCAGAAGCTGGACGATTGAATCCGAAACGAGCACGTGGGTAGACAAACGTTTTAAACGATGAGTTGGTAGCGACGTTTGATCGATGCAAAATCAGTGACCGAAACGCCGTATATTTAATTTTTGCTGTTGCTAAAGCTCTGGGTTTTGATGCTCATTCGGTAATTTTGAACAAATCTTCAATTATGCGACACCGTGAAAAAATACGTTAAAAAAAATCAAAACATCCGACAGGTTTTCAAAGATATCGAATGGAAGGCAGGAGTTTTGCACTGGGACGGAAAAATGCTTCCAAGTATCTCTCACCACAAGATTGCAGAACGATTATCCGTAGTTATAAGTGATAACAACATTGAAAAGTTGCTCGGTGTGCGAGATGTGGAGGATGGAAACGGAGAGTTCCAAGCCAATGCTATTTTCGAAGTGCTTATTAATCGGTGCTTCTCCAGTTTCATTAAAGCTCACGTGGTGCAGCAGTTTTATTAGAACAATTGCTAGGGAAAAAACTGTTGTACTTACCACGCAGACACCATATCTTTGAGTTGATACTGAGAGCTGTCTTCGAAGAAAAAACTCCTTACACTATAGGTCCAGATGTTCCTCTGTTAAAACGGTTTCAAAATGCATGGTGGAGTATCAATATGAATCAGTATAATACGGGAATTGAAAACAACGAAATTCGTCACGCGATAATTAATCACGTTGAAGAGATCGATGAATTTGTCCAAAGTCAATTGAAATCGGCTCAACCTAGAGACGATTACAAAGAGTTCTTGATATTGGTACCAATATTTATTGGGAAAACTACTCAAGGTGGAATTAAATTCAGGAAACCAAGTGCGTTTTATCACGCTCGATGGATGTCTAAGGCTATCTATGTCTTGAAAATCTTTTTATTCCGAGGGGAATTCAAGCTAACACGAGCCAAAGAAAAGTCGTGATCTGACATTTGTATTTTCCTCGTTTTCATTTAAATATATTCAAACATGGTTCACGTGTACCTTTGCACCTGCGGATCCGCACAACGATTTGCAGCTGATCAAAAAATTGTGCGATTACAAATTGATAGACAAACGAATTTCTGAAGTATCGTTAAACAAATTTAGGAATCATTTGTGGTACCTAAGTCCAGAAACTGTTGCACTGGCATTTTTTGATGCAACATTGTCGAATGAAACGAAAAGACAAATGGTGCCAGGCTGAACATCATTAACGACGAAATAGATTGTCCGAAACGAGTGGAAGTACCAACACAGTGGCCAAAAGATCATAATTATAAAACAGGCCTTCAGCTGGTAAAATATATAAAAGTTGTAAACGATACTGCGGAGCGAGCAGTTAAATCAATTCATGAATACAACGAAATTTTATCAAAAGAGGCGCAAAAAAAATTCATTTCACAAATTGTATCCGAGAATAGAGCGCAATTTCCTGATGCTCGAAAACGTACCGTACTAAGAGATTTATAGATAATGTAAACTCATTGTACTATAGTTGTTTGATCTAAACTGTGTAAATAAAAATGCAATTGTAAATTCGAGTAAAAATAATGTGTCTCGTCATAATTACTGCAACGACATGTTTAATGTAACAATTCTTAGTTCATACAATTTGTAAAAACTCATGTAAGCATATCTAATTGTTTTATATTATTTATAAATCCATTTATTTCGTTAAATGATTATTTTTTACTTCAAGACGCATGTTTGGCACGCTGGTACTTTGAAAATTTCATCGTTGTAAATCGCCCAATTTTTTGTAGAATACCTATGACTATAGGGAAGATATATACCAAGTTTCAGATTTTTTTAAATAATATTTAGGTGGGGGCAAAAAAATTGTAGTAGGTCGAGTTTCCATTGAAATTAAATAGGAAAATTCACGGCCTTGGCGGGAGTACTTTGAGTTGGCCGACAGGCTCCAGCTTTCGCGTACTTTTTATTTATTTATTTGAAAACTTTTTCCGCCTTGTCTGCAGGAAAATTCAAAAACATCCGAATAAGGACCAGTCTAGTGTGTTTATATACATATCTGTATTTATATATATATATATATATATATATATATATATATATACTTATACATATTCATATACATATACATACATACATACATATATATATATACATACATATACATACACACACACATATATATATATATATATATATATATATATATATATATATAAATATAAAAGTGTGTGTTTGTTTGGTTGAGTCGATTTCAATACATATAAGTGTGTGTGCGTGTGTGTGTGTGTGCGTGTTTGTGTACACACATATGTATGTATTTACAGCTAGTCAAAACCCATGTTACTGGATAAATAGCCGGCGGCGACGTCGATGCCTTCGAAGATTTCTTATTTCATTAATTGGCGCGGTTGCTTCGTTTAAGGTGTCTGGCCACCTTGGCCGATCGAAAAATGGGTATATTAAAAAAAAATGATAGACTTGAAAGTATAGGACGGAATATTTTTATTTTTCAACACAACGTCAGAAAGGGCTTTAAGAATAACGTTAATAAATTTCCGTTCAAAAAATTTTAAAATGGCGCCGTTATGCTCATTGCCGCGGAGGCCCACTGCACGATACGCGCGGTCGTTGTCCCAGCTGTTACCCGGTTATGTCACATGTGAAAAAAAATCAGCCCATTCGTGAGTAGTGTCGCGACCATTAAAAAAATTATGGTGAACCACAATTTCGGTGAAAAATACGATTTTTTTAATAGTGGAAAAAAACCGCTACGCTACATTGTAGCGATACTACTCACGAATGAGCTGATTTTTTTTTCAGATTTGACATATCCGGGTAACAGCTGGGATAACGATCGCACGTATCGTGCGGAGGGCCTCTGCGGCAATGTGCATAGCGGCGCCATTTTTTAATATTTTGAACGGAAATTTATTAACGCTATTCTTAAAGCCCTTTCTGAAGTTGTGTAAAAATTAAAAATATTCCGGCCCATACTTTCGAGTTTATAATTTTTTTTTAATATACGTATTTTTCGATAGGCCAAACCTTAAAATGACCCATCTCTCTTGTGATATCCCTATTGCACTTTCTTCTCTTTCGCCGCTATGTTATTCCTGATATCATCTCGTCTGTATCGCGAGTCGTAACTCGAATGTATCAGGGCATTTTCCTACATATTCGACCATCCTCACTCACACTGTTCGTCAATCAGGAAGTAAGGGTTTCTGGCTGCTCCGATAGATTTCGGTTTTTCGGGTATAGATATCGATTAGAGCCTCGACTTCTGAAACATTTGTTTCGTACATTACGCTATACATCTTTGTGTGCCCTCGGGTGTGACTCTCTCCTTCTCCCATTGTCTCTTTCTCTGTATCCCTCTCCCTTCCGCTCGCCATCAATTCAATGCACCCATGCCGGTTCGAGCACATAAGAAATGAGAAATACACGGTTCGTACGTTTTGTGCTAGATCACGAGAGGGCATGTCCGTTACCTCAATTAATTTCGAACAGTATTAAGAAATCCTGTGGCCAGGCAAGGCGAAGAGCATGGGTGGACAAATACATAGCAAAAGCATTGAAGTCTGCTTTGAAACACAATTCTATTCAATTGTTTCAATAGGTAGAAATTGCGCGACATTTTTTTTACTCTAACACAAAACGGTTGCCAGGTCGATCTCTCCGATTTCGATGAAATTGGGCATGCTTGTAGAATGGATATTTTTTTATATCTGCGTCACCCAATTTCCAAGGGGTGAACCGCAACTTCGAAAATAGGGGTGTTTTTCGTTTTTCGTCGATAACGTTATAGTTCTCATTTCCGTTCGTATAGTATACGAAAAAATAAACATTGTTGCAATTTAACATTTTTTTCATATCTCGTACCGTTAAAACTTCATCGACGAAAAACACCCCAGTTTTCGAGGGTGCGTTTCAACCCCTAAAAATCGGGTTCCGCAGATGTAAAAAAATGCGTGTCGCCTATTTTTACCTATTCGACAAGCATGCCAAATTTAATCTAAATCGATAAGATCGACCTCGCAACCTTTCCTTGTAAGAACATGAATATTACTGTTTATTGCAAATTGAGCATAGTTTAACAAACCCTGTGAGGATTAAGGGGCTACATCTACCTACAGGCCTCAAAAAAGGCCAAATTCCAAAGAAATTCTGGAACCCGGTTGGTTAAAATAAAACGCATTTTCTTAACACACAAATGTACATATATCGAGAGCCTTGAAAAAAATCACCAAAAAACAACATACACATGGCTGCCGGCAGATGATGACATTTTTTTCGCGATGTTTGGCGGCGGACACTTTCCAGCTTGAACGGTCCATCTGAAATCTAAAAACCAAACGCGTTATTCAGGTTTGCAATAATAATAAGTTGTTGGCGACCGTCGATTTTTTAAATAATTTCTTTCAACGTGGTGATTAATTGAAACTCGAACATACAAAATCTATGAAGAAGTCATCATTTTTACGTAACTATTAAAGAATGAGGATCGATTTTAAAGAAGTGAGATTGTCAACGACCTTTAAATGTATCTTATAGTATCTTCTGTGAATTTGGAAACAATCTATCAAGTCGAGGTATCATGTCGACCGACTTTGAAAACAGTGTTTTGAGGAAAACGCGTTTAAAGTCTAAAGTATGGTGCTGCGCCCTTTTGCTCGGCCGACGTTAGAAGCTGTAGCTCATGCAATTTTCGGAATATTTTTATTACATTTTTAGGGGATATAGCTAAAAAGTGATACCATCGAATAAAAATATTTTTGGTAAATGCCATTTTTCAACACACCTAGGGAGATGTAGCCCGTTAAAGAAGAAAGAGAGAGAGAGAGAGAGAGAGCGCTCCCTCTGGTGTATATATTAGCTTTTCACCCTCCGTCCGGATCTCATCACTCGTCGCTGAACTAGCCCCCGTTGTTTGCAAAATCATTGATTATGAGGAGTGCTCGCGACTTTTCGTCCGAACGTTGCTTGGGAACTTTGACATACTTTTATATTATCTTTTTTCTTCTTTTTTCACTCCTATTCGTTCTTTTCTCCGCTCCCCCATGACCCAGTGAATTATCGATTTGTGGAAAAGCCGAGTATATTTGTAAAGGAGATTTTTGGCAAGACAACCACCAACTTTGGGTCTCAATACATCCATATGTATATATACACGCACTATGTCGCTTTCTCTATTTCTACCTTCTTTCATTTATGTTTTGCCTTCATCCAGCCTCATACTTTGTGATTCTCCATCGCCCGATGGGAACACATTGCAGTACACAGAATAAAAAATCTCGTCCGTTTTATCTTCCACGCAACTTCTCGGCTTGAATATATCCCAAAACTATTCCACATATCTTGAAAATTATTTTTCCCATGGCGATCTTTGTTTTTCTTTGAAAACAAACCGTAACTGGATCAAATAAATTGGCTTGCGTTTACTCAGTCGTTAGGGTGAGATTCGGGTAAATCAATGAGGGGAAGCTGTTCACTTAATGCTTTTATAGTTTCTTGATTTCTAGAGTAATTTCATTTTACGATAGCAGGTTTTACGCGAACAAGTTAGCAATGACCTGAAATGCTGGTGGCGTCCTCCCTTGACTAATGTCTGTAAAAAAATAACAGCGCCAAAACTTTTAAAGAAAAAACAAATAAAACGTTATTGATAAAAAATTCAACCAGAAGCGATTCAATACTTCATAATAATAATAACTTCAATAATAGAACATTTTTTAAAATTATAATGAAAAAATGACAATGATTATTCTGAAACCTTCTTACAGGGAAAGGTTGCGACGTGGATCTCTCCGATTTCGATTAAATTTGGCATGCCTGTAGAATGGGTAAAAATAGGCGACCCGTATTTTTTTGTTATCTGCGGAACTCGATTTTTAAGAGTTGAAACGCACCCTCGAAAATTGGGGTGTTTTTCGTACTTCGCCGATAACGTTGTAACGGTACGACATATGAAGAAAGTTCAAATTGCAACAATGTTTATTTTTCCGTGTACTATACATTGGAGATGAGAAAGATAACGTTACCGTCGTAAAACAAAAAAAACACGCCTAATTGCGAGGGGGAAGGGTTAAACGGCCCCTTAAAAATCGAGCTCTGCAGATATAAAAAAAACGTGTCGCCTATTTTTACCCATTCTCGTCCCATTCAAATCGAAGGTTACCATTCAAATCGAAGGATCGACCTCGCAACCTGTCCTTGTTAGTCACGAGGCTCATCATCTACATTTACTTTTGTCCGATGATAGTGCATTGTCGCGTGACTAGCACTTATTATTATTATTTTCAGTGTTGCTACACTTACGCTATCGGGTTATCGAGATTTTTGTTCCCTTAAGGGACAACACCACTGTGACCCCCTGTTTTTTGCCATTTTTCAAGAATTTTTTTTTGTGGGAAAAAAAGAGATATTCGAAAAAAAAAAATTTATTTTGTTCGTTGTTTATTGAAGATACATAAAAAAAAATATTTCAAATTTTTCACGCCCCATGGTGACGCTGGGGAAGCTCCCGCGTTAGGTACTGTTGCCTCTGCAATGGTTCGCGGCACGCAGCAGAACTCTCTTCAAAGTCGATCTGAAAAAAAATACCGAGTGTTTTCGTTAATAATATGATATTTTGAAGAGAAGTACATAGGGATTTGAAAAAATATTGATTTTTAAAAAATAGGCACGCTTTTGAAATTAAAGGACGATTTTCGAGCAAAATTTCTCGTCGAAAATAGGCTATAACTTTTTTTATTATTGAGATATCGATAAAATCCTATGTACTTCTTTAGATAATCTAGTTTTATTGATGCAGTCCAAATTTGAAGTCGATCGGATAAAAATTGCTCGAGTTCTGCTGCGTGCCGCACTCAAAAAAGTGGTTTCGAGAAAAACGCGTTCAAAGTTTTAGGTTTGTTAATTGATGCGATAAATTGGAAAACATTTTTTTTACCTTTAATCAGCGATGCTGGCACCATATAGCTGGTCTTCAAGAAGCAAATCATTGTCCCTAGCATCTTTTCTCGAACTTGTAGAGGCTCTTCTTGCCTCTTTTGCAGCGTCTGTGAGCGAGCGCTCCGCCAGCTCGATCCGCGCTGCGTCGGTTTCAACGCAAAAATTGAAACAATTTGGGCCGATAGTTATCCCCAACGTCTCCAAAACTTTCATGAGGCTTCTCAGGCCATCATTGAATAATAATACCGCGATAGCAGCTGCAATATCGACGATTGACGATTGACGACTTGAAAATTTTTCAATTATCGCCACCTATGGCTTTTTTTCGAAACTATATTTATAACAATAGCCGGTTTTTGTGAAGGGAGACAAAAGAATACCTGGGAAAGACCCGCAGGACCTGGGAAAGGCCCGGTATACCTGCCGACCCTGAGGCGCACAGCTGCGCGGGACCCCGAGAGTTACGGGGCGCTGCACCGCTCCACAAAATATTCAATATCTCCGAAAATAATTATTTTTGCGACCTGGGTCCAACGGCATCTTAATCTTAAATGTATTTTAGATTTTTCTAGATAGTTTTCGAAAAATCCATTTTTTGAAGCCGTCACAGTGGTGTTGTCCCTCAAGTTATCGCTTAGTTGTTCTTGCACTCTGACAAAATTCGGCATGGCGGGGACTCAGAGTGTATTTCGATATTTCGACTCTTATAGAAACGAAAATATTTTAAAATAGTTAAGCTGAAACTTCTAGCCATTCAAGGCGAGAGGGCTAATGATTTTGTTATACCCCGGAGAGAGGATTGCGCGTTGTCCGCACATTTCCACCTGGAATTCCAATCAATCTAAGAGGAGAAGGGCGGAGAGTTCGCAAAGTAACAAGCACCAATTGAAATGAAAAGCGTATATTTGGAAATTTATACGTTGCGTTTTCTTTCTACAAGCCTCCCTCGCGTTCAGACTCTACGGTTCCTCAGTTTTGCGCCAAAAGTTTTGCTCCCATATACATTTCACGCCGCTATGCAGATTCTCAAATGCAGCGCTGGAGTTGTACGAAGCTTCCATCCGCAACTACAGACGCAGAACGAGAGACTGAGAGCCAGAGAAAAAATAACAGAGACACAAGATCCTCAGAGAATTTTCATTGAGGCAAACCTCTTTTTTCATTTGGGAACGAAACTCGCGCAGACTTGTGTGCACACTGCATTTGTTAGTTATTACACGATACGAGATTGGGTGGAAATAACAAACACCCGTTTCCTTGGGGTATTCTCTTCCATTAAGGTGGGAATCAGAAAAAAATGCTGATTATGATATTTTTTTTAAAGGAGAGATTTGTTCTTCACTTTTGAGACTCAGGGGTTTCATTACTACTTTTGGCGGTTACATGGTATTTTTTGTTAATATTTGAAAATGGATTGACTTTTGAAAATCGTGACACGTAGCGTCGGCGGAATTAATCTGAAAAAAAAAACAACGAGATTTTTCTTTCAGTGACACTCATACGCCATAATATGAACCAAGAAAACGTGAGAAATTTCGAAAATGTATAAAATGGTACGCTTTGAACCAAAGACATTAAATTTTCCGGATAAAATGGCTACACTTTGCAATAAAAAAACTCATTTTTGAATTTTCCAAAACTATTAGGGTCATGTTTTAGACAATAAGATCAGACATATTCATAGTAGATTTCATCAGAATTGGTGGATTAGTTTTTTAGCTGTTCGTCACGCGTTTTGAAAATGCAGTTTAGAAAACCGTGCTATAGAAGTTTAGAAGACCTGCACCATTTTTAAAGCTTGATGAAAAAATACCTCGCAACACCCAAAAGTAGTCGTAAAACATATCCTAAGTCTTAAAAAAGGTGAAAAAATCTTTCCTTTAAAAAAAAATAATGAAAATCAGAGATTTTTTTCCTCGTCTAAAGGTATCTCCCCCTCAAACTAAGAAACAAATATGTACACTATCTCGCCGTGAAATTTAATTTATTATTTCAGCTAGAAAAGAAATAAGACAATTGAAAATGAAATGAATTGACAACTATTCAACTTTTTTTTTGCGACAATTTGAATTACAGATTTCCTGGTTTTGCCGACGAGTTCCGATTTCAAAAAAAAAAATGTTCCATTCATTCCATTCCTGTGAGAAACATACATTTTATGTAAGAGATCGAATCTACGCACATTTCCTAAATTTCGAGTATCTTCAATCTTCGAAGGATTTTCTTTTTATAGTTGAATGTTTTTATCGCGTTACGCGCGTGGCAACGATATATTGTGTCCGTATCGAAAGATCAGCATAGTCGTGAAACCGGAAACTTTCTCATTCGAGCCTAAGAAAGAAGGAATCAGCATAGGGGAAAAACGAACAGTGTTTTAAAAAATATACCCTGTTCCAGGAAGCCATACGTCAATGTATTGTGACGTTGCGTCACAAGGGAAGTTCGAGAAAAAGCCCGCGTGACCACGCTCGGGCTTGGTCTCCGCCATGGAGCCTAGATACCAGGAGATTCAGCGGCAATGCAAAGGCGCTGAAAAAAGCGTCCCCGAAAATATCCCGAAGTGATGGCGCTGGGGTGCAGCGCGACCGACATATATAGTAATATATTGGTCAACGAGGTGAAAGTGATCGGATGAGTTTCTAACCTCACGACAGATCGATCGTGACATCAAACGTCGAAATATCCGCCGATTCATAATTTCCTCATGACGGTTCGGAAAAAACACGCAAAAGCGAGAAAAGATCTCAAGCACAAACTCAAAATGGCGGCACAATAGTCCATCTATAAAAACGTGTTCTTTTTACATATAGCTTCACGGGAGAACGGTTTTATCGTAAAATATAAGACCTGAAACAAAAACCAAAAAAAATGATATTATATATTATTAGCTATGAGACTACCTAGAAATTTGCTTTTAATTTTTTTTAAATAGCCCACTTTGAAGGAAATAAATCGATTTTTTGCCAAAAAAAACAGTAAATTGTTTATAAAAAGAAGTTTATATTTAATCAAAAAACGGATACGTACTCCCACAAAGAATATAATTGTGAAGCTGCTGTCAAAATTTCAACCTCGAAATCGATGCATGCAAAGGTGGTCGAGTAATCCGTCTTCCGAGATCGAAAAAAGTGGTTTCGAGAAAAACGCGTTTAAAGTTGTACGAGCAACTCAGCGCGCGCTCCAAGGCGCTGCGGCCAAAGCGATAATTGAACCTTTAAATAAAAAAAATTGCTACAGGACCAATTCCGTATTGTTTTTATGACACCAAAGTATTTTTAGGAAAGAAAACGTCTTTCCAAAATCCTAGAGTGGGGTTATCCCTTAACACTAATGAGGGTTAGGTACATCATCTGTGATCTGTCTTAGATCACACCCATGTTTAGCGTATATCTATATACATATAGGTTGCGGAGCACCCCAGCGCCATCATTTCTTGTTCTCGTTTTGGGGACGAGTTGAAAGGCCTCGCTGAACCTCCTGGTATCTAGGCTCCGTGGTCTCCGCCACGCACCTTTAGTCGAAAATTTACATGTTAATTTTAAGGTATTTTTAAGGTATTTTCTTTGTATAAAAGCCGCGACACTATCCCCCCCGGTCCTTCCCGCACCCCCTTCTCCCGATCGCGACGCGACCACGCGGACTGTCGACTGGGGCCACGTCGGGCCGGCCGTCAACTACGAGAACCCACAACGCCATCTCCCGACGACGCGGACAGTGGACTGGCCGTCCGAGGGCATTCCGCTGCCATCTCCCGAGTCTCCGGCCTACCGCGCGTCAGGAGAGACTGCAGCTCTCGCGCGGTATGGCGACCGTTAAAAATTCGTCCCTTCACCCCTCCCCTGGCAGTCCTGATCGTCGTCCCGATTCCGTGCGCGTCGCAAATAAATAAAGTGTATAAATCAATGCGAGCGATTCGGGCCCTTACCCGAATATTAGAGTATTAATTATCGCGAATAAAGTGTAAAAAGGTGCTCGTGGCGGATCCCCGGTGTCCCTAGTGAAAGTTTCCCTCGCGCGCGCGTAGCCGCGGCCGCCTCGTGTAGTACGGCCGTCGGCCGACTCGAGTAACAGTCCCCGTGAGAATACATCGCGGCGGGATAAAATCGCGCAAGTAGAGTTTTGCGATTTTCGGCGTTTGTGCCGTATTAATTCGAGTAATATAAAATAACGTAAAATAGTCGTGGTCCAAGATAAGTGGCCATCGTGTTCGAGAACCCCGTCCGTCCCCGGATACCCTGAGACGTCCCCCTTTGCGATTAACATAGAGTCACACGCTCGCCGGCCGAAGGCCGCGTTTGTTTTGGTTTTTATTTGTGTTTAGTTCGAGATTGAGTACGCGTTAAGAGCGTTGCCCGAGAAAGGCTGGCGCCCAATATAAATGTACGAAATTTATAGAGCAAAATATTTAAACGAGTAGAGAAATTGAGAAGGGACTTCGCGTGTCCAGTAACCCGTTAATTCGTGCCAAAAGTAAATGATCACTATTTCCGAATCTTTGATTACATAGAGTCTAACTTATCCTTTTTTGTAGTTCACGACTTAACTTCTTTTTTTTTTGTATCGAGCTTCACTTCGTGTTTTGTATTAAATAAATTATATAGGAATATTATCAGTTGTCGACCCATCAATAATTTTTCCTTCCCCCTTCCTCCGCCTACGGTAACACGCGATACCCGTCATTGTATATATGTTGTAAAGAACAGTAGCTGATATTTTTTTTCTGGATTTTGTGGAGCTGTTTTGCTACATGCGTCCGGCTAGGCTTTTCTCTTCGATCGAAGGGTGCTTTTTTTCTTCGTGTCCACCCTCGTTTTCCCCTCCTTGTTGATCCGTTTCTCTCTCTCTCTCTCTCTCTCTCTCTCTCTCTCTCTCTCTCTCTCTCTCTCTCTCTCTCTCTCTCTCTCCGGGATTCTTTCCTTTTTTCTTTTCCCCAGCCCACTCGTTCTTTACCCCGGGTTACGCGTTCAGAAGGGGTCGTGATGCCACGCCTCGCTACGCCACTTTCTTCTCGCCGATCGTGTACTATGTTCGAATATACGAACGTCGTGTCCTATATATATATATATATATATATATATATATATATATATATATATATATATATATATATATATATATATATATATATATATATATATATATATATATATATATATATATATATATATATATATATATTGGGGTGGCACAAATTTTAGCTCTATTTTTTACCATTTTCTTATCATTTAATTATCTACTTTAAAGAAAAAAATTAGCGCGTATTTTTTTGCTCTTCTCAGTCATAATTAACACTTTGTACAATTTTCAAAACAATTATGCCTTTTTTCTTCAGAAACGGATTTTTAAAATTGACCTCACTCTTCTAACCCGATAAAAGAGGAGACCTATGATTTTCGTTACGGATAAAGGCTTTAAAAAATTGTTTTATGAGAACAAAGATTATAATTCTTGGGTTAGTAGAGTGAAGTAAATTTTAAAAATCTGGTTCTGAAGAAAAACGATCAATTGTTTTGAAAATTCTACTAAGCGTCAAATTTATGAGTGAGAAGATCGTATTGTACTGTTGGGGTTAACCCAGGCACGCAGTCCTTTTGAACCATTGTGTTCAGGCCCCTCCCGGGGTGCCTTATAGGTTATTGTGTCAGGCCTGACTCCCTCGCGAAGAGAAGGAGCTTGCCCAACCCCAATTCCTCTATCTTCTTTCTCGCCGCGTTACTGGTCCCGAAAACCTCCTTGCGGAGGTCCTCGAGCCCTGTGCAATGGGCGATAAGGTACAGACGAGTTTCCCCCTCCTCACTACATCACCGACACCGTGTGTCGTCTCCGATACCCATCCGTTGGAGGTAATTACCCGTGTGCCAGTGACCCGTCACCAAGCCCACAAGCTCCCTCAGCTGTGGTCTTTCCAATTCGATTAGGGCCGATCCCAGCTGATTTGTGGGCCCTTTGAAAAGGGCCCTCGTATGTGCCATACCCGGTGTCCGCAACCACAGGTCGCTGAACCTTCTTTCTACCAACCGGTTCATAGCGTCCCGTATGTAGGTCGCGGGCACCGGGAGCATAAGGTCGGCATCGGTATCCTTCCTTCGCCAACCTATTTGTTTCCTCGTTCCCCCGGATGCCGCTGTGACCCGGCACCCAGAGCAACTTCACCCTGTTGTCCCTCGCTATTTGGGACAAGAGTGGTCTGCAAAGCCGCACCGGCTCAGACATCACCACTGTTGCCAGTAGACGCCTGAGCGCAGCGCGGCTATCACTGAAAATATAGATCCGGAGGCCTCTGTATCCTTTACTCAGAATGTATCTGGCGCAGGACAATATGACGGAAACTTCAGCGTGCAGTATGGAGGTAGTGTGCCCAATACTTCCCAATACATTTTGGTCGGTAAAAATTTTAGACCGAAATTCGAAATATTGACGAAGTTATAGTGCGCGAAATATTGACGAAGTTATAGTGAACCGCACGGCAGCCGCAAACGGCCGGACCCCTCCTTTGTTTGCGCGTTACCTTTATGCCTGCTTCGAGCGTCGGCTACCTTTGCGTATACTAAAAGTTTTACCTGTTTCTTCACATACATTTATTGTCGAGCTCAATTATATCAAAATTCAAAACGGACAGTCAGTGTATGTTCGTTACTTTGTGCGTAAACATCTTCGAAGAGCGTGAAAATGGATCGGAAAGGAAAGAAACGCAATACCAGAAGTCCTGGAGATCCTGCAATAAAAAGATTTCATGGCAACAGACATACCACCGAACAAAATACTGATTTTGTTAGCACTTCTGCTCAAAAATATAAAAATAAAAATGATTATGAGCCGGTTATTGATTAAAGTTCTTCGTACGTTCTTCTGTTTCGGTTTAGTATTCACGGCTTTACAAAATGTGTTACAGTGCAAAGTGTGTAAAGGCGATATAAAATTTTTGAAAAAATGACAATTAGGATTTGGTTTTACTTTGTGTATAAAGTGTAACTGCAATTCAATGTTTACTTTTGACTCTTGTCCGAAATCAAGAAATGCCTATGAAATCAACAGACGTTTCAGGTGTTGGTTTATCAGACATGAAACTTTTTGTTCACGGATGGATTTAGGAACTGGATTGAGTAAAAATGGTTACTACAGTATCTTTGAGCACATACATATTGCCGTGAAAGCCGTATCTGAAATGGTTGTTGCAAAAGCCGTACAAGAAGAAAACGAAGCAAACGGTAAAAACGGCAACCCCGAAGACGATATCCCAGTTTCAGGCGATGGTTCGTGGGCGAAGCGTGGTTTTACATCGCTTCTAGGACTTGTTTCTTTGATTGGGAAGTTTACCAATAAAATTGTAGATTTAGTTGTGAAATCGAAGGTATGTAAAGCGTGTGAAAGTGGGTAGGCAAAAAAGAAATGGACGAGTATTTGGAATGGTACGAAGATCACAAGAACGAATGTACAGCAAACCATGAAGGTAGCTCCGGAAAATGGAGGTTGATAGCATAATAGAAATAATGCTTATACCATCAATCGAATTGTTCATTGTGAAGTACAAAAGGTATGTGGGTGACGGCGACTGCAACACCTTTAATAATCTATTGGAAGCTGATCCAACGGCAAACCGGTGATCGAAATTTTCACGTGTATTACACGTGAAAAAACGGATGTAGAGGCGTGTGAAAGAAGCAAAAAAACACGTACTCAGCTGGAAAAAGCCAAAAAACAAGTTGGAGCTTCAACAACAAAAGATGCTAAATAAAAAAGAAAGTCTGAAGGAGAAACAGAAGCGACGCAGACAAAAAAACGCAGATCGAAAAAGGACGTAGCGGATGGTGAGGCTCCAAAAGTCAAGAATTTCGCAGTAACTAACAAGTTAATGACTAAACTTGGTGTTTATTATGGGATAGCAATTATGAGGAATGAAAATTCAGTTCAAGAAATGAAGAAGGCTGTGTCGGCAACATATTATCATTTGATTTCCACGGATGAAAATCCGCAGCATTCCTTTTGCCCTGAGTGCCTCGATTCACGGTGTAATTATCAAAAACATACTTTTGTTCATCCGCCTGCTTTTGATGAGAATACTGCGAATATTTTGGAGCCTATTTACGAAGACTTTTTATCGGATGATCTTTTGAAAAGATGCTTGGGCAGAAACACGCAGAATAACGACGAGGCTTTCAACCATTGCGTGTGGAATTTGGCACCCAACATACATTTTTGTAGGCCAAAAGATACGTCAAATTGCTGCATGGACAGCCGCATGCACTTTCAACGAAGGATATTTACCTGTGTTGAAAACCATGGAGACCACGGGAGTCACAATCGGCCCGCACGCTATGGCTTGCGCGAATCTGTACAACAGCTCTCGGATTTCCAAGGCGGAGAAGGATGCAGCTTATGCTACTAAAATTGCCAGAATGAGCCACAGGTCAGAAAAAGTGACCAACAATGATGCCTATGAAGAAGTTGAAGGTTTATTGTACGCACCAGGGATAGGCGATTAGTGTGAGTATGATTTTTCTATAATAAATCTGTTGTTAAAACCTTGAACACGTTTTTCTCTAAACAACGGCCCGGGTAATAAAAGTGTTTCTATCCAACCGATTGGGTTGAAATTTGGATATGTTATTATACTCATCAATAGCTCTCGCAGGAACTAGGATCTTTTTTCGTCCCTAACTTTCCATTTTACAGCCCGATCTCCACTAAAAAAAATTACTTTCTTTTCTCGAAGTCTACCATTTTGTTATTTTTCAACAAAATTGTTTAATCCTAGTTCCAACGATAATGACAAGCTTACAGAACAATAATCTTTTTGATTTTTTTTGTTTCAGATGTCCTCAAGCGGCGAAATCACCGGGGCCAGCCACCTACCATTTTTTCGAGACGCTCAGTTCAGCGCTACAAAAATATAACAAAAAATTATAAAAAAATGTTTGTACACTTTTAGATACCATTAATAATATATTAAAAAATCAAACCGATTGAATTTTATTCCCCCCTAAAAAAATCCCGAAAAGGCTTTAAAAAACGTGCAAGTTGTCAGACTACGACCTTAAGCTTCTCCTGGGCCCGCCACTCCACACCCCAGCCCCCGTTCTCGTTGCTGCTTTGGACCCGTCCGTATACCAGACGAGCCCACCTCGGGCCAGCAAGTCCCGACCGACATTTTCCCAATGTCGCCGGCTGGGTATGACGATCTTGTGGTGGTGCTGGAAGTGATAGCTCCGTGAGCCCTGGTCCCCGCCGCGAAGGTGAACCTCTTCCAGCCTCCCCCCCCCCCCCAACACTGCTTCTGCCGTAATGCCTGAGAGCGTCAAATAAAGAGGAGCCCCCATAGCTAGGATTGGAGTTGTGCTCATGGCTCCTGTGATCTCCAACCTTGACTATCTGTATATTTGCCGTTGCTCGTGTCCTATCGTCGTGCTCGTTGTTCTATTTGGTTTTATGGCCTTGTAAGGGTCTAAAGAATTTTGACTTGGGGTCCCCTTATGATTATAACGGACATCTGCGCATAGGGCTATGCGTGAGTCTGTGAGAATAGAACAGCAGTTCATTTTTCGATTTCGTCGTGAACAGACGTGCCTATTTTTTATTGTTTAATTTCAAAGTTCTCTTACAATTTGAAGTTGAAAGTGTCGACTGAAGAAGTTGCTGGCTCTTCTGGAATAGGAGAGTAAATTCCTGAAGAATACATGTACAGTGACAGAGCAAAATCGCGATTGAAGGACGCAGTAGTTTATTATGAAAAGTTGTTGACGGAAAATGATTCAATTGCATCGACACCTTCGGAAGAAATATCTCATGATGCTATGTTATTGGCCGCAGAACTTTATAATAATACATTGGAAGATTTGGGCCAAAAAACATTTGTAGTTGAAGAGGAATTAAATCGCGCTCCTGAGGATTGCGAAGAACTACAGTTCGAAGTGCCCCAACGTGATTCTTCTCGAGACGAGTACGAACCGGAACCGAAAAAAATAAAAGTGAAATGATTCCCATCGCCTACAAAGTCAAAGTCATCAACATTGCTAAAGCGCATCCCACGTGGTCTGTGGCGACATTGCAAAAAAGGATGCAGCCGCTTGAAGAGAAAAGAATATCTTTCACAATGGGAGAATGATATTAAAAGTGGTGAAACGAGACGGGACAAATTTGAGGCGATATATTCGTGGACCTACGACCGTTTTGTGGAAGCAAGGCAGCAATATCAGCAGGTTACGTCAAGAAATTTACAATGGGCGTAGGCTGCTGCTGTACTACTCATCGATTTCAATTTAAAGGTGTCTGATCGATGAGTCACGGCATTCAAACAGAAACACAAAATTTCTCAACGGAAAATTACGAAACTGGTTTCGAAAAAAGAGGCGGCATCAATGGAGGAAATTCCGGCGTCTGCAGAGACCTTTCGTCCACAGACGTGCCGCTTAATACCTCAATACCAAGAGGATTATGTTATAAATACTGACCAAACAGGTAAATACAAGTTTTCTCCATACAAAATGTTTTTCCCGATGCAAAATGTATAAATTCAAAATTAATTATTTAAAAAGTTTTCTACATCCATATTCGAATATTTTTAAATATTAAAAATACTATTTTTTTCAGGATGTCAATATCAAGCTGTTTTCAACAGGACATTCACTCAAAAAGGGAGTAAAACAGTTTGTGGCAAAAAGTCGAATTTGAATAAAGTGACGCATTCGTACACCGCACAATATTCCATAACATTATCCGGAAAACTGCTCCCACATGTCTTCGTATGTTTGCAAGAGGCAACCAGTCATTTCGGATGTCATATTTAAAAATTAGTAGATGGCTATGCCAATTCATATACGAACGTCATTGCAACATCATCGAAGTCCGGAAAACTAACAACAGCCTTATAGACGGATTTTCTATGCCAAAATATGCCAACCTGCTCTGTAAAAGTAATTCTTCCAAAATGCACTCCCTTGGTGCAACCTTGTAACGTTTACTTTTACAGACAAGTTAAAATTTTCATAAAGCGCTTGCAAAATTGCAGCGAATTGTTAGAGCAGAATCGTGAAATTAATTCCCGGGAAGATTGTATACAAATCCTTTCAATAATTTACCATCAATTATCGTCACTACTATTCCGAGACATGATTCAATACGCCTGGTTTGCCTAAAAAATTATCAGTTACTAGAAACATTTTCATGAATGTTAATGGGACATGTTTTTGTACGGATGTATTGCAAACTCCCTGCGATTGTAAAAAATCCGCTTTTATATGTTGCGCAGGATGTCGCAAAAATTATTGCTTTGTTTGTTTCTACAATAATTACCACTGCGGTTTTGTATATAATTATTATATGAATAAAAATTGAATTTTTCCTAATCGACTTTGTTATTCTCATTAAAAATCGAATGTTCCTCCTCATATACTTTACAATGAAAAATTTAAAAAAACCCCACCGTTATGAATTGTTTTATTGGATAAAAAAATAAAATGATTTAAAAAAGATGAAAATAATAAAAAAAATAATGGAAATAAATTTTAAAAAATAATGTAGGGATGAGAAGCCTTTTGAATAATTGTTGGGATAACACAAAAAAAAAGAAAAAAAAATAAGTTCCGAAGGTGGAATCGAACGCAAGACCTCCGGCGAAAAAGACCGAGCCCTAACCGTCTAGACTGTCTAGACCCAGACGGCGGCTCGACAAATCCCTGACATTTTAAACTCATAAGGCGCCTAAGAAACTTTCAATCGATTTTTCTTGGACTTTTCCGAGTAGTGCGTCCTACTACTTTATCCACGTGCGGTGCTAGGGGTCCTCTTTCACCAAAAAAAATTCGGCCAAATCCCCGACCCCATGGTCATGCCGTCTCCTTGTATGACCAAGAGTGTCCTCTGTCCCCTGGCTGTCTCCCCCATTAGGCCCGCCGTTATCATCTTTGTGCTGAGCACGAAGTGGACCCAGTCGATGATGGACTGGGTCCATAGACCCTAAACTTCCGCGTTGCTTCGCCGATGGCGTCGAATGATGCGTTGTCAAACGCTCCCTCGACGTCCAGAAAAACGCACAGAGCGGGTTCTTTCCGCCGAAGGGCTCCTCTCTAACGATGTGGTGCTTCACCTCTCTAACGATGCGGTGCAGAGCCGTCTCCACGGATTTTCCCGCTTGGTACGCGTATTGCGAGGTATGAACTGGTCTTAACGCCAGTGCGCCCTCCCTGATGTACCTGTCAACTAGTCTCTCCAGCGTTTTCAAAAGAAAGAACGTTAAGCTCATAGGTCTGAACGACTTGGCATGGTCATAGTCGCTTTTCCCTGGTTTAGGATTGAAGACAACTCTGACCTAGCTCCAAGCGCGTGGTACGTATCTTAGTGGCAGGCAGGATCGGAAGA
The DNA here is from genome assembly GCA_964007375.1 of Ophion obscuratus. Lineage (NCBI taxonomy): Eukaryota > Metazoa > Arthropoda > Insecta > Hymenoptera > Ichneumonidae > Ophion > Ophion obscuratus. The sequence goes on from OZ023315.1 coordinate 53,262,075, forward strand.
TTGGGGCTAGATGTTGGATGAGCCCTTCCGAAATCCCGAAAAAGCGGACATACTTCCGAATTCGCGTGAGAGTCTGTACTCTGGAATTTTTGGGGTTACTGAATAATAATCCGAAGTCAACATTTCAAAAAACAAAATGGCGGATCCGAAACGGTAAACAATGTCTCCGAAAACCTATTCGATTTGGGTGAAAGTCTGTACTCGGAGGTTTTTGGGGTCGCTGAACACGAATCCGAAGTCAAAATTTCAAAAAACAAAATGGCGGATCCAAAACGGTAAAAGATTTCTTTAAAAACCTGTTTGATTCGGGTGAAAGTCAGTGCTCGGGGGTTTTTGGGGTCGCCGAATACGTATCTGAAGCGAAAATTTCAAAAAACACAATGCTGGACTCAATATGGACGGCTACTTTTTGGAGAGTCGATTTCATTTGCACGAAATTCATTTTTTAGGAGTTTCCAAGGCTGCGAAGGTATGGGAAGAAGAGGTTTAGGATAAAATAATGAATCCCTGTTATAATGATACTGAACATTTATTTTCATATCATCTTGCAATGTCTAGTCCTACTACTACTACTACTACTACTACTACTACTACTACTACTACTACTACTACTACTACTACTACGTCTTACTCGCTATCTAATGCATGCGGTGCAAAATCATTGTCATCTTCAGATGCATCGCTCTCCGTATCAATCGAAGGAATCTGACTTGATTCCGCCACTGAAGGTGAAATCAATAGTTCAACCGCATTTGTGGATGATGATTTCAGTTTTTTTCGCAGGAAATTTACGCGAACTAGATATCAGTGGATCTGACGTTATCAAAAGTCTGCCTAAAACGTCTTCCATGGTTTTAGCTCGGTCACATTTTCGTGAAAAATCTCGCCGGAATTTTGCAATATATTTGTTATACGATTCCTGAACTTTTTCGGACATTAGTACGATAGGCAATATCAAAGAATCAATAATTTCAGGACCGTGTATCAGAATTTTCTGCACTATTGTTGGCATGTAATACCACCCATACAGGTCAACAAATTTCCTTGCAATAATTTCTCTGTAGACGCTAAATTTTGGTATATTGATCTCGAACCCACAAAGAATTACCTGCAATATCACATGAAATCGATTTATCAATTCTTCGTCAAATCCCGTTATAGAAGTAGAAATTTCCGAATTTTCGAAAAACCGCCGAGCTGGATTTCCGTCATTTGAAGTTCCGTAGCCTTGTATTGGTTGATCAACAATAAGCCCTAATTTGTCACGAAAACCTTGTTGTATGTTTTTTTTGTCTTCTCTCAAGTCCTTCTTTATCCTCTTTGCACGCTTGCCACTTTTTATGTCTAATTTGTAAGATACATGCAAGCAACTTTCGAAAAACCGTATCCAAGCATGCAGCGACGACATTCCGAATTTGCAATAATCTTTATTGATCGGTCTTTTCAACATTTTATCGATATCATTGAAATCGTTAAAAGTAACGCCACAAAGGTGGCAATGCATACTTGACGATGTATTCGTAATTGAATTACAAACTTTACCAACTATCATTGTCAACACAAGTTTGAAATGGATGTTAATTTTTCTTCCGTAAAGCATGGTTTCAAAGGGCAGAAGGTTTTTTTCTTGCGCTTCGATACAATCAACTTCTGTCCTAGTTGCTTCGGCAGTTTCGTGCAAAAAAAAAACAATTTTTATCGGGCGACAAAACCTTGGCGACGAAGGATGAAGATTTATCCAAATAATACCCTGTGGATTGACTTTATCATAGAGTTGCAAGGGGACAAGTGAAATAAAAAAAATGTTGGCATTCGATTTATTTCCATCATCGCTAAATTTTTGTTTGTAAGCGCTTTGACCAAAAGTCCCATCACATCCCCACTTGCATATCAATTCTAAACCAGCAAGTTTGTTTTCAGGAAGACTTCTAATAACGTCCGATTGTGCCAATAACAATCGTTCAGCTGTATGATTTAATAATGTTTGGAGTCCAACTGTGGTTGTACTTTCAGTTATAGAAATTTCGGACTTATCAGGGTAACACTTTTTCTTAGCTTCTAATACAGTACTCTAAGGCGACCATCCTTTACTATTTATCATAGCGGATGTGGAACTTATTAATTGATATACGCTCTTCGTCACTCCACCTTCTACACAAAATTATAATATTTCGTTACCTGTCAATACTCTTTCTGGAACGTGTTCCAGAAAGAGTATTGACAGAGTATTGACAGCAGGGTAATTCTTGGACGTTGTATTGTTCACGCATGTTTTCTGTCTTCCTGCGTGTTGACCTGTCACTCAAATCGCCCCAACTTGTCGAAGATCGCCCGGGACTCGCTGTGTTTTCCGTGAAGGTCGTTGAACCTTCATTTTCAGTTGTGAAAAGTATAGGAACGTTGAACTAGATATCGAATTTTGTGTAGAATCTGTTTTCTATGCTGTTCGCTTGTTCCCACCTTTTCCTGAATTCGGATAGTAATGTTTTCGGCATATTTTTTTGATTCGGCGGCAAAATGTATACATGCTCCTATTTTTAAAAAACCTGTGCTTCAATAATTTCACTGAGCACGTTGATGTTCCCATTTAACACTGGTTTCACGAATTCAAAAATTTCCTTCCTCGTGAAAGAAATTTCTTTGGTATCATCCGGAGGATCTGTAATGGTTGAACAATATGATTATTTAAACGAATTATTTTTACCAATTTCCTATACACCACATTTTGGACGCGGAAACTACGAAAAACTGCCGAAAGTGCACACCTTCCCACAAAAATAATAACTAAAGCCAAAAGAGCAGCTATGCGCAGCTAGTTTTTGGATATGTTTTGAAGAAATGGCTGGGCAACAATGTCCATTTTGATTCAGAGCCCCACCCAACCCCACTTTTGACGTATTGCTTTTTTAACACGAATTGTTAGAACGTGGCCAAGGAAAACACCACCACCGTTATTAATGATCCACTATATAATATATTGTTAATGATATTTATGCACAGGACATTTAAATTGTACTTATTTTCCGGAGAAGAATCCATTTTGTAAAATGCAAGTCCGTCAACTTTTCACTGTTGTAGACGCGTCTAAACTTTCGTGTTATTGCACTGCATGACGAGCAAACAATGCGGTCGGCGCTACGCTCACGAACAGAATGCGTTCCCAAGCCAGGTAAGGACGCTCCCCCTTTCTTAACGGCCATAACACATAGTAGGACTACCACTACAACTATTCTGACCATTAAAAGTCTCTAAAAAATATATTTTTTATGGTTTTTGTCCGCTTTTTCGGGATGGCGGACCACTGTGCGCCGGGAAAATTCCATCCACCCTTGGGCTCTTGTACCTGTCAACGGTATTTATGGCCCATCCGATCCTGTCTGTCGTGACTACTTTCGATGCAGTCCTCTAGTCCCCTCCCCACCTTCCTACATGGGGTTCCCTACGTTCTGGCCTCACTTCCGTCCCCGGTGCTACCGAGCCCGGAAAGTGCATGTCCAGGAACTGGGCCAATGTCTCCTCTAGGGTCTCAGTCCTTCTCCCATTGGGTAGATTGAGTCCTTCGAGCTTAGTTGGCGGTCCTGATGTGAAAACTCTGCGGAGTCTGGCCACCAAGGGTAGGAACTCGACCTCGTCGTAGAACCTCTCCCGGGATGCCTTTCTTGACTTTTGGATCAGTCTTTTGTACTCTCTTTGGGCCTTATTGTATGGGGATCAGTCCACTTCATCGTTGGTTGTAAGAGCTCTATTGAGCAGTTTACGGGTGCGGGTGCGGAGCCGGTTAAGGTCCCCATGCTACCACGCGACCATCCTGCTACTCCTTGCCCTGTAGGTGTTCCAGTCAGTGACCCTGGGGTTCTTGTAAGCTTCCACTGGTCTGCTGTCCCCTCCCCCTACAATTTTAAACGTTATTTTGCGATGATCCGAGAGGGAATCCTCCTCCTTCATCGTCCATTCCGCCACAAGGTGTGCTATTCTGGATGAGCCTATGATTAAATCAATCACCTCCCGTCTGCGGGGTGTGACGAACGTCCGCCTGGACCCTGTGTTCAGGATCATCAGGTCGGTTGTGAAAGGTACTCTTTACAACCGAGGTACTCCAACAAGGAGTACCTCTGTTTGTTTGTGTACCTCTTCTGTTTGTATCTGAGCTCGCCCACACAGTGTTGTGTGCGTTCGCGTCGCACCCTATCACTACGCTGAGCCCGCTCTCTCTCTCTACAGTGATCTATCAGCGCCTTAAGTTCTTCGGTCAGCGGGGTGTCCTCTGAATCATAAGAAAGGTAGGCTGAGCCCACGATGAGCTCTGTCTCTACTCCTCCCATGTTGATCCAGTTGGCCGCCACTGCTAGATCCTTAGTGCAGAACTGGCTAAGATTTAGAGCTCTGTGCTTCCGATTTATGAGAACACAGGCCCTTGGTACCAGCTCGGCCTTGGCTTGGATGACTGTTCCAAGCCTTGTCTCGATCCCTTTTACTTGTCCCTTATATACATAAGGTTCTTGTATTAAGGACACGATTATCTGCTTCTCCGCAAGGTCCCTGCCCCCAATGGCCGAAGCCGCTCTGCAGTGTTGCAAGTTAATTTGTGAGAAGCTGGTGTTGCCATCCACCATCATTTGGCTTAGGGCTGTCCACATTCCGCTCTCGTCTAGGTTCCGGCTGCCGTCAGCGCGTCGAGTGTCGTCTGGACACCTCTCTCGGATTTTGACGTTTCAGCCTCTGTAGGATGACTCCGGTGTCCTCCATTGTATCGAAGAACACCGCCGTTATATTGGTAAGCCTGGGCAGCTGCTCTCTTTCCAGTGTTAGGAGAGTGGCGCCGTCCCAGGGTTTGATGGTTGGGACCGTGGCCCTCAACCATTCTTTGGCCGCCTCGTCGGTGCAGCTTACCCAAAGGGCCCCCTAGTCCAGCCCGCACCCCTCGGAGCGCGGGACGCCCTGTTCTTCGGAACCGGCATCCAGCGCCTGAAGAAGCGCCCGCATCACCAGGTCACTCTACTCCTGGCCGAAGACTGCCACAGGGTAATCCGATGGTACGAAGGCTATCATTCTATCCGCTGTGATCGCGTTCCCGTAGCCCGTCGGTTTCGGGAACACCCTACACTACTTGGCGGCCTTTAGGATTTCCGGAGGTGTGCTGTTCGAAGCCCTGGGCCTCTTGGAGTCCTGAACCTCGGATGCCTTCTTCCCCCCGCTGTCTCTCCGCTCCCTGGTGGCGTGTCGCTAGGCAGCTCCGTCCCTCCAGGAGTGGCTGATTGTTCGACCACAGGATTGCTGCTGGGCCGCTCCGCAGTCGCGCATTGCCTCGCGTCCTCGACGCTTCGCAACCCCACAACGCCCCCGTTTGCGTTGCTTCAGGGGAATTCCGATGTGCCCTGGGGTCCCGACTACGGCGGCCGAGGTCGCGTCAGCAGTCCCTTAAGACCTTTCGTCCTTCCCCTCCCCTGTCTGTAAGACCGCTGCCTCCAAGGAAGCATTGGTCTCCATTTCTATTGGAGAAGTTACAATGTCATCCATGCAAGTCCCACGAGAATCTGGGGAAGATGGTGTTCGGCCCGCACAGAGCCCGGAATGTGCGGGTAGGGCATTTAATACAATTGGGTGTGCCTGGTTCCGAAAGGTGCAGCGTTAAAGACACTACCTGCTAAGTGCCATGCAGACCCTCGGTACGATAGCCCCATCGCTCCTGCGGGTCGGTTAACCAGCCCTTCCCTCGTCTCGCTCTCCAGTCCCCTGGTAGGGCCCTGGTTTGCTCGACTACCGGTGACCCGTTACCCTCCCCCCTCCCCTCTATACGCCATCTGTGCATGCACCCGGTCGGCTCTCAATCACGTCACCGCCTCCTCTTATGAATATCAGACGACCCCGGGATGAGTGAGAAGAGTACAAAAAAATGGCGAAAATTGCAAATTTCGAAGCTCTTGAGCAACCATTAAATATTCATTGACCGGTTGGAGCATTCGCGAGCTTAATTTAAAAAATTATTAAGCGTAAAATTCATGGCTAAGGCGTACAAAGAAAATCGATTTTTTAATGAAAATTTGTATTTTTGGGAGGCTTGACCGACCTCTAAATATATTTTGCACGCCCGCAGCTTTCGCGACGATTTTTTTATTCTTTAAAGTAGATAATTGGATGGTGAGAAAAAGAAAAAAAAATATAGCTCAAATTTGTGCCACCCACCGGGTGTCATTCACATCCGGTGTACGCATATATGCATGTGACTGTGTGTACCAACCTTACTGTTGCTTCCATTCTCATAGCAAGGTGACTAACTATGCTCTGTACCACATCCATTTTGTTTTAATGTCGTGACTGACTCGAAGGAGGGCAGATTGAGTGCTGAAGAGAGAGTGAGAGAGAGCGATGTATAGTTATTAAAAGACAATGGTTCCACGCATCTGTGACGTAGCATTGTAGGCAGGTCGATTTTGGTCGTTGTGAGTCAACTGTACACAGAATACGAAAGTGAAGTTTCTGTGAGCCCTTTTTATCTTCACTTCACACGATAGAATGATGACGAGCTTGTTACGTTCGACAAGGATGTGAGAGACCCCTGTGCAAGAACAGTCAGCGAAGAGCAACGACTGTCAACTTTAGGTAGCTGGTTTGGTTTTTAGTCTCTCGCGTCCGGTATCTTTTAAGGCGTCTGGCCACCTTGGCCTATCAAAAAATGGGTCCATTAAAAAAAAATAATAAACTCAAAAGTATGGGCTGGAATATTTTTATTTTTTTACACGACGTCAGAAAGGGCTTTAAAAATAAAGTTAATGAATTTCCGTTCAAAATATTAAAAAATGGCGCCGTTATGCACATTGCCGCGGAGGCCCTCTGCACGATACGCGCGGTCGTTGTCCCAGCTGTTACCCGGTCATGTTACATCTGAAAAAAATCAGCTCATTCGTGAGTAGTGTCGCTACAATGTAGAGTAGCGGTTTTTTTTCGACCATTAAAAAAATGATGGTGAGCGGAAGAAAACAAATTGTATTTTCCACCGAAATTATGGCTCACCATAATTTTTTTAATGGTCGAAAAAAAAAATTGCTACACTACATTGTAGCGACATTACTCCGTGGCAATGTGCATAACGGCGCCATATTTAAATATTTTGAACGGAAATTTATTAACGTTATTCTTAAAGCCCATTCTGACGTTGTATAAAACAATAAAAATATTCCGGCCCATACTTCCGAGTTGATTATTTTTGTTTAAATATACCCATTTTTCGATCGGCCAAGACGCCTGAATAACGCCTTTTGGGAAGCTTTATGAAAACGAATCACTGACTAAAGAATTAAGGGCGGAGATACCTTCAGGCGAGGCAAAAGCTACTGATTGTAATGATTTTTTTTAAAACGGAAAGATTTATTTACCAAATTTGACACAAGGAAAGGTTGGGAGGTCGATCTTTCCGATTTAGATGAAATTTGGCATGCTTGTAGAATGGGTGAAAATAGGCGACACATATTTGTTTATATCTCCGAAACCCGAATTTAAAGGGTTAAAACGCATCCTCGAGAATTGGGGTGTTTTCCGTTTTTCAACGATAACATTTTAACGGTATGAGATATGAAAAAAAATTCAAATTGCAACAATGTTTATCGTTTCGTGTACTATACACGATAACGATAACGATTTCGTCGATAACGATAACGTTATCGACGAAAAACGAGAAAACCCCTATTTACGAGGGTGCGTTTTACCCCTTAAAAATCACGTTCCGAAGATATACAAAAATACATGTCGCCTATTTTTACCCATTCTTCAAGCATGCCAAAGTTCATCGAAACTGGAGAGATCGACCTCACAACCTTTCCTTGTTAGGGTATGTTTTATTACTTCTTTCGCTGTTACGTGGTATTTTTGTTTTTATTCATCTTTAGAACTGGCTGAGGTCTTCTGAACGGAAAAATGGTACGGTCTTCTAAACGGATTGCGGTGGATATTGTCAGATGGCGTGAAATGTAGCGTTGGCGGAATTAATCTAAAAAACACCAAAAATGTTCTTTCATTAACACTCATGCGCAGAATGTGAATCCAGAAAAAGTCAAACATTTTGGAAATCGAGGAAATGGCACGCTTTGAAACAGGAAGATTGAATTTTCCGGAAAAATGGCTACATTTTGCAATTGCAAAACACGTTTTTTTCATTTTCAAAAACATTTAGGGTCATGTTTTAGACAATAAGTCTAGAAATCTTTCTACCAAATTCCATCGGAATCGGTGGATTAGTTGTTTCGTTATTCGTCACGCCGGTTTCGAAAATGCAGTTTAGAAGGTCGTGCCATACCCGCCCCATTTTTAAAGATTCATAATAAATATAGCATGTAACAGCCAAAAGTAGCAATAAAACATATCCCAATTCGAACATGGTGAAGAAATCTTTCCTAAAAAAATCATGAAAATCACCTCATATTTTCCTCGCCTAAAGATTTCTCCCCCCGTAACAGTTCCTCGATTCAGGAGAGAAAAGCAAATATATCAGTTATATCAGTTATGTTTGAAATTATTCCATTCACCCGTCCACCTATTTGGACATTGTCAACCAATTATTTTATATGCTGGTAACTGGGAAGGCCCGCCAGTTTGTGGAATGAGTAAAGAACAATTTTCATTCACTTAATTTCGAATTCACTCTGATATACTTTTTGTTTGGGTGCTTCCGACAAATGGTCAAGCCTCCCTAAGTATATTTATCTTTGTCCCCGAGGATCAGTCTTCGTCAAATCTGGAGAGCCTCTCCATTTCTTAATTTTCAGTCTTTATATCGTTTCTACTCAAGTTTATCGAAATTCCGTCGCCGGAACTATCGCACGACTGCTAGTGTGTTTATTACGTACCGGATTATATGTATACGTATGTATATATATTACATTTAGGTTGTGATATTTTTCAGATGTTTTTATTACATTTTTCCTTTATATATTCAGTACAGAATTATTTACAACGTTACATTATAAATATAAAAAGGAAAGAACATGTCTTCAGATTATATACATATATATCTGACGAATTTTATGACAATGTATACATATACACAACGAATTTTCTAACCGGGTCCGAACATACTTTTTGTCATCGATACTTATTTCTCGGATACTTATCTTCTATAACGTGCGTTGTTCCGAGTGTCCATGATCAACTTCGGAGGTCCGCTTAGGCGTCGTCACGCCGCGACACTCGTAGAAGATGTAATATTTTCTATTGTACTATGGATGGACTTATGACGATCGAGCTTTCAAATGTCGATTGAGCAGATCAATAATGCGTCCGGTCCCCGACGGGCCTCAGTGAGAAGCGTCTGGCTACCGAAAATTAGAGCGAGACGTACTCGAATTTTCGGTAGGTCTTGGTCATCGCGGAGGGGATGACGCGCGCGAAACTTACATACACTTATTACAACGTCTCATTTTTAACACCGCGAAAAAATGAATAATCAGCCTAACTGATTTGCCTAAACGTTAACCGTGACGAATAATAAACAGCAAAATTAATTACTGATATGGCGGAATTAATATTCTGGCAAATATTTTGTCCAAGAAGTATACATATGGGATATTCCACGCCACTTCACCTAGCCCACGAACCCGACCATTTTCGGTTTTCCTGATTATTTTTGGTAAAATTGTACCCCATAAAAAACATATCGACACCAATTTTCAGATCTTCTCTTTTAAGAGTTATAATTTTCCAAAACATGTCGATTTCGGAAGTTTTGGAAACGTTTAAAGGCTTATAACTCCGGAACTAATTGAGATATCGACAAACGTTACTAAATGTTTTTTTTTTTCATTTTGAAGTATACTTTTGTTAAAGAATATGAAAAACATGATGAATTATCAATGTCAAAGTTTTTTTTGCTTCTGAAGTGAAAACTATTTTTAAAAGGATGATTTTTTTTTTCATTCTGTAAAATAGAGTGACCCATTCTATGATTTTTAAGACTAGTCTCATCGTGGGCCCATTTATCTTTCTATTTTTTTTTCTTTGAATTTATCATATTTTTTTAGAAGATTTTTATAATTTTAATCTCCAATAATGCTATTCATGATTTTATGATTGCCAATTCGGCTTCGTCAGGCCTGACATGGTTTATTTTTTATTTGTGCTGAATTTAACGAAAAAAGATGATTTTTTATTCAAAATATTTTGTTTTTTTTTAATTCCGCAAAAATTAAAAGTCAACTGTTTCAGGCCTGACGAAGCCGAATCGAAAATCACAAAATCATTAATAGTATTATTGGAGATAAAAATGATAAAAATCTTATCAAATTAATATGATTCATTCGAAAAAAAATATAAGGAAAAAAGGGTTCACGATAGACGTGTCTTAAAAAGCATAGAATGGGTCACTCTATTATAGAGAATTTTTTTTTAATATAAAGGGCAATCATCTGAAAAAAATAGTTTTCAGTTTAGAAGCAGAAAAAACATTGTCCTTGATAATTGATAATTTTTTCATATTTTTTAACGGTAGTATGCTTCAAAATGAAAAGAAATTATACAGTGACATTTGTCGATATCACAATTAGTTTAGGAGTTATCAGCGTTTAAACGTTTCCAAAACTTCTGAAATCGACATTGTTTGGAAAACTATAACTCCTGAAGGAGAAGAGATAAAAATCTAAACATTTTTGTGGATACTTTTGACGTGGGGTACAATTTAAAAAAAAATGAGGAAAACCAACAATTACCGGGGTCACGGGCTAGGTGGAGTGGCGTGGAATGTCCTATATATACTCATGTTTGTTCGTTAATCTAATCATATTTTTTCAAAGTAAGCACTGTCGGTTGAAATCGTATACTCTAATAATAAAATCAATCCATTTCCCTGAGTTAATGAGATTTTTATTTTGTTTTTTTAATAAAAAGACTACGTCGACTGACTTCGAATGGCCCTTATATGCCCGTAGTGAACTTTTATGCGACTTGATCGATGTGGCACGCTTACCAACGATAGCTTCTCACTCCCCCACCCTTTCGCCATGCTCTAAACCGCGTGAGTCTCTCACGCGCGGCAGTATTATCCCAGGTGCAGTCAGTCACTGTTATTACTACTTTACAATTAGTAGAAGCACCCATTGTACAAAGACACGCTAGTTCCGGCCTTTACTGATGAATTCCGATTGCTAATCGGCCCTGCGATCAATGTTAACCAAATTGACTGCCTACCTCATTAACTTACGCTTCCGACTATTAACAGATTTGGTCGTGGTTCTCCTTGCGATATTCCGACGGAAGTTTTTCACCTTTGTTACAAAGTTATTTTCCACAATTTGTTTCGGGCTGTGCGTTTGAGGGAGGAGATACCTTTAGGCGAGGGAAAAATGTCTGATTTTCGTGGCTTTTTTTTTGGATTCCTTCACTATTCTTGAGGCTTACAAGGAAAGGTCGATCTCTTCGATTTCGATGAAATTTGGTGTGCTCCTAGAATGGGTAAAAACATGCGACACGTATTTTTTTACATTTGCGGAATCCGGTTTTTAAGGGTTAAAAGCACCCTCGAAAAAATGGGTGTATTTAGTTTTTCGTCGATAACGTTTTGACGGTACGTGATATTAAACAAATACAAATTGCAACAATGTTTATTTTTTCGTGTACTATACATTGGAGATGAGAACGGTAACGTTATCGACGAACAACGAAAAACACCCATATTTTTGAGGGTGCGTTTCACCTCTTAAAAATCAGGTTCCGTAGATATAAAAAAATACGGGTCGCCTATTTTCACACATTCTACAAGCATGCCAAATTTCATCAAAGTCGGAGAGATCGACCTCGCAACCTTTTCTTATTAGGGTATGTTTGATTACTACTTTTGGCTGTTGCGTAATAGTCTTTTGTTTTTATTAAACTGCAAAAATGGCGGAGGTAGTGGAAAGATGTTTCTTTCAATAACACTCATACGCAGAATATGAACGAAGGAAAAGTGAGAAATGTTGAAAATCGATTACATGGCACGCTTTGAAACAAAAATGTAATATATTTTCTGAAAAAAATGGCGACATTTTGTAATAAAAAAATACTTTGAAAAAATGTTTGAAGAACATTTAGAATCATGTTTAAAAAATAAGGTTAGAAAGCTGTATACCAAATTTCATCCGAATCGGTCGATTAGGTTTTTAGCTATACGTCACGCCAGTTCTGAAAATGCAGTTTAGAAGACCGTGCCATACCTCCACCATTTCTAACGATTAATGGAAAAAAATACCAAGTTACAGCCTAAAGTAGTAATAAATCGTACCCTAGGTCTAAAAAATGGTGAAGGAATTTTTCTTTTTAAAACAAATCCTGAAAAACAGCAGATTTTTTTCTCACCTAGAGGGATCTCCCTCCTTAAAAAATGCACATTCGAATTATCGTTACGATTTCGTAAAATACTTCAAAGATAAAAAACTGCTTTAAATTGACACTCAGTTTACGAGAAGTATTAGAATCAAAATGGAGAGACGGTAATTTATCTTATTTTCCATGGTAATAACGCAAAAGAGTTTTTTTTTTTACAAACGTCGAAACCTGTGCCAAAATGTGGCAAAATGTGTAATGGTTGGTGGCAAGTAATGAATCTAAAGCACACTATTTTATTATTGAAAATGTTGGCCGGGCTGCTGAGGTAATGCGACGAAAGAAAATTAATAACTCTGCGAGCAGCGAAACACTTCAACAAGTTCGCCCAAAAATTGGGGTGCAGGTTTTTTTTGGTGATGACGGGGGGTGGGGGTGGATTGATGCCAAACTACAACCCTTACGAGGTCGGCGCCGTGAGACAAAATGTTCAGAAAAATCCGGGCTTTAGTCCACAGCGCCGAAGTCGTGGAAGTTCATTTCAGGGGTGAAAAAGTGGGGTGAAATCTTGAAAAATCAGTTCTAATTCAATAACTCTTTGGGAAAAATTTATACACTTTTTGTGCAAATGGGAACGTTGTAGCCCTTGAAAAGACGCGTCGATCAAGTATTTGATCATCACTGTCCCATAATATCTTCACCCTTAAAAAATTGTCAAAACACTATTTAAAAAATTGTTTATTGAATAACTCAAAAACAATCGATTTTTCGGGTATGGATTAAATGTACGAAATATAGACAATAATTTTCTCTATATTTTCGTTTCTATGGACCACCCTTGAATTTGGATTTTCCAACCCCTCTCGGATAGCGCCAAACTCGTATGTCTTTATTTTCGGTCAATAGTTTTGCTAGAATACCATTTTGAACTTTTAACCCCCGAGAGGGGTTGGAAAAAGGAAAATTCATGGGTGGTCCATAGAAACGGAAATATAGAGAACATTATTCTCCACATTTCGTACACTTGAACCAGTCCCGAAAAATGGATTGTTTTTGAGTTATTCAATAAACAATTTTTTTTTTTGATACTTCAATAATTTTGTTGGGGGTGAAGATATTATCGGAGAGGCATGATTAAATACTCGATGGGCGCGTCGTTTCAAGGGCTACAACGATCCTATTTGAACAAAAATTGTATGAAGTTTTCGTAAAGAGTTATCGAATTAAAACTGATTTTTCAAAATTTCACCCCACTTTTTCACCCCCACAATGATCTTCTATGATTTCGGCGCCAGCATAAAATAAAGCTCGGAATTTTCTGAACATTTTGTCCCCCGGCGCCGACCTCGTGGGGGTTGTAGTTTGGCCCCTAAATCCAGCCCCCTTCATCCTCTGAAAATCACCTGTCAAAAAAATAGCCTTCTTCAATTTTTTCCGATTCCAATATACCTTACGACTGTACTAAGGTCGATTCAAAGTTAGAAACGCCATGCCTCGCACTGTTAATGTTGTGAAATTGTGAGTTTTAAATGTACACCATTCGGATTTTTCATTTGTATAAGTTTCACATTTTTCACACGCATGAGCATTAATTATATTCTCCAATCACCTGTTTATCTTTCCTTCGCTTTACCCTCCTTTCACAAGTTTCGCGATACGAAATTCTCTTTGGCGGAACATATTTGGAGCTGCCCTGAAAACCCTGAGACTTCCTTTGTATTTCATTAACCCTGTTATCTCGAAAAAAAATCCCCTCTATTGATATCCTTCTCCCAAATCTCGAGTATCTCAATTACACATTTTCTTTTCAGCGGACCCGCTCTTTTTTTAACAAATGAAAAAAGCCTTTACTAATATTAATAACCACATTTGCAAATGAGGCTTCAAGGGTTCCATCCATATAAAAGTAAAGATCTAACTGAGCGGGAGCTTCATTTTGGTAATTACTGCCTCTGATTATGAACTTTTAGTTCGAACGGAAGGGATTAAACTTTTACGTTTAACTATAAAAATGTCTCTGATAGTTTTCGTGAGAAATCGCTCATCCACCGAGACGCACGTGTATAAGTAATTTCGATGCAAAAAAATAGTAGACGAAAGTATTAGTCTAAGATAATAATTATTTGTTGTCGACTCGATTGAATAAAAACAATCGACGCGATAAGTGTATGCATAGATGTGGTGTCACCGTATAACGTCGATTTGATTGGGCATGACTGAAATAATAATTGGTTAGGGCTGGTAAGTGGCGGCTTACATGAGAAGCAGCTGCTAAGGGACCTCCTGGATAATTACAACGTGCTGGAACGGCCTGTGGGCAATGAGTCCGAGCCCCTCGTGTTGAGCTTCGGCCTCACTCTTATGCAAATAATCGACGTTGTAAGTCAAACAAAAAATCTCTCTCACTCTTAAAGAAATGTCTATACTGTGTACACGTCTTTTTTCACAAACTATTTATATCATCAACACTTTGTATCGTCAATGGCACACGACATTAACGGAAAACAACAAACAAAAATATACCACAATGCAAGACATACACAACGGACAGAACGAAACAAAACTACGTGCGTCTTCGTAAATAATCAGCGTATCGATTAATCGTATATTATCATTCTTGTCCCCAAATGTATATTTTTATTTTAGTTTTAAGGATGTCCTTTTCCAACTTGGCCACAGGACAACCAAGTTCAAATTTTCATCATAATAATAGTTTTGCAATCATTTTGTCAACCTGTAGAAATTGCAAATTGATGTTCGCTAAATCTAAATTCGCTGAAAATAATTTGAGTGATTAAGGAAATTCTTAAACAAGCCCTTCGTTCGAAGAGTGTTTTGAAGAGACCGTAATGATTAATTGACAATTAATTGTGAACCAAATATAGACCTCCCAGTCCTTTTTCCTCTGCTAACGAACTAAAACGTTATCGATGCCTCTGTGAAAATAGTAAACTAGTTTTGGGCCATGACAATTAAGCTCCAATAGAATTTTCACCCATCTCATTTTTTTTTCGCTGGTAAGAGAAAAATCGCGGTCGACTTTGACGCCGAGCAACACATGTGGGCAGGCAGGTAGGCAGTGGCAAGCTTGCTCTAATTAAATTCGACTCATCTTGATCGATTATTTTATAGAAAATGCGAGGCCCCAGGTGTGTATGTGTGGGTGATAGATCTTTTTTTTTAATGACGCGTAACACTGCTGCGATCGTTAGATTCAATAAGGTGACCTTGTTGTGCTTTTGAACCATTGAATTTGTATTATTCGTTCGTCAATTTGTACTTAAGCTTATATTTATTGAGCTCTGTTTACATTTACTTGTACATTCATCAGAACAAACAAAATTATTGATACACCTCACAAATGATTGTCAACTTCTTTCTTTTGTCACTTTTTGGTCAATAATTTGGCGAATTTTTCCCGCAATGCTTTCTACCTTGTCACACATCGAACTTCAATTTTAAAAACAAAGCAACGCACACATACACTCCCGCTCAAAAGTTTGGATACACTCATCGATATTTCTTGCCGCACTTGAAGTTGGATAACTCTGCCAAAAAAAAAGATATCCAAATTCCCAAGGCGGCGTTTGAAAAAGGGTGTATCAAGCTACAGCTTGTCGATTTTAAAAAAATTTTACGATTTTTTTTCGACCCAGTACGCCCTTTGGTACTTGACCGTTTTTAGGCCTTTTTTCGACCATCGCGAATCGGGCGCACATTTTAAGGAAATTTTTTGTATTTTATTTACCATGAAAAACTCAAAAGGGATGATAAAAACTCCATCTTCCTCTATTTAAAAAATTTGTGCGATTTTTTTTCGAAATGTCATTTTATTTTTTGCTAAAAAAGATAGATTTTGAAAAATTCAGAATAACTCGAGAACAATAGGGTTTAAAAAAAAACATCAGGGATGAAAAAAGTTGCGTATTTTTATACTGAATCGCCTGGAATTTTTTCAGAATTTTTCCTCGAATTTTTTTTTTTGAGTATTCTCACTCAATAAAAATACTCAAAAAAAAAATTTCGGAGAAAAATTCTGAAAAAATTCCAGGCGATCCAGTATAAAAATACGCAACTTTTTGCATCCTTGATGTTTTTTTTTAAACCCTATTGTTCTCGAGTTATTCTGAATTTTTCAAAATCTATCTTTTTTAGCAAAAAATGAAATGACATTTCGAAAAAAAATCGCAAAAATTTTTTGAATAGAGGAAGATGGAGCTTTTATCATCCCTTTTGAGTTTTTCATGGTAAAAAAAAAACAAAAAATTTCCTTAAAATGTACTCGCGTAACTCGTGAGAGTTACGAGTAAAAATACTCACCTCATCTAGACGAGTTTTTCGTCGAAAAAGCCGCCTTTGGCTCGGCGCACCGCGTTTACGATTCGTGGCATCCGTTCGATGAGTTTATCGAGTTGGTCTTGGTTGAGACTCGACCATGCAGCCTGCAAATGCATCCAGAGATCCCCCATGGAAGATGGACAATATTTCCGGATTTTCCGATCACGCTCTTCCCACAGAAGCTCGATCGGATTGAGATCTGATGATTGCGGCGGCCAAACCATGTTGGTGATGATCCCAGTCTTTTCCTTATTTTCCAGATATCCTCTGCAGAGTCTGGAGCTGTGCTTCGGATCGTTGTCCTGCTGCATAACAAAACCATGGCCAATGGTTCGGTGACCGGATGGAAGAGCGTGTCGAACTAGTATCTGTTTGTATTCTTCCTTTCTCATAATTCCTTCGACTTTTATTAAGTCTCCGGTACCATGACCCGAAAAACAGCCCCACACCATCACAGAGCCACCCCCATGTTTCACAGTGGGCAGTAAGCATTGGGGTGCCATTTTTTCTCCGGGATTTCTTCTCACGAACACTCGTCGACGAGATCCAAATACGATGAATTTGGACTCGTCGGTCCACAAAACATTTTTCCACTGAGCTACTGTCCACTTTCGATGTTTTAAAGCCCACTGGTACCGTTTTTTTTATTAACGAGACGCAGCAGGGGTTTTTTTATCGCGACACAGTCTCGGAGCCCAGAATCGAACAGCCGACGTTTTACTGTTGCCAGTGATATCGAGGGTTCGTTCGATTGATTATATTCTGCTCGAATTTCCGCGACGGTTAATCTTCGATTCCTCTTACTAGTGGGGATGATCTTTTGATCGTCTTGGGGAGTTGTTTTTTTTGGCCGGCCGAAGCGACGACGATCTTTATGAGTGCCCGTCAATTTCCACCTCGCGATCGTTGTCTGGATCCCTTTCAAAGAAACTCTAATTTCTCTTGCAATTTTTCGATATGGAACTCCTCTTTTTCCATAGCGCTACTATTGCACCCCGTTTATCGAGAGAAATCTGTTTTTTCCGTGCCATTTACGAAAAATTGATCAATAATTTTCTTGCGAAAATATGCAAATTACGTTTGATTTGGTACTTGCGTTTGAAGCATTCGCACAGAACTGACTGTCGTCGTCGACAACGCTTGTAGTATTCCGCAAAATTTCTCCTTCTTTCTTCTATTTTTTTCTCTTTTTTTCTTTTCTTCTTTTTTCTTCTATTATAAATGTAAATAGAAAAAAATATGAGAAAATATCGATTTATTTTTCACGCGACAGCGTTGCAGAAAAACGGCATTGAATAACCTTGAGGACACGGTAAAGCATGAAAAAGAAAACAATCGTTTTGTCGTGAAATTGGTGATCTTTTTTCTCATATTTTTTTCTATTTACATTCTGAAAAAATTCCAGGCGATTCAGTATAAAAATACGCAACTTTTTTCATCCCTGATGTTTTTTTTTCAAACCCTATTGTTCTCGAGTTATTCTGAATTTTTCAAAATCTATCTTTTTTAGCAAAAAATGAAATGATATTTCGAAAAAAAATCGCACAATTTTTTTAAATAGAGGAAGATGGAGTTTTTATCATCCCTTTTGAGTTATTCATGGTGAAAAAAAATACAAAAAATTTCCTTAAAATGTGCGCCCGATTCGCGATGGTCGAAAAAAGGCCTAAAAACGGTCAAGTACCAAAGGGCGTATTGGGTCGAAAAAAAATCGTAAACATTTTTTAAAATCGACAAACTGTACCCTGATACACCCTTTTTCAAACGCCGCCTTGGGAATTTGGATATCTTTTTTTTTGGCAGAGTTATCCAACTTCAAGTGCGGCAAGAAATATCGATGAGTGTATCCAAACTTTTGAGCGGGAGTGTACATTCATGTATGGTTTCAGAGAAAAAAAAGAGCGTCTCTTGGATTTTAACCCTCCCCCGATATTCCGTCTAAATGTGAGCTCTTAGTCTTCGTCTTTGTATAATTAAAAATATTACCCTATATATCAAACTAAATGGTCTCTCTAAACAACCCAAAAAATTAATCGGAATAAGACAAAGTTCAGTCTCTCTCTGTTCACACGATTTTTGTTAGCTACACAATTCCATAGCGTGTCTTTCAGAGTACGATGCAATATTTCGTAATACTTCGAGATATCGGATAATTAAGTGGTTTTTTGTCTTTTTTGCGTCCTTTTTGCGCATTATATCACGCCGTTTCCGATAATTCTAGTTCATGTCACCACCACGGGAAAAATCGATCATCTTCAGTATATGTCGCCTACATAAGAGTCCTGGGCAAACGCCATTGATTCTTCTGCCAAGCCGGTATCGTGCATTCTATTCGATCTTGGGGGTTTAAAAAGCTCGAATGAAAGTTTCGTTTGAAAGAAACGTTCCTTAAGGGGTGAGGTATCTATAGGCGAGGAAAAATTGCTACTTTTCATCATTTCTTTTTTAAAAAGCAAACATTTCTTCACCATGTTTAAGACTTAGGATATGTTTTCTTACTACTTTTGGCTGTTACTATATGAACCAAGAAAAAGTAAGAAATGCTGAAAATCGATGAAAAAGTACGTTTGGAAATAAAAAGATTGAATTTTCCGAACAAAATCGCTACGATTCGCAACATAAAAATACGTTTTTTTTTTTCAATTTTCAAAAATCATTTACGTTCATGTTTTATAAGGAAAGGTTACGAGGTCGATCTCTCCTATTTCGATTAAATTTGGCATGCTTGTTGAATGGGTGAAAATAGGCGACACGTATTTTTTTATTTTTTTTATATCTGCGGAACTTGATTCGTAAGGGTTGAAACACTTTTTTCGTCGATAAAGTTTTAGCGGTACGAGATATAAAAAATTCGAATTGCAACAATATTTATTTTTCGTACACTATACATTGGAGATGAGAACGATAACGTTATCCACAATAAACACCCGTATTTTCGAGGCTGCGTTTCACCCCTTAAAAATCGGGTTCCGCAGATATAAAAAAATACGTGTCGCCTATTTTTACTCATTCTATAAGCATGCCAAATTGGTCGATTGGTTTGTTACCTATACGTCACGCCAGTTTTGAATATGCAGTTTAAAAGACCGCGCCATACTTCCGCCATTTTTAACGACTAACAAAAATAAAGAAATGCCCTATGACAGCCAAAAGTAGTAACAAAATATACTCTGAGTCTAAAAAATGGTGAGAAAATCATTCGTGCTGGAAAAAAAAATTATAAAAATCAGCAATTTTTTTCCTCACCTGAAGGTATCTCCACCCTTTATAACATTATCTCCTTTTGTTTTTAATTTTTTTACAGTGGGTGTAGGGTATATGGTTGAGACCGAAGGTATTGTATTGAGCGTATGTGTGGTGGGTGAAGGCAGCTGGCATGTAGTCTCCGTTCAGTATGCAGGCTAATGCGTTATTATTATCCGTTCTGACACCACAATTGCCAACGAGGAAAACTAAATTACGTGGGCGAATGTGAAAGGCAGGTGGAACGCAAGAAAAAGGACATAATACTGACTAAAAAGAGTGCAAAAAACCCGGTACAGATACAGGAGCTTAAGAAAGAAGAAGTAATCGAACTGCCCAAAAAAATAAGGTATAGAAGCAACGGAGGAAAATAAATTAGACCAATCACAGACGGTGCTGAGAGCGGTAATGCGGAAGGAAAAAGACAGCGAGAGCGGACAGAGCGAGGAAATAGCGAGCGATGCGAAAACGGAAAACGGAGCGAGTACCAGCAAGCAGGGAGATAGCCAAGAAAAGCGGCTACGTAAAATGGACGATACAGGCCAACTGGATTTCAAAATTGTTGCGGATGATTGAGAGGAATTCGTGGAACGTATCGACTTACATTCTGGGACCAATGGCATAATAGAGGACGAAAAACAAGCTATATTTCAAACGAAGATAGATGGGGAAGCGAGTAAAATCTAGCGTACAGTGTGTGCACCAGTCAAACGGAAAGACGTCGAGTTCATCATCGAGGAAGTGAGTAGCTATGTAAAACCGAGGGCTAAAAGAAATTGTCCTCGGAGCACAATTCCGAGAAAGGGAACAAAAAGTCGATGAAACGGTTGCGCAATGCGTAGTGGCAAAGAAGATCAACGGTGGAGCAGTCCTGGATTTGCCAATAGGCCGTATAGGCAGCTGCTTAGATGTGGCAGACTTTAGGAATTACGTGGGTTTCGAAGCCGAAAAGCATAGTTTCTCTATTAAAAAAAAATATATATATATATATAAATCATTTTATTCCAAATGTTAAACACATAAAAGAGCAACATTTCAACAATATTGAAAAAAAAATCATCCAAAAATTTGGGAAAGTCAGCCGGTAGAACCTGGTTTCTGGAGACCCCTAAAAAAGTGTCGTCGTGGTGGTCAGGATAACTCATGATAGCTTCATCTGAAAATAAAAACCAACTTTTTCTGTTAGTAGATAAGTATAGTTCGTGATTGAACGAAGGACTTAAAAAAAATAGAAATTGAAATTTTTGGCAGAGCTGTCTGCAAATAGTTCAATTTTTGGTAGAATTTACACTACACTGTAAAAAAAGTCATTAAATTTACTATACTTTTATAATTGAGAATTTCTAAACTCGGAATATGATACGCAAATTCGCACTTCAGTAATGGAAACTTCAGTAATATAAATTAATTTTCACAGATTCGTATAAATTTTAATATAGGGGCCTTGAATATTAGTATGCTGCGTATGATTTTTTCAACGCGCATTACAATAATACAAATATTTCTTTGATTAATGCAACAAACGTATATGATTTCATTATTTACACAAAAAGTATTAAAATCGCAATATGACTATTATTTTTAACTTCATTCTGTTGAAAAGTACAATACCTTGTACATTGAATATTACGAAACGCTGTTTAAAGAAATATGAAATTTAAAATACTTTTACAATACTATGGCAAATGAAATTTCAAAAGTTAGTATATGAATAAATATTTAGGCTTCAGTGTTGTAAAATTCAATACTGGACCTACATTTCATACGGTTTTACATTACACTATCTATAATTTTTCAAAACGTCTAATAGAAAAATAAATATTCTTAGTTGAAAAATACCAGAAGCGGTTTGAATATATAAAATGTAGACACCGTAAGAAAATTACAAACTGACTCTGAATTTTTACCATACTTGGTTCAGGAGTATACAATTTTTTGTGCACTGAATATTATGATAGACTGGAGAAAATTGAGAAATGCATTGGACATTTACAATGTGAAGGCATATAGTATTTCTGATTTAGTATATGTTTATTCTGATAGTCTGATTTAATATATAATTCAGTGCAGAAAACTTGAAATTCGTGCTTTGGTCAGCATGTTAAATCAAATCATAAAAAAACGTATTGATTAACATCAAATCTAAAGTAAGTGGTGAACACCCGGTGCGATGGTCTAGTGGTTAGAGAGTGCTCGCCACTAAACCAGCGGACCGGGAGGTCCCGGGTTCGAATCCCCAGTCACGTACATTTCGTCGTGGAATGTTTTTCTTCGGCATTTCGCGGCGAAATAAGACTAGTTCACAATAAGACTAGGTATCATGATGAATATAATACAGAGGGGGAAGTCGGCTGCAGCCGCAAGAGGGAGAAAAAGGAGTAAACAGTAGAGGAAAGAAACGACGGTGTCACAATGAGGGGAAGAATAGGTAACAAACGCGAAAAGCGTTTGTACCTAAGGAAAAAACAAATAAGTAAGTGATGAATTAACCGAACAAGCAGCCAAGTCTAATCAAGCCCAAACAAACTAAAATCTACGCGCATTAATTTAGATATATCCACAACTGATACTTCTGAATAGGTATATGATTTTTCCAGGACTTTGGTATTACAGCATTACTACACATTACTTAGACATTCAAAATGTATTAGTTTTTCAATAACGGTTATCAGTTTTCTGACTGAATCAGAAAAAAGAAATCACCAGTAAAAAGAATTTCGGAATTCGTATATTAAAATTCATACAGAGTTTATTAATGACGCAGAAAGTAAATAATAACAATTACACTAACCTAACACCGTAAAATTGATACACTTTTCTATGACAAATTTACTTTTTTTTAATTAAAAAATACAATCTGTGCATATTAATTTTAATACGCTTATAATATATACCTTGCGATACGTATATGACTTTTCCAGTACTTAAGTGTTGCGATATTACTGAACGATTATTAGACCTTCGAAAAGCAGTGCATTGATTTTCAAACGACAATATTAAAATTCATAAACGGTATCTTCAAAAAGACTTCCAGCACTTTTATATTAATTTAAATACAGATTTTTTTGTATTAAATTTAATGTGTACAGTGTACGTAAGGCCTTGTAAAATTAGTAGTAATCGGAAAAAACCTTCGTTCAATCACTAGTCAATGTTATTTTGAAGAAGTGTGCAAAATTACAATAAGATCGGGGCATTAGTTTTTGAGAAATTGTGTTCACCGACTTCAAAAATAGTGTTTTGAGAAAAATGCGATATACCTGCATCCCGACCGGTCTTTCCCAACGGGGGGATTTCCCAAAGGCTGTCTTTCTCCTAGACTTTTACTCCGATTTTTGACCGATTGACCGAAAACTTTGGGAGAATATTCTGGACATATTGTACTATTAGATAATGAGATGTTCAAAGTGGACAATGTAATATTAGAAGTCGCGATAAAGGCAGCTGCGGCGATCGAAGAAGCAAACAAGGCTGCTCAAAATTGGACGCAAGCACACAAATGGAAAACATAAACAGCGAACCCGAGTCGTAGTCCAGTCAAAAGTGGCCAAAGTCGAACATTTTTGCGACCGCTTAGTGAAACATGTATTCCTATCTTAATCGACCCGGGGAATCCGAATTTCTAGGAATTTTAACTATTAACAGTGAAGAAAAGGGTTAAAAGCCGAAAAATATGCATTATTTCGAGGTCGGAGAGGAACTCGCAAAAAAGTTTCGAACAAAAGTTGTAGAATGGAAGATTTTACCTTATAAGGGTATACGATTCGTTTCTCAATCTCCAATAGTTGAGCCGTAAATTTAGAAAAAGCATTTCACACCAATACTATGAACGCGCGCGCGACGAAATCAAGGAGATTGAAAACCACTGGTACCTAACCGCCCCTTACTCTCTTACCGGCGCACTGCACGTGCTTAGGCTGACGGTTTCCGAAAGGCGAATGGGTATCTTCGGCAGCCTAGTATATATAGCTAAGCTGTCGGATTGTGGAGATGCCGCTATCGGCTATATTTCCTTTCGCACGAAATCCAACGGGACTGAGTTTTTCACCTGACAGCTCCCCGGCTCTTCTGCACAGACTGAACCAGAAAATGAGCGATAGGAATTCTAGAAATACCGCAGTATATGAATTTGTTAATTATGTATATCAATGAAACATTGAAATACCAAAATATAAATTTTTTATTTATAATAAGGAGTAAAAATTAAACCGTGGCCCCAACCGTTTTTTATTTTCCTGATCTTCACTTAACATTTCAATTAGAATTAAATTACATTTATTATCTTATTAATTCCAATAATTATATCAATCTGTTTTTTATTTTACACACGTAATATTCTTTTTTTAGGCTTATGAAAAAATGATCTTAAAAATTAATCTATATTATAAAGTTTTAATATTAATAATATAAATAATTTATTTATAACTATAATTTATTTATAACTTGTATGAATGTTAAATAATTGAATTATATAATATTTTAGGTTAAAACACGATCAATCTTCAAAATAAAAATAAAAATTTACTTTTAAATTTTAATAATGTTATAGTAAAGAATTAATCTTTCAAATGAATTTACAATTTAGTACTTAAATCGGACACATTAATAAAAATTTTATAACTAATATATCTTTAAATTTACAATAATTTTTTGTAACTAAAAAATCATTTTAGAATGATTCTTTTTTATACTAATCATAATGATATTGGAATTCTTTATTTTATTTTGGGAATATTGTCTGGTATAATAGGATCTTCATTAAGTTTATCAATTTGCATAGAATTCGGTAATCCTGGTTACTTCATTAATAATTATCAATTATATAATTCCATCATTACACGTCATGCATTCATCATATTTTTTTGTATAGTTATACCTACTATAATTGGAGGGTTTGAGAATTGAATAATTCCCTTAATATTAGCAGCCCCAGATATATCATTTCCACGCATAAATTATTTGCGATTTTGACTTTTACCTCCTTCTATTAATTTATTAATTATAAGGAACCTCTTTCATTAAATTTATATCATGAAGGAATATCATGAGATATAGGCATTTTCTCTCTTAATCGCGCAGGATTATCCTCAATTATAGGAGCAATCAATTTTATTACCACAATCATAAATATAAAAAAATGTTATATTGTTATTTGTTAAATGTTCCAACTCATCGGGTTTTTTCATGATTAATATTAATTATAACAACTTTAGTATTATGAGCTGTTTCTGTATTAGCAGGGGTCACTTTACTTTTAACAGACCGACATTTAAATACGATTTGTAATCCATCAGGTGTAGGAGATCCAATTCTATACCAACATTTATTTTGATGTTTTGGACATCCTGAAGTTTATATTTTAATTTTACCAGGAATTGATTACACAGTCCGACCTCTGAATAAGAAACCCGGCAATAAGAAACTTTCCCCAGCTACTCACTCGAGCGCTTCCCCCACTCCGGCTCCGAGCTCGAGAATTTTGTGCGCGGAACCTCTGGTTAAGAAACCAGCCTGGGAGAGATTATTCGGGCAAAATAGAGTGAACGGTGTAGTGTAAATTGATGTGTGCATACGTGCGTGAGTATGTGTGTGTGCGTGTGTGAACGTAACAAAAAATCTACAAGTTTATTCGAAATTTTTTATATTTATTAAAAAGATACCTATATGTGTTAACAAGATTTCATATGAAATAAAAACAAAGATAAGGGCGTTTAAAGATTTTCATATAAAACAGCAAACGTTTCCGAGACGTAAAGAAGAGCGTTTTCGTCTTGTTGCGTATTATTTTGATATGCAACGCACTCAACTGACGGTGGAATATTTTTGAGAGAGTCGAACTCTGCCATTGAAGGTGAATCCTCAGAGATATTGACTTCTTCTTTTATATAAATGGGATCAAACAATATGTGCATAAAGCTCTTTGTTTAAATAATCACCTTGTGCCGCACATTCTGTAATATTTTCTTCGACTTGTATACTGCAGTCTGATCTCTTACGCTTCTTTAGTTTCGGTCATTTTATAACAGTTAATAGTAATTCAGATACAGGATTACACAATGATATTCAATGGTATGTATATTAACGTGAAACAAAAATTCGCTAAATAAATGTCTACGTGCAGTCGAAAACGTTTTTGCATGGGCGATGTGAATACTAAGTTGCAACTCGTTCGAGCGAGTTTCTTGTTGAGAGGATCGCATGCAGAAAAGAGTGAGAGAGACACACGGAGGTAGTGAGCGCGGAGCGCGCGCCTGGTGGGGGTATGCGATATATAAGAAAAACTCTTTCCCTTGGGGGATTTTGGTTTCTTATTCGGAGGTCGGACTGTACCATATAATTTCCCATATTTGGTTTCCGATATAAGTTTTTACCAAAATGAAAAAAAAAAAGAAAATTTTTGTTCTATTCGTATAATTTATGCACTGTTAGCTATTCCATTCTTAGGATTCATTGTATGATCCCATCATATATGTACAATTAACATAGATACTCGAGCTTATTACACTTTAGCAACTATTATGATTGCAATCCCTACAGAAATTAAAGTCTTTAGATGATTAGCTACCATTCATGGATCAAAAATAAAATTGAATCCTTCAAACCTTTGAAGATTAGGATTTGTATTTTTATTTGTAATTGGAGGATCAACTGGAGTAATTCTAGGTAATTCATCAAGTGATATTACTTTACATGATACTTATTATGTATTACCTCATTTTAATTATGTATTATCTCTGGGAGCTGTATTTGCTATTATCGGAGTTTTTATTTATCGATGTCCATTAATAAACGGCCTAACATTACATAAAAAATTATTAAGTTAAGTTTTCGAGTTAATTTAACTTTTTCCCCCCAACGATTTTTGGGTCTAAATGGAATACCTCGACGATATCCTGATTATCCTGATTCATATATAACTTAAAATATTTTTCTTTTATAGGATCTTTAATTTCAATATTAAAAATTATGTATTTTATTTTTCGAATATGAGAACGATTATCACGTCAACGATTAAATTTTTGTTCAATGTATACAATTTCTTAAATTGAATGATTAAGAATATTTTACCCCCCATTAAATCATAGATTTAATTAAACTCCCTTAATATATCATAATTAATTCACTCTAAATTAATGAAATTTCTACCTAATTCATCATTAATATACAAGATGCTAATTCACAATTTACAGAAAACATAAAACAAATTTATAATCATTCATTAATAATGTTGCTGCTAATTACTATTATAATTATTTAAATTATTTTTTCCTCATTAATTAATAATTTAAATAATAAGTTTATTTAACAAAATCAAAATATTGAAATTCTTTGAACACTAATTCCGATATTAATTTTAATTTATCTAGCAATTCCTTCATTCAACGTTTTATATTTAACAGATGAAATTTATATATCAACTCTAACAATTAAATCTATTGGATATCAAGGTGACTGATCTTATGGATATTCAGATTTTAATAAAGATAAATTTCGTTTATTTATAATTAAAAATAATGATATGAACATAAATAATTTCCGTTGATTAGATGTTGATAATAATATAATCATTCCAAATAAAAATCCAATTTGTATATTAATTAATTCTTCAGATGTAATTCATTCCTGAACTGTTCCATCATTAGGTATGAAAATTGATTCAATCCCTGGCCGAAGTAATCAAACTTTAATTAATATAAATCTATCTGGATTATATTATGGAAAATATTCTGAAATGTGTGGTAAACTCATACATTTATACCTATTGCAATTGAAGGAATTGCAGATGACTGAATTTAAAGTTTTGATCTCTTAAATCAATATATCGTAATTAAAATTACATCTAAGAAAGAAATGAGTTAAGATATAAAGTTAAAATGTCATTTTCAAATTAGTAAAATTAATATTTTTATATTCCACAAGTATCACTATACAATTGATTAACTTTAAATATAGTTTTATTTACATTGAAAAATTCGTATAATAATAAATTTTTTTTTAAATGTATCTTCAAATGGTAAGAACTTTATTTTCTATTTTTGATTCTCGTACCAATTCAATGGTTGATTTTAATTGAATTTTTATTCAAATTTTGTTATTATTCCAATATTATTTCAAATAGTTGATTGTAGATAGATTGTTTTTTAAAATTTGATTTGCATAACTTTATTCAAAGAATGAAAAATTATTGAATAAATTTATTTGTTTTAAGATAATTGATTTCACTATTTCATTTATATTAATTTTAAGAAATAATTTTATATATTGTTTCACAAGGAAATTATAAGGAAGAATGTAAGGGAGAAGAGGAAACGGAGGCCTCTGTAACCCTACGGGGAATCATCGAATAAAGCATACATACATATATATTTTTCCCATATGTCTGATATATTTTTACAAGTTCAAGACATTTAATTTTTTCAATTGACATTACTCTCCCATTTTGATTTGGTTTAATAATTTTCCTTTCATTAAACAATACAAACTTTGCATTTGCGCATGTAATCACTCAAATAAGACCCTCTTTCTTTTAGTACTTTTTATAGTTTTAATTGAAACAACTAGAAATATCATTTGTCTTTTAACTTGATCAATTCGATGAACAGCAAATATATTTGCAGGATATTTACTTTTAACTTGAATAACAGAATCAGCTATTTCATCAATAATAATTTTATGAAATGTTATTATTTTAACACAAATTATATTATCAATATTAGAATTTAGAGTTTCTATCATTCAATCATATGTTTTTACTGTATAAAAAAACTTTATACACAAAGAAAACAAATTATGATAAAATCATTATTAAATAAAATTTCTCATAACCATCCTTTTCATATAGGCGTTTCCACTAATAGAGCTTGACCTTCAAAAAAGGTACTTTTTTGTACGTCGTTTCAACGAAATGCCCTATTCTCGCTCTTAGTTCAGTCTACGAAATATTAGCAGGTAACGGATTTGTCATTTTAAATGCCCTACCTAACCCCCGCGAAAACACCCGTTTCGTCCCGGGGACTCTCGAGCCGAGCTGCCGGTTGGCGCGCCGTGCCGGCAAGACGGAAAGCCGCTGACGTACCTCTGGGCTGCCGAAAATACCCGATCGAACATCGGGGACCCCCGACCGAAGCGCGGTAGCAGCCGTGCGAGAGCAAGAGAGGGAGGAGGTACCAAGCGATGCTCAAACCTCTCGATTTCGTCACGTCCGTGTGCCTCGCGCGTGATCGTTGGTGTGAATTTGTTTTTCAATTTTACGGCTAAATTATTGGAGATAGAGAAAAAACATCATCTACACCTACCGGGTAAAATCTTCCCCTCTACAACTTTTGTTCGAAACTTTTTTGCGATTTCCTTTTCGTTCTCGAAATAATGCATATTTTTCGGTATTGACCCCTTTTCTTCACTGTTAATAGTTAAAATTCCTAGAAATTCGGATTCCCCGGGTCGATTCACATAGTAATACGTGTTACACTAAGCGGTCGGAAAAACTTTGGCCACTTTTGACTGGACTATCGGGGGTCTTTCGAGTAGAAACGTAAGTTAAAAATAGACGAAACAGTCAAAGGAAAGCGTGACAACGACCAAGGGGACAGCAGCTTTCGGGCCATACAAAGACGGGAGTGGAAATGTCACGAAAAAAGGATGTTGGCAATGGAAACCTTGCGGCCACTGCGGGCGGGAAGGACATCTACAATCGGTTTGCATAGAGGGAGACAAAAGGCGAAGCCAGCGAGTAGCATCCAATATATTGATGGAGAAACAAGCGACACCGCAATAGATTCCGATACTGAATGTGTGGTAATAGTTTTGAAATAGGAAGCAAATCGAAAACGTGCCACGTTATGAAAATGAAAGCACAATTTTTAAGGATTAAAATCGAAAGCAGGATGATTGTAATGAAAATAGATGGCAGCTCCATTACTCAAGTTTTTTTCTAAATGAAAAAAATTGAATCAAACGTCAACTTGATTTAAGGGAGACTAAATTACAAGGTCCAAAAAACCGTTTTTTCGGAGGGAAAAAACATGTGAGCACAGTAAACATTGAGGTATCTTTTTATGTACACTCGAAATGTATCAACAACATTTTTTAACATAAAACCATAAATGTCTGCAGATTTATCAGCCTATTCCATGTGCGACTTGCCGCTGGAGTCCCCAATCGGCGGGAAAGATGCCGCTCGTAAATCTTGATTGAACAAAAAAAAAACAATAAAATTGTCAATTGTAATATATTTTTCTTCTGGGTGAATTAATTAAAGGGTGAAAAAATCGTGGAATTATATCTTCTCTCAGATTTGGAAAAAAATGTTTTAAAAAAACACTTTAACGTGTTATAAAAATGATTTAAAGACACTTTTTTAATTCACTTAGAAGAGATTTTCATACTGAAGAAAATAAACTTTTGTTTGATTCAATAGGTCGTTTACTTTTTTTTCTATCACGCCCGCCAATTTGGAAAAAACGTGAAAATAAAAACTGGAGAAAACACGCTTCAAACTTTTCAATAGGAGGAAATATGAATATCAAATATCAGTCGCTTCTCTGCTTTTGGCCTTGTATCTTCGAAAATATTTGCAATTGCCCTTTGTAACTTTATAAATATATTCTTTCACAACTCATCTATCAATTGAAGCATTAAAAAAAAACGATTTTTCGGACCTTCTAATACAGGCTCCCGCCTTAATTCGGCGGGGAAGTAAGGCGGCCGTTAACGTATCGCCAATACCACAAATGGCCATTAGGAAAAATCCAAGCGAGCGACACCAACGAGGATAAATCAAAACAATCGAACACAATCCTAGATACCAAAAAAGAAAACCAAAGCTCGATAAAACCAAAAAAAAATTTCTCATGAAGTACGAGCACCTTGTCGCAAAGGGGATATAATACGTATAACAAAGCAAAAATCACGATTTATATGTAAAAGAATACGGTTGTAATATATTCTAAGCTACCGTTCGCAATAAAAGATAAAGTAGGCGCAGAAATTGATGGATTGGTAAAAGAGGGTCTGTGGTGACCAGCAGAAGTAGGGGAATGCGTGACACCAATTGTGCAAATTTAAGGCCGTATTCTTGTGTGAACACCCATTTTCAAAGTGATTTTTTGGGAATTATATACAGGAAAACGGTTATATTTGTAGTGTTAGTATTTCACAGTTATATTTATACATGTTTGAAGTAACATCTTAAACTTTTTCAAAGCTTGTTATTCGAAATTATTCATGATATTTAATGTTGCGCAGGTCATGTAGCGAAAATGTTTGGTTGTCGGGCGTTGTGATTGCGGCGGTCCTTGTCATCTGAAACAAACAATTTAAAAAAATTCTATTCTTTACGAATGTGGTTATCGTTCGGCAATCTATCTTATTGATTGCTTTATAATTGCTATTTTGCCGGATCGCGAGAAGTAAACATTTTATTGTCAAAATCTGCGCACTCTGTTTCAAATATCCCCATTTCGTACATTTTTTCAAATCCTTTTTGATAAGAGGGCCGCACGATAACCACATTCGTAAAGAATAGCATTTAAAAAAATCGATTTTCTCAGATGGGGCTGGGTTGAAATTTCGAACTTTGAATGATCAGAACGCTCAAAACTCCGAAAGAATTTTACACGAAAGACCAAAACTCCGAAAATCTGAACAGCGTCAAAATAATTCGGCTTTGGAAGTTTTTAAAGTTTCAAAATTTAAATAAATCGACGAATCATTTCAAGATTTTTTTTAGAAGTGATTTTACGTTAATTTTGAAATTTGTCTATACAATGTTATACGTTCTACGTCATTTACAGTCAACTATGTAGACTTTCGCTGGCAGAATCTTGATGAACCTTGTAATTTTGGAACATTGAAATTAGGAATTTTAAACCGTCGGCGCGTTTCAAAGTTCGGCATTGCACCCGGCCCCCGTGTCAAGATCATGCCAGCAAAAGTCTACACAGTTGACTGTAAATGATGTAGAACGTATAACAGTGTCTAGAAAATTTCAAAATTGACGAAAAATCGCTACTTGATAAAAAAAAGATTCTTCAAATATTTCGTCGATTTTTTGAAAATTTTGAAACTTTCATAGCCAACTTATTTTGACGGTGTTAAGATTCTCGCAGTTATGGTCTTTCGTATAAAATTATTTTGGCGTTTTAATCTTTTGGGGTAGTATTCTTTCGGATTGTTAAGCATTCCTGATCATTCAAAGTTCGGAATTTCAACCCGCCCCCATCTTGACTTTCGGAACATTAAAACTCGGAATTTTACACCATCGGAGCAGTCAAAGTTCGGAAATTCAACTCGGCCCCTTTCAGATGACGAGGAAGGCCGCAATCAGAACGCCCGACCATAACAATTATTCGTGACATGATCTGCGCAACATCAAATATCATGTACAATTTCGAATAAAATGCTCTAAAGAAACGTAACATGTTACTTCAAACGTGTATAAATATAACTGTGAAATACTAACACTGTAGATTTAACCGTTTATGTAAATTTAATTCGCGAATAATCACCTTGAAAATGTTTTAATTCTTATAGATAGACGCCCAATTCGAAGAATCGAGCACTTAAAGTAATCCTATCGCGTCACACTAGTCATGCCACTGATCATACTTGAGACTTGTGCAATTTATATTTTTAACTTATGCAAAAAAAATTATTTTTAATAACCAACATTTTCCATGCGTGTTTTGAGTGTAAACATTTGATTAGAAAAATGAAAAGATAGTTATTTCAACTATTCGCGCAGTATTTCTAGGTTTGATATGTGGCAACATTGCTTCTATCTCCGTCGCTCTTTACTCAACCAGGCGAGTTTAACCTCTATGCTTTTCAACTTCGATCTGTCAAAACAATGTCAGGTGCGGGAAATATAAAGCATTGTATTCGGGCCACGACTGGTAAAAAGCGTGCGAAATCTAGGTCGGCGAAATATGTCGGTTAAAAATGAAATATGTGTAGAAATTCGAACGAGTTAGATGACGTTAGGACTACAGTCAGCTGTTGCCTTGCTGTCATGTCTCTTTATTCTAGAAAATGGTAATAAATCCAAGACCGGATATTCAAATTAAGCTTGATATTACACAAAAATTAGGTCAATAAGCGTATTTTTTTCTGAGAGCACTGAATTACTACAAGTGTTAAGTATGTAAATCTGATTAGTTTTAAGAATCAGACGGATTCCCACTATTATATATACTTTTGTAACGGCCGGAAATTGGGTTTTTGTATGTCGTCTCGGAATTCCTTCACAAAAATACGTCTTTTTAATATTCTTTTCTCCGTAATTAGGTCGTTAGCCAAGCCTGAAATTTTACAGACGATTATTAATATATTTAGTAAACCTCAAAAAAAATTATGAAAATCCTATGGATTGAAGCCTGGCGATAGATTTACCTTAATAGCTTATTTGCAGGACGCCGTATACATTTCGAAAATCGACTTCAAGGAAGCTTACGCGCAAGTAAACACTACCTAACATTGAGAATACATCCAGGTGTGCTGTCTATTGGCCATGCAAGGTCTACATTAGCCTAGCAAACTGCCGTACGGAGTTGCATCTGCGCCGGATTTCTGTCAGAGAAAAACAGAGCAGATTTTTGCGGAAATGACGAACGCGAATGTGTTTGTAGATGGCACAATAATGAAGAGCAAAACAATCCAAGAAAATCTTACGAACACGGCAGAGGTACTAGGTAAATTACAAGAATGCGGGCTTATAATAAAACGATCAAAATGTGTGAGTAGATACATACATATAGCGAGAGACGACGACGGTGACGTCACAGGTGTGGTGTAGTGGGTATCCCGCGGCGGCGCGTGGTGGGGGTGTCTGGCGGTCGTGGTTGCATCGCTGTGACACGTATGGGGAATTAGTGGTGGGGGAAGTCAGCGGTGTCGGAGGGGTGGGGGGATTGGGCCCTTTTTCGGGAGCTCGTGGTTAAATGGGGGGAGGGGGTGGTTTCGAGCTGCTTTTCTGAATAGACTGACTGGTGGTATCTTCTGCAGATATCGAGGATCTGTTTACCGCTAGAGCAAGCGCGTGGGAGCTCCGCCGCGCAGATTGTATGGGGGAGGAAGGTCTTACACCGTGGGGATAGGGAGCTTCGGGTAAAGAAAAAACGCGATGATTTACGTGAATACATGTATCGAAGTTTTTATTCAACATTTTGTCCGTTCATACATATTGTGTGTCTGCGCGTGTGCGTACGCGCGCGCGTGTGTGTGTGTGTGCGTGTGTACATGCAGATGTGAAAGTCGGCGTCTATCACACCTACTCGAAAAATGAATGCCATAGAAATGCTGGATGTGAAATAAAGTCCTCACCTATAAAACGTATTTTATGCAACTGCAGTAACAAAGAGGCGCGCTTTTCCAAAATGTCACTACATCCGGGTTTTGTTTTCATTTCCACAGGTGACACCGAGGTATTTATATATGCAAAGTACTCAATAATGCGTGGATGCCACCGCACGATTTTTTGTGTGAAAACCCCAGATCTTCCACAGTTATACTCCCTTTTAACTGGTTCATTTCGTTTCCATGCCTCCCCACTATTCTTATAGAATGACAATATAAGAACACTATAATGTGGAACTATAGTGCACTCCTAAGATACAGGAAAAATATGGAAAAAAGATTCCCGAACGAAAACGACTTCGACCACCGCAGGCTTTACACTACGAATCGAGCAGTCACTTTTGCCAACATCACCCCTTGAAACTTCCATTGTGAACTCACGTGAAAATGGCTGAGAAAATTCCACAACTTGAATAAAATCTGCGCGATCAAGCCGTACTTATAAATTCCGTGGAAGAGTATAAGGTATGGGAGCAACAATGTGATCAGTGTGTGGAGTCATTGGAAACGAAAAGCCGAATTAAACGACCACGATTATCACTCGGAAATCCGCAATCATTGGTAGCAGAAATCGCTCGTTTAGAAGGTTTAAAAAATGTTCTACGCAGACGATTTTTACATGCGGGTGCGCGAAATAGTGATCGTGGTTTGATCTGGCGAGAGATTGACACGGCGTTCGAAAATCGTGTCCTGACCGGCTGCGTCATCACTAACAACCATATTGAACCTCTTCAGATTCTCGAAGAGGCGTGTGATATGATGCTTTCACACGTGCAAGACATTACCAACAGACACTTCAGTGTAAAAGTGAATACAGTTTTCGATGGTAAATTTGAGTCAGGTGACAAACGTGGAACTAAAAGTATCAACACGAAGAACTTTGAACTTTTTACCACATCCAATTTACATGAGTGGTATACACAACGAGTTGTTGAGCTTACTCTAGCATCCCTCGAAGATTTTCAAGAACTGGATAGCGGATGGACATTGTCGCGGACCCTGAACTTAATTTTAAATATCAACAAATACAATCCAATGCGTGTCGGATGTCAAACTGTTTTGTCGCGGGAAATAATCCTGAAGAAAGCGGTGGTGAATATAAAGTCTAAGGATAACGCATGTTTCGCGTGGGCAGTGGTGGCTGCTCTATATCCAGTGGAAACAAACGTGCATCGAGTAACTTTATATCCACACTATTCAACTGTACTGCAGCTTCAGGGAAATGCTTTTCCAATGACTCTCAATCAAATAAAAAAATTTGAATGGCAAAACAATGTTTCGATTAACGTATTTACAACAGAAAAGAAAGGGATTGTTCCACTTCGAATATGCGCCCAAAAACTGGTTAAACACGTCAATTTATTGTACGTGGAGGATTCGTCGGACCACAGCGTGGGACACTTTGTATGGACAAAAAATTTATCCCGGCTCGTGAGTACGCAGCTGAACAAAAAAAAAGTGAAAAAACACATCTGCGATCGGTGAGTAGCAAGAAGCATACTCGAGAATACACATATGAGCAAGAATGTACTTCAACAATATAATTCTTTCCATCGTTTTGTTATAGGGGTTTGCGCTACTCTTACACGGAGGCGAAATTACGATCGCACAAGATGGATTGTGGAAAATCAAACGACTGTGCCATTCGATTACCTGGTAAAACGGATAAATGGCTAGCGTCCGAAAACTTTCAACGAAAAGAGCGACTTCCATTTGTAATTTATGTGGATCTCGAGTGCGTTTTGGCAAATGTTGACAACAAAAATATACAGCAACAGCACGAAGTGTTTAGCGTAGCGTACTACGTACATTGCTCGTATGATGATTCGTTATCGGGATACTACTCGCGGCCCGATGCCAATTGCAGCCCATGGTTTGTTGAGAACCTTAAAAATTTAGCTTTGCGCTTCAACGATTTTCTATCGGATAGTGTTCCTGTGGTACTTCTAACTCTAGATGAGCGGGCAAAATTTCGAAGCGCTGCTCAATGCCATATATGTGAAAAACCATTTGCCGAAGACGACATACGTGTTCGTGATCATTGCCTTCCGACCGGACGTTATAGAGGTCCAGCCCATTCTAACGGCAATTTGAATGACCAACGCTATTTTTTCATCCCCGTATTTGTTCATAATTTGTCCGGCTATGGTGCACACCTCATCATCCAGGAACTAGCCACAGCATTCGAGGGGGAAACCACTGTACTGCCCATAACTAGAGAGGAATACATTTCTTTCACAAAAACATTTCGAAAGGTAGACAAGTCACATCCGATTCAATTACGCTTCGTCGATTCATACAAATTTCTCAATGCAAGTCTGGATGACCTGGCCTCATTTTTGACAATGGACAAACTAAAAAATTTACGTTCGCAATTTCGCGACATAACAAGCGATAGTTTCGTCCTATTAACTCGAAAGAGCGCCTTCCCCAATGAATATATTGATAGTGTAAACCGATTGGAAGACTATCACCTACCACCACGAGACGCATTCTACAGTACTTCGACTGGTGACATTGCAAGTGAGACCGAATACGCTCACACCTAGAATGTATGGGAACGGTTTTCTATTCAAACGTTAGGTGAATATAGTGTCTTGTATTTGAAGACCGAAGTTTTGATGCTGGCCGACGTTTTTGAGAACTTTCGCAATAGCTGTACGGAGCGTTACACGCTCAACCCCACTTATTATTATACTCTCCCCGGCTACACATGGGTTGCAATGTTGAAACATTCATGCGTCAACTTCGATTTGTTCACCGACATTGACTCAGGCCACCGCGTATATCCCGTTCAACACATAATACCATTATTATGTGTTGAACGGGATATACGCGGTGGCCTGAGTCAGTGCTCAAATAGGTATGCGCGCGCCAATAACAAATATATGGTATCATTCGATCCATCAAGGTCCTTATCATACTTGATGTATTTCGATGTAAATAATTCATATGGATGGGCAATGTGTCAACCATTGCCCTATGCTGATTTTCGATGGGTCGATGAGTTGTCGACATTCGATTTATCATCTATCACGCTAGATTCACCGACCGGTTACATTCTTGAGGTTGACTTAGAGTACCCAGAATGTCTACACGATGCACACACGGACTTACCGTTTTGTTCAACACATGGTAAACCACCGGGTGGACAATACGAAAAACTGCTTGCAACTGTGTATAACAAGGAACGGTATGTAATTCATTATCGCAATCTGCAGCAGTGTGTACGACACGGTCTCAAAATCACAAAAATTCATAGAATACTCCAATTTTCCCAATCGCCCTGGCTACGAACATATATCGAGCTGAACGCGCAGTTCCGAACCTAAGCAAAGAATAATTTTGAAAAAAATCTCTTTAAATTGATGAATAATGCGGTGTTTGGGAAAACCATGGAAAATGTGCGCAATCATGTAGACGTTAAGCTTTTCACACGGCGGGAGGGCAGGTACGGTGCAGAGGCAATGATTGCAAAACCAAATTTTCATAGCCGGAGCGTTTTTTCAGAAAACCTTATTGCTGTCGAATTACGAAAACTGGAGGTGAAATTCAATAAGCCGATATATGTGGGTATGTGCATACTCGACATATCGAAGACATGTTTATATGACTTTCATCATGAGTACATGGTACCTCTGTATAAAGATAAATGCACAGTGTTGTACACCGATACGGACAGCCTCATATACAACATTGAGTGTGCGGATCCATCGTTTCGATACGAGCGAGTACCCGGCGAGCAATGGGTATGATATACCGCTTGTCAACAAAAATGTTCCCGGACTTATGAAAGACGAAAATAATGGTCGGATAATGACGGAATTTGTCGGGGTTAGAGCAAAAATGTCTGCAGTGCGAGTCGATGGTAAAGATGTTACGAAGAAACTGAAGCGCGATAAGAGTAACATTGGGGCGAGAAAGATCTCCTTCGAGGATTACACGAAATGCTTGTATGACCAGATCGAAATGACTGATCAGAAGTGTACACCACCAACGAGACAAAAATTGCTCTAAGTCTGCGTTATGACAAACGGTATATCGTACCTGGAACCATGAAAACGTTTCCATGGGGGCATTATAGGATACAATCGTAGGGTGTATTTTTTTAAATTATAGATAAGCTTGTAAAATAATTGTAAAAAAGCTTGTTCTGCAAATAGTCAACCCTGTGAGAAACGACGTTTGTAAATTATCGCTTTTCTCTGTTGTACATAATAAATTGGTTCATGAATTTTTCAACTGAAAAAATTAAGACGGGCCCGCTGTAGTTTGGCAAATCACCTAATTTTTCCTCACACTCTCGTGACACGCTTCTACGGGAGAGAGAGAGAAAGAGAGAGGTGTCATAAAATTTAAAACATTTTTATTGCCCGCTCCACATCAGGTTTGCTCATTCAGCTATTGTGAGTATTGTCGAAAGCCAACCCCATTACAAACATTCGATTATTACGCTGCTACAATAATTTTTCAATAAGATCAATTTCGACATATTCGACATAATTTCGACATATAAGTAGCTCCTGATCGTACAAATCACCTGCAACGGCTCTATCGTTATCACCCGTCAGATGAAATGCTACAGAGTTCGTGATTTTCTCTCGATAAATGGCAAATATTTTCGCTGTCCAGTTCGGTGCGTAATCCTTTCAGAATACACTCTTAAATTTACTGTCAATTGTCAATTTTTACTTACATAATGATGTGGTTAAAATTGTTTGAAATGGGGTCCTATGAAAAACATGGTGTTGTGGTAGCTTCTCATTTTCAACGTTGATGCTACTCAGTTTCACCTGCCTTATCGTATAGTGTTCAGAATCATCAGACGCGTCTACTAGGTTATCAAGAATACCGATCTACCTAGAATTACTACGGAAGCTAAATTGCATTCACATCGTATTGCTCACTGCACGATTGAAATACTCACAAATGGATGCTTTTAAATTGCTATACCCAGAATACAGACGAAAATTATACGTTTTTATTAGGGTTTTAAAGCGACCATTATAAAATTATTTTCCCGGATCAAAGTGCAAGTTCTGCGGTATGCGTCCCTTTGACAAGTGTTGACGTTACTGCGGTTCCTGCATCATTACCATTCTTACTCCGTAGGCGTACGGCCGAGGCAAATTTTGAGACAGTATCAATGACGGTTAGGTGAAATTTATGTTTGGAGTTTTTATACGTGTACGATGAAATATCGACGAGATCAGCTTGTCATGGACCATCCAAGCCGCGAATGTTCACAAGTAAAAGGTCTAGTAGCGTCGAGTTCATCGACGCTTTGCACAACGAATGAGTTTTTTTATTTGAAGCACTTAAAGTAACGCTATCGACTTTGTCCTTCCGATGTAACACTGGGTTGACAGTGGTATACTGCACGAGGCAGCCTGAACGATAATTCGAACAATCTTGCGAGGAGCTCCCACGATCTACGCGGTGGAATGCGAGAAGTACTCGAAGCTGTCAATATTTACGCAAAAATCGGCACAAAATCGTGTCAATTATCCACAGACGCTTCAGTTAAGATAGAGCACATCGTCGCCGTGCAAGGGCTCAAGACACCCAACAACGGGTTTATACTAAAGGAGATATCCATCACCAAACTTCACGACAGGAACGCTGACCCGCAAAGTAGATATGAATTGAAGGCATATAAAACAATAGTTTATTAATAATAAAATTAAACAATTACATAATCATAGTGTATGCTATGCATTAAACCTTGGTGTGTGTGTGTGTTTTTTTTTATTTTTATTCTTTTATTTTGAATATCCGCAGCGGTAGTCGTTCTGAAACAAACAAAACATGCATTTTTCTTATATATCTATCAAACACAATGATATTTAGAACGATACTAAAGTAAAAAGATAATACTCACAATCAGCCCTGTATACGTTCAAACAGGTTGGACACATGTCGCGCGTGACAATTTGATGTAGCGGTCCACCGCAGTTGGTGCAAAAGATTCCGCGCATGGATATAAAGCGTTCGCTGTAGAGACCACATCTTTTGCGAAGTCCTTCAAACATTTCCCGTACATCGAAGTAGCACCAAACACAATACTTTGATCGATGATTTTTGGTAATGTATATGTAATTCACGCAATATACGGCTTCCCGGTTCAGCCGATTAAGCTGACGCCGGTCTAGTAGGTCCTCTCACACATCATGGTATTCATCATCTGACCCACCGCCGTATGCGGAATCTGCCTCAGTCCTACGAGGATCCAAAAACCGAAATTTCAAAAAGTATCGTGAACGCAGTTTTCACCATTTCAGTCTCCAATCTCCGAGGTGTCATTCTGACACGAAAGAGTCGCAGAACGAAGAAAAGTGAAATAATGGTTAGCCAAATTCGTGAAGTGATCGATCTAGTCGTTGATAATGAAATGGAGGTGGTGGATATCGACGATAATGACGACGAAGTAGCAGCTGTTGATATCACCGATGATAACGACGTACAAATTGTTGATATCGCCGTTGATGGTGACAACGAAATAGATGTTGACAACGCCGATTATGACGACGAAGTAGAAGTGATCGCTCGTGATGACATCGTACTGCTTGAAATAGACGAACTGGATAGTGATATTGAACAGGCAGGTTCCGCATACGGCGGTGGGTCAGATGATGAATACCATGATGTGCGAGAGGAACTACTGGACCGGCGTCAGCTTAATCGGCTGAACCGGGAAGCCGTATATTGCGTGAATTACATATACTTTACCGAAAATCATCGATCAAAGTATTGTGTTTCGTGCTACTTCGATGTACGGGAAATGTTTGAAGGACTTCGCAAAAGATGTGGTCACTACAGCGAACGCTTTATAGCCATGCGCGGAATCTTTTGCACCAACTGCGGTGGACCGCTACATCAAATTGTCACGCGCGACATGTGTCCAACCTGTTTGAACGTATACAGGGCTGATTGTGAGTATTATCTTTTTACTTTAATATCGTTCTAAATATCATTGTGTTTGATAGATTGATAAGAAAAATGCATGTTTTGTTTGTTTCAGAACGACTACCGCTGCGTTTATTCAAAATAAAAGAATAAAAAAAATAAAAAAACAAACACACACACACCAAGGTTTAATGCATAGCATACACAATGATTATGTAATTGTTTAATTTCATTATTAATAAACTATTGTTTTATATGCCTTCAATTCATATCTACTTTGCGGGTCAGCGTTCCTGTCGTGAAGTTTGGTGATGGATATCTCCTTTAGTATAAACACGTTGGTGGGTGTCTTGAGCCCTTGTACGGCGACGATGCGCTCTATCGTAAGGGACAACACCACTGTGACGGCTTCAAAAAATCGATTTTTTGAAAACCATCTAGAAAAATCTAAAATACATTTAAGATTAAGATGCCGTTGGACCCACGTCGAAAAAATAATTATTTTCAGAGATATTGAATATTTTGTGGAGCGGTGCAGCGCTCCGTGACGCTCGGGGTCCCGCGCAGCTGCGCGCCTCAGGGTCGGCTGGTATACCGGGCCTTTCCCAGGTCCTGCGGGTCTTTCCCAGGTATTCTTTTGTCTCCCTTCACAAAAACCGGCTATTGTTATAAATATAGTTTCGAAAAAAAGCCATAGGTGGCGATAATTGAAAAATGTTCAAGGCAGGTATAGGGATAGCGTCATAGCGTCAGTTTGCGAATAGAAGCGACGCTACTCGTGTCTAAACGCTCCGAACCGTTTCGTTTATAAATATCGAACGCTCAGAATTATTCTTTGCTCATCGAAATGGATAATCCGAAAGTGTACGCGGGGAAAAAGGGAACAAAACGGAGCTATGTGACGAGGAGTCGAACGAAAATTTCGAATCGAAAACCTCCGAACCGTTATAGCTCCGAAAATAGTTCTGCAGAGTATGTGAGCACGTCGGCGAAAAAGTTAAAATCGTCGGACGATTTAGAGGTCGGTGTTACTAATGATTTCGGTTATCGTATAGTACACCTCATCAATGCATTGAACATTATATCGACGTTAGTGAAGTGCAAAGTGTGTGATCGCGATATAAAGTTTACTGAAAAAAGTTTGCGCGGACTCGGATTCAAAATCGAGGTCGATTGCGGCCATTGTGAAAAAGTGCAAATCAATTCGTGTCCTATGATTAACAATGCATACGAAATAAATCGTCGGATCGTATTCAGTATGCGTCTTCTTGGCGTCGGTTTGAATGGCCTGATGAAGTTTTGTGCATTTATGGACCTACCGCGCCCCATATTTCAGTCTTTTTACGATCGAATCTTAAATTCGATTTCGATTGCCACTAAAGCTGTGAGCACAGTGAGCAATCAAAAGGCTGCACTTGAGGAGGAGACAATTTCGTTGGAATATGGGGTGGAGGACGGAATTATCGTTTCAGGCGACGGATCGTGGCGTAAGCGCGGTTTCAGCTCGCTTTTCGGCATAACATCGCTAATCGGCTGGTACACTAAAAAAGTGATCGACGTTATGGTGAAATCGAAATATTGCAAAGCTTGCGAGCATTGGGAACAAAAGAAAGCACCGCGGAGTACTGGGAATGGAAAAGTACCCACGACGATGAGTGCCAGGCGAACCATAGCGGCTCCTCCGAAAAAATGGAAGTCGACTCAGCTGCCGAAATGTTTCAACGGTCTGAAGAGCTCTATGGCATAAAATATAAATATTATATTGGTGACGGCGATTCTAAAACGTTTCTGGGCATATCGAATAGCGATCCATACGACGGTTTCGAGATAAAAAAAAAGAGTGCATCGATCATGTCCAAAAACGTATGGGGACGCGCCTCCGCGAAATCGTGAAAAAACAAAAAGGATTGTCTGGCAGAGGAAAGCTCACCGGAAAATTGATTGACGAGTTGAGCACATATTACGGCTTGGCTATTCGGAGGAACAGCAATGATGATGAAAAAATGAGGAAGGCAATTTGGGCAACTATCAGACATAAAATATCCACAGATAGTGAGCCACAACATGACGATTGCCCAGAGGGAGCCGAGTCGTGGTGTTCGTGGCAGCGAGCGGTCGCAAGCGGTAATATT
Organism: Ophion obscuratus; assembly: GCA_964007375.1. Taxonomy (NCBI): domain Eukaryota; kingdom Metazoa; phylum Arthropoda; class Insecta; order Hymenoptera; family Ichneumonidae; genus Ophion; species Ophion obscuratus. The sequence goes on from OZ023315.1 coordinate 53,305,331, forward strand.
TCTGAATATCACCATAAGCCGCCTCTTCCTGAGAAAGTATTGGAGGCAATTACGCCAGTTTTCGAAAATTTAAGCAGAGACGATTTGCTGCAGCGTTGTTTGTGCGGCTTCATGCAAAACAACAACGAAAGCTACAACAAATCAGTTTGGGCAATAGCCCCCAAGTGTCAGTCCGTGAGCAAAAAAATCGTCGATATTGCAGCTCATATCGCGGTATTATTATTCAATGATGGCCTGAGAAGCCTCATGAAAGTTTTGGAGACGTTGGGGATAACTATCGGCCCAAATTGTTTCAATTTTTGCGTTGAAACCGACGCAGCGCGGATCGAGCTGGCGGAGCGCTCGCTCACAGACGCTGTAAAAGAGGCAAGAAGAGCCTCGACAAGATCGAGAAAAGATGCTAGGGACAATGATTTGCTTCTTGAAGGCCAGCTATATGGTGCCGACATCGCTGATTAAAGGTAAACAATTTTTTTCCCAATTTATCGCATAAACTAACGAACCTAGAACTTTGAACGCGTTTTTTCAAAACCACTTTTTTGAGTGCGGCACGCAGCAGAACTCGAGCAATTTTTATCCGATCGACTTCAAATTTGGACTGCATCAATAAAACTAGATTATATAAAGAAGTACATAGGATTTTTTCGATATCTCAATAATAAAAAAAGTTATAGCCTATTTTCGACGAGAAAGATTGCTCGAAAATCGTCCTTTAATTTCAAAAACGTGACTATTTTTTAAAAATCAATATTTTTTCAAATCCCTGTGTACTTCTCTTCAAAATATCATATTATTAACGAAAACACTCGGTATTTTTTTCAGATCGACTTTGAAGAGAGTTCTGCTGCGTGCCGCGAACCACTGCAGAGGCAACAGTACCTGACGCGGGAGCTTCCCCAGCGTCACCATGGGGCGTGAAAAATTAAAAAAAATTTTTATGTATCTTCAATAAACAACGAACAAAACAAAAAAAAATTTCGAATATCTCTTTTTTTTCCAGAAAACAAAAATCTTGAAAAATGGCAAAAAACAGGGGGTCACAGTGGTGTTCTGCCTTAACTGAAGCGTCTGTGGATAATTGACACGATTTTGTGTCGATTTTTGCGTAAATATTGACAGCTTCGAGTACTTCTCGCATTCCGCCGCGTAGATCGTGGGAGCTCCTCGCAAGATGGTTGGAATTATCGATCAGGCTGCCTCGTGCAGTATACCACTGTCATCCCAGTGTTACATCGGAAGGACAAAGTCGGTAGCGTTACTTTAAGTGCTTCAAATTAAAAAAAACTCGTTCGTTGTGCGAAGCGTCGATGAACTCGACGCTACTAGACCTTTTACTTGTGAACATTCGCGGCTTGGATGAACCATGGCAAGCTGATCTCGTCGATATTTCATCGTACACGTGTAAAAACTCCAAACATAAATTTCACCTAACCGTCATCGATACTGTCTCAAAATTTGCCTCGGCCGTACGCCTACGGAGTAAGAATGGTAATGATGCAGGAACCGCAGTGACGTCAACACTTGTCAAGGGGACGCATACCGCAGAACTTGCACTTTGATCAGGGAAAATAATTTTATAATGGTCGCTTTAAAACCCTAATAAAAACGTATAATTTTCGCCTGTATTCTGGGTATAGCAATTTAAAAGCATCCATTTGTGAGTATTTCAATCGTGCAGTGAGCAATAAGATGTGAATGCAATTTAGCTTACATAGTAATTATAGGTAGATCGGTATTCTTGATAACCTAGTAGACGCGTCTGATGATTCTGTACACTATACGATACGGCAGGTGAAACTGAGTAGCATCAACGTTGAAAATAAGAAGCTACCACAACAACATGTTTTTCATAGGACCCCATTTCAAAAAATTTTAACCACATCATTATGTAAGTAAAAATTGACAATTGACAGAAAATTTAAGAGTGTATTCTGAAAGGATTACGCACCGAACTGGACAGCGAAAATATTTGCCATATATCGAGAGAAAATCACGAACTCTGTAGCATTTCATCTGACGGGTGATAAGGTAAATGTCCCAATTATTGAACAGCTAAGGATCTGGGGGATTGAATTCGGTGAGAAAAAAATATAAAATCAAGAAAAAACCATCGCTTTCAGGTTCAAATGATACTTTGATATTTTTACTTTCGAAAAATCACCCTTTAAAGTATTTTTAAATGATTTCAAATGAAAAAAAAGAATAACAATGCGAAGCATGCAAATGTCCCAATTATTGAACACTGGAAGTGCCTGTGTCCCTAATATTGAACAGGCATGTCCCAGTTATTGAACACTCTCGAGAATTCTCTTTTCGTTCTGAAAATATTATTTCGGGTACAATATTAAGAGATAAAAGCAAAATGAAACACAAATAATCTTTTGTTGATCATGTAAAAATACAAAAATATATATATAGACTCTTTTGGCAGGTTTTTGGTTCATTCGCATTTGGTTTATTTTTGCTTTTCGACTCGAACTTCATTTTATTTTTATTTTCAGCTTCCTCGTTTTTATGTTCTGTGTTTGTTTGATTTTGTCGCAGTTTGGCTCCCTGAAATATCGGAGAGCAAAAAATAATGAACGTATTTTTAAGTTACATTTAGGTTATATTCTCTTTTTACTTTCCTTTTTATGTTTATTGCACGAAAATACAAATAAAAAATATATTTGACGATCTTAGAGTTATTATTAAAATAATAAAGGTAAGTTTATTCAGGAATTTACAGTTTTTGTTTGAATAAATCCGATTCACACGATCTGTCACACGTTAACTGTCTCGATGTTTTGATGGGTTTAATGACGCCATCTTGGAGAATTTGAGTGTTCAATAATTGGGACACACTGCATTTTCTATGTCCCAATGATCGAACACCGTATTTTTTAACAAATAATTAAATAAAAAAATTTCATAAAAATTGTTATTTGTAAGAAATTTTCTGAGGAACCTGAAACGCCTTTACTTTTTGAGATGCGACAGTTTTTGAATTTTGTATGCCCTTACACATGAAGCGGCGCGTCTTAGCAAAAACGATAAGGAGTTACCACGATACGTCAAATCGGGTCACCGTTGCTGATTAAATAATTTTTGCTCTATCAATTAAAGCTTTTTTTGCACAAGTAAGGTAACATTTCGATAGCTAAAAGTTCCATATATGTAATGAAATTTTTATAAATACGTAAATGCATGCAGGTGAATGAGAAATAATAAAAATACAAGATAGTGTTCAATAATTGGGACCTGTTCAATAATTGGGACATTTACCTTAACGATGGAGCCGTTGCAGGTGATTTGTACGATCAGGAGCTACTTATGTGTCGAAATTGATATGTCGAAATTTCGTCGAATATGTCGAAATTGATCTCATTGAAAAAGTATTGTAGCAGCGTAATAATCGAATGTTTGTAATGGGGTTGGCTTTCGACAATACTCACAATAGCTGAATGAGCAAACCTGATGTGAAGCAGACAAGAAAAATGTTTTAAATTTTATGACACCTCTCTCTTTCTCTCTCTCCCGTAGAAGCGTGTCAGGAGAGTGTGAGGAAAAATTAGGTGATTCGCCAAACTACAGCGGGCCCTTCTTAATTTTTTCAGTTGAAAAATTCATGAACCAATTTATTATATACAACAGAGAAAAGCGATAATTTACAAACGTCGTTTCTCACAGGGTTGACTATTTGCAGAACAAGCTTTTTTACAATTATTTTACAAGCTTATCTACAATTTAAAAAAATACACCCTACGATTGTATCCTATAATGCCCCCATGGCAACGTTTTCATGGTTCCAGGTATGATATACCGTTTGTCATAGCGCGGACTTAGAGCAATTTTTGTCTCGTTGGTGGTGTACACTTCATGCAACATCGATCGTATGCATGCTTGCTGATCAGTCATTTCGATCTGGTCATACAAGCATTTCGTGTAATCCTCGAAGGAGATCTTTCTCGCCCCAATGTTACTCTTATCGCGCTTCAGTTTCTTCGTAACGTCTTTACCATCGACTCGCACTGCAGACATTTTTGCTCTAACACCGACAAATTCCGTCATTATCCGACCATTATTTTCGTCTTTCATAAGTCCGGGAACATTTTTGTTGACAAGCGGTATATCATACCCATTGCTCGCCGGGTACTCGCTCGTATCGAAACGATGGATATTACGCTTCATGTCGTCGTACACATCCGCACACTCAATGTTGTATATGAGGCTGTCCGTATCGGTGTACAACACTGTGCATTTATCTTTATACAGAGGTATCATGTACTCATGATGAAAGTCATATAAACATGTCTTCGATATGTCGAGTATGCACATACCCACATATATTGGCTTATTGAATTTCACCTCCAGTTTTCGTAATTCGACAGCAATAAGGTTTTCTGAAAAAACGCTCCGGCTATGAAAATTTGGTTTTGCAATCATTGCCTCTGCACCGTACCTGCCCTCCCGCCGTGTGAAAAGCTTAACGTCTACATGATTGCGCACATTTTCCATGGTTTTCCCAAACACCGCATTATTCATAAATTTAAAGAGATTTTTTTCAAAATTATTCTGTGCTTGGGTTCGGAACTGCGCGTTCAGCTCGATATATGTTCGTAGCCAGGGCGATTGGGAAAATTGGTGTATTCTATGAATTTTTGTGATTTTGAGACCGTGTCGTACACACTGCTGCAGATTGCGATAATGAATAACATACCGTTCCTTGTTATACACAGTTGCAAGCAGTTTTTCGTATTGTCCACCCGGTGGTTTACCATGTGTTGAACAAAACGGTAAGTCCGTGTGTGCATCGTGTAGACATTCTGGGTACTCTAAGTCAACCTCAAGAATGTAACCGGTCGGTGAATCTAGCGTGATAGATGATAAATCGAATGTCGACAACTCATCGACCCATCGAAAATCAGCATAGGGCAATGGTTGACACATTGCCCATCCATATGAATTATTTACATCGAAATACATCAAGTATGATAAGGACCTTGATGGATCGAATGATACCATATATTTGTTATTGGCGCGCGCATACCTATTTGAGCACTGACTCAGGCCACCGCGTATACCCCGTTCAACACATAATACCATGTCAATGTCGGTGAACAATTCGAAGTTGACGCATGTATGTTTCAACATTGCAACCCATGTGTAGCCGGGGAGAGTATAATAATAAGCGGGGTCGAGCCTGTAACGCTCCATACAGCTATTGCGAAAGTTCTCAAAAACGTCGACCAGCATCAAAACTTCGGTCTTCAAATTCAAGTCACTATATTCACCTAACGTTTGAATAGAAAACCGTTCCCATACATTCTAGGCGTGAGCGTATTCGTTCTCACTTACAATGTTACCAGTCAAAATACTGTAGAATGCGTCTCGTGGTGGTAGGTGATAGTCTTCCAATCGGTTTACACTATCAATATATTCATTGGGGAAAACGCCCTTTCGAGTTAATAGGACGAAACTATCGCTTGTCATGTCACGACATTGCGAACGTAAAATTTTTAGTTTGCCCATTGTCAAAAATGAGGCCAGGTCATCCAGACTTGCATTGAGAAATTTGTATGAATCGACGAAGCGTAATTGAATCGGATGTGACTTGTCTGCCGTTCGAAATGTTTTTGTGAAAGAAATGTATTCTTCTCTAGTTATGGGCAGTACAGTGGTTTCCCCCTCGAATGCCGTGGCTAGTTCCTCGATGATGAGCTGTGCACCATAGCCGGACAAATTATGAAAAAATACGGGGATGAAAAAATACCGCTGGTAATTCAAATTTCCGTTAGAAAGGGCTGGACCTCTAAACGTCCGGTCGGAAGGCAATGATCACGAACATGTATGTCGTCTTCGGCAAATGGTTTTTCACATATATGGCATTGAGCAGCGCTCCGAAATTTTGCCCGCTCATCTAGAGTTAGAAGTACCACGGGAACACTATCCGATAGAATATCGTTGAAGCGCAAAGCTAAATTTTTAAGGTTCTCAACAAACCATGAGATGCAATTGGCATCGCGCCGCGAATAGTATCCCGATAACGAATCGTCATACGAGCAATGTACGTAGTACGCTACGCTAAACATTTCGTGCTGTTGCTGTATATTTTTGTTGTCAATATTTGCCAATACGCACTCGAGATCCGCATAAATTACAAATGGAAGTCGCTCTTTTCGTTAAAAGTTTTCGAACGCTAGCCATTTTTCCGTTTCACCAGGTAATCGAATGGCACAGTCGTTTGATTTTTCACAATCCATCTCGTGCGATCGTAATTTAGCCTCCGTGTAAAAGTAGCGCAAATACCTATAACAAAACGATGTAAAGAATTATATTATTGAAGTACATTCTGGCTCATATGTGTATTCTTGAGTATGCTTCTTGTTACTCACCGATCGCAGGTGTGTTTTTTCACTTTTTTTTTTCAGCTGCGTGCTCACGAGCCGGGATAAATTTTTTATCCATACAAAGTATCCCACGCTGTGGACCGACGAATCCTCCACGTACAATAAATTGACGTGTTTAACCAGTTTTTGGGCGCATATTCGAAGTGGAACGATGCCCTTCTTTTCCGTTGTAAATACATTAATCGAAACATTGTTTTGCGATTCAAATTTTTTTATTTGATTGAGAGTCATTGGAAAAGCAATTCCCTGAAGCTGCAGTACAGTTGAATAGTGTGGATATAAAGTTACTCGATGCACGTTTGTTTCCACTGGAAAAAGAGCAGCCGCCACTGCCCACGCGAAACATGCGTTATCCTTAGACTTTATATTCACCACCGCTTTCTTCAGGATTATTTCCCGTGACAAAACAGTTTGACATCCGACACGCATTGGATTGTATTTGTTGATATTTAAAATTAAGTTCAGTATCCGCGACAATGTTCATCCGCTATCCTGTTCTTGAAAATCTTCGAGGGATGCTAGAGTAGGCTCAACAACTCGTTGTGTATACCACTCACGTAAATTGGATGTGGTAAAAAGTTCAAAGTTCTTCATGTTGATACTCTTAGTTGCACGTTTGTCACCTGACTCACATTCACCGTGGAAAACTGTATTCACTTTTACACTGAAGTGTTTGTTGGTAATGTCTTGCACGTGTGAAAGCATCATATCACACGCCTCTTCGAGAAACTGACGAGGTTCAATATGGTTGTTAGTGATGACGCAGCCGGTAAGTACGACACGATTTTCGAACGCCGTGTCAATCTCTCGCCAGATCAAACCACGATGACTGTTTCGCGCACCCGCATGTAAAAATCGTCTGCGTAGAATATTTCTTAAACCTTCTAAACGAGCGATTCCTGCTACCAACGATTGCGGATTTCCGAGTGATAATCGTGGTCGTTTAATTCGGCTTTTCGTTTCCAATGACTCCACACACTGATCACATTGTTGCTCCCATACTATATACTCTTCCACGGAATTTATAATTGTGGCGTGATCGCGCAGATTTGGTTCAAATTGTGGAATTTTCTCAGCCATGTTCACGTGAGTTCACAATGGAAGTTTCAAGGGGTGATGTTGGCAAAAGTGACTGCTCGATTCGTAGTGTAAAGCCTGCGGTGGTAGAAGTCGTTTTCGTTCGGGAATCTTTTTTCCATATTTTTCCTCTATCTTAGGAGTGCACTATAGTTCCACACTATAGTGTTCTTATATTGTAATGCTATAAGAATAGTGGGGAGGCATTGAAACGAAATGAACCAGTTAAAAGGGAGTATAACTGTGGAAGATCTGGGGTTTTCACACAAAAAATCGTGCGGTGGCATCCACGCATTATTGAGTACTTTGCATATATAAATACTTCGGTGTCACCTGTGGAAATGAAAACAAAACCCGGATGTAGTGATATTTTGGAACAGCGCGCCTCTTTGTTACTACAGTTGCATAACATCAGTTTTCGAGGTGAGGACTTTATTTCACATCCAGCATTTCTATGGCATTTATTTTTGAAGTAGGTGTGATAGACGCCGACTTTCACATCTGCATGTACACACACACACACACACACACACACACACACACACACACACACACACACACACACACACACACACACACACACACACACACACACACACACACGCACGCACGCACACGCACACGCACACACGCACACACGCACACGCGCGCGCGCAAACACACACACACACACACACCATGTATGAACGGACAAAATGTTGAATGAAAACTTCGATACATGTATTCACGTAAATGATCGCGTTTGTTCTTTACCCGAACACACACACACACACACACACACACACACACACCATGTATGAACGGACAAAATGTTGAATGGTAACTTCGATACATGTATTCACGTAAATGATCGCGTTTTTTCTTTACCCGAAGCTCCTTATCCCCACGGTGTAAGACCTTCGTCCCCTATACGATCCGCGCGGCGGAGCTCCCACGCGCTTGCTCTAGCGGTAAACGGGTTCTCGATATCTGCAGAATATACCACCAGTCAGTTTATTCGGAAAAGCAGCTCGTAACCACCCCCCCCCCCCACTTTACCACGAGCTCCCGAAAAAGGGCCCAATCCCCCCACCCCTCCGACACCGCTGACTTCCCCCACCACTAATTCCCCATACGTGTCACAGCGATGCAACCACGACCGCCAGACACCCCCACCACGCGCCGCCGCGGGATACCCACTACACCACACCTGTGACGTCACCGTCGTCGTCTCTCGCTATATGTATGTATCTCCTTGTGTGGTACTCGCGACGAAAATTAATTATCGCGGATTAGGAATACAGTCAAACGGAATACATACTTAGCCAGAAAAAGTAAAGGTGATTCACAAAATCGCAACATTAATTAATGTGAAAAAATTAGAATCATTCCTAGGCATGATCAATTATTATATTAAACCTGTAGAGAACCGGGCGACAAACAAGGAACATGGCTTGAGTGTCCGCCTTCGATTTGGGTGAAACTCATATATGTGATAAAGCATTAAAAATTATTCGACGGGTCTTTTTTATCGGTGGAAAAATCGTTTCAAGGGGAGAAACCACCTCTCAAAGAAAAGCGTTTCGACGGGTGACTGCAGTTTCACCCACAAGCAGTCTATCGATCTGAATGAAGCATGAACCAAAATTCTTGCAATGTATAGCGAAGAAAAATCCCCTATACAAGTATTGAAAAAAAATCTATCAAGTGGTGACACGCTTTTTTCGAGGGTTCGTTTCCCCCCTTAAAACAGCTTTTCCGCCGATAAAAAATGCGTGTCCAATAGTCTTCAATGCTTTATCACATCTATGAGTTTTTAAATCAAGGCAGATACTTTAATGATGTTCCTCGAAAGGTACACCCACTGTACCAAATACTACAGACAGGAAGATTGGGGTGCTCGGATGCGTGCCAGGAAGCTCTTGAATTCCCAAAAAAAAACAACTAAAATTGGAAAAACTAATCATAAATAACGACCCGGAACAGCAATTAATATTGACGTCCGATGCATCGAACTACGGAGTGTCAGCAATTTTATTATTGAAGTGCCAAAAGGCGATTGACTGGTCGCGTATCAATCAAAGATGTTATTGGCAAGTGAGTGTAAATATGCAGCGATAGGGCGGGCGATAATACTTGGAGTAACCCAATGTAACGATTACCTATACAGCGGGAGCTTCATTTTGAAAAGCGGTCCCAAAAAAGGAATCCCAATAATGGCAACGAGTCTTTTGTAATATTAAATCAGGTATGTAAAATGAGCAGCAAACTGCGCAGGCGGGTTATCGCGACTTCCAGTGCCGAACAACGAAATGGAATGGGTGAAACCAAACCATACACACTTGAAGCAGGTCTTGCAAGAGTCACATATATGTTTAGACAACAGTAGCGCGAGGACCGAAAGCAGATGACATATTAACGGAAGTCAGAAGATATATATATATATATATATATATATATATATATATATATATATATATATATATATATATATAGAACTGGGGTAACCAAACAAAAAAACTTTGGTACGTGAACTGTTCATCTACGAAACAAGAAAAGATGAATTAGCGGTGGAGCAGGACTGCGTGATATCTGGATATCAGGCCCTAATCCCACGCATGTTGCAAGACAAAGTGCTAAACAAGCCACATGGAAACCATTTAGGGACGGTAAAAATGAAGTCGGTAGCTCCGTCGTTCTTTTGGTGGTCACAAATCGACAAGCAAATCGAGGAGCAAGCCCCCCAGCGGCACAAATGCATACATGAAAGTAGTCACAGAAGTCGTGGGAAACACATGGATGACATAGGACCACATGGATGACATAGGACCGTACAACGGCCATAATTTTTTAGCATCCCTGGATGCGGGAACTACATGGCCAGAGATCTTTTGATGAAATCGACCACAGCATAGAGAACCATAAACGTCGTTCACAAAACGTTCGTGAGGAACGGACTTCCGCTACAGGTAGTCAGTGACAATGGACTGCAATTCACAAGTGACGAGTGCAAAAACTTCCTGAGTAAAGCAGGCCCCACAAATATACGCTCAGTTGTCAAACATCCAGCATCAAAAGGAGCCGCAGCGAACTTGGTAAAAACGTTTAAAAGGAGGCTCAAATTCATGCTGAAAAATAGGAAAACGGTGCAGGACGCAAAAGCCGCGTTCTCAATGGGGTACAGGTCGACACCGCACTGCACAACAGGATAGATAGATAGATAGATAGATATATTTATTAGTGTCCTAGAACTAGTTGTCCTCTGGCACACAATCCTCACATTAATATCAATTGTTAGGTGACAGAACAGAAACTAAAAGCCAAAAATAAAAAAACTAAAGACTCACTACGGTGACCCAATATAATAAAGATAGTAGCAGACTCGATACATTACAAGTCGCACGCCCGCGCTGTCACTCATGTTTTTCCACACCTGCCCGAGCAATCAATAATGCGACTCCGATTTAGATTAAATTTGGCATGCTTGTAGAATGGGTAAAAATAGGTGACACGTATTTTTTTATATCTGTGTAACCCGATTGTTAAGGGTTGCAACCCACCCTCGAAAATTTAGATGTTCTTCGTCGATAACGTTTGAACGCTACGAGATATGAAAAAATGTCAAATTGCAACAATGTCTATTTTTCGTGTACTATACAGTGGAGATGAGAACTATCTATTAATTACTATTTTCGAGGATCCGTTTTGCCCCTTAAAAATCGGTTCCGCAGATATAATAAAATACGTGTCGCCTATTTTTACCTACTCTACAAGCATGCCAAATATAATCGAAATTGGAGAGATCGATCTCGCAACCTTTCCTTGTTAGACGGAACCCGTTTTCAGCAGATCTCCTATCAATTTCCCGTAAGCCAAACTGCTAAGGGGCAGGCTGCTTGGTGACGACCTGCTCTTTAGAGAGGTATGCACTAGTGAGACACATGCTCAAGTTGTCCGTACACAATTGAAGGACAGCCTAAGGTTCAGGCCCAGCTTGTAGTGCCATTCCGTTCCTTGGTCCATTTATTCGAAGCAGTGGCCGCAAGTAGGCTGGCCGGCCTGAGCAGTCCTAGATTTGCCGATAGGCCATATAAGCAGCTGCCTAGAGGCGGCGGACTTTAGGGGGCGGCGGTTTTCAGACGTACCTAAAAAGGCCCAGGTGAACACAAGTGATCAAGACAAGAGAGGCGGCACAAAGTCAAGTGGCCTATACTTAAGAAAAGTATAAATCCGGCACTAGGCCTGAGCGGAGGACATCATGCACAACACGTACCATCAAGTATTTCTGCCAAGCTTCAAATCGCAGCCAAGAAAACTTCACCCAGAACAGTGATATGCGCTCAAACCACGGAACATCATAAATTAAGCGCACACAACAGTTCAGCACTACCGTTAGTATGACGTTGTGTTCCTCCGCCACACCGATGGCAACCGCACAATACGCAATGACAAGAGAAAAACCGTCAAAGTTAACGCGGAACAGACAACTCCAAACAAAATTCGACCTGATATGCCCAGATATAAAAAAAAAAAAAACGACAGGAGCAAGCCGCACTTAGGTGAATACAAAACGTGAAAGGGGGTAGAACGGTAAGCTTCGCGACAGGAGCCAAAGTGTGGACTAAGAACTTCAGGCGTAAGTCACCGCCGTGGACTGAAATGATGATTGAACTAAAACTGGGACCAGCCTCATATAGGACGAAGCTGGATTCGGGCGAGTCAGTCAAAAGGCATATCGATCAGTTGACGTGAGCCGGCGGGGGAGAGGCGGATGGAGATAAAACAGAGTTGCAGAAAAACAGCATGGAGAAACTGCCGCTGCAGCGATCGGCGAGAGTGGACGAAAACCAATGTAACGCGAAAAGACCAAACGAACGAACTCGTCGGAGAGGACTGTGTGTGGTTGAGAGCGAGACCGGTCGTGCGTTTAGTCGGGAGACTGTGTGAGTGCGCATTGTATCGAGAGTATGTGGTGGGTGAGGGCAGTTGGAATAAAGTCTCCATCCAGTATTCAGGCGCACGCGTTGTTATGATCCGTCACGACGGAACAGTGGCGAATTTATTTTAAAAAATATTGACAAAGTCAATACAAATATATTGTTAAGGCACAAACGGAATTTCTTTTTGTTATGGTTCGTTTCACGGTATTGGAAACTTTCGGTTGCCTTTAGGAATGTGCAAAAAGCAAGATAACAGAGAAGAGGCACCATATGACGGATATTTTTGTTTCAAATTTTACGATTTTGTGATTTACATGGCATATACAACAAGATGCTAATAATTATTTTACACATTCCATTAGAATATTTTGAGTTTTATTATGTTTTACCAAAAATGACAAAAAATCGTGGTTTTCAAAAAGGTTGTTTATAATTGGATATTCAATATTAGGACCCAAATGCAATTTTTCTTGTATCTGATATGGGGGGATTATTTTTATATAAAATAAAACGTTTATTTTTCTAACTTTGTAATTATTATCAAATAATCAGACTTTATGAGTTAGTCTTTGATTGCGTAGGAACATTTTGGCACAAACGGATATCCAATATTAAGCTCGGTTAATTATCCGATATTAAGATTTGACGTGACCGAATATCAACAGTAATATTCTTGTACATATCTCTATTTTTGCTAACATTATATATTTGTAAGTAAAATAAATGCTATAGCTTATAAAAATAACAAACAAAAAACATAAATAATTTGGACTTACCGCAATAAAAACAACACTTTTTAACACAACAAATATTTTTCCACGTTGGCAAAAAGTAATATCTGTTCACTGTAGTGCCATTTTTGTTGCTATACAACCAAAAGTTTTGCAGTGGCAACATTTTACGACTAGTTATTAGTGTAAAAAATCCAAAACAGATGTCTCTCTAGGAAAACTCGAGATAGTCCACTATCCGATATTAAGGCTTTGTATACACGATTTTGCCGATTTTCGGAGGTACTTTTCTAGCCGCGGTTAAAAAAAATGACGCATCTATTGATAACATTTTTTTTACAGATCATTTATGCGTATTGTTCAGTATGTGGAAAAAAATCGGAAATATTAACAAATGCCGGAGATATAACATACCGGAGATAAAAGCAATGTATTTATTTGCGCGCGCGTTGATGGTGAAAGTTCTTGGCCTCGATGTGGGTGTCTGAAAAAAATGAACATATTTATAATTGCATAATAAATGTATCTTTAGTGTGAACCAACAATATTATTTTAAAAAGAATTATTATCATCAAAATTCTAAACCTAAAATTTTTTACTCAATTTTCTGTCGGTATTTTATTTTTTATATTTTTTTGTCATTGAAATTATTGTTCCCGTGGATCACGTGATAGGTGATGATACTAAGAATATGTTGTAAAAATTTCAAAGCGATCTGAACTTTCGTTCAAGAGAGAACTTTCACAAGGTTAAAAAAAGTGAATTGTGGAAAAACGGCTTTGAAGTTGGCGGTCGGGCGCGCCGCGCGGTATCTATTATAAATGCAATCTTACCTTATTTTTGGAATTTTTTTAATTATTCAATTCTGTAAAGCTTAAAATATTCCTAACCATTCAGGCTAATGGAATAAAAAATAAACTGAAAGTGAAAAACAAAAAAAAAATCGCGTATATAAGGCCTCAAGCAACTATCTGATATACGGTGCTTCTCCCCTATACTGAAAAACTAATTCGTCATTTTGTGAGCTATGACGAACGTTGCTGATGCTACACTGCATTCAGCGATAATAAATACATTCAAAACGTTATTCTCAATTTCATGCGTGGATTAAATAAAGTTAGTGCTTAAAGCAATTGACACGTCAATCGTTGTCAAAATTATTGGGTGAAACAAATTGGTCACATTGATCTACAAGATTTCCTTGGGTAGCAGATTTTCGCATTGGAAATGCGACGGTTTTTTATCCCTCGTTATACAGGGCGATGCCTTTATCGGTATGCGAATATAGAAATGTTACGAGGTTGTCCGCGCTAAGGATCCCGGAGAGGGCACCTTCGAGTGCATTCCGAGTACCGACGAGTAGATACTGTGAGCACGATAAAAATTAACCGAGCTCCGTTCTGGCTGACGAGGAAATACATAGAGAAGACTGTATATAGGAAAAACAGCACCGAAACAACAGACGCGAGAAACGAGAGAGAAAGTCTATAGGGCGCACATCATACACACTCTAGTACTATCGGTCCAGCGAAGGAGACGAAAACCTAGCACTTTTAGCGTAGAGCTAGAATTTTTGACTGAAGCTACTATAGATGGTTGCATACTGAAAGTACAAACAACTTTTATTTAAAACACTTTTTGATCGGACTATTCAAGTTTACAATCCCTATTTCTATGGGTTGGGGCGAGTTGAGGGGCAAAAATAGAGCGTTGCACGTCAGATAACTTCATACGTATTTTATTATTCCAAACAACTTTCGATTGAAACACTTTTTGATCGGGCTATTAATTATCGATATACGGGGATTTTGAAGTTTTCAACCCCTATTTTTTAGGGCTAGGGCGAGTTGAAGAGCAACATTTCATTGGGGTTACTTTCAGTCTGCAAACATCTAGCTTCAGTAAAAATTTCTAATTTTATGCTAAAAGTGCTGGGTTTTCGTCTCTTTTACTGGATTTGATCGCATTCCCTTCCTTTTCTCTCTTGCTGTTTCACTTTGTTAAATCAACGTGAGCAAAAAGGTGTGTATGTGTGTGTCTGTGTGTGTGTGTGTGTGCGCGCGTGTGGGAGGGGTTGAGGGGCAAAGCAAGCTACGCCGCGTTAAAAAGGGTGTTAATTATTTGTTCACCCTCTCCCGAAACTCTTACCGGCAAAGTGTCGGCGAGTCTGATGAGTTAAGGACTTTTCCGCCTACGTAAGATATTTTGTCTAACTAACGCTGGATCATTGTCGAATCGAATATTTTTCGAACGCGTTCTCTGATTTCTTCAATTAAAAATGAAAAAGGTCTATCAAGTTTGGCATGATATTTTTTGTCACCGACTACTAATGGATTTTCAATGGAAACATCTTAATTTTCCCAGTACTAAAAAAAAACAATGTCTTTCTGCAATTTCTTTACGTTCATCGGTAACTCCGACGCGGAACATTAGCAAAAAATTATCGTCGCAATGTGTCGGAATTCTGAAAGGATTATTTTTTCACCCTGATGCGGGACAGTTTCGAGAGGGAAGCACGTCAAGAGAAGGGACTTTTTTCTCCAAATGAGTTCGAGGTAGCATTATGTTGGAACGAACCTATTTAACCAGTTTGTGATTTTCCTCGATAAATTCGATGGAGCGTGCAATCAGACGAATCGATTGTCGGCAAACTGTATATATAGAGCCCCAATCGCTAATATAGTCAATCGATTTTAAACTGCCTATTCACGTCATACATAGATAAATTTCGCGTGGAAAGTTCACAGTGTATACCCAACGGAAAGCTAATTTACTCCTGCGCCCCACTTCCTCATCGCTGTCCCCCGGGAAAATATTGTACCGCAGTTTGCCGATCGCGTGTGTGACAGGTGCATTTCCCTTCATATGCATGTGGTTTTAAAGATCTCATTAGTGATTCGGCCAAATTCGTCACCATATTTAGTTCGATATCTTCAAAATAGAGCAGTTTCTAAATCCAAAGGCCAAGTAGTACTGCGAACCCTCAAATTGAACGTTACTGCGTTTAAGAGAATCCCCAATATTCCAAAACGAAGACAATCATTATTTATTGCCTACAGCACACATTTTTTGACCTGCAATTAATTTTATTATGAAACGCAATACTTTTTTATCGTGGGTTATAAAAGTGGTGAAGTACGAGGTTAAAATATTCAAATGTGTTCGTCGGCATTTCTTGCACCTCAAAGACAAAAATGCTACAATATATATATATATATATATATATATATATATATATATATATCCCGTTTTGAGTGGAGAACTCTCGTATGTTTTTATAACGAGAGGTCAAGGTAACTGGCACGTGCTAGATATAACTGTACAGCAGTGATAAAGGATAGACATAAAGGACAGAAGCGAATAAAATAGATACGTATACTGGGATAAACGACCACGGGAACAAAGTGATACGAGCACGCACGTCGGACCAAACGCACTTTAGACATACTGCTAATACTTGAGTAACACCCCACAATAAGAGACGAGAAAAAAAATCGTGCGACGCAATACACACGTACACATATCCATTATTTTAATACTACGTCACTTATTATACGTAAGGCATTTTGAGCCCATATGACCAACCATGTATTCTTTCAAAGTAGATCTACTATTTTTCATATTGCTTATACAAATGTATTACATATCTAACAAATCTTTACACACTTTAATATGTAAAAGTTGGTTGAGTTTATTTGACATCGAATTATATATCTATATATATCATCTAAATTAAATAATCAACACGTAAAAAAATTACACAACATTAGGTATAATGCATTGTATACATTTGTATCATCATTAAAATTAATTATGTTTCACTATTGATTATATATTTTCTATATGCCTGTATTGGGACATTTTTGTCGTTATATTATTATTGATTATTATTGATTATTACCTTTTTTAATTGTACGTCTATTATACTGTTATATCCTTCTATGCTAAACCACCAACTTTAAAAAAGATCAAATAAATTATTCTCTATAAATTTGTATTATTCCTGCATGTTATAATAGTATGTGAGCGAGCGCAATATAGTTTTTATCGTGCTGGTCTGGTACACAAGAAATACTATTTATCACGACTACCACGGTACTTATGGACCACTGCTAACACATATATGTATACTAGCGCTATTTATAGCGTACATCATACTGTATATTGCGTAGATCTTCTTGAAAAAGTAGTTTTTTTTTGGTAATAATGTGTATATTACAATATCAAATATCTATATATAAATATATATGGGTCAAGAATATTTCGAAGTTGCTAAATCTATGTAATGTTGATTGTCAGCACATCCTACTCTTTTGGGGACAGTCCATGTAGTTGATGGACCGTTAGACAGTCTATGTTTACGAAATAATCTTTACCCATGTAAAATATATACATACAGATAAAGTTCGAGTAAGTCATTTTTGTACTTTCAAATTTATATCTCTGCTTATATGCATGATGACATCGTCTCAACGCTGCCAATACCAATGTCCTATAGATTCCGGGGCTGATGGTGCACATGGTATTGAAAAATGCCACTGCATATATGAATTAATTTAGTATAGGCACTTTTGGCCAAAATGACGTTCTATTTTCGGAAAAATACATTTACATGAATAATATATATGTATGTGTGTGATTGTGTGGGTCTATGATATTTTCCACCGAACACGTATACTAAATGCCGTTATTTAGTGACACAAGGCTCTCAAATGAATTTAATCGTAATTCAGTGCCACTAGAATTCCCATACATTAAAAGTAATTCTCCAACTTCGGAGATTGCTCTAAAGGAGAGACATATAAACATAAACGACAGGATGGAGCGTGACATAAAGTGGTATATTCGCCTTCTCCCATCGCTTCATGCTACGAAGATGATCGCTTCGCGTGTCGCTTGTATTCTTGTAACTACGGCTGTAATAGCGAGTAATACAACTTCTGGCCTGAGATGACGGTACATACAACAGACGGTTGAGAAGACGGTACATACAACATGTCTGTGCAAATTTGTAAACTTCATTGGCGAGACCAGGTAACACGTGTTGCATTTCACAGGCGGGCTATCCATTTTATTAGACAATAAATATGGTGGCCAACTATATTTTTTTAATTTATAAATGATTCGGAGAGAATAAAAGTTCGAATGTTCATCCAACGTTCCGATCGCTCAATTATTCGGTTAATTGCATTATCTGATGGACCATTTCTTGTTATTATTTGACCTTGCTCTAATGATTTCGTGAAATACAATTTGTATCACGTGATCGACGGAGATGCGGCATGACGTTGGAGTTCTCTAATTGTAAGTCAGCATAATAAAGCGCAAAAAGTATAAATTTGAAAATTTTCTAAAATTCGAAAGTTAATGCAATGTTTAATCACATATAAGTTGTTGAATTCGCTACGTTATTTGCTTTCCTTGTGTATACCAGAGGAAAGAAAGAGGTTTCGTGTCAAGGATTACAGTTACATTGTTTTTACAAGAAAAGCCCTATATAAGTGACGGCTTTTTTACTTTCAGGCATTTATATATAGTATGTAAGGACTGATCCATGTCGGCTTCGTTCGTTTTCTTTCTTTTAGGTACGATAAAACTTTTTTGCTATCCATTGCGAAAATTGAGTTAGGACAATGATCGGATCTATCTTAATTTTCCCCACTTAATAAGAGCCCTAGTCTGAAAGACATTAGTGGTCGATCACACTTCGCTACAGAGGGCCATTGAAGGCCTTTAAAATTGCCTTAATCAATTTGGAATCAGGGCCTTTAAAATTGCCTTAACGATGACTCATCAAAACATCTACGGGCATATGTGGACGTGCATGTGCGCACTGTAAAAAAGAAATGTGTTATTCCAATAGGTTTCACGCTTGGAATTATGTCGCATATTTAAATACGTTTGATCCCGCACTGTTAAAATGGACACACCGCATACGTGTTTGTTCAAGGCATCGCCGCCCATCTCTTAAGCGTAGGGGAGACCTAGGAGGGTTGAAACAGAGGTGAGTTGAATCGATGTCAATGTCTCGGTAGATGTGATTGTTAGCGAGCTGGCAACAATGTGATTTCTACGACACACGCCACTTGTCAGTTCACTCCGGTGCCCGTGCGAGTTCAGTTGCGTCTAATCGACACTCGCGCCAAAAAAATTGGCAAAAGTAAGTATTTGTCGTAGTTTTCATTAAGCTTTAAATACCTTGTTTTTATATTTGATGATATGTGATATGCATTGTTTTGAAGTTTACTAACTTAGCATTCGATTTGTCATATTGAATTTTTTGTTTTGCAGTCGGTCTTTATCGGTAGTGAGTTCCGAATCAAGTGGCATCGCATTTTTTACACCTAGGAGCGTTGAAACAATGTTTCCTCGGTTGAAGTAATGTTTTCACACGCTTTGTGTATTTTGTGGTGTGGTTTGCAAGGCTTGTATAGGTTTTATTTCAGTTGCCGAATAAATACAGGTACGTCCCAGGAGTAACGTACGCAACTGGTAGGAAAAGAAATTCTGAGACGAAAAGTCTTCAGTCATTTACTGATCAGACGCATAGATAATTAATTACGAATAACAATAAGTAGCCAACCAGGTGCGCGCTACAACGGAAACGCAGCGTAGAGGGGAAGGATAGGGGAATGCGTTGTAATTGCGTGCGCCTGAAAATGTGTGCGGAGGGAAAATTCCGAAAGCATGTGTGCACCCACACACATACACTTGCACACACACACACACACACACACACACACACACACACACACACACACACACACACACACACACACACACACACACACACACACACACACACACACACACACACACACACACACACACACACACACACACACACACACACACACACACACACACACACACACACACACACACACACACACACACACACACACACACACACACACACACACACACACACACACACACACACACACACACACACACACACACACACACACACACACACACACACACACACACACACACACACACACACACACACACACACACACACACACACACACACACACACACACACACACACACACACACACACACACACACACACACACACACACACACACACACACACACACACACACACACACACACACACACACACACACACACACACACACACACACACACACACACACACACACACACACACACACACACACACACACACACACACACACACACACACACACACACACACACACACACACACACACACACACACACACACACACACACACACACACACACACACACACACACACACACACACACACACACACACACACACACACACACACACACACACACACACACACACACACACACACACACACACACACACACACACACACACACACACACACACACACACACACACACACACACACACACACACACACACACACACACACACACACACACACACACACACACACACACACACACACACACACACACACACACACACACACACACACACACACACACACACAGACGCACAGACGCACAGACGCACAGATGCACAGACGCACAGACACACACACACACACACACACACACACACACACACACACACACACACACACACACACACACACACATTTTCAACCGCACGCAATTACAACGAATTCCCGTATCCCTCGCCTTTACGCTGCCTATCCGCTGTAGCGCGTACCTGATTGGCTATTTATTTTAATTTATAATTAATTATCTATGCGTCTGATCAAAAAATGACTGAGGACTTTCCGTCTCAGAATTTTTTTCCTACCAGATGCTAGAAGGGCGTACGTTACTTCTGGGACCCTGTATATTATAAAAACGGAAAGAGGCACGAAAGCAAGCTGTATATTATAAAAACGGAAAGAGGCACTTACGGGACGAAAGAACTAGCATAAAGAGTACGTGAAAAGTAAAGACGATCGAAGTCTTCACGACTATGGTGTGTGCGTGCGTGCATGCGCGCGCGTGCGTCCGCGTGTATGTGTGTGTTGTATAGGTGGTTTTTTTTAAAAAGAGGTTTAGTGGGAAAATGCCTCCGCACCGTAGCAAATAATTGCCGTGTGTCGGGCTTGCACCGACTAAAAACCCCTATTCCTCTGTGGCCTCATAAATTCTCCCGCGGGACGACCGCTAGGTATTACATCGCGGGAGAGGCCTTAGCCATAGCTCTTCCTGCAGTGTTGTCAGACGACCTTACGTCCCCCGTTCCACTCGAGATGGTATGAGTGATTGAGGGGTTCGTGTCGCTTGTTTCATCTATGACTGCCTGGTCTTCCGGCGTCATCTTCTTCCTGGCGCGTTCTGCACGTCGCAACTCCTTCATTACTGCGGCAGCATAAGCCGATACCACTATCCATGCGTCTGCTGACTTCAGCATTAACTCTACCAGGTTGTCCGGGGTGATGCGTGTCTCCAGCTGATCCTCGACTATCGCGCGGGATGCACTGAAACGTGGGCATTGGAACAATACATGTTCAGCGTTCTCCTCAACTGCTACACATGCTGGGCAGTCCGGGGAATCCTCATAATTAAACTTATAGAGATAAGCCCGGAAGCCGCCGTGCCCTGAGATTACTTGAGTGAGATAATAGTTGAGCTCCCCATGTGGGCGGTTCACCCATATTTCCATCTTCGGAATTAGTCGGTGTGTCCACCTTCCCTTGGTAGAGGCATCCCACATCGTCTGCCACTGGTTGAGCCTGGTTGCTCTCGCTTCGGTTCTTGCATACCTGGGCATTCTAGCTCCCATCTGCTGGTACATCGATCTACGCTCCTCGGCGAGCACCTCGATAGGCATAGGTTGATGGCGTCCTCGGAGACAGTTCGAAATGCACAGGCTACCCTCAAGGCGCTAACGCGATACGCTGCCGCAGACTTTCTGCGGTACTACTGGATTTTCAGTGCATCAGCCCATATGGGTATGCCATAGGTAAGCACTGCGGTCGGACGTCCCCGCGTGAAATTCCCCCTCCGTCGGAGCGACTGGCGGACTGGGGCGAAATAAAAAAAGCCCCCAAGGACCAAAAGTGGTGCGATGGGAAAGGACACTCCCAAAACAAATTTAGGGGAAGGAACCCCGAAAATAAACCAAATATGTATAGCAATGAAAGTAACAAAATAACCCAGGCGGGGTCCAACCCTGCCATCAGTTCCGATCGGGGGCAAGCCCCGATGGCCGATGCAGGCTCCATGAATTCTGGGAGGAGGGAAATGATGAAGTTGGTGGAGAGGCACGGAAAGACGCTGGAGAGCCTAGCCTCTTTTATTCAGCAGAAGAAAACCCTCTACGGAGAGATCCAGCCGTGGGTTCCTATGCTTACCAGTACTTGGAAAGGTATAGACGAGCTGGTAACGTGGAGTGCAAAGCCACGGGCGGCAACGTCGACTAGAGGTACGCAAACCATGCTGACCATAAGCCAAGCGAAATCGACTCTCCCTAACAAGGAGAGAAACGATGTAGTCATGGACATGGACGGTACCTCGACACTAGGACGAGTAAGGAAGTCGAAGAGGAGAAAGCGGGGTACACCGACGTCGCCAAGGGAAAGGTGTGGAAGAAGAGGAAGCAGCTGGAGGAGTCATTGTCTGGTCAACCCGAGAGGAAGGAATGCGACAGATCAGAGCAGCAGTGGCAGACTGCGAGAAAGAAGAAAAGATCTCGCAAGATGTCCCAGAAGCAGCCTTAGAAGAAGCCTCAGAAACCTTGCGAACGGCCGACTCTGCCCAACGTTCTCGTCATCCATAAAACGGGTGACTTAAGCTATGCGGACATCTTGAGTCGTATAAAGAAGGATCCGGCGCTCAAGGATGCAGGTGAATGCGTCCAAAAGGTACGCAGAACGAACGCGAGAGATCTGCTGATCGTTCTGAATAAGGAGAGCTCAACCAAAGCACCGGAAATGTGAAACCAATTCGAAGGAGTTCCTGGTGAATTAGCAACGGTCCAGAGTAGAGTCCAGGAAGTTGATGTGGAGATTATGGACCTGGAAGAGGACGCGACGAAGGAGGAGATATCGGCGGCCCTACAGAGAGTCTTGGGTCCGGACGTTCCAGCCACGGAACACTCTCTTAAGTCTTTGCGTAAAGGATATGGCGAGACTCAGACCGCGGTAATACGACTCATGGTGTCTGCTACCCGGAAACTTCTGGATACAGGAACCATTCGAGTCGGCTGGTGTAATTGCAGCATCCGAGAGGTGGCGAGACCACTAAAGTGTTTCAAGTGCTGGAAATTTGGACACTTATGACGGAACTGCAAGAGCAGCGTCGAGCGGGCTAAAGACTACATGAAGTGCGGTAATACTGGACACAAAGTTGCCGAATGCACAGCAACCGCAAAGTGTGTCATATGTGCAGAAGCAGAAGATGGGGCACCCACAGCCCACATCGCAGGGAGCAGCCGATACTCAGCGTATACGCGGGCTCTCCAGGCTCTCCAGGCACTCCAAAAATGATGCTAATGAGTGTACTCCAGCTCAACCTCAACCATTGCGAGGCCGCACCTGCTCATGCAGACTGTGCGCGAGCTGAAGCCTGACTTGGCGATACTCTTGGAATCATATAGACATCTAGAAACGCAACCCTGGGAATCCGACGCAACTGGGAAGGCCGCAATTTGGTCCTGCGGAAAGCTTCCATTTCAGGATCTCGCGAGTCGGATCGAAACTGGTTTTGTGAGAATAAAAGCCAAAGGAGTTCATTTCTACAGTTGTTACGCACCACCTAGCCTGACGACTGATGAGTTTGTGAATTTTCCCGACAACTTACAAGGAACGTCCCTCAGGTGTCCGCCTCCGATTTTCTTGAAACTCAAATATGTGATAGAGCATCGAAAACTTTGAGACACGTATTTTTTTTGATCGGCGGAAAAACGGATTTAAGCGGGGAAACCGCCCCTCAAAGAAAGGCGTGTCAAGGGGTGATTTTGCAGTTTCACCCAGAAGCAATCCACCGATCTGAATGAAACAAAAACGAAAATTCTTCTAATGAGAAGCGATGACAAATCCACTATGAAAATGTTAAGAAAAAATTTAATTAGGGGGTAAACCACCTCTCAATTTGCCTTTTTTCACCCCACACTTAAGAGGGTTGTATGCAAATTAATGAAACAGGTATCATTTTGAAGGGGAATTAAAATTCAAGTTGACGGGTTTTTGCGTTTTGGCGGCAAATAAAGTTTAAGGGGGTAAACCACCCCTAACATAAATTTATTTATCATGGTCCCTTTTTCTGTGTTTAAAGTATATCCGCTAATTTTAAATATTTCTATGAGCTACAATTTCATGTTTTATCATATTTCAAAATTATTACATTCGTCTTAAGGGGTAAGTACCCCTCTGACGAAAAACATCATTGAAGTATCCGCTTTCGATTTCGTTAAAACTCATATATGTGGTAAAGCATTGCAAACTATTAAGGGGTAAGGCCACTGTAACGGCCCAAAAAAAAAGGTTTTTTCACTAATTTTTTGCTCCCGAAATTGAAGGTATTTGAAAAAAAACTTTTAATGGTGTTATCGGGCATACATTAAACTTTATTATAAAATTTTTTTACAGTAAAAAAAAAACAAAATGGCGGTTCCACAGCTATCTTCCCGGGACATGTTTTGCTTCCAGGGCTCCGCGGCACGCAGCACCACTGGTGCACCTTTGAATCTAGAACAACAAAAAAAAACCATTAATCTAGAGGGCTATAGCTAGAGAATGTCGATCGGATTTTAAAAAGTATCAATTTTTGTGGATTTGGCGTGCGTTTGAAAAAAAAAATTGATTTTTGACGAAAAAAACGGCAAGTTTTTTGTTAATAAAAAATCAATAAATAAAGTTCTTGAAAATTCCGATCGACATTCTCAAGATAATGTAAATGTTCACATCTGGTTAAAATTTCAAGTAAAAAAAATGAAAATTGTTCGAGTTATGCTGCGTGCCATTTTGAAAAACCATGTTTCGAGAAAAACGCGTTTAAAGTTTTGCGAATAGTTTTTTATTGGAAAAAATTTAAAAAAGAAGTTAAAAGGATTTAAACTATTTTCAAACTAGAGGGTTTAAACTATTTTTTAAGCCAATAAAAAAAAATCGATTTTTCAAAAAATTTACAGTGGCCTTACCCCTTAAACATTTTTTTTTGTATCGGCAGAAAAACGGTGTTAGGGGATGAAACCACCCCTCAAAGTTTCTCCCACAAGCAGTCCACCTATCTGAATGAAACAAAATCGAAAATTCCTCTAATATTAAGTTTACTAATCTATCCTTACTCATAAGACTCATATTTTCGTGTCGAAACGCTTCCGATTTTAATATGCACGTCCATTAAGCATCTCCATAGGAATAAACATACACTTCTACTGTATAATTAATTATAACAATTTTCAGAGTATGTTATAAGGCTCACTTCGTATATTTCGGAACGACGATGCGCTTGGATCAAGCGATAATATAGCCAACGACGTAGTTTTGTGGAGGAATGTATATTTTTATTATTTTACCGTTTATTGAATTAAACATATTAATGAAACCGAGGGTTTTACAGTAGGTTAACGAACACGTTTTTTAATATTTTTTTATTTAATATATTTTGACATATTTTATTTGGGAATCATATCAGCTGATTTAATTAATAGTACTTGTGAAAAGTATCGCAGTCATATGCCGTCAAATCATTTTCTCGTGACATATACTTTTTTTCATATGATAACTATCAACAATCATGGCTCATAATTCCTGCAATAATGATAGTCGTTAAAAAATGCTTTAAACATAACGACTTTTTGCACCATGCACATCTGATAATGGCCAAATTATTGCAACCGGGTATTATTTCACAATGTGTGTTCGATTCACCAAAACCAAAGGCAACAGGATTTTCAAAATCTCCTGGTTTTATAGATACATAATTACTTTTATACCATAAATATTTAAAAAGATTAGAATACCGCGGTGATGAGAGTTGATTGTGTGTAAGTGATTGCAGTTTAATTATATTATTCCTCAACTGCAAATTCATATCAGATTTTAATAATATTACACTGTCTGAAAAATGTCGGACGAAATTTTTCCACCCTCTGAATCCACATACATCGAGCGGCAGAATTTTTCCAGTTGTACCTTTTGGAATGATCATTGGGATTATCTTCTTCTCACGAGGTGTCGCTTCATGAATAACCTTAGGGCAGTGTCCAGGAGTCCATCAATAATACGCTATGTCTCCCGACTATGTCTCTCGACAATATTTAAAAAAATACTAATGTTGACATCAATTACATTTTATATTTAAAAAAAATCATTCATTATAATATCTGAGCATACGTACCAGAAGTAAGTTTTCCAGATTTGGATGCTAATACAAAGACGTTTTCTGCTTGAAATAGCGCTTTCTCTACTCGCGGTCCGAATTCACCCTTCGTCTCCTTTAAAACGATGAAAAGTGGGGAAAGTAATTTCCCCTCAGCGCTTATAGTAGGCTGAATCGTATAGCTGTGAGTTATTGAAGAAACTGACTGTACAACGCATTCAACTTTCTTTTCTCCTTCCGTTGCAAGAGTTTGCGCTGAATGAATTTCCACATGAAAACCGCTTTGATCCGAATTATACACATTTTCCGTTCCATACTTTTTTATCAGTGGTGCAATATGAGGCGACAAATTTTTCTGCATTTTTCCGTAGAAGTTTTTCTTCCACCGTAGTTTGGCGCGTTACAAATTTATTGATTTTTCTGGATACAATGCGATGCTGTTTTATAAAATTCCATAGCCAATTATGAGAGGCCTTAAATCGCACATCATTGAAACCTACCTCCCTAAAGCCTTCTTCAATGTATATTCAGAAATTTACGCTAGCTTTTCCTTATAAGTACCGCGTTTATTCGGCTGATGTGCCCAGCGCCGCAATTGTCTTTCAGACTTGACAGATTTGTATTTCTGTTGGACGGTTTTGAGGCTATAGTTTTTTGTCTTACTAGACCTCCAGTATTGAACTGCTTTATTTTTGTAATCGTAGTTCACCTCGTCATCACTGGAACAGGCGTCGGAATCACTATCACCAGTATCCTTTTGAGATACGGTATTTTCTACAACATTGGCTTCGCACTGTTTAAATGTTTCTTGAAAAGCGAGCGTTTCTTCCTCTATCATTTCAACTCCATTATCTTGCATGGAACTGATCAAAATTTGTTCAAAACTGTCCGCAAGTTCAATTTCCGCGTTGTTAACCGGCGTTTGTGAAATATCTTCAAATGTAGCTAGTAGAAGTTTGATAACGTTTAGGGTTGACTTTCATGGCTGATAAAATTTGTATTTTCCAACACACAGTATACTGTTTGTGGCTCACTTTAACATGAAATGGAAGAATCCGAATGCTAACCGTCTTATAAAGCAAGCGATAAAACTGCGAGCTATTGACAACTTGAACTGCCAGAGGCTAATCACACATTACCTGAAAATGTAAACACATTATCGGGTAATGTATGATTAACGTCTTGCAGTTCAAGATGACAATAGCTTGCAGTTTAATATTTACGCAGTGTAAAAATTCTGCGTAGAATACAAATTTTGCGCAAATATCGTTATCGCGTCATGACGCGATAAGGATATTCGCGCTGGAAGAATTAATTATTGCAGTTAGTCGAGAAAAGTTGATACATAGGCAAATAAACATCGGTCTGTTCGTTGATTGTATAACTTCATACACAGAGATAAAAGATTTCCGAATGGGAGCATTCTGGATAATTACGCATTTAAGAATCGAAGCGTAAACATTTATCTGCATATGATTTTTTTACGCGGAATAAAAAAAACGAACAAACCAAATATATTTATATATACCATTTGAATTTTTAATTAATAAAATTCAAATGGTATATATAAATATATTTGGTTTGTTGTTTGTATAAATATATATAAATTTATATATATATATATATATATATATATAAATATATTTGGTTTGTTGTTTGTAGCGTTAATATATTTTTGTTACTACATTGCACTTTGCATGGGAGGTGCTTTCATCAAAACTTTTGAATTAGAGGAAGAAACATTTCGGTACGAAAATATAATTATGACAATATGAAAATATGAGTCTTATAAGTAAGGGGTAGCCCCAGGTCCCCACTCCCAAAGTACCGCTCCTAAAACTCAAAACGAATATGCCTGCACACACAAACATAGAATTGATATTACCGATGAAATGAAAACAGTTTTAACGAAATTCGTAAAACCTTTCGCGAAACTTCAAACGAAAAGCAACTAGAGGGGGTAGTTTACCCTTAAAATGTAAACATTTAAAAACGTAATAATTTAAAAATGCGGAAGAATATTTTCAATCCGCGGGTACATGTTAAACACAGAAAACACGACGGTGATGAACACATTTATGTTACGAGTGGTTTACCCCCTTAAATTCGCTGTCTTGCTGAAACGCAAAAACGGGTCAACTTGAATTTTGATTCCCCTTCAAAATGATACCTGTTTTATTAATTTTCATACAAACCTCTTAAGCGTGGGGTGAAAAACGGCAAATGGAGTGGTGGTTTACCCCTTAATTATTTTTCTAATCAACACTCTTGTAGTGGATTTTTCGTCGCTTAATATTAGAGGAATTTTCGATTTTGTTTCATTCAGATCGGTGGACTGCTTGTGGGAGAAATTTTGAGGGGTGGTTTCATCCCCTAACAGCGTTTTTCTGCCGATACAAGAAAAACATGTTTAGTAGTTTGTAATGCTTCACCACATATATGAGTTTCAACGAAATCGAAAGCGGATATTTCAATGATGTTTCTCGTCAGAGCGGTAGTTACCCCTTAAGACGAATGTAATAATTTTGAAATATGATAAAACGATCCAAACGATAAAAAAACGACCACGATAAATAAATTTATGTTAGGGGTGGTTTACCCCCCTAAATTTGCTGTGCCGCCAAACCGCAAAAACCCGTCAACTTTAATTTTAATTCCCCTTTAAAATGATACCTGTTTTATTAATTTGCATACAACCCTCTTAAGTGTGGGGTGAAAAAAGGCAAAATGAGGGGTGGTTTACCCCATAATTAAACTTTTTCTTAACATTTTCATAGTGGATTTTTCATCGCTTTTCATTAGAAGAATTTTCGTTTTTGTTTCATTCAGATCGGTGGATTGCTTCTGGGTGAAACTGCAAAATCACCCCTCGACACGTCTTTCTTTGAGGGGCGGTTTTCCCCCTTAAATCCGTTTTTCCGCCGATAAAAAAATACGTGTTCCAAAGTTTTCGATGCTCTATCACATATATGAGTTTCAACAAAATCGGAGGCTCAAAATGAGTTTCAACAAAACCTGAGGGATGTTCCTTGTTAGTCGCAGACGCTAAACAATGGTTCCCGGTAGCCATAGCCGGAGATCACAACGCGTGGGCTATGAAATGGGGTTGTAAAGTGACGAAAAGGAAGGGCCAAGACCTGCTTGAGGCTATGTCCTTATTGGATGTAGGTTGGATGTCCTTTGTACCTGCATGTCTGCAGCCTGGCGAGAGGAAACCAGTGCCACTGGGTTGTCAGTGATATCTACAGTCACAGTGATCGTCAAGCATTTCTCCGGGATATTCGCGGAGACTTCAGCAGAACAGCGAAGGCACCGAAGACAAACGAGAAGGACTGGATAGCGAAAATGTTTGACGCGGACTTGTTTCGTGAAACTTTCGACACCAGCCCCCTCGCAGCGGAAAGTGCAACCGAAAAGGTCGAGGCGGCCATGCAGAGGGTAACCGACGCATGCGATGCCACAATGCCACGAAAACGTGACGTCGACTTCCGACCGGCGGTATACTGGTATAGCGAACAAATTTCCGGCCTTCGAAGGGAGTATCATCGAACTTGCCGCCTAGCGCAACGAGCTCGAGGCAAACGCTCGTTCCCGGATTTGGACGAACAGCACAGAAAGGCGCGCTTGAAGCTTAAAAAGGCTATCAAGCAGAATAGAGCTGAAAGCTGGGGCAAACTGCTTAACGAGGTGAAAGATGCTCCCTGGGGCAGGCCGTACAAAGTTGTAATGACACGGCTGAAAAGCCAGCCAATGCCATCACCTATGGACGCACCCCTGCTGGAAAAGATTGTCACACATCTGTCCCCTGAGCAACCCGAGGAGGACGTCGATGAGAACATCCCACCCATTACTGAAGAAGAGCTTACGGCGATTGTCAGGGTGGGCACAATAAAGCCCTCGGCATGGATGGGATACCGAATATCGCACTCAAAGCAGCGATAAACTTG
Source organism: Ophion obscuratus (assembly GCA_964007375.1). Lineage (NCBI taxonomy): Eukaryota > Metazoa > Arthropoda > Insecta > Hymenoptera > Ichneumonidae > Ophion > Ophion obscuratus. Next base: position 53,335,717 of record OZ023315.1, read on the forward strand.
GCACCGGCAATATTCCTGGGCATGTACAATGCATGTCTTAAGGAAGGAATATTCCCGGACAAGTGGACGTAGCGGAGGCTAGTGTTCCTCCTGAAAGGGAAGAAGCCACCGGACAAACCGTCATCCTATCGTCTGCTTTGTATGCTGGATACCGCCGGAAAGATCTTCGAGCGGATCATCCATAACAGGATTGAAAAAGTCGTGGACCCTTTACTGGCGGAGGGCCAGTTTGGCTTTAGAACGGAGCGCTCTACTCTGAGTACCATTAACACAGTGGTGAAGCAGGCGCACGAGTTGACTGCGGGGAAACGATGGACAAGTGGGTTCAAGAAGCACTGCGCAGTTCTCGTTCTCGACGTCAATAACACTTTTAACTCGGCGATATGGAAGTGTATCGTGGATGCCCTAAAAACATTAGGTGTACCATGGTACCTATGGAGAATAGTGGCGAGTTACCTATGTAATAGATGGCTCATGTACGACACAGAAGATGGACCGAAGACGTATAGGGTGACTGGAGGAGTTCCTCTGGGCTCTGTATTCGGACTGCTTCTGTGGATCATCATGTACAATGCTCTGCTGCTATTGCAATTGCCGAAAGGAGGGTCCATCGTAGCGTTCGCAGATAACACGGCGCTGATTGTCATCGCCAAATTCCTGGAGCGAATTACCGCACTCTTCGGCGAAGCCTTCGCCAAGATAAAGGAATGGATGTCTTCTGTTCGACTGCAGCTTGCTGCCCACAAAACAAAAGTACTCCTCGTATCCAGCAGGAAGGTGATGGAAGCGGTGACGCTCAGGGTTGGAAACGCCGATATCACAACTCAATCGTTCATTCGGTACCTGGGTGTGATTCTCGACGCGAGGTTGAACTTTGAAGAGCAAATTGAACAGATCAGTGTAGCAGCCACCTTTGAGGTGGCTGCTACACTGGCGCGGCTCATGCCCACTGTCGGTGGCTCCAGACAGACGAGGAGGAAACTGCTGTCATATGTGTGTGTGTGTGTGTGTGTGCATGTGTGCGTGCGCGAGTGCGCCCTAATAAAGAGCAATGAAAGTCTTGAAAAAGATGGAAGTCTTGCCAAAAGTCTTGAAAGACTTCCCAAAAGACCCAAACAAACCCAATCAAGCCCAAATGAAAAACCCAAACAAACCCAAACAAGTATAACCACACAAACACTCACAAACAGTCACGTCTTTGAAATCGGGTATTTTGACTACCAACAAACTACCAACAGGGGCAGGGAAGGAAGGGGAAGTGACCGCTCCGATATCTCTTCGACATTGTATCCAGGTAGGTTTTTGTTTACAAATTCCCCCACTCCCAATATAGGCCTTGAAATGTGCGTAATTGCGCTATTTTGTCCCTCGTTTCCGCAAACTTCAAAACCCATAACGTATGGAATTCATGGGAAATTTCAGTCTCATCGACGTGGCGAAAAAACATCTCGTTTTTGGCAAAAGTCCTCTAACTGCATAATTTCCTTAATGTTTAATAAAGTTTTTGATTTACAATGTGTTTTGGTATCACTTACATCCATATTTAGTACCAATTCCCAGGCGTTTCAACTTACCTCGATAGCTGTTTCAACTTACCTCAATATGAGGAGAGTTGAAACAAAACGACTTATTGTGCTTAAACGATTTTTTTAAAGGCTAAATAATTTCCGGAGTCATTTTTAGTGCAAAATCCATTAGTCGATTAAAAAAGCTACAAAAAGCCTTTAGTTATACCCGAATCTTTCGTTTCGATTGCGAGATATGGGGTGAAATATGAAAATTGTTTCAACCGTCCTAGGTCTCCCCTATAGAATAGAATATTCTATAATTTAAAAATAAAATGAAATACTTCACTAACAGTTCTATCTCACCGATTTTTTTTATTATCATTTGTTATTCCCTGACCTCGAACGATTTTTGTCGGGGAAAATATTTCGCCTACACATGGAATCGAACCCATTGCCTACCTGCCCATCTTCTGCCTATACTGCAAACGCTGCCACTACGCTATCGAACGCTTGAGGTATCTAAATAGCCGATATGGCATAACCAAAAAAGTTTTTCCGCTGATTATTTGTCGTATGACATAAAGTGTATCAATTAGATAATGAAATTTTGATAATTTGAGGGTATTATCAATTAACATGCTATAATGTAATTCTAACATGACCTATATACGTGTGTGTGTGTGTGTGTGTGTGTGTGTGTGTTTGTGTGTGCGTGTGCGCGCGCGTGTGTGCGTGTGTGCGTGCGCGCGCGCGCGCGCGTGTGTGTGTGTGTGTGTGTGTAAAGAGCGAGGGAGAGAGAGAGAGGCTTCTTACTTGTCCTCTAGCGCACATTCTACAAATACATGTCATGTATTAGGTGACTCGACACAAACTAAAGAACCAAAAACTAAAGACACATTACATTAATACAATACAATGGTAAAAATAAAATAAAATACTTGATACATTCGAAGGTCAGGACGTACACGAACACAATTACTCCTATATTTGCACATACGCCAGAACGGTTAGCAAGGCTGGCAAGCCGGAGCCAGCTGTCTGCAGATCTACTATCAGATTTCCGAGAGCCACTCTACTGAGTTCAAAGCCGCCAGGGGAAAAGCCCCGGCGAGGTACGCGAATGATGTGGTGACCATTCCTTCCCTAGGCTCGTTCATTGCAAACAATGACCGCAGATACGCTGGCCGGTCGGAGCGGGGGACCTCATAAGCGATACCCGACTCGAAATTTTCAGCCTATTTTGCCCCTCTAGATCTTCACAGTGGTAGGAGATAAAGGCAGTAAAGTAGCTTCGTGGTGAATATAAAATGAGCTCCTACTTAACGCTTAGAATGGGAACAAATTTCCCTTTTCTTAACTTGCTGGCGCTAAGGAGGACGTCGATTGGCACACGTATAGACGCACACGCATACACTCTATTACGCATATAGAAAGACATATGCCGGAATGCGCGCATGCGTAAGCACACGTATATACCCGCACACATACATGCTTAAGCATACACCAACACACGTATACCTATATGTATGCATGCGTGCCTGCTATAAGGATCCGCGTATACATGCATACCTGAGGGCAATTGCTATAAAAAAAATCATTACTGTTTGCTCAACATCCATTTCTTCCACTTTAGAGAGTTGCTGGAGCTGCAGGGGCAAGTTTGAAGCGAATGCGAAAGGTTCGCTGGTTGGAGATAATGGAAAGGCCATTGGAAAAGTAGGCCTCTACGGCGAACGCGTGGTCCGACCTAGTCCAACGCATGACGGTTACTGAAAACTTTCAGACTGGCTCCTTCGAATGCGACCACCCCCACCCTCGTTCGTCGAAAGGTAGGAGTATAAGGGCCTATGCACGAGGTGAGCAGCAACGGATGAGCATGTTAGGAGCCCATAGTAGGACAACTAGCAGTAAACAGACTCAAGTGAGACTGACTTAGGATCGAAGGCCTTTAAAATAGGCTGAACATTTCGACTCGAGTATGTAACATAAAATACCATCAGCTGATGAAGCCGCGAGTTAGCTGCTTCAGCTACGTTTATCGTTTGTCTCTTCCAGCCTAGGATGCCTTTAAGCCAGGCACCTAAAACCTAAACAGAGTTTCGGTATTTAATTCGGTATATTAACCAATAATGGATCAAGAGCACGTATGGTACGTCTACTGCCTAGAATTACCGCTTGCCTCAATCAGCATTGATAGGAAGTCCATTGAGCGAAGCCCAGGTCCTCATTAACACGATGTCTGCTTTTATTTTGGTCATCCCGTGGTCTAGACAAGAGGCAGGTTATCGGAGAACAATCTGTAGGCCATTTGCATAAAAATTGTGGTAGCAAGTTGCGAAGGCATACCTGAGGTCTAACAAGTAGAGAGTGAACAATACCAGGCCAAGCACGGTCCCTGAGGAACCCGAGACCTGACTTCAGCCCAAGCGGACCTAAAACTGCTTGGCATCTGCGTTTAGCACCTGGCTACCTAGGACCGCATGCGTTTAGGACCTGGCTACCTGGGACCGCATACGTTTAGGACCTGGCTACCTAGGACCGCATACGTTTAGGACCCGGCTAAGGTCGATACCTTGGGGCACGTAACCACATATTTCCAGAAGAGCTGTGTGGGTGTTATAATCCCTTCCGGTAGGCAGACTAAAAGGGATCTAGAAGATCTCTCTATTCGAAGAAAGCTGTTGCCGGATCACCCACGATACGTTTAATCAGTTTAGTTAGCGGACAGAGAAGCGATATGGACCTATAGTCAGCAAAAGAGGATGGTGATCTGATTTTTGGTATCGATCTAATCAGTGATATTTTTACGGCAAGATGATAGGAAGGGCCATACGCACTAGCCTAAGCGACACACCATCAGCACCGTTTGCGTCAGAGCAGGCATGACGAAAACCTTAAGGGACATTTCGAGAGATGTGTCACCTAAACAGAAATGCGCGTTGTTGTATTCACCAACAGGTCCCTCTTACTACGCGTAAGCATCGCTTGACCCAGTCTCATCATGACTAGCAGAACGAAAGAACTTGTTAAGGTCACCCACCGGCACAACCGGCGGGTGATTATCGTTTTTAGGGCGGAGGATTCCGAGCTGCCGCAGCCTCTTCCGTGCCGATCCAGCATCCTTGCATGCACAAATGCCGCGCTGTAGAACTTACTCTTTGCCTTTTTTATCATCATCTACACAGCCTTCTTGTGCTCCCTGAATCTTGCTAAAATATTTTGGCTTCCGCATTTTTGATCGTTAGGTTGGCGTTTTCGACTACGGCCAAAGCGTTTCCGAAGTTTGTCCCGCTTCAATCAAACCATAAACATTAGAGGCGGAAGCCTGAATTAGAAGGTCCAAAAAAGCGTTTTTTCGGGAATATTTGTAGAAGGGAAGAAAACAAGTAAGCCTGGTAAACGTTGAGGTATATTTGTATATTTGAAATATTCATGTATATTTGAAATATATAGAAAAAAATGTTCAATATGAGACAATAAATGACTGTAGATTTATCAGCGTATTCAATGTGCGTCTTGCCACTGCAGTCTCCAATCGGCTGAAAAGATGCAGCTCGCAATTTTTAATTGTCATACATTTTTTTTCGGGGTGAATTAAGAAAAAGCTGAAAAGATCGTAAAATTATAACTTTTCACGAGTTTGAAAAAAATGTGTTTAAAAAAACACTTTAACGTGCGATAAAAATAATTTAAAAAGACTTTTTCAATGACGTTTTTAATTCACTTAGAAGAGATTTTCATACCGAAGAAAATAAACTTTGGTATGATTCAATAGGTCGTTTAGTTTTTTTGCTATCTTTTTTTGCTATCGAGGTTTTTCTTCGGAGAACCCGCAAAAATACATATCTCGTACTTCTTTTTTGCTCTCTCAAATACAAATGGTTTCGCTGCAATATAAAGAATAGTTTTTATGTAATAACAATCGTCAAATTTTAACCCCTATACATTTCTATTAATTTACCCTGGTTTGAACAAAGTGCATTTCTGATTATTTACTACAACATTGGTTTTCTAATTGGTTTCAACTGATTATTTCGTCTCGGACCATGTTTCTTCGTCAGTAATCAAAGCGTCGTCCTCACCGTGGGGTGAGGAAGTCGTGCTTCTTTCTTGGTTTGTAGGTTTTCGATGCGCAGACTCAGAATTTCCTTTCAGGGCCTTGTCAATATATAAGGACCCACGAGGAACATACATCAAGGCCTTCGTCGTCGAAATGAATTTACTCGAAGATTATTGTCTTCAATCGGCCCACGATAATATGATTGATTTTACACTATACGTAAAAGATACCCGAAGACAACATGACTCGGAAGCATTTGCTCTCGAAATAGGTCTAATAGAGACTTCATCTGCTGGGATTCTCCCTCACACATTGGGCGTGAGTTGTTTGAATCGATTTCTCTTCCTCTCTCTCCCACCCTGCACTTCCCTCGCGATGCGGGACACCAGATCCGATTGCCCATTACCGGTGAGGCTAAATGAGACCCAGGCTCATGTATTCCAGAACACAGATGAAATCGACCCCTCCCACTCTCTCACCCTCGCGCTCTCTCTCCCGCCCTCCTGATATCCTGTAATTTAGAATGATACAAGGAGAGCGCACCGTTCGGTTCAATGTGTTCTTCTCGTTTATATACATATACATTGTCGTTGGACGCGATCATATTTATAGATCGCTGCACAAATCACTAGAGGATGCACTTAACATATTCCCTATAGAATCTGATCTCCTCACGCTCCTATAAATAATGTCCATGATGCGACACAATCTCGAGTCCATTAACGACCAGATTTATCGCAAAATGACCCAGACTCGGTTGACTCTTCACCAGCAAACATACTGCACTCCATCTCGGAACTGTCTTCATACATCTTCGTGAATAGTATACACGATTCATAAATAATTACGGAAGTCTCCTCTCCGTTACTCCCGCTAGTCAAGTTTGCGAAATGTTTTGGCTTGCATTGGGTACTAGTCGTAGTGCCGGATTTATACTTTTCTTAAGTATAGGCCACTTGACTTTGTGCGGCCCCTCCTATCTTAAGGGGTCTTATCATTTTAGACGCTAAAAAGGCTATTGTCATGAATTTGTTGATAGCTTTACATTATAGATATTGATATAAAAGTTGTTACACTTAATAAATAATTTTCTAAAGATATTTTAAAAAATGTTTATGTATTTATGTAATCGGAACCAACTTTAAACGCGTTTTTCTCGAAACAACGTTTTTCGACGGCTTCTTGAAAAAATCTTCGAAACTACTGAACCAATCCTTATGGGATTCTAACCACATATTCTTTACAACTATAGCTATAGCGCATATGAAGGATTTTTTAAATTTTGACATTTACTATTTTTTTTGCCAAAAACGGTGAAAAAACTCTTTTTTCGAAAAATGTCCACCACTTTGTTATTTTTGCATGTATAAAAAATCGTAATCATACGATTTTTAGCTATAGCGCATGTCAATGCGCTATAGCCATTAACATACTGAATCTAAAATCGTTTAATTTTTTTGTTTTGAATGAACCATCTCCGAGATTTCATCAACAGCGCGGACCTACAATTTTTAGGACATTTTGTTAACTACCATTTTCGTCTTTAAATAGTGACTTAAATAAATAAATTGAAAACATTTAAGTGTATTTCGAAAGTGTATTTATTAAGTGTAAGAACTTTTATATCAATATCTATAATATAAATCTATCGAAAAATCATGAAAATCCTCTTTTTTAGGGTTTAAAGTGACAAGACCCCTTAATCACTAGTATTTACCTAGGATTTTTTATGCCTGTAAAATCCACCGCCCCCTAAGATCTGCCGCCCCTAAGCAGCTGCCTATATGGCTTATGGGTGAATCCAGGACTGACCAGTCGTGTCCTCTAGCTCGATAATTTTTGGTCGACCGAAAGATTAAACTTATCATCTTTCAACCGTATTTTTAATTGTAAATGTTCTTCCGCATTTTTGTAAAGGTTTAAAAACAATCCAAATATTATTAAGCGGACACTGGTAGAAATAAATGTGTAGCTGAGCTTTCGCAATTGTTTTCTAAACTCTAGTATAATAATTCGGATCCTTCCATTTTTGAATTCTTTTTTGAGCGACCTCATTGTAGTTTGATGAGTCAGGAAATGAACCCGAAAAGGCAGGAAAGGCAGTCACAAACGTTGTAGATCGTCACAAACAAAGAAAATTCTTACCCAAGCTCCACAGTGATAAGTTCTTTGATATAATGAGCTTTTGGACGTTAGCAAGAGATGAACTTTTGAAATAAACCAATCTGGGCTTAATTAAAAAATGTAATGGGAATTTTCGTGTTATTTGAAAGTCATTGATACGTTTAAAAAAATCGTTCGAGTCACTGACAACGGTTTCCTTGTAAGTGATAGTTCTGTAGTATCTCACTAGTCCAGTAAAAAAGACGAAAACCCAGCACTTTTTAGCGTACAGTATGAATTTTTGACTGAAGGTAGATGGTTGCATACTGAAAGTAACCCTAATAAAATGTTGCCCCTCAACTCGACCCAATCCTAAGAAATAGGGGTTGAAAATTAAAAAATCGCCGTATCTCGACAATTAATAGCCCGATCAAAAAAGATTCTAAATAAAAATTGGTGGAATAATAAAATTCGTATAAAGTTTGTGACGGGGATATTTCTCTCTAACCACGGAAACTGGAACTCAATCCGTGATCTGGTGCGAGAAACCGTCACCTTCGGCCGTCCGTTCCGTGCACGTGCATCCGCAGTACCCGGGGCGCCAGAGACTTTGTTTCGCCGGGCGTCTCAACCGGACTAAACTGGGGCCCGGGGGATTCAACCCGACCCACCAAACGGAGACTGGAGCTCTTCTTGATTTTTGGTCTCCCGGAATGATAACCGGATTCGGAGACTGGAGCTCTCCTCGATTTTCAATCGCCGGAATCGTGAAACCGGACTAACTGGATGCACTTGTACGGGGGTGAACGGTTGCGGTACTGCACGGCCGCTCAGGTAGTGGTAGAGGGGTCGGGATTCACCGGGGAGTAATGTGAACGATCACGGGATCTGTCACTTTAGCGACACCGAAAATGTCACCAATAAAATAAAATAATGGTTTTATTTTATAGTGTGGGAACCGATGGGTTAACGACCCGAGAACTTTATACGTAGACGAACTTAATCGCGAACACGAAATGCACGTGGAAACGTCACCCGAACGGGAACAAGAGAGCACGACGGCGTGCCTCTAACGCGACAACGAGAGCGCGACGTCACGAACGCGAGAGAGTCACGAGACGTCTCTCTATCGCGAAGCTCGTGGCTCGACGTCTGATCGATAACTCTCACGATATCTAAAAAATCGGGAGCGATCGCGATTTGGGAGACACCCGTCTCACGCGAAGATTCGTTATCAACTCTGTACCTCGCGGGACCAAGGCCGGCGTGCGAGGAATTATGCGAGAGCGAAACAGAACGCGTTGACAGAAAAAAATGTCAAGACGCTCGCGGCATCGGACCATGCGAAATTGCCGATTCAAGCGAGGACTTTATCTTATAATATTGAGAGTTGAGATATATTATTTCGGGAGCTGGAATATTCTGATAGAATATTCCTTTCGGAATCTATATTTTCTGCCCGAGTTACCCCGAAAACGGAACGGTAACAAATCGGGACCTTTTCTCATCGGTAACATGGAGGCTCTCATAGATCGCATCCCCGGGTCGCCGTGCGAAAGCGGGCAAATCTTCTCTCGAGAAGCGCAGCGCGGCGCCTCCGCCCGTAACTCAAACGGCCCGCTCCCTAACATGATGCACCACTACGGTGGGGCGCCGGCGTTTCAGCCGGGTGTGCGCCGATTCCCCGAGAAGCCTCACTGGGTGCATCCCTCGGTCGGGATTGCTCAGTATGTTGAGTCACACGCCGCTCGACCGAGTTCCGCACGCCAACCTAACCAAAACGAAAGCACAACCCAAAACCTCAAACGTAACAACACAAACATTCTAGAGAAAAGACCCTTACACAAACGGATGGGTCTCAACCCAGGCATCGAGAGCATACATCGACCATCGGTAGCATTTCTGTGACGTGTCTTAAAAAATCACGTCACAAGTTACTTAACGTCCAACGCCTTATCATTAAAAATGACGGCCCAAAAACGATTCGAAAATTCGGGGTTGATGCGTGTGCGAACGGAGTAGACACATCGCTGCGTCCTTGTCTGGGTCAGTGGTTCTGTCGTGTTTTTGTGCAGCTATTTTAAAAAATGGGGGATTGGACGTCGAATAACTTTATACGTATTTTATTATTCGAAACAACGTTTGTTTGAAACATTTTTTGATCGGGCTATTAATTATCGAGATACGGCGTTTTTTAAGTTTTCAAGCCCTATTTCTTAGGGTTGGGGCGAGTTGAGGGGCGATATTAGCACACAAGTAGTTAGTCTCGCGGTGCTCCACTCCATAACAACTTTTCAACATTCTCTCTTCCAACATTTTATCGAAGTAGGGGGAAAAAATGCGATACCGCATTCTCCTTCGGTCATGCGGGAGTAAAACATGCCTGAGGTCATATACACGGAGATGTGTATACTATACATACACATACACCTACGTACCTTGCACCTCCTAGTTATTAACAGTTTGCCGGTGATGACCCCGTTTTCCTTTCGAAGGGAACATTCTTGAGAGGCTTCCGGTGACTGTTCACATGTTTATAACATGCATACATGTGCTCCAAACTTCCTTTGGTATTGGGTCTGTTTCATACAGGGTATCCGCTACTTCGGTAAACAATGTTGATCGAAACAGCCCCTTCATTCGACGATGTTGAAAGATTGAATGAAAAAAATAACTAATAGAGTATGTATAATGTAAGGCTATAGGATGATTTACGTTAAACATTCATGTGTATGCATTATATTGTGCTAATTTACTAGGGCCGATGCACTTGCAGCAAAAGAGCGGTCGTATGATATTTTAATTTCTAATATAGATTTTGCAGTACTTGTAAGCGTATACTCCTGGCCGTTAAACATTCTTCAATCTCATCGAAGTCCTTTGGAGATTAAGAGATAATATCTATCACTATTATTTTATTATTGATACTACCGAGCATTTACAGCCAAAGGATGCTATAAATATAAATTGAGTAGAATTCGGACTCGTTTTTGTCATTAATTCGATTTTCTCAAAAGATACAAAGTTTTGGGCTTTATAAAAAAGAAAGACTACAAAGGTAGACGGCAATTCGGAAAGAATAGTCCCCTCAGCAAAATCATATTATTCATATCGTTATATCTGTATAACGTTCTCGTCTGCAGAGCCTAATGTGTATGCATTGCTTGAGAAACTACGCTTCCCCCACTGCCCTCTCTACACGACTGTAACGACAACCACGAACTTGCTGCAAAACTCGTTATCTTAATAACAATAGTAGCAGTTCGTTTGTCATAGGCTTACAATATGCGGTAAACAGCTGAATATAGTTTCATCGGAGAAAGCAGCTAGTCTATATCTCGTTTCTACTTTGCTGAACTATAGTAATGGCATACAGGTTGTACTTTTATTGAAGATAGTCGCGACAGGGGATTTATAATTACACTGTTGGTGGGATTAATTGATGAAAGAGCCATTAAAATATATACTTATAAACTTTTATCGATAAATAGATGGAACGTTACAGTAGTCACAAGTGTACACTTCATCAAATATCTTGTTTATTTTCATTCACCAAAATAAAAATGTTTTTGTATCGCATACCTGCAGTACAATTGTTTGCTGCGTGATGACGAGATACCATCTTATTCCTTAACGCATCGTTTTATTTTCAAGCCTATATCTGAATAAATAAAAACTCTAAAAATTGAAGACGTAAAATACTAACGGGCTCTAAACCGATGTGTTGGTCTAGTGGTTAGCGTGCTTGCCTCTGGAATCAACACATCGGGAAGTCGCCGGTTCGAATCACTGTCTCGTAGTTTCGGAGAGAAATAAAAACACAGGCGTGACGTAGCTCCAGTTCTACACGGGTGTCGCGCACATGGACCGGCACGTGTGTGTTTCGTGCGAGTATGACTGTAGCCTGTGAGTTATTTCTCGACGAAACGCGACTAGCTCCGAGACTGTGAAGCGAACTCAGGACCGGCTATATTTGTATAGGTTTTCCGCAATTTCCCTATACCCATGGCAGAAATGTCATGGTGAATGCAATACAGAAGGGGAAGTCGGCTGCGGCCACAAGAATAAGAGGATATAAAAACAGGAATAGGAATACAGGTACTGAAATAAGGGGATATAAAAACTGGAATATGGGATTATGTATCAAGGGGGACGATCCCTGTACAGATGGAAGTTAAAAAAAATACTAAAGTGCTTTAATAAAGATATAATTTGGCAAAGGAAAACTTTTTTACTTTTCAGTTTACTTCTTGTATAATACTTTACAGGTGAGTGAAGTGTAGATAGGTATGCTTTATTGCTGCGTTCGATTGTGAAAGTAAAACTAATTTCATAACGTTTAATTATTATTTTAAGCATGGAGCGTTGTTCATTTTTTTGTTCGCGAAGAGGGTAAACTCCTAAAGATTTCTTATGCTTTTCCAATATTGTTCATATCGTTGGTCAACCGAAAAAAAAAAATGCACCGCGCTTAGACATGATTTTTAGTACTCGGCCGACTTAAATTTTACACGAGATTTCGTGAAAGATAAAAATTCATTTTCCTCAACGTGTAAAGTAAGACGAACAATATTCGTTGAAAAATGAATCGTCGTCACGGCGGATTTAATTCAATAAGAGTATTTGTGTGTTATATTGTTATACCGCGCGAGGAATGCTTGTCGGGTGACTTTCTTGGCTATTTTTCTTAATTGCTAATCGTAACAGCATGTTAACCATTTTGTTGTCATATTCATTATCGCGAAGAGGGTTAATTGTACGGTTGGACAGCTTTCTGAGAAAGCTCTCACCGGAATAATTTATCGGCAAGAGATAAATACGTATATCTATCTAGTTAGGATTATTAGTATTTATGCGTTCATATGAATCAGAAATGAGTATTTTTTTGTCAGCTTGGCGATGTATCTTTTTTCGCCTCCTTGTACCATGGGCATTTTGTTTCAGCTCTTCTACATCATATCACAGCCGCGCCGCACGTATAAACAAGCACAGGGTGCAGCAAACCACTTTTTAGATGGGTGGGGTTTATTCCATGGACGAACACGAGACTGATGGATGGAAGTAGCTCGACCTGCTTTTTCCTTTCGAGTTAATGTATGAACATAGAAAGTACATGTTAAATTTGACGATAATTAGCGCCCTGGCGCGACAGCTTGGAGATGGAAAGATTGGAGAAGAAAGAAATAAAGAGCGATAGATAGGAGTGGAGAACGAGCAGGAGATCGGGCTGACGAGGAGGGTGAGGGTCAAATATATAAGGAGAAATGGATCGTTCGCTGTCTTTTGAGTTCTCGACGACATCGGCGACTGCTACTGTTACTGTCACCGAAATATACACACCATAAACTCTATACGGCTCTACACATATACGTGTACACACACACACACACACACACACACACACACACACACACACACACACACACACACACACACACACACACACACACACACACACACACACACACACACATACACACACACACACACATACATGCACATACTTAACTTACAGACACTAAACTACGGTATACCCGGAGCAGAAAAGCTGAAGAGGCTTTTCCCGAGCTTTCGTGAAATTCTATCGTGAAGCTCGAGAGTTTTATCGAAAGAATGTGACCTGACAGCAGTCGATTTCGACGCTGAAAGGACACGAAGGGTTGCTTTTCTCATCTCCGAGATACAATTTGCACCTAGACACGTGCAAAGAGGCTCCTGCAAATTATCCAGAAGCGGTTTTATTTCATTACATCGTGGTTCTGACAGTAATGAAATCAGGGCGGAATATGTTGGCGATCTTAGGCAAATTTATCGACAATTGTTTAGTGTGATATAACTTGTACTTCTATTTATATATGAAACGAAAAATAATTTATCTCCCCCTTGTTTATCTTTTTCTTGTAATGATGTTGTGATGTTGTGATTTCTTCACAAGTCTCCACATTTTCTCTTCGTTCCACCGGAATAAGGACGTATGTATGGCGTTTGACGGACAATGGTAAGAATTTCCCACGAGAAGAAGAAATCGGCTCGACATGGAATTGCTCATATACGTGAAATCAATATATACCATGGTGCAGCCGTATACACACTAATTTATATATGTGGCAATTTGTTGGGCTTCGTCTCATTGCAAACAAGGATATTGCGCGGATATTGTTAGGTGGAGGGTCAAGACTGTCGGAGATGGCGTATGAAAGCTATTGAATCAGGCGGTCAGGGGATTTGTTTCTTATATTGTTTTTCCCTTTCTCTCTCTCCGCACTGCCCGACACGTACAAGATGTGCGCACCGTGTTCCACATGCAGATGAAAAGCTTCCTGCTGCGCCAGTGCGAATCGAACCATTTTTCGACGAACTCGACGTGAACGGAGCCTTTCCGATACAACACAAGAGAAAAAGAAGACGCATAACTTCTCCAGGATCCTGTTGAAGATATCATACAATGACCCGTTCGGCGCGAAACACCGAATACCCATAAAAATTCCATTAGAGAAATCAAATGCGAAAGAGCTTTCTAACGCAATAGAGTAGCATACCAATGCCAAATTCAAAGACTTTTTACTTCCACATGTAATAGACACATCGCTCGCAAATGGAAAATGTAATTTGAAAAAGAATGACTTCTACATAGGCGCAGTGTGAAAAAGTTGCGGGAATTATGCAATTATGAACAACCAGCTTCTTGGTTAGATGAAGCTCACAGTCCTCACAGTTGTCAAACAGCCGACAATAACAGCCGCTAAATTATTTCAGAAAGTTTTATACGCATTTAATTTGTGGCGATTAAAAAAAACGACTATACCTCGGAGAGTGATCAGAGCGAGTGAAAACCTCGATATCCGTCACAAACGGCAGGTTTCAGCCAATACGAATAACATATTACAAGAAAAAAAGAAAATTATCGGTGCAATGAACACCTAACCACCCCCAAGCTCCCTTCGTTATGATCATTCCCGCCTCTCTCGTTCTTCAACTTCTCTCTCCCCTCACTTTGTCTCTCACTGTCACGGGGAAAAAGTGCAGTGACCGTGTAAAAGAGTAGAGTGGAGAGGTGTTTTCGGTGGAAAAGACAGTTTTCGAACTTGCCGGGGGGGGGGGGGGGGGGGGAGGCACGCCGATAAGCCGCGGCTTAATGGAGGATACTCGCGCAGAGAAACAATGCCTTGTGAGGTTGGTCCGGCCGAGGCGTCAGTAGAGTATAGATGAGTGAATTGGGAGCGGGGAAAGAGGAAAATGTGTGCGAGATAGACCGCAGATACAGCGAGAACGAGAGCGAAAGGGAAAGGGGGTTTGAAAGCGCGTTTATCGCCGGAGAGCGAAAAGGAAAAGGAGGTGAGTTAAATGGAGGAATGGAGGGAGTCTGGGAGAGTGAGAGAGATGAGAGCCATTGTCGGCCATTTGCATCGATGAGTTAACGCGTGTACCTGATTACTGGGGCTTGCCTCGCGGAAAGGAGTTGAGGGGAAAAGGGTTTAGATTAGATTACGTTTGTTACTGCAACTAGGACAGAAAAGTCCTCTGGCACGCAATCCTTCTTCATACAATACACAAAAAATCTGCAAAGAATAAAGTAAAATACTTGGTGCAAAAACAAAGGAAAAGTGACTCTATATAAATCAAACTAAAATAGAGAGTCACAAGCAGATAATAAACGCAAACGTAACATCATCTGATTTGCATACGGCATAAAGCATAATGCAAAGAAATGAAACAGACTCGATACATCAACAAAGGAAAAGTGACTTTATATTGCCAAAAGAAATACGAAATCAAGGAACGCAAGTATACAGATAACACGCAGTCACCCGACTAGAAATTTGGATCCGGCAGCCTGAAGACTGATCAGGCTGCTATCAAGCTCCAGTCCGTAATACCGTAATACGGCACGTCTGATCAGTGCCGGAAGTCCCCCGAACCAGTGGAAACTTAGTCCGGGCGCGAGTAGGCACCCTGAACAGGGCCAAATATGGTAGCCTGTATGCTACTGTAATATGGCGTCCATGGACACCGTGTTACGGCACGCCTGCTCTGCGCCGGATGCCAACCGGATCAGTAGGGCCTTAGTACGGACGCTAGAAGGCACCCTGCACAGGCCGAAGTACGGTAGCCTGTATGTCGCCGGAATATGGCATCCATGGACGCGAGGTTACGGCAGGCCTGGTCTGTGCCTTGGGTGGACCGGATCGGCGGTACCTCAGTACGGACGCGAGGGGGCACCCTAAACAGGCTGAAGTACGGTAGCCTGTATGTCGCCGTAATATAGCGTCCATAGACGTAGTTGGCGAATCAAGATTTTGAGGTTAGGTTTCATTCACGTATGCGATATAAACCGCATGAATTCGAATAATCTACACTCTGCGAGCAGGTAATAAACATGGGCTTATTGTTTATGTACAAACGAACTGAAAAGATATTATTTAATAATACATCATTCAAAATATTCTTAATGGCAGAACTTAAAATGACTGATTAAAATATACACACACACACACACGCACGCACGCACACACACACACACACACACACACACACATACACACACACACATACATACATAGATACATACATACATACATACATATTATTTTTATGAATTTTGAATGATTGAATATTTGGAATGGTGTATTATTGAATAATATCGCTTCAGTTCGTTAGTACATAAACAATTAGCCCATGTTTATACACAAACGAACATGGAAAATGCACGAATTTGTAAATAGAAAAAAAGTAAATTCGCTTTTATTCTTATTTATACATTTATATATATATATATATATATATATATATATATATATATATATAAATGTGTGTGTGTGTATATATATATATATATATATATATATATATATATATATATATATATGTATGTATGTATGTATGTATGTATGTATGTATGTATGTATGTATGTATATACATAAGAGCGAATTTACTATTTTTGTCGAAATTACATGCATGTGAGTATTGTTTTTACAGCCTAAGGGCTGTTGACAATGGCGTATTGTCTACGCGCAGATGATGCGATACAAACGCAATACACACATGATCCACACGCTTTTTGGACTGAAAAATGCATATAGATCAAGTGTGTATCGCGTTTGTATCGCGTGGTCTGCGTGTAGAAAATACACCGTGTGCGAAGGCCCTAAATGGGCAAAAAAATTCAGCGGTAAAAATATAATTACTGTTACATTGAAATTATGTAACCTTGAACATCATGCATAAAATTATTGACATTCTGTAGAATATAATTAGACTGATAAAGATAGGGAAGAAAAGAAGAAAGTTTACACAAGTGTTAGGATGGCTAAATAGGTAGCGCGCTCAGCTCTAGAATAAGAAGGCATGGGTTCAATCCCGAGGGTAGGTAAAAACTTTAACGAGGCAGAATGATGTTTTAACTCAATTATCATATGAACAGGAACATAAATAAGGTATATGGAAACAAATGATACTAACAGAATTTTTTTATTCATAATTTTTGGATTGTTTTTATTTGTCATTTCAGGCATAGATACGGCAGCCGGATCAGAGCCTGCAAAGGTATACTGACCAGGTCCGTAACCAGCATCCGCATCAGGGCCGGATGCAAAAAGCGTTTCACGCCTGTTGCAGCCCTGATACGGCGGCCTGCAAAGTGCCGTAGTACGGAATACGGCATGCCGGATACGGCCCTAGTCTGCTGCGTAGCAAAATTTCTAGTCGGGCACTAGCAAAACTGACAAGTGTAGGAAGGGAAACAGAAATAGATCGCCGGAAACTCTACATGCTAACCTCTGTGAGCAGTTGCGAGAGCATTGCGTTGAATCTCATCTTACTCACCCTCAAGCTACCATGTGGACCTGAATTTATAAGGTATGCAGCAGACATGTTGGAAGAGCGCCTTTGATATTCTGTAGGAAACTGCGGAATAGTACAAAATTCCAGCTCTCTTCTTGATGTCATGCACCTATTTGATCTATTTATATTGAATAGTGCTCTAAGATACGCTGGCTTCCCCGTGCGCAGAACCTATACATATATAGCTGCACAGCAGCTATCATGGCATGAAATACTTGAGCCTGGATTCCAGACGTAGCCACGAGAGTCTTGCCCAGTATGGCGTTATGTGTTCAAACTACTTTATATAAAAAATGAGACGCACACACGAGTTTAAAACAACCCTAAGAATTGAATTATACTCTTCAGTTAGTCCAATCACTACGCAGCAGTAATGATCAAATACTGGTAAAATAAGGATTGATACAAAGTTTAGGCCGGGTTGTTGCTGCAGTCCGAGACTTATTAGAGAATAGTGCAATCTATATAAGTAACTAGACGAGGAGTCGGTAGATGAGCGTGTGAGTAAACGTGCACCTTCTCACATGGAAAATACATAAAGTGTATAAACTAGCGAGCAGTTTATATACATGGTTACGGTTCAGAGTATAGAGAATCTTGTCCCATATACACGTACATTAGTTCGTACATATATGTTTAATGTCTTCATGCATATAAAGATGTGGCAACGTCGTGGTCCCTCGATTAGGTCTCTAAATTCATACACACGCATACACGTGTTTATAGCAGTCAACTCTGATCTATTTGGCATCGTCGGCTATTTTGCGAAATGGCGACCAGCTATTTGTCCGACGCGTCCTTCCCCTAACCCCCACTCTATGACCGTAGCTATGCTCGTAGCTGCGGTTGCCGTGAGGCGTCGCAGCTTTGGACCCTATAGTGGGGCGCCTCTCACGTAGCAAAATAAACGACGGCCGTCAGTCCCAGCTCGGCAAAATAGGTGAGAATTGAGTGAATACACTTGTAAATACATTCGCGAAAATAGTCTACATGTCGGAATATACACACGATAAGGCTTTATTTGCATACAGCACGCATAAGAAATCGTAGAAAATGAACGGTACGAGTGTTTATACAGACATCAAAATGTAGACACACACACACAATCACACGCCTTATATATACATGCATATGTGTGTAAGTATAAATGCATTAATGTTAGGACGACACACAAAAATATGACAAAGTCCAAAAACACGGGTCAAGCTTATGTCCTTGGAATCGGTTCTCTGATGTGAGTCGATTGTAAAGGAATCCTCGTGGCGATAAAATCGCGGGGTGCTTGCGTTCTTCTGCAAATTCCTTTAAGTTCCGGTTCCGGACAACAAACACCCTTCACCCTACAACACATCAGCAGAAAACGTTTGCATGCACGTTGTTTCTCTCTCTCTCTCTCTCTCTCTCTCTCTCTCTCTCTCTCTCTCTCTCTCCCTCTCTCTCTCTCTCCCTCCCTCCCTCCCTGCCTCCCCCCCTGATGTGAGCAAATTGGATCTTATCGGTCATAAGCAAAGACCACGCGTGTCGTTGAAGCTCAGAGAACAGCTTGTTGAAAACAAAATATACAGAAAACTGTTGAATTCGGAAGAGGCGGAGGCTCATCAGTTTGGGGATACTTTGCGTGGTCAAGAAAGGAAATTTAGTTGAAATCAACGGTACGATGACAGCCGAAATTTATATTAATATTGTAAATATAAATTTGGAGGAATCTCCGCTGAAGGTCGATCCCCAAGACTTTATTTTCCAATGAGACAATCAGCCGATGTTTTAGGGAAGTTTTAAACCGGCCAGCGCAATTGCCAGATTAAAATTATATAGGAAAATCTATGGTCGATTGTAGACCCAAAAGTTGACAAGGCCGCAGTGGCAACAAAGAACAACTTTTCGAGGCTTATCGCAAAGGTGGAATGATATAAGACGAGCAGCAGACAAAGTATTTGGTAAGAATACGATAGTATATATTCCGGCATTAACCGAGTCAGTTCAGAGATTTTGTTTGAACAATCTGTAGTTCGATATTCCATAATCCTCTGTGATACCCACAGTGACATTAACTGACTGACTATATTTTATCTGATGGAACAAGCAAATGATTATGGGAATTATTTTTCCTCTAATGCCATGTATGTCGTTACAATGCCACAAGTACTCGATGGCGGAGTCGTAGCGTGCGTATAGTATATGCAGGTATAGGTAGGTTCGATTCCATGTGTAAGCGAAATATTTTTTTTCGAAAGAAACCGTCCCAGAGGGTCACAGAATGGTGAAATATAATAGAAAACCATTGTATTGGTAGCACAGGCTGTGGTGCTTCGAGACGACCGCATGCAGTGCATTGATGTGAAACATCGCGGGATAAAACGTATCGAAAAGAGCGAAACGAGAGAAACTACATGCATAAGTGTGTTGATCTGAACAACACACCAGAAAACGTGTTGAAATTGACTACCGAATTCCAAGCCTGAAACGTGTTGATTTGAACAACACACGAGAAAACCTGTTGAAATTGACAACCGAATTTCAAGTCTGAAATGTGTTTATTTAAACAACACACGAAAAAACGTGTTGACATTGACAACCGAATTCCAAGTCTGAAACATGTTGAAACAACACACTTCTTTTTTACAGCATAATAGTGGAGTTCTGGCGATTCTCGTCCTTTATTTTTCTACGTTTGTCCTCGACCTTTTGTTCGGTTCTTGGCTCTTCCGCCCTTTTTGTTGATCGACGTAGAATAAACCAAGCCTACAGCCACGTGAAAAAAGCAGGCCTTGTAAAATATTTTTTTATAATTATTCTTCAATTTCTTCTTTTCCGTATTAGGGTCTCGTCTGATCGCACCGGTTAATTCACATTCGTCAAGTAAATACATACTGCAGGAGAGTTTTTTAGGCGTAGTTTCATAAGAGTTCAACTCCGAAGTTTCAATAAGTGCCACTATCACGTGTTCGAGAAAAAAGGTTAAAATCTATGTAATCGATATCTCCGCAGTTAAAATGTCTTGCTGACGTATTCACTGCGATCATGGGCAATAAGTTTTCAGCTAATTTCTCGATCCTTCGTTGTATCGTATTAGAATGGCGCAATATATCAAAAACGATCTAGTAGTGACTGCGTATGGGTTTTTTTTTTACAAGTTTTATCAGAGTCATTGCTTTCTGAACGGGACTGCCAGTTCGATACATTGCGAAGTCCAATTGTTTGAGAGTAAACGGGAAAAACAGGGTTTTCGAGGAAAGCTGTTTTGCCAATCGATTCTCAGTGATGTGGTTGCCACCGGTAAATGTATACTGAGGAGTGGAAGAGTGCAGCAGGGGGGATGCATCGTCGACCTTAGCAATTCCAAGAGAGGGAAAAAAATCTACTGCTAAACATTGTGAAAAATAGCTATGCTTATTGTTATCGGTTTTTATTAAGCTTCATGACCCAATTGAATAATGACACTGCCACAGTAGTAATCCATGTGTGCATCAATAAAATAATTACGGGACAGTGTGCAAAAGAATAATCTCACCTAATGATTCTGTGGTTGTAAAAATTGTATATAAGGAAAGGACTTCTTTAAAGTAATTTAGTGTAATTTTTTATCCCAAATATAGAAGATTTTGTGAAACTTTGACGAAAAGTTATTATGGCGATTTATTAATTGCTAGACAACGAGAATAGTAGGTTCACTACAACATAATAGACGTCTACATAAACGACGAAAACGTATGTATCTTTTTTTACGATAACCATAATGCGAGAAATTACGAGTGGCACCAAAGCGTTGAGGCGGTTTGTCAAGAAACTAATTTTTTTGTACTTTGACCCCTAAAATCTCATCTAATGCTGACGATATATATTGTTTAAATCCTTTTCTGAAATATGAATTCGGGAAAGCCAAGTAATTGTGAAGAAAACGTTCGATGGGATTTCGGGGGTTACGAAAGCAAGTAGATTTGAAGGACAGTTGTGAGTTCGTAGTCGAATTTTTACGGTTGCCCATCATGCTAAACATTGTGTGCTTATAAATCGCTTGCTGAACGGTGCTTTTAATAATTCGTAGAGTAAACACGAGGTTTATGCAAAATTTCAATGGACAAAAAGCCGCGTATCGATAAGGCTGCATGAGTAAAATGTACTACCGTGTGTATTACGTTCTTACAATGGGTAGACGTTTTTTTACATGTATGTATTTATTATAGATTTAGATACATATATTTTGATAATATTTAGTGAATTTATCGTAGCTTGTGTCAAACACTACGTTACGTTCGATTCAATATCTAGTTGTGAGAAAATCACATTTTCTCACTCTTCCGGCGATTAAAATGAACATATCATGTTTTTTTCTAAACTTTCAGGACGAGAAGAACCAGCTGCTCATTACGAACCTATGGCTCAAGTTGGTAAGTCAACATTTCTCACTTTTATAATATATCCGTTGCTGATAAGAAATAATTTTGGAATTGTGCGGTCGAAGTATTAAATATAGTTAATTGATAAAAATAGTCAAAACGTTTAATAGTAATAATGTTGGTAATTTTTCAACCTAGCAATATTTCACTCGTTTGCTATCACATTTCTGTCAGATTTGTCGAAGCTCTTGTACCACAAATTTGGAGTACGGTTTATATAATTAAAAAAAAAATGACAAGAATACATTTTTACTCTTCGTGTTTACTGCATATTATATTTGCATTTGTAGGACCATGTGTAACACAAACATTCGTGAACGGCAAATCAATGTGTGTTATTCATTACACGTTAGGTGTGTAATTTTAGGAATTATCTCGTGCCATATGTAACTTAAAACAAGTGCCATATGTAACTTAAAACAAGGCTGATATTGGTGTTAATTTTTTTTTAACACATTTGACGTGTATTTTCAAATAGTTCAATTGCATTGAAGTTCATTTTATAAATGTCTTATTCAAAGCATACAACACTTGTAACTGCACACATTAACAAATTCAAATATAAAATAGATTTTAAACAATGCATTTATGTGTGTTACAGTACAAGTTGAGCACATTTTGTGCCTTTTTGGAAACCGTCGATTCGCAATGAGTATATTAAAATGTACATGTCAATTTTGAAATACTTAATACTAAAATGACATGTCAATTTTAAGATACTTACTATCTATTTAAATCAAATTAATCGAACAGGGCTCATCAATTTTAATATAACGATTAAAAATACATTATCGAGATCACAGCTTTCTCTTTCTCTCGCTCCGTCTCTCCTCCACCCTCGCTATTTCACGCATAAAACCCTCAGGAGATCGGTGTACCGTCTTATGTATAAAATCACCCTGTTTGTATATACAGGGTGATCCAGAATAAGTGTAACAGCGGGAAATGCCGGGTTCAGCAGGTTACGCCGAAGATTTCTACCGAGCCGTTTTCTTTTTTTCGCTTCCGTCATCAAATGGGAAGCATTAGGAAATAGGCGTTCGATCTTCGAAATTGACGCTCGAATCCGCCATGTTGGACGATCGAAAAGGGCAGAAGAGTAGACGAAGGGCCACGAAGTCGTAGCCGACGTCAAGAAGGTTCTGCGAAACAGCAGCGTTTGACAAATGCCAGCGCGCACGATCTGACGTTTAGCGAATCATTCGCTACGTTGCCTGTCAACCTATTCGGCCCTAGAATCGTGACACACGATTTGACGTTTCACCTATCGTCTGCTATCGCTCGGCGCATTGCGTGCCAAAGCGTGAAGCGCGCCGCAATTAATGACCTTTACGAATTTTGCCGCGATTATCCATCGAGAGCGCCTGTTCTTTTTGCTTCCTTAAGAAATAAAAATTAACAAAACCAAAGAATTGTGAATGATTATCGAATTTCGATATACCGAACGATTTTTTTTTGCCTATTGAAAAAAAATTAATCCGTAAGTTTTTATTAACAAACTCTCAATAACTTGATGCTACATTTTCGAGAATTGGATGTTTTCGGGATTTCATTTCTCATTCGACCACTCCGTTCAGTATCATAGTCGGATTGATCTCCAAAAATACATTTTTCTGTACGAATATCATCTCAAAGTGTTCGAGCTGGGTTAGGAAACATGAGGAGAAGCTTTCCATTTCCTCATTAGGGGAGGCGAAATCAGTCGGTTCCGGCAGACGAAAATCGTTACGACGTTCTTTTAGGATTGAAAATAGATGAGAAGATCTTCTGCACCGCCTGAGATACAATTTTTCACGTACCGATACGGGTTGATTATGGAAATCCCAAAACGTTGCGACTCTGTTTGCGGTTTCTCTTAAGGGGTAACACCACTCGACCGGCAGAAAATTAGGCCTAACTTCGACAATTTATTTTGGCAGTATGAAACAAGGAATAGGATTTCTTATGAGAGGGTTTATGTAAGACATATTAAAGTATGTAAAAATTATTGTAATTTTCATACAACATAGCGACGACAGAGCCCATCTCGAAAAAATTGTTTTTCAAACTGGGAGGCCGGAATATGCGAACTCTTAGCATGAATCGATTTGAATTTTGATCGCAGCTTCATAATTACATTCTCTAATAGACTGCGATTTTATCTGACTTCCGGTCAGAATGGGTAGAGCATTCTGACGATGATGCGAGAACGACGTTAGGAGCATTGTTTATTTAACAACGATAAAATCGGTGCTCGGAATGGTTCTCGGGGCCTCGAGCGAACATTCCCAATAATACTGCCCCGAATTCGTCTCCGATTTTATCTTACTTCCGGTGAGAATGGGTCGACAAGTCTGACGATGCTGCGAGAACGACGGTAGAAGAATTGTTTATTTAACAAAGATAAAATCGGTGCTCGGAATGGTTCTCGGGGCCTCGAGCGAACATTCCCGATAATACTGCCCCAAATTCGTCTCCGATTTTATCTTACTTCCGGTCAGAATGGGGGAAGAAGTCTAAAGATGCAGCGAGAACGACGATTGGAGAATTGCTTATTTCACAAAGATAAAATCGGTGCTCGGAATGGTTCTCGGTGCCTCGAGCGAACATTCCCGATATTACTGCGCCGAATTCGTCTCCGATTTTATCTTACTTCCGGTCAGAATGGGTCGAAAAGTCTCACTATGCTGCGAGAACGACGTTGTTTATTTAACAAACATAAAATCGGTGCTCGGAATGGTTCTCGGGGCCTCGAGCGAACATTACCGATAATACTGCCCGAAATTCGTCTCCGATTTTATCTTACTTCCGGTCAGAATGGGTCGACAAGTCTGACGATGCCGCGAGAACGACGGTAGAAGAATTGTTTATTTAACAAAGATAAAATCGGTGCTCGGAATGATTCTCGGGGCCTCGAGCGAACATTCCCGATAATACTGCCCCGAATTCGTCTCCGATTTTATCTTACTTCCGGTCAGAATGGGTCGAGAATCTGACGATGCAGCGAGAACGACGGTAGGAGCATTGTTTATTCAACAAAGATAAAATCGTAGTTCGGAATGGTTCTCGGGGCCTCGATCGTACGTTCCCAATATTACTGCGCCGAATTCGTCTCCGATTTTATCTTACTTCCGGTCAGAATGGGTCGAAAACTCTCACGATGCTGCAAGAACGACGGTAGGAGCATTGTTTATTTAACAAAGATAAAATCGGTGCTCGGAATGGTTCTCGGGGCCTCGAGCGAACATTACCGATAATACTGCCCCAAATTCGTCTCCGATTTTATCTTACTTCCGGTCAGAATGGGGCGAGAAGTCAAAAGATGCAGCGAGAACGACGATTGCAGAATTGTTTATTTAACAAAGATAAAATCGGTGCTCGGGATGGTTCTCGGGGCCTCGAACGAACTTTCCCGATATTACTGGCCCGAATTCGTCTCCGATTTTATCTTACTTCCGGTCAGAATGGGGGAAGAAGTCTAAAGATGCAGCGAGAACGACGATTGGAGCATTGTTTATTTAACGAAGATAAAATCGGTGCTCGGAATGGTTCTCGGGGCCTCGAGCGAACATTACCGATGTTACTGCCCCGAAATCGTCTACGACTTTATCTTACTTCCGGTCAGAATGGGTCGAGAAATCTGGCGATGGTGCGCGAACGACGGTAGGAGCATTGTTTATTTAACAAAGATAAAATCGGTGCTCGGAATGGTTCTCGGGGCCTCGAGCCAACATTCCCGATATTACTGCCCCGAAATCGTCTCCGATTTTATCTTACTTCCGGTCAGAATGGGTCGACAAGTCTGACGATGCTGTGAGAATGACGGTAGAAGAATTGTTTATTTAACAAAGATAAAATCGGTGCTCAGAACGGTTCTCGGGGCCTCGAGCGAACATTCCCGATAATACTGCCCCGAATTCGTCTCCGATTTTATCTTACTTCCGGTCAGAATGGGTCGAAAAGTCTCACGATGCTGCGAGAACGACGGTAGGAGCATTGTTTATTTAACAAAGATAAAATCGGTGCTCGGAATGGTTCTCGGGGCCTCGAGCGAACATTACTGATAATACTGCCCCAAATTCGTCTCCGATTTTATCCTACTTCCGGTCAGAATGGGTCGACAAGTCTGACGATGCCGCGAGAACGACGGTAGAAGAATTGTTTATTTAACAAAGATAAAATCGGTGCTCGGAATGGTTCTCGGGGCTTCGAGCGAACATTCCCGATAATACTGCCCCGAATTCGTCTCCGATTTTATCTTACTTCCGGTCAGAATGGGGGAAGAAGTCTAAAGATGCAGCGAGAACAACGATTCGAGCATTGTTTATTTAACAAATATACTATCGATGCTCGGAATGGTTCTCGGTGCCTCGAGCAAACATTCCCGTTATTACTGCGCCGCATTCGTCTCCGATTTTATCTTCCCATTCTGACCGGAAGTAAGATAAAATCGGAGACGATTTCGGGGCAGTAATATCGGGAATGTTCGCTCGAAGCCCCGAGAACCATCCCGAGCACCGATTTTATCTTTGTTAAATAAGCAATTCTCCAATCGTCGTTCTCGCTGCATCGTCAGACTTCTCGACCCATTCTGACCGGAAGTAAGATAAAATCGGTGACGATTTCGGGGCAGTAATATCGGGAATGTTCGCTCGAAGCCCCGAGAACCATCCCGAGCACCGATTTTATCTTTGTTAAATAAGCAATTCTCCAATCGTCGTTCTCGCTGCATCTTTAGACTTCTCGCCCCATTCTGACCGGAAGTAAGATAAAATCGGAGACGAATTCGGGGCAGTATTATCGGTAATGTTCGCTCGAGGCCCCAAGAACCATTCCGAGCACCGATTTTATCTTTGTTAAATAAACAATGCTCCTACCGTCGTTCTTGCAGTATCGTGAGACTTTTCGACCCATTCTGACCGGAAGTAAGATAAAATCGGAGACGAATTCGGCGCAGTAATATCGGGAACGTACGATCGAGGCCCCGAGAACCATTCCGAGCTACGATTTTATCTTTGTTGAATAAACAATGCTCCTACCGTCGTTCTCGCACCATCGCCAGACTTCTCGACCCATTCTGACCGGAAGTAAGATAAAATCGGAGACGAATTCGGGGCAGTATTATCGGGAATGTTCGCTCGAGGCCCCGAGAACCGTTCTGAGCACCGATTTTATCTTTGTTAAATAAACAATTCTTCTACCGTCGTTCTCACAGCATCGTCAGACTTGTCGACCCATTCTGACCGGAAGTAAGATAAAATCGGAGACGATTTCGGGGCAGTAATATCGGGAATGTTGGCTCGAGGCCCCGAGAACCATTCCGAGCACCGATTTTATCTTTGTTAAATAAACAATTCTTCTACCGTCGTTCTCGCAGCATCGTCAGACTTGTCGACCCATTCTGACCGGAAGTAAGATAAAATCGGAGACGAATTTGGGGCAGTATTATCGGTAATGTTCGCTCGAGGCCCCGAGAACCATTCCGAGCACCGATTTTATCTTTGTTAAATAAACAATGCTCCTACCGTCGTTCTTGCAGTATCGTGAGACTTTTCGACCCATTCTGACCGGAAGTAAGATAAAATCGGAGACGAATTCGGCGCAGTAATATCGGGAACGTACGATCGAGGCCCCGAGAACCATTCCGAGCTACGATTTTATCTTTGTTGAATAAACAATGCTCCTACCGTCGTTCTCGCACCATCGCCAGACTTCTCGACCCATTCTGACCGGAAGTAAGATAAAATCGGAGACGAATTCGGGGCAGTATTATCGGGAATGTTCGCTCGAGGCCCCGAGAACCGTTCTGAGCACCGATTTTATCTTTGTTAAATAAACAATTCTTCTACCGTCGTTCTCACAGCATCGTCAGACTTGTCGACCCATTCTGACCGGA
This sequence comes from Ophion obscuratus, assembly GCA_964007375.1. NCBI lineage: Eukaryota > Metazoa > Arthropoda > Insecta > Hymenoptera > Ichneumonidae > Ophion > Ophion obscuratus. The sequence goes on from OZ023315.1 coordinate 53,363,501, forward strand.
AGTAAGATAAAATCGGAGACGATTTCGGGGCAGTAATATCGGGAATGTTGGCTCGAGGCCCCGAGAACCATTCCGAGCACCGATTTTATCTTTGTTAAATAAACAATTCTTCTACCGTCGTTCTCGCAGCATCGTCAGACTTGTCGACCCATTCTGACCGGAAGTAAGATAAAATCGGAGACGAATTTGGGGCAGTATTATCGGTAATGTTCGCTCGAGGCCCCGAGAACCATTCCGAGCACCGATTTTATCTTTGTTAAATAAACAATGCTCCTACCGTCGTTCTTGCAGTATCGTGAGACTTTTCGACCCATTCTGACCGGAAGTAGGATAAAATCGGAGACGAATTCGGCGCAGTAATATCGGGAACGTACGATCGAGGCCCCGAGAACCATTCCGAGCTACGATTTTATCTTTGTTGAATAAACAATGCTCCTACCGTCGTTCTCGCACCATCGCCAGACTTCTCGGCCCATTATGACCGGAAGTAAGATAAAATCGTAGACGACTTCGGCGCAGTAATATCGGTAATGTTCGCTCGAGGCCCCGAGAACCATTCCGAGCACCGATTTTATCTTTGTTAAATAAACAAAGCTCCAATCGTCGTTCTCGCTGCATCTTTAGACTTCTTCCCCCATTCTGACCGGAAGTAAAATAAAATCGGAGACGAATTTGGGGCAGTATTATCGGGAATGTTCGCTCGAGGCCCCGAGAACCATTCCGAGCACCGATTTTATCTTTGTTAAATAAACAATTCTTCTACCGTCGTTCTCGCAGCATCGTCAGACTTGTCGACCCATTCTCACCGGAAGTAAGATAAAATCGGGGACAAATTTAGGGCAGTATTATCGGTAATGTTCGCTCGAGGCCCCGAGAACCATTCCGAGCACCGATTTTATCTTTGTTAAATAAACAATGCTCCTACCGTCGTTCTTGCAGCATCGTGAGACTTTTCGACCCATTCTGACCGGAAGTAAAATAAAATCGGAGACGAATTCGGCGCAGTAATATCGGGAATGTACGATCGAGGCCCCGAGAACCATTCCGAGTACCGATTTTATCTTTGTTAAATAAACAATGCTCCAATTGTCGTTCTCGCTGCATCTTTAGACTTCTTCCCCCATTCTGACCGGAAGTAAGATAAAATCGGAGACGAATTCGGGCCAGTAATATCGGGAAAGTTCGCTCGAGGCCCCGAGAACCATCCCGAGCACTGATTTTATCTTTGTTAAATAAACAATTCTCCAATCGTCGTTCTCGCTGCATCTTTAGACTTCTCCCCCCATTCTGACCGGAAGTAAGATAAAATCGGAGACGAATTCGGGGCAGTATTATCGGGAATGTTCGCTCGAGGCCCCGAGAACCATTCCGAGCACCGATTTTATCTTTGTTAAATAAACAATTCTTCTACCGTCGTTCTCGCAGCATCGTCAGACTTGTCGACCCATTCTGACCGGAAGTAAGATAAAATCGGAGACAAATTTGGGGCAGTATTATCGGTAATGTTCGCTCGAGGCCCCGAGAACCATTCCGAGCACCGATTTTATCTTTGTTAAATAAACAATGCTCCTACCGTCGTTCTCGCAGCATCGTCAGACTTTTCGACGCATTCTGACCGGAAGTAAGATAAAATCAGAGACGAATTCGGGGCGGTAATATCGGGTCCTACGATCGATGCCCCGAAAACCATTCCGCGCACCGATTTTATCTTTGTTAAATAAACAATGCTCCTACCGCCGTTCTCGCAGCATCGTCAGACTTGTCGACCCATTCTGACCGGAAGTAAGATAAAATCGGAGACGATTTCAGGGCAGTAATATCGGGAATGTTCGCTCGAGGCACCGAGAACCATTCCGAGCACCGATTTTATCTTTGTTAAATAAACAATGCTCCGACCGTCGTTCTCGCTGCATCGTCAGACTTCTCGACCCATTCTGACCGGAAGTAAGATAAAATCGGTGACGATTTCGGGGCAGTAATATCGGAAATGTTCGCTCGAGTCCCCCAGAACCATTCCGAGCACCGAATTTATCTTTGTTAAATAAACAATGCTCCTACCGCCGTTCTCGCAGCATCGTCAGACTTTTCGACCCATTCTGACCGGAAGTAAAATAAAATCGGAGACGAATTCGGGGCAATATTATCGAGAATGTTCGCTCGAGGCTCCGAGAACCATTCCGAGCACCGATTTTATCGTTGTTAAATAAACAATGCTCCTACCGTCGTTCTCGCATCATCGTCAGAATGCTCTACCCATTCTGACCGGAAGTCAGATAAAATCGCAGTCTATTAGAGAATGTAATTATGAAGCTGCGATCAAAATTCAAATCGATTCATGCTATGGGTTCGCGTATTCCGACCTCCCAGTTTGAAAAACACTTTTTTCAAGGTGGGCTCTGTCGTCGCTATGTTGTATGAAAATTACAATAATTTTTACATACTTTAATATGTCTTACATAAACCCTCTCATAAGAAATCCTATTCCTTGTTTCAGACTGCCAAAATAAATTGTGAAAGTTAGGCCTAATTTTCTGCCGCTCGAGTGGTGTTACCCCTTAAGAGAAACCGCAAACAGAGTTGCAACGTTTTGGGATTTCCATAATCAACCCGTATCGGTACGTGAAAAATGGTATCTCAGGCGGTGCAGAAGATCTTCTCATCTATTTTCAATCCTAAAAAAAACGTCGTAACGATTTTCGTCTGCCGGAACCGACTGATTTCGCCTCCCCTAATGAGGAAATGGAAAGCTTCTCCTCATGTTTCCTAACCCAACTCGAACACACTTTGAGATGATATTCGTACAGAAAAATGTATTTTTGGAGATCAATCCGACTATGATACTGAACGGAGTGGTCGAATGAGAAATGAAATCCCGAAAACATCCAATTCTCGAAAATGTAGCGTCAAGTTATTGAGAGTTTGTTAATAAAAACTTACGTATTGATATTTTTCAATACGCAAAAAACATCGTTCGGTGTATAGAAATTCGATAATCATTCACAATTCTTTGGTTTTGTTAATTTTTATTTCTTAAGGAAGCAACAAGAACAGGCGCTCTCGATGGATAATCGCGGCAAAATTTGTAAAGGTCATTAATTGCGGCGCGCTTCACGCTTTGGCACGCAATGCGCCGAGCGATAGCAGACGATAGGTGAAACGTCAAATCGTGTGTCACGATTCTCGGGCCGAATAGGTTGACAGGCAACGTAGCGAATGATTCGCTAAACGTCAGATCATGCGCGCTGGCATTTGTCAAACGCTGCTGTTTCGCAGAACCTTCTTGACGTCGGCTACGACTTCGTGGCCCTTCGTCTACTCTTCTGCCCTTTTCGATCGTCCAACATGGCGGATTCGAGCGTCAATTTCGAAGATCGAACGCCTATTTCCTAATGCTTCCCATTTGATGACGGAGGCGAAAAATAGAAAACGGCTCGGTAGAAATCTTCGGCGTAACCTGCTGAACCCGGCATTTCCCGCTGTTACACTTATTCTGGATCACCCTGTATATATATAACCGATGCGATAGTCCAGTGGTTAGCGTGCTTGCCACTAAACCTGCGGACCGGGAGGTCCTGGGTTCGAAAATAAGACTAGCTTCACGACTGGGGGGCGAACTTGATGACCGGCTGTATTGATATAGGTTTTCCGCAGTTTTCCGCAGGGAGAAAGGTGAAGAAAATGTAGTGTGGAAAAAACAGTGGAGGAAATAAACAGCCACAGTGGGGAAAAAATAGGTAACAAACGCGAATAGCGTGTACCTTAGAAGAAAATATATATATACAGGGTGATTAGTCTAGCAGTGAGTCACTCGAAAATACCTATATATATTGATTCTAAACGAAAAAGTCAGAGACGAAATTTGAATGGTTTGTCAATCCCTACATTTTGCTAGCCTTAGATTTTTTTACTCAGCTGGAGGTATCAATCAGATTTCAAGTTCCACTCCACTGTTTTTTAGAATCTTTTTTAAAGAGATTTGAACAACTCTCTTTTTTATTGGCCATAAATACAGAGCACCAAAAACAAAACCAATGACCTATAATATAATGACTTTGGGGTGATCTTAAAAAACGAAAACAATTGAAATGGAATAGCAAAATTACAAAAAAAAATCAGAAATCATTCCGAAGACGTACTGTAAAATCTATCGCGCTTAATGGACAAATTTTTGAACATGTCATGCAATAGAAGCATCATTTGCGTCTGAGACCACCGCCTTTTTGCTTGTATCGTTTTAATTATGTTTTTTGCATTTTTTTGTTGTATTTCAATGTCATCCCGAGGTCATGGCATTGTAGGTCATCGGATGTGTTTTTTGTTCACTACCTTTTTAGCCAATAAAAAACAGGGTTCCCCTTGAAAAAAGTAGAGGTGAACTTAATATAAGGTTGATACGTCCACTCGAGAAAACAATCTAAGGCTACCAAAATGTAGACATTGACAAACTATTCACATTTTGTCTGAAATCAATATTGACAGGTGTTTTTGAGTTACTAACTTCTGAATCAATGTAGATATATACACATCGAAGGATTTTCTACGTGAAATGGATGCAGGGGGGTATATTTTATGTTTGGAAGAATCTATAGTATGATATTTGATAAAAATCTTTAATTATCACACTGATTAACTAAATAATATAATTTATGAAATACAACAAATAATTATAGTCTGTTATGCCATTTTTGGGAATAAAATGCTACAAGCACTCGATAGCGTAGGGGCAGCGTGCGGAGTATAGGCAGAATATAGGCAGGTAGGTTGTAGTTTCAATTCCGTGTGTAGTCGAAATACTTTCTTTGAAAAAAATAATTCCAGGAGGCCAGGGAATGGCGAATTATAATTTTAAAACATTGAGGTAGAACTCTGAGTTGAGTATTTAATTTTATTTTGAATTTATGAAATATTTTATGCATTTAGTACACGAACCGTGATGCCTTGATCCAACACGTCATGTAGTGTATTAAAAAGAATCGAATACAACACCATAAAATAATAAAATAAAGATAAATAATATAATATTCATATTATTATAATATGAGAATATTTTTCAAATAAATGATATAAAATACATAAATAAAAATAATATAAAAATAATGCACTAAAGTGTGCAATATAAAACTATAGAGCGAACCCCGGAATTAACTGCTTAAAGATGTGTAAAAAGTGACTCGATGGTAAGGCAAATGCATGTGACAGTATTAAGGGGGAGTTCCGTTTTACTGGGATTTTGAAATCGGATATTCATGAATTTTTCGTGCCAAAACAGTACGCCCTATTGAAAAGTCCTTTTGCGTATATATTTATTGATTATTTATATGCTTATACAAACTTTTTAAAGACATTTCGTTGCGTCATACTCGATTGGCGCGCGGGGCTGCAAAAAGCACCATTTTATCAGTACCCACGATTGCGTACGTTTAACTGATCTGAAACACAAATTCAGGTACATTTTGGATTGTCAGATGACTCTTTATATCCCGTATCTCGATCGTATTGAAAAAATAGAAAATCACTAAATGGCGCCACGATAACGAGTTTTTGGGTTTTTTCAGTCTTCTCCATGTTGTAGAGAAGTTCATTTCTTATTTGGACTATTCTCCGCGGTAGAAGCTATAGGGAGATTTATTCTAAACAACCTCGCGAACATTTTATTTGGAGCAATTCAGTGGTTTGTGAAATATTGTGGGAGCAAGTTTGAAAAAAGTGGTTTCGAGAAAAACGCGTTTGGAGTTTCGATATGAATCGGTAAAAATAATCGTTGATTTCGGTCACTTACGCTCAATCGGCACGGCTCACATTATACCTGCGGCGCACCCGTCTATTCAAACCCCTAGAACTCAGCCAAATTTTGCGAATTTCTCAAGGGGAGAAATATCTTTAGGTGAGAAAAATGGCTGATTTTTAGGATTATTTTTTAGAGGGAAAATTTCTCTACCATTTTTGAGAATTAGGGTATGTTTTATTACTATTTTTGGCCGTTACATGCTATTATTTTTTATAAAACTTTACAAATTGCAGACGTATGTCACGATATTCTAACCTGGTTGCGGCGGATGTTGTCAGACGGCGTAACACGTAGCGTCGGCGGGATTGATTTGAACAAAAACCAACAATACTTTTTCTTCCATTAACGCTCATACGCAGAATATGAACCAAGGAAAAGTAGAACATTTTTAAAATCGATGGAATGGTACGCTTTGAAACAAAAAGATTGAATTTTCCGAAAAAATGGCTACATTTTGCGCTACAAAAAAACTTTTCTTCTAATTTTCAAAAACATTTAGGGTCATGTTTTAGACAATAAAGCTAGAAAAGTTTATACCAAATTTCATCAGAATCGGTCGATTAGTTTTTGTAGTTCTATGTCACGCCAGAGCTAAAAGATGTTTCCTCTATTTTTTTTAAAATTGATCAAAGTAGTAATGAAACATTGCTTAAGTCTCAAAAAGGTGAAAAAATATTTTCTTTAAAGAAAATCATGAAAAATAATAATTATATTCGAAGCGAACATTTTCGTGACTATGAGCTGTTTGAAAATGCAAAAAATCGAAAATTAATTTTTTTTATCGGAATAACGGTTCTTCTCCCTTAAGGCGGGAGCCTGAATTATAAAGTCCAAAAAAGGGTTTTTTCGGGAATCTTTTTAGAAGGGAAGAAACAAGTGAGCCCACTAAACATTGAGGTACCTTTTCAGGTATATTTCTAATGTATAAAAAAATGTTTCAATATGAAACAATAAATGACTGCAGAGTTATCAGCCTATTCCATGTGCGTTTTGCCACTACAGTCCCCAATCGGTGGGAAAGATGCAGCTCGTAATTCTTGACTGAAACAAAAAAACCAATAAAATGTTTAATTATCATATATTTTCTTCTGGGTGAATTAAGGAAAAGCTGAAAAAATCATAAAATTTTAACGTTTCTTAGATTTGAAAAAAATGTGTTTAAAAAACCACTCTAACGTGTTATAAAAATTATTTTGAAATACTTTTTCAACGACTTTTTCAATTCACTTAGAATAGATTTTTATACTAAAGAAAATAAACTTTGGTTTAATTCAATAGGTCATTTTTTTTTCTACCATGCCCGCCAATTTAGAAAAATCGTGAAAATGAAAACTGGACAAAACGCGCTTCAGAGTTTTCAATAGGAGGAAATATCAATATCAAATATCAATCGATTCTCTGTTTTTGGCCTTGTATCTTCTAAAATATTTAAAATTGGCCTCTGTACCTTTGTAACTATATTCTTGGATAGTTTATCTATCGATTTAAGCAATAAAAAACGATTTCTCGGACCTTCTAATAAAGGGTCCCGCCTTAAAAGAACACCTTTCGGTTTGCAGTGTACGTATGGCACTTACGGGATGTTCCGATCAATGCCATATTAATTCAGTACAATCCTATTTTCACACAAACATACACACAAACGGACGTACGGATGGATGGATGTTGGGCGTCAAATATTTATTATTTCATGTTCATTCCAAGGATCACCAATAAAATCCTAAAATTATTGAACTTCCTGAAATTATCCTGAAATCCTGAAATTATTGACTTAAGGCAGTGAACTTTATTTATTATGTGAATGTGTGTGTATACAGGGTGTCCCAGAACTGAATGCGTTCCCTGAAATGAGGGGTTGGGGCGAAATTCCGAGTCGATTGATATAAGGGTGTGTGGCTCTCACATCAACCCCTCATTGATTATTGATTTTTAAAGGCGGGCCTATCAGGTGGCCTTTAAAAATGAATAATAATTCAGGGGTTGATCTGAGAGCCACACGTGCTTATATCAATCGACTCAGAATTTCACCCCCAACCCCCCATTTCAGGGAACACATTCAGTTCTGGGACACACTGTATACACACACATTCACATAATAAATAAAGTTCACTGCCTTAAGTCAATAATTTCAGGATTTCAGGATAATTTCAGGAAGTTCAATAATTTTAGGATTATATTGCAGATAACACAAGCAGCTCGCGTCTGCTTGTGTTTGGACGCGAGCTGAGCGTTTTTATCATTCCAACTATTCCTTTTTGCTGACTGGTACTTTACTCGCGAATTAGTTTCACTTCTTCTTGTATGTTGACTACATATATCGACACCGAGGAATAAAAGAAATCGAGACAAACAACGCACGAAGCACAAAAATGTGCTACACCGCTCTACCGTGGGCTGCCGAGAGAGTGACAATGCCATGAATTTTAGCGAAATCCCGTCGTTCATATGAACGTTATAAGTACTCTGAAAAGAATCGCCGGCAGACGGGATCTTTAGTGGTAATATTAATAGAAATTGTCTGGATGTTTATAACATTCGTCATTGGCAAACCTTAAGGCGGGAGCCTGAATTAGAAGTTACGAAAAATCGTTTTTTCATTGCTCAAATTGATAGATAAACTATCCAAGAATATATTTATTTTAACAAAGTTACAGAGGCCAATTGAAAATATTTTTGAAGATACAAGGCCAAAAGTAGAGAAGCGATTGATATCGATATTTCCTCCTATTAATATCTTGGAAGCGTGTTTTTTCCAGTTTTCAGATTAACGATTTTTCCAAATTGGCGGGCGTGATGGCAAAAAAAGTAAACGACCTATTGAATCAAACCAACGTTTATTTTCTTCAGTATGAAAATCTATTCTAACAAGGAGACGGCACGACCGTGGGATCCGGGATTTGGCCGTTTTTGTGGTAAAAGAGGACCCCTAGCACGTCATGTAGTTAAAGTAGTAGGACGCACTACTCGGAAAATTCCGAAAAAAAAACGATTTGAAAGTTTCTTAGGCGCCTTATGAGTTTAAAATGTCAAGCGCTTGTTGAGCCACCGTCTAGTCTAGACGGTTAGGGCTTGGTCTTTTACGCCGGGGGTTTCGAGTTCGATTCCTCCTTCATATCTTATTTTTTGTTATCACAACAATTATTCAAAACGTTTCTCATCCCCACATTATTTTTTCAAATTTATTTACATTATTTTTTAAAATTATTTTCATTTTTTTTCCAATAAAACAATTCATAAGGGTGGGTTTTTTTAATTTTCATTGTAAAGGATATGAGGAGGAACATTGGGTTTTCAATGAGAATAACAAAGTCGATTAGGAAAAATTCAATTTTTATTCATATAATAATTATATACAAAAACCGCAGTGGTAATTATCGTAGAAACAAACAAAGCAATAATTATTGCGACATCTTGCGCAACATATAAAAGCGGTTTTTTAATCGCAGGGAGTTTGCAATACATCCGTACAAAAACATGTCCCATTAACATTCATGAAAATGTCTCTAGTAACCGATAATATTGTGGCAAACGAGGCGTGTTGAATCATGTCTCGGAATATTGGTGACGATAATTGATGGTGAATTATTCAATATCAATTATTCAATTTTTGGTACAGATGTATTGCAAACTCCCTGCGATTGTAAAAATTCACTTTTATATGTTGCGCTAGATGTCGGAAAAATTATTGCATTGTTTGTTTCTACGATAATTACCACTGCCGTTTTTGTATACAATTATTATATGAATAAAAATTGAATTTTTCCTAATCGACTTTGTTATTCTCATTAAAAACCCTATGTTCCTCCTCATATACTTTACAATGAAATATAAAAAAACCCACCTATATAAATGCTTTTATTGAAAAAAAGAAATAATTAAAAAAAAATGAAAATAATTTTAAAAAAATAATGTAAATAAATATTTTTAAATAATGTTGGGATGAGAAACGTTTCGAATAATTGTTGAAAAACAAAAAAAATATAAAAAAAAAGATCCGAAGGAGGAATCGAATTTGAGACTTCTGGCGCAAAAGACCGAGCCCTAACCGTATAAACTAGACGGCGGCTCGACAACTATTTGACATTTTAACCTCATAAGACGCCTAAGAAACTTTGAATCGTTTTTTCTCGGATTTTTCCGAGTAGTGCGTCCTACTACATGAAAAGATACCTAATCTTTACTGGGCTCACTTTTTTTTCCTTCGAGAACAAATTCCCGAAAAACCGCTTTTTGAACCTTCTTATTCAGGCTCCCAACTTAATGCATCTTTACTCCCGCAAAGTTGGTGGCAATTTTAGTGGCATTAAACTTTTATTTTACAAGAAACATCACTGAACCCTACCTTAACACACCCCATGTAGGTTTCGCCAATCGAACCGTAACGGCCAATACTTGGACCAATGTTGGCGGGACGATGATCGATTAACCAATTGTACGCCAATGCTCGGCTGAGTATTGACTAGCCAACATTGGTTTGCTGATACGAGGCCAATGTTCGGCCAAATATAGACTCGCTAATCATTGGCTTGTCGATACGAGGCTGATGTTTGGCGAAGTATAGACTCGCCAATCATTGGTTTGCCGATACGCGGCCAATGTTCGGCCAAACGTAGACTCGCTAATCATTGGCTTGTCGATACGAGGCCGATGTTTGGCGAAGTATAGACCGGCCAATCATTGGTTTGCCAATACGAGGCCAATGTTCGGCCAAGTAGAGACTTGTTCATTATTGGTTTATTGATATGAGGCCGATGTTTGGCGAAGTATAGACTCGCCAATCATTGATTTGCCGATACGAGGACAATGTTCGGCCAAATATAGGCTCTCTAATCATTGGCTTATCGATACGAGGTCGATGTTTGGCGAAGTATAGACTCGCCAATTATGTTTTTGCCGATACGAGGCCAATGTTCGGCCGAGTAACGCATGATCGAACCGCATTTCGTATATTGACGATTCATTGTTTCGCGTTGAAGTCATTGAGAGACGAGATAAATACTTTTTATGAGTCCATTGGACATTATTCTTAACAAATATACTACCAAATCAATGCACTCATTGTTGGCCAATTCTCGAACGAGTTCATACGCGATATTCTGCCGATTTTTATGAACCATCCTACACTGACAGAAAAATTCTATTAATATTAACTAACCGCGTCTATTTATTTTTTATTTGAATTAACTAGATTTGTCGTGAAATCAAATTTTTCCTATTGCATTCCATTATTGGAATTATTCATTTTGAATATATTTATTTATTCAAATTAAACTTGAACTAATGAACTAATGGTCTGTCTTTATTGCAACACACATATTAACGGGTTGTGGGGGTAGAGAAGGTGGAGAGAGAGGAATTATATATATAGGTTAGGTTTGAAAATTCTATAACATGTCATTCGATAACACTCTCTAATTATCACAATGATATTAACTAATTGATATATTTGATGTGATACAAATAACGATGAGAATCCATTTAGTATCTTATGCCATATCTGCGATTCAAATGTTACAAGCTCTCGGTAGCATAGGGGCAGCGTGTTTGGCTATGAGTAGGGAAGTTCAAGGTTCGAGCCTCATATGGGTGAAATATTTTCTTCGAACTAATCATTTCGAAAGACCAGGTAATGACGAATTACAATACAAAAATAATTATTTTTTTTTTGGCAGTGCAGGACCAATTTTGGTGATCTATATTGGGTCACAATTATCCGCCAAGACTCGGTCGATAATCGGGCCAAGCTCGAGTGCCAATAATGGCAATCTTGAGGGGGCTTATTGTTGGCCGATTCTCGAATGAACTCCTACGCGATGCTCGGCCGATTCTCATAAGCCATTCTAGGGCCAATATTGATTGCGAATATCGGGCCGCTCTTATCATCCAAGGCTCGGTCGATTATCGGGCCAAGCTCGAGTGCCAATGTTGGCAAGCTTGGCGTCGAGCATCGGCCAATCATTGGCCACTACCGATCACCCTACATGGGACTGGGTACTTTTGACGCGAACGAATTTGCAATAAAATGCTCACTCTCCCAAAATTCCAAATTTTCAATAATTTTTTACGATGAGTCAATATTATCCTTGCTGTATTTCCATTATGCAGACATGTTGTGTATCTCTGATCTTGGTTCTGAAAAAAACCGGCCAAAGGGTCGTTAATCGCCGGTGGATGAAGGACTATCCCGGTCAAATTGACCCAGTGTGTCAATGTCGTGGCTAAATATAAGTGTGTCTACGAAGGTTTAAGGAGTTCCGGGACAATTCGCGATATGTTACCATTTGATTTAAATTTATACAGTAATATTTTTGACATATACTGAATGCACCCTCTAAATTTTAAACCGATCGACTACACCGTTTTTATACATTTTACAATTGAAGAAACACTTTTTAATATAGGGAAATGCCTAATTGTCATAATGTAAGGAGTGATTTGACAGTTTTTCACGCACAACAGTACATTATGACATTTTCGTCGTCAGTGTCACAACGTACTGAGTGATTTGACAGTTTTTTTATAGAATTGTAAACATTTTTTCATACCATTTCACACAATTGTATATTTTGTAGAAACGGTGTAGATGATTGATTAAAAATGTAGAGAGTGCGTTCAGTATATGATTGAGAGTTTACTGTATACAATTGAATCAAATAGCAACATATCGTCAATTGTCCCAAAACTCCTTCAGTGTCCGCCTTTGTTGAAACTCATACAGATAAAGTATTGAAAATTATTGGACATGTATTTTTTTATCGGCAGAATAGCCGTTTCAATGGGGGAAAACACGCCTAAAAGAAAGGCTACTTCTTAATTTGATCTTTTGCTAATACTTCTATAGTAGATTGTCCATTATTTTACATTAGAAGAACTGTGTTTTTCGTTTCATTAAGATCGGTGAAGTGTTTGTGGGTGAAACTGCAAAATCATCCTTCGACACGCCTTTCTCCTATGGGTGGTGCCTCTCATTGAAATTATTTTTCCACCGATAAAGAAAAATACGTGTCTAATAGTTTTCAATTACATAAGGTAGATGGCCCAGTAATCGTTACCTTAAGCAGAACGCTTGACTTTGCAGTTTTATATAGCTCAACCAGAAAAGTGAATGAAAGTTATTTTAAGTCGTTCTTAATCAGTTTTTTATTACGAAGAAGAAGATCGTTGTGAAATTCCCGTGCCTGGTACAGTTTTCGAGAAAATATTTCGTAAATGTTATAAGATGCTATTGTACGCGTCATCGCCATGCGGCCATGATAGTTGGTCTGGTAATCGTTATAGAAACGTCCCACTAATCGTCACATGCGTTCCAACTACTTTGAGGCCTTATATACCTTTGAGAAAAAAATTGTTTTTTTTTTATCGACTTAAATAATGTATAAATATGCCAAAAATCTTACGCAAAAGTCATTTGAGGTGGATTTTTTTACGACATTTAGAAAAATGTTTTTTAAACTTCAAACGCGTTTTGCAGGAAGAAATGTTTTTAAAATCGGGCGGACCCATAGGTCCTACATTTTTTGACCGACTGACTTCAGATTTCAACTATAACTTCTTAGATGCATTTTATAGCGATGTACACGCGATTTTGGCAATCGATTAACAATTGCGGTTTTTGGAAAAGAACAAAGGCCCTTGTTTCAGTCGAAAATGTGACTTTTTCGAAAATGGGGCTAAATCTACAAAAATAGATCTTTTTTATATTTATTATTACGCACTCGGTCACAAACTTTATGATTTTTATTAAAACATTTGATAAAGAGTTTGAAACATAAATTTCTCTTCCACACAGGTTTATTAATTTCAAAAACAAAACTAATTAATGCCTATTACGTCAGAATTATAATTTTCATTTATTTGTAGTCATTATACACAACTATTTTTTCATAAAATAATGTTTAATATTATTTCGATCGAGTGGTGTTCACCTGTGTTCAAGACATACCCAGTTACCGACATAGTCACGACCCAGGAAATCGGCAATATTTATTTATATGTATATCTTCTTACTATCGCGAACAGGTGTATGACGATTACTGGTCCGTGAATCCTTCAGACAATGCTTATTATGGACCCAATATTACTTTTCTGATTTTCTATAAACTAATATTCGATTCGTAAGTAGATTCTTTTTTTGCTAAGATTGTCCCAGTTGTCGACAGCCATGGCCATTAATCGGCAGAGTGTTTATGTTACTGAACCGGTAATCGTCATATATAAAAACTCGTTGAAATTAACATAAAACTATAATTTTTTATGCTGAACACAAAACTCTCCCGGGATGTTACATGGTTCACGTTAATCTCCTAATGAAGGATTCGGCCGAAATGACAGCTAGACGTCGTAGCGAAATATATTTAATTTGATTATTCTTGAATACGTATACTTACGGGTGTGAAAATGTAATACAACACTTATATACAACACGTAATAAGTTTTATCTTAAAATACTTATTTAATGCGTAAATGTGACGATCACTAGGATCCTGACGACCACTGGGCCGTCTACCTTATATGAGTTTCGAAAAAATCGAAGGCCGACACTTAAGTGATGTTGCTCGGCATAGGTAACATCGCTGATCAATTTTCTCAACTTTTTTTTCGCCACTGTTGTGCTATACTCAGAAATTCACGATCTCGTGACTTAATTTTGACAATAGTATAAAATGGCTGGGAACAATTCAAGTATTCGTGTAGATCGGAAGTTTTCGAAATCGAATGTGCCCGGGTGACATCCACTTTATATGGGGTTGCCCGGAAAGTTATCGGCAATTGCATCAAGTCCAATTTTCGCAATCCTCTGAGGATTGACACAAACTACTACGTATGTGTACAAACATGGGCATGTATGCACTGTCGCTCGCAATTGATTTATACAGGGTGTCCCAGAAGTGAATGCGTTGCCTGAAATTGGGTTTTGGGGGTGAAATTCAAAAGCGATTGATGTAAGCATGTGTGGCTCTCAGTTCAACCTCTGAATTATTATTAATTTTTAGAGGCAAGCCAATCAAGTACACCTGATGAACTCATCGGCGGCTCATCGGGCGCACCTGATTGGCTTGCCTTTAAAAATTAACAATAATTCAGAGGTTGAACTGAGACCCACACATGCTTATATCAATCGACTTAGAATTTCACCCACAACCCTCCATTTCAGGGGACGCATTCAGTCCTGGGACATCCTTTATATCCGGATGTCTTCTCGCTGTGTAATCTGTGGCCGTGACATATTAAAAAAAGAGACCCTTGCTCTCTATTTTCTCCCTCACGCTGTCTCTCGTGCTTTCCCTTATCTCTGCGTGGTACATGCATTGTTACGATGAGTAAGTCTATGGAGGAGCGGATTTGTAAAGTACTCGCCGGGGCCAGAGGAATCTCTCTCTCTCTCTCTCTCTCTCTCTCTCTCTCTCTCTCTCTCTCTCTCTCTCTCTCTCTCTCTCTCTCTCTCTCTCTCTCCCTCTCTCTCTCTCCCTCTCTCTCTCTCCCTCTCTCTCTCTCCCTCTCTCTCTCCCTCTCTCTCTCTCCCTCTCTCTCTCCCCCTCTCTTTAAATTTGGCATGAAATGAACTCAATTCAGCGGGGAAGAATGATAGCTGGGGTGGTAAAATGCTTCAGATTCGCCCGACCATATACATGCATTACTGGTATACGAGCACATGAAATGTTGAACATTGGATAACTTCTAACCCGAAAAAGGGTGGCAAAGTGGTTTTTTCCGTAGAGTACGCGTATATTTAAGCAAAGAGGTTGGTACTTTCGTTCTTCGGGAAGGAGCAAAAGCTTCCTCCGGTTCAATCGCCCCTCAGTGATCTCACGGAACTCCACTGGCGTTGGAAATATAAGCTGAACGAGTGGGGCCTGTCGATTTCAGCATGAAATTCTTCTCTCGCGGTGTATATGGGCGAGTAAACCAGGAGATTGCTATCGGGTTGGCCAACGAAATCCCTCGTCGAATGACTCGACTCGCGCGTACGGATATGAATATTCTAATCGACTGTATGTGAAAATCTACAAAGAGGCAGAAAAAGCAATCATTTGTTTGCGAGGTTACATTCTACCTAGAGACCCGAAAAATTGCCGAATTCCGAATTTGTGTTCTGGGAAACGGTTGATGAAAAAGCAACTTATTTTTTTAACATAAAGATATATATATCGAGAGCCTTTTAAAAAAACGCAAAAAAATACAGAAGAACAACAAAAATATGGCCGCCGGCATATGATGAATTTTTTTTGCGACGTTTGCTGGTGGACACTCTCAAGCTTAAACGGTCCATCTGAAATCTAAAAACCGAACGGGTTATTCAAGTTAAGGATCAATACGAGTCATTGACGATCGTCGATTTTTTTAATAATTTTTTAAAACAACCTGCTGACTAATTGATACTCGAGCATACAAGATCTATGAAACAGGTCGTAATTTGTACGTAAACTAAACTAAATGAAGATCGATTTAAAAGAAGTGAGATCGCCAACGACCTGTAAATGTTTCTCGCCGTTTCTCCTGTAAATTTGGAAACAATCCATCAAGTGATTCTCGAGATATCATATCGACCGATTTTGAAACAGTGTTTCGAGAAAAACCCGTTTTAAAGTTTGAAATAAGGTACTGCTACCGCTTGCCCCGCTGACTGGCAGATGCTGTAGCTCATTCAATTTTCGGAATAATTCAATGACATTTTTAGAGAATATAGCTAAAACGAAATACTATCGAATAGAAATATTTTTTTTGGAAAATGCAGGTTTTTTACTCGCCTAGGTCGATGTAGCCCGTTAACAATCTATTTCGTTTTGAGACAGCTAAGTTTTTTTGCTGTTATAAATATATCTAATATAACGGTGGGGTATTGTCACCAATAGTATGAACACACGACTTAAACAACACGGAATTCTGAATAGTTCCAGAAGCACAATCGATGTAATTTTTATTTTGGTAAATGAAAATATGGGACGTTTGACAACGAAATTTTGATGCGACGTCTTTGCTTCCAATCGATGATTGCAAACGAGTGGACGATAGAGTCTTATACATACAACGAGTATTTATATCGCGATAAACAGGGTGTCCCAGAACTGAATGCGTTCTCTGAAATGGATAGTTGGAGGTGAAATTCTGAGTCGATTGATATAAGCATGTGTGGCTCTCAGATCAACCGATAAGGTATTATTAATTTTTAAAGGCGGGCCAATCAGGTGCGTCCGATGGACCAGCGATGAGCTCATCGGACGCACCTGATTGGCCCGCCTTTAAAAATTAATAATAATTTAGGGGTTGATCTGAGAGCCACACATGCTTATATCAATGGACTCAGAATTTCAGCCTCAACTCCCCATTTCAGGGAACGCATTTAATTCTGGGACACCCAGTATATGTGTCGTTCAAAAGCATCGGGATCAACTCGTTGTCAGCGTTATTGCTCCGTTAAGGGACCATACCAGTGTAAACGCTGGAAATTTGAGTGATTTTCGGGAATTTTTTCGAGGAAACGTACTCAACTAAATGTTGCAGAAAATTGAGAATATATTTGGCTATATTTAACCTATATTACATAATTTTTTCATAGAAAAATATTGAGATCCGAGCGACTTATGCGCTGCCTTCGGAGGCGCAAAAAAAAGTTCCTCCACTGCTGACATGAATCCAGCCGATTGAGTAGTTGAAACCGAAAGAGAAAACATGTCGTTAAGCTGGAAGGTATTTCCTATACAAGGACGTAGGATTTTCGAAAAATATTAAAATTAACAAAATGGCGTAGTTATGAAAAAAAGTCTGTTTTGTTGCCTATAAAATGGTCGTTTTTCAATGCCAAATCGTCAATTTTCATCCAATCAAAAATATCCTACGTCATTGTAGAGTAAATATATTCAAGAGTACTCAGTTCAAAATTCAAGTCAATCGGATAATTGCTTTTTGAGTTACAATGTCAGCAAATTTGAAAAATCTTATTTCGAGAACAACGCGGTTAAAGATTTAACTATCGATTTTTACAAGATAAAATTATGTTTACCATACAAACTGCTAATCACCTATACCTGGCCCATACAACCTGGACCCTCCTCTTCCTCGAATAATGCATGCTGAGAGGCTGAAGCTTTTCTCCGAGCTGTTCGTCTCTCTTTTGAGGATGCTTCATGTCATAACTCTGCCTGGTTGATTCGGCTGTGATCTCTCTCCATGGCATATTCTTTTGCAATAAAACCGATGATGACGTCCATTATTTGCAGCATTATTAGAATAGCATAAAAACCATAAGCATAAAAACGATAAATATTGAGACTGCAGGAAAATTAGCAAGCTTGATCGTTTTGAATCCATCATAAAGGTGCTTTTGAGCACAGTACCAGAGCAAGCCGTTATAACTTTCATTGTTATTCTGCGTATTCCCTCCTTTGCATCGCACTAGTAATTCCCTTGAGCTCAAGTCAGTATAAATAGATTCCAAAACTTTTGTAACACCCTTGTAAAGTGGCAGATAATTATGTTTGAACTTTGATACGTCCATTCCTTCAGCTTCCATGCGGCGATATGAGCACTGGCTATTCGCACCTGCAGGGCATTTTCCGTGGTTCGGATACTCGTCTCTCGAAGACAAATGATGTAAGGTAGCCCAAATTTCTTGATATGTTTTATCAACATTATTTTGATGCCTGATAATTGCCTATCCATAGTATCGCTGGAGTTTACTAACTTTATCATTTAGCTTCACGGTATTCTTACTCCTTCCTCCTAAACCTTTGGTTTGTTTTTTGAGGTTGCGGCATCGCGTTCCCATTCCTTTTTTCGCATGTAAGTAGTATTCTAGTTTTTCTACATGCACATCGTACGGATTTGAATTCAATAAGCCTTTGTACGTGGCACTATCACCGTCGCCAATATAGCGCGTGTAAAAAATCGAGGTGGTAACCAAGACGTTGAGCATGCACGCAGCACGCGTGTCGTCTCCATATTGATCGATCGAGCGACTAAACATTTCCTTCACACTATCAACCTCCATTTTTCCAGCTGATCCAATATGATTCACATCGCAATGGTCATGGCCTTCAAGCCATTCTACGTATTCTTCAGGATGAGTATCTTTTTTCTTTTTCCATACTTCATAACTCTTACAATAAGTCGATTTTACGATTGAATCGATGATTTATTACTCAATTTACCTGCAAGAGTTGTAACACCGAAATGTGAAGTTTGGCGGCGTTTTTTTCTTCATGTGCAATCTCCGGAAACTGTCAAATTAACATCTGAACCTTGATTCTCTAAGGTTTTAGCTTTCTCCTTAGTTACGGCTTTTTGTGTACTTCATTCATAAACGGGTTTAGCAGCTTTGGTTACATTTTCAAAGCATCCAGCGAAAGTGTTGTTATAAAATTTTCTAAGAAGATCCATCAAGCCACACAATAGGTTTAGTCCATTGATACCGACGCCTACAAGTCGCATCACAAACACTATACGATGATTTATCTCATAAGCATTACCAATCATCGGTCCAGAATTCGCATATGAAACACCGCACTCACATGACACAGCAATTTTGAATCCTAAACCCCGTGAACTTTCTTCATTGAACTTGATGTCTTTCTTGCAATTTTGATACACAACTAAAGTGCTAATTGCGCTAAAAAGAGATTAAAAGTGGATGAAACGGTATCCATGGGTAAGATCAACTATAATTTCATCATCTCCGGAGCGTAACAGTTTTTCAGCAGCTGTACTGGTATTTTCGGTGGGCTGCTCATACGTGTATCGATTTCCCGAAAATCTCCTCTAATTGCTTCTGGATCTATGGATAGGAGTATCGTGAGAGCCTCTTTGATTCGAGGTTGAACTGGTTTGACTCATTTTCGCTCGGTTGTGCAGTGTACAGCAGCTGCGAGTAAACTAAACAGACGCTTCCAGAATAACTGCGTTGAACGACTCCAGAATACATTTTAAATGGCAACGCTGTTTTCAAATGGCCCTATAGAGTCCCCTCTATAGAGTCCCCTCTCCCTATAGTGACTCCTCTTCATTATGTATCGTTTACGATGCCGAAAGATTCAGGTAACAACACGTCATCTCTGAGCTCCGCCGCCAGGCAGATGGGGCATTTTATACCTACGAGCGGTTGCTCTTTAGAAGGATGCCATTCGGGGAGTATTAGAGGTACGGCCTTGAAATGTTTACAGGATATTCTTGAAAGTATAAACTGTCGAAAAAGGCACATCGATTTTTTAAAAGTGTCACACTAGTATAGCCCCTTAAATGCTAATCGCCGCGAATGGAAGAGACAAAGATAGTTATATATTCCAGAATAATATTGTGCATTTAAATTCGTTACGTGAGCTTGCCTAGAAAATTATGCCAGGAAGATTGAGCAGGAGAGCAACATACTTGGAACACGGTTCACATTTGCACGCGACACGCGTGCTGCGTGCATGCTCAACGTCTTGGTTACCACCTCGATTTTTTTGTACAGTTAGTCAAGATATACTATCTTATACTAAAGAATACTATCTCGTTCAACAATCTTCGCCGCTTTAACATTTCCGAAAAAGTTCTGACAATCCCAAAATCAATAAAGTTCCGTGGGAGTTTCTCCAGTCAGGCAACAATCTGTATTCACATTGAAGTTCAGGTTGAGGTTTGCATCGAATTCAGGTTGAAATTTGCATCGTTGGAATGCAACGAAAATTCTTGGTCATTTCCCATTTTTATTATTATCCAAAATCATATTATGCAGAACGCTGAATAAGAATCTTAAAAAATGTTTTCCTGATTTTCGTAGCTTAAATCTATTAAAGGAAGTTTGGAAAGATAAAACTCGTTGCATTCCAAGGACGAAAACTTCAACGGAAATGCATTTTTTTCACAAATCTACCTTAGGACAAATTTCAATTGAATCCACCGAGTTAAAAGTTTCACGAATGAATCCTTCTGGAATGTTAAAAGACGTTGAAAAATTTGCATAGCTCAGCTATGACGGAATAAATCCGTTAGTAATGTCGTGGCAAGTATGCTGTACTTAAATTTACGTGCAAACATTTAATTGTTACGGCATGGATACGCGACAAAAAATTAATTTCACTGCAATATTGTACCGTCATACTCAAACCTTTTAAGGCTGATAAAAAAATACCGTTTGCCTAAAATCGTGTCTCTCTCTCGCATATTCGGAACGAACCGATATGAAATACCAGAAGAATTGGAATTTCTGGTATGCCCATTGTCTGTAATCGAAATTACTGTGGGGATAGGCGGAGGAGGGAGGCAAAGGGATTTTACGATTTGCGCATTCCTATAATACGAGTTCGAAATAGCGAGTTAGGTACGATGGGACGTGGAAAAGGAGAAAAAGATGCCATTAGGAGTTTTACTAGTTCCGTTTTTTATTTTATTTCTTTGCTTCTTTTTCCTTCCAAGCATGTTGCAATCTCCATGAAAGAGTGAACAAAAAGGAAGATAAAAGACGAGAGAAATAAATATACGATAAAAAGCCGGGTAAAGGTATCGCCATCAGTTTAAGGATATTATCGCACGTTCAAGTTCGACCACGTCGCTTGGACTGGTTTATTTATTACAGCCGCTATTGCTCCCATTACTTTATACCGTCGCACCTCTCTCTGAGTCATCGCGGGGTTGAAGATTTCTTTGCTGTACTGTGCATTTTGAATAATCACACCGTAATATCGTGGAAATAGTGTCTATTTTGATATTGTTTTTATTCACGTAGAAGAGGTGTCCTGAAGGGGGGGGGGGGGTACCTCTAGGCAAGGAAAAATTTGCTGATTTTCATGATTTTTTAAGGAAAGATTTCATCGCCATTTTTTAGATTTACAAGGAAAGGTTGCGAGGCCGATCTCTACGATTTCGATTAAATATGGCATGCTTGTAAAGTGGGTAAAAATAGGCGACACTTGTTTTTTTATACCTGCGGAATCCCATTTTTAAGGCTTGAAACGCACCCTCGAAAATTGCCGTGCTTTTCGTTTGTCGTCAATAGCGTTTTAACGGTACGAGATATGAAAAATTTCACATTGCAACAATGTTTTTTTTTCGTGTACTATATATTGGAGATGAGAACGATAAGGTTACTGACGAAAAACGAAAAGCGACCCCTGTTTTCGCAGCTGCGTTTCACCCTTTAAAAATCGAGTTTCGCAGATATAAAAAAATTACGTATCGCCTATTTTTACCCATTCTTCAACCATGCCAAATTTCATCGAAATCGGAGAGATCGACCTCGCAACCTTTCCTTGTTAGGGTATGTTTTATTACTACTTTTGACTGGTATATGGTATTTTTTTAATGTATCATTGAAAACGCGCAGTGGAATGGCATGGTCTCCTAAACGGGTTGCGGCGAATGTGTGTCTGAGGATTGATCTGAAAAAAAACCGACGAAGATTTTACTTTCATTAACTTTCATACATAGAATATGAACAAAGAAAAAGAGAGAAATGTTGATAATCGATTGAATGGTACGCTTCGACACAAAAAGATTGAATTTCCGGAAAAAATGGCTACATTTTGCAATAAAAAAATCCTTTTTTTTTATTTCTAAAAAGTTTTACGGTCATGTCTTAGACGATAAGGTTAGAAAGATTTATACCAAATTTAATCAGAATTGGTCCATTAGTTTTTTAGGTCCCGCCAGTTTTGAAAATACAGTTTTAAAAACCGTGCAATAACACGGCTATTTTTAAAGATTAATAAAAAAACATACTATGTAACAGGCATAAGTGGTAATAAAAAATACCCTGTCTCAAAAAAAGTGAAGAGATCTTTCCTTTAAAAAGAAATCATGAAAATTAGTAAGAAAATTCCTAGCCTGAGTGTATCTCTTCCCTTAAAGATTCTCTACATTTCCCAGGCGGCGAGGCCCAGAAAGAGAGGGAAGGGGGTTGAGAAAGATACGGGAAATTGCGATGGGATGTTATATGGATACGGAGCCCGCGTAGAAATTCTGATAAGGCCCAAATCAGGGCCCGATCAGGTTGCCTGACTGCTCTGGTAGGGCACTAAAGGCAGCCTGAAAGGGCTCTACTAGGAAATGTAACGTTGTGTCACATATGGGCCTGACCTGGTTGCCTGATCAGGCCCCTATCAGGTTGCCTGATCAGAAAAAATACATATAATATTTAAAAAATTCAAAATGGAATTAATCACTCAATTTAGAGTTCCACTACAATGAATTTGTATCATAATTCGTCATTCCCTGGCCTGCTGAAATGTTTTTGTTCGAAGAAAATATTTCGCCTATATGGGAATCGAACTTCGTACCTACCTACCCAAAACTAGGCACGCTGCCCCTATGCTACCGAATGCTTGTAACATCTTGGCCCCAGATATGGCATAAGAGACTAAATGAATTCCTATAATTATTTGCTGTATCACACAAAGTATATCAATTAGTTGATATCATTGTGACAATTGATGACGTTTATCGAATAACATGCTATAGATTTTTTAAACTTAACCTTGTATATATAATTCCTCTCTCTTTGCCTTACAAAGCTGCCGAAATCTTCTAACACGCATCCGAGTTACATAACGTTTTTTGTCGTGACAGGCCATAGCACCTTTTTATAAATAGAATTCAGGAAAGCATCGAAACTCCGAAGCTACGATGCTGTAAAATCGATATTTCCATGTGGAAAATGCGAGGTTATGTGCATCTATCGACTGCTGAGGCAGTTATAGGGCAAGCCTATTTATGGCATCAGGGAAAGCCATAGTAGGGCCTATTAGGGCAAGCCTTGGTAGGGCCCTATCGGGGAAAGCCTTAGTAGGATCTTATCAGGGACGGCCTCAGTAGGGCCATTTTAGTATAGCCTGATTTAGGGCCTAAATAATTCCGGCCCGATCGGGGCCGGATCAGGATGTCCGTAATAGATGTTACTCGTATCACAAAATCGGGGCCTGATCCTGGTCAGGCTAACCCTAAGAAATTTATATTCGGAAGGGCAAGCAACACTTTTCGCATCGCGTTATGAGTGCGTCATAAGATCAAACTCAAACGATTCCGCAAATTCGGGATGGCCGAATTAACAAAAGAAATCGGAGTTTCATCTGATTCGTTTTCGTGTACATGAGGTTTTCCCAATGGATTCTTCTCCATGGTCGAAAGACGGCATGTGCTTTTGAAACCTCGACGATAAACCACGTTCTCTGTAATTTATCAGTCGTTGCGGTTGTCTACTTTCCAAGTGTTAAAGAAATTGCGATTTTTTTGCAGGAATGGAACGACGTAAACATGAGATGGAACGTTTCGGAGTACGGGGGTGTCAGAGATTTGCGAATTCCGCCCCATAGACTGTGGAAACCCGATGTTCTCATGTATAACAGGTAAGTGACACAAAAAGAGCGACGAATAATTGGTTCACTCGTATTAAGAATTTCAGGAGAGGATGACGCGAAATTACATACGTTTGAGTCTTAAATTGTTCATAAAATAGTTGCACGATACTCCTGCCCCCTGCAAGGGCCATATCCATTATTTTAATGGATTTGTTTTCAGTTTATCCTGTTCAAGCGAATTTTCCACCTTTAGAAAAACGCAAGAGAAGCCCGCTGGTTATCCAGTCTACGTAATTTTTTTTTTTTTGGGAAACTTAAAGTGCGGTGATCCAGAATTCCGATAAGTCTTTGTCGAACAGCTTCCAAAATTTATGGAGCTATTCAATTTTCTCGCGAGTCCTTATAATATCCGTTTCGACAGAATTGATCGAATAGAATGGTTAGCACGTAAGGATGTATTGCCCGTACATTCCCTACCAAAAGTGAGTTGGGGCCAGAATTTTGAGTAGTTTGCGATGAGATTAAAATTGAAGAAAAAAGCAACTACATTGTAGATGCTAAGAACATTTATTTCCGGTAATAATAATGCAAAAAAGGTATACGTATATCGTCGAAAAAAAAATTGTCAACAAATGTCCGGTAAACTACTTCTGTATATTTTCAAACCAACCCATATAGGGTCGCCTGTCGTAACAAAAATGCCAGCATTCAGCCATTAAACATTTTGCTGATAATCGGCCAATAATTCATTGACCAGCATTGGGGTACTGTAGGCGGATGGTATTGGTGAGCCAATACCATCGCACCGATAATATGGCGATTAGCATTGGGGTATCGTAGGCGGATGAATAGCTTGCCAGATCTATTCCAGCCATTGATGGTTTGTTTTTGGTCGTTTTGCAAATGCAGGTCGTTAAACTGTAACACGTAAAAACAAGGGATAAGGTTTCGAAATGCATATCCCACTGATGAAGCTGACATTTTGCACCGACCTTCTTTTCAATATTTTAAGAGAACCTTTAAAGGGATATTGGCGACTAGAAATAGTTTTCGATATATCGCATATTGAAAGTTATTTATTGTATTGCGCTTTTACTATATTAAATAAACCCAAACAAACCCATCCCACATGGCAAGTGATATGCACATCAGAGATGTCCAAAATTTGTATCGACCGATACTCGCTACTCGATACAAATGTAGCGAGTAACGAAAAAAAATTCGCTACTCGATACGAATGTAGCGAGTAGCGAAAAAAGTTCGCTACTCGATACAAATGTAGCGAAATTTTTTCGCTACTCGATACTTTACTAGCAAGTAGCGAAATTTTTTTCGCTACTCGCTACATTTGTATCGAGTAGCGAAAAAAATTTTGCTACTCGATACAAATGTAGCGAGTAGCGAAAAAATCTCGCTACCCGATACAAATGTAG